>OX439037.1:73143761-73871118 GCA_949317995.1 Acholoe squamosa
TTATGCTGATGCCGTCTCAAATGGAATCATTGACAGGTAATTATCAGAACCCAAAGGCAAAGAAAACACGAAATGGGAAAGTATGTTATAGAGCATGACATAGTTACACACTCCTAGGGTTACCAGGAGAAAGGAATGTACTACAGTATACCATAATCAAATTACGGCCTGTTGTTCAGCTATACTAGACTATAGCGTAGGGATATAGTAGAAAACAGCCAGGTGTTGTTCAACATAAATATTATGACGGCACCTGTGGAGATACTGCTAAAACCCATAGCTTCCTGTAACATATGGCAGGTACTAAGTACATGTGCTTTCATCGCGTTCATAACTAACACGTGTGAGGTCTATGGAGCAGGTACTTGCACTGGAGGATTTGCTAGCACTGCAGCTAGTTTGACTACAGGGGGCATGTTTTTTGTCCTAATAGCCCATGATTAACCTTAGAAACATACATCACAGGAAGGCTAGGTATGCATGGTAACACTTCCTGGCCAAGGTTACCGTCTGCATGGTGTGTGGTGTTGGGGAGACAGGGCTATTAGAATACAACCAAGACATTTCCAAAGTCCATCAATCACATGCAAAGTTAGAACAAGTCAGGCCAAAGAAGGGCCAGGTATTACTGGCAGGGGATATCATGAATTCCCCTTTACATACTTAAGTGACATGTACTGCGAATAGGTACATAAATGCACCTTGCAATAAGGACCCTTTTGGCAGATCCTGTCACGATTCAAGTAACTGAGTCAAACTGGCTTTCTTTATCATAACTATTAAATGGTAAAATGGTCAATACCATTAAATGGTATCATTACCATTAAATGGTAAAAAGATGAATTTTTCATCTTTTGTTTTGCCAAAGTTCCTGTCTTAACTCTCGACATAGACTACGAATAAGGACGTGTTTTGTATGAGAACCTAGATAAGCATGCATCCAATGGACTGACATTTACAGACTTTTAAGGTTACCCCTTCAAAAGCATTGCATGTAATTTGCGGCTTATACACGAGGATATGCCTTAGCTGCGCATTACAGAATCTGCCTGAAGTCAGAATGAACCCTACATTAATGTCCTGGGGACCATTTCTTAAGGTACTACGAGTGCACATAGCATTACAACTGCAAAATCCCAGTACTATTCCAATGGCAATTCTGGTACGACTTGAATATGAGCATTCGTAGTATTTTAAGAAATCGTCAGATATATTAAGAGAACCGTGTTGATAAAAAGGGTATTCTGGTTCTTTACTTACTTTGAATGTGCACGTATTCATCGGCTAATATGTACATGTTTCTTTACTGATACATTGTAGTACAGTCAAAGTAAGGAAATGCCTTGAATAAATTGCAAACCAAATTCTTTCTTCACCATGCATTTCTATCATGGCCCTAGAAGGACATACTAAACGTCCTAAGAGATTGAGGTGGTGGAACTATGTCTAATTAGCATATGCCTATTAGTACTGCTCTTGGGCAACCCATCCACCTGTAGGAAGTGTTGAATCACCTTTCATCGGTCAAACGATTTGGAATACCAGCTCAATCTGTGCATTCGGGCCCAAGAAAACAGAGAAAAAAGAAAAAAAAACCTTTTTTTTTTGGCCCCTCGTGGCTGTTCAGGTCCAATGTTTGGTCATATAGTGAAAATAGATCCTAAATTGGAACTCCTTAGAATCTTTATAAAAATACCATCAGGGGTTCATCGACATGGTCAGAAATATTCATCTGACACCTAAAGAGATCATTCGAAGTCACTTTGTTGTGAATATAAGGTATAACCTGCTCTTGGGAAGGGCTCGACCCTGCTAAACATACCAATAAATAAGGTATATTTCAGACACTTGCACATCTACACTCCAATGGTTGTGCTGCCACAATACATCAGAATGAGCCTAGATCAGGCCTCACTTATCTTCCCTGAAAGCCTGCTACTCATTTCCCCCTCCCACCTCCCCCCTCCCCTCAGGTGACCCCTCCCCCCACATAAACCCCCTCTCATCATCTCCTATTGTACAGCAAAGACAGTCTACAATTATATACTGTGTAGACAATTTTCTGTCAACAATATGTCCCTACCTGTCTAACTGGGTAATAGAAAACTTTAGGAAGCCCCCCCCCCCCATTCTCTCAGAAGGTCCTGTGTAATAGTGCAGCTGTGCCAGTACAGAGGTCTAGTGTTCCTTTTACGTACCTTATGTGTCAGATAAGTTAAATTAATCATCAATATCTAAAAAATGTTAGTCTAATATATCTAGTTCTATGCATTAGTGGACAGCGAGCTCGCCTCCTGCCACAGCGGACGGGGATCGATTCCCCGTGGACCTAAACGGTTTTAACTGGAAGACTATGGCGTGGTTGACTTTGTATGCTTCACCTCTTTAATAGCTTGGTCAGGTTCTAACCAAGATGGTCTTAGAAAAAAAGGACTCTGAGAATGCGATTATACCCTGATAACCGAACGGGGTAATGACCAAAAAGGCACTGTAGGTGCCTGAATCGTGAGATAACAGTTCATACCCTCCTAGACCTTATACCATTGATAGATCGCACAAACAATTGAAATATGAAGTTTAGTCAAGGGAATGTGAATTAAAAGTATATAGGTATTCATCAGACAGTTGGCCAAGGCATCTTTGCATTGTTTCATCTGGGATTTAGTAGGGTACCCCAGCTTTATTTTTGTTTGTGTGTTTATGATGGTTCCTGCATCATTTCCCTGATTGTCTGAGCAGGCCACTAAGGTCTAGCAGTATTGCATCAACCTGCAGTGCATTCAGACTTACCCCCAGATTTGCTTTTAAATTGAGGCAACTACTTTATTACTACAATTTGGATAAGAATATTGCCATCTACAACCTTATAAGGATCTATTTGAGGGTGAGAATGTAGCCTTAATGTAGATTTTGATAAGTGGTTAGTCTTGAATTGTGTGGGGATGGGGAGCTGGTGATACCACATATCCGCCTGGATACCTTAAGATCAGTCATTACAATGCAGCATGATAGGTAGGAGATTAGTCTACTGAGGTTAAGGAGTATATGGTTGACCCCGGATGCATTATTAACCTATCAGGTTATTCCTTGTATTCACGGCGGACTTTTTGGGTACATTATGTAACATCTGGTACCCATCATGCTGGTTCTTATCAGTGCTTATCTTGCCAGTTGCCAGTCCAAGCAATGGCTGTTCCACTAGGCCTCCATACAGAGCCCTATAGGTGTGCTTTTCCATTAACAATTTTTTTATTGAATTCAAGATGTCAAGGGATACCTCACACTCCTTCCATCCTCTATCTAACGTTTAAGAAATCTCTGCTTCCCCTGTAAACACAATTACGTCCCTGGGAGGTAAATAAACGTTTATTTTTTATAGGATAAACGTAATTCTGCTACGTTTTTTTACCTCCAAACGTTAAGGTTTTTTTACCTCCAACAAACGTTTTAGTTTGAAAAACGTTTATCTACCTCAGAATGAGGTAAATAGAGGTAATAGATACACGTTACATGGAGGTTATAAAACGTTTTTCTTCCTCATCTCGAGGTAGAGAAACGTTTTATATATTGGTGGTAGAAACGTGATTTTGCTACGTTCTTTTACCTCCAAACATTAAGGTTTTTATACCTCCCGTTTTAGTTTGAAAAACGTTTATAGACCTCCAAAAGAGGAAGTTAACTACATGAAGCAGAGGTAGAAAAACGTTTTTCATTCTATTTGGAGGTAAATCTACGTCAATGTACCTCCATGTGAGAGGAAAATTAACATCAATATCTGGATTATAAGTAAAGAATATATCCGTGTACTATATTAGATTAAAACCTCTATTTCCCATGTGACTATGTAGGAAATTTGATTGAATCATCTATTTTTCATCTTCTTTTACCTAGTATCTGCATATAGGCTTGTTCTATGACAAGTCTATCGGCATCTTAGGTGAACTGTTGTGTACAAAATGGTACTCTGGGCTGGTTGGCTATATGTCAACCTCTAATTCCACTGAATGGGTGTTGATCATGTTTAGTATCACAATGCATATAATGCCTATAAAAATATTATTGTGAGATTTGGTCCATGTGATACTATAATTGAATGATGATAATAAGGTGAACACAGATATTTACATTTTATCATTTATTATATCATTTTTAATGGTTATAATTGTGCAACTGTCAGTCTAATCCAGAAACTCGATACACTGCCACCTAGTGAGCAGTAAAATTACGTAAAAAAATGTAATTAAACGTTTTTCCAACCTAGAGCACCATGTGCTCCCTGTACTCCCTATTATCGTCCTGGCACTTATATTTTTATGTATGTTTAAAATCTACACAACATCCTGCAATGGCATGATAACAGGTTGTGCTCTGGCACTTATACTTCATATATTTTGTATACCAAGACTTATCCTTGTCTAACTATTTCACAAAATACACATAATTTCTTTACAGTGTTAGTCCCCATAGAGAAATATTTATGTGGATTATTAACTAATTATGAATCCAAATCTATAATTTTTAGTTTAGATACATGCTAAAGTATATAATGTTTTGTTTCCAACAAGAAAAGATATCCATATTTATATTAATTGCATATTGTTGCCAATCTCTCACTTCAGTTTGACAAACACCATGGCACACATAGGGATTTCAGTGGGCCTAGACCTGACAATTAACCCAGTATCTATGTGTAGGAACATTTTTTTCGTTTTTTTTTTAACTCAATTATTGTCCAAGAAAGGAACCATCATACAGTGATAAATATAACCATATAGACACAGCAAACTATGACATCAATTGCAAGGCACAGCACATGTGTGAGCCAGCAAGCAGAAAGGGCAGTTCCTGCGGGATTTAGTACCTCATTTCACCACCAGGGGGCACCACTATGGGCTAGAATAGGAAAAATATGCCTAAAACTGATATAGGCTACTTTTTTATGGTGAATTCAATGGTTTTTGAAAAAATGTTCTATTTTAGGTTGAAAGGTTCCAAATTTGGCATGCAAAAAGAACGTTTTTAGGCCAAAATAGGCATTTTTGTTGATTTCTGTTGCCATGGAAATATGGTTTTCATTCCAAATAGGAAAATCAATGATCCCATTTGGAGGAACATTCCACAAGGTTTACTATGGTGAAAACAGAATGAAAATACCATTTCCATATCAGAAGTTATGGGCAAAAGAATGAAAAATTATGCTAATTTAGCTAATTGACATAAATTATTCTAATTAGCTATGTATCTCATGACCAATTAGACATAGAGCTTATTGACATTCACGAAATGGTCACACCTACCCATATTTAGCAAGCAATTCCTCCAAAACTAACAGGAGTATCTTCTCATACAATATATCTCTGTAAAGCTAGTGATCTGAATTTTAAAGTTGACTTTTAGCACGGAGCACCCTTTCTCCTTGCCTCTGCACATGTATTCACAGAATGTTTACGGTCTCATCTAATAGATTACACACTAAATACTATTGTAAGTATTTGTATTTGCACAAGTTCAGTGGCATGTGCCCTTCCAGGAGATTGACATAGTCAACTAAGTTATAACCAAGCTCTCGAAATTAGTGAGAAAGATCTTACTGTGAAAATGTATATTAACCAAGACAATATATATTCATTTCTTTTGGTTCAAAAGTATAAAACTGATGTATTTGTTGATCCTTCTGGTCCTACCTGATTTGGTGAATTATTTCCCAGTGCAACAGTGTCACATAAATGTAATGGGATAAATCAAAGAGACCTAACAAGGTTGAGAATAGGCTTGGTAAGTTATAAATCTGCTAGTTGATTAATGAAAGTTACATTTCCACATATTTGTACCTCATTTATCAACGTTTAAATTTGTTGATGTCCTACCAGTATCAACCAGACCAAATACTATGTAGTATGGACGTTTAAACTAGGTTTGATAGGTGGAAAACTAAACTATACTGCAAGGTTCATTAATGTTCGAACTCCACGTAATTTTACCTCATTTACCAATGTTTATGTATGTTGATGTCCTACCAGTATCAACCAGACCAACTACTACGTAATATGGATGTTTAATCTGGGTTTGATAGGTGGAAAACCAAATTATACTGAAAGGTTTATTAATGTTCCATCTCCACGTAATATTACCAAATTTACCAACGTTTATGTATGTTGATGTCTTACCAGTATCAACCAGACCAAATACTACGTTGTAGAAACTTCCAGGTGAGGTTTGGTAGGCTATGAACTAAAATATACCTAAAAACTACGTTGGAATTACGTAGTGTGTTTACAGGGTCTGTAGGGTCTACGTCTAAATATGGGACATCTGCAATTATTCTATGACCCCTTTTCTGTAACTGCAATGGGATGTGCTGGTATGAAGGTAAAGGGTCAAACCCCCGACCCCCCTTTACTTTCAGGAATCAATGGATCAGAACAAGTCAAGGAGGTACAAAAGCAGATGTATCCATGCTCAATATACTTTGCAAGATATCCTCACGTCAGCATACATCCCATTATAGTGTTACAGTACTATACAATTTGTCTCTAGAAGGATTGGGGTGGGGAGGGGGTAACCTTGGGGAGGAGGGAGTAAAAATGAACAGCAGACCATCAGGAAGGATATGTGAAGTGTAATCTGAGCTCTTTCTGATACATTATACCTGTACAACCACTTGACTGTGCATGAGTGAATGCCAAAGATATACCTTATTTATCGGTAATTTTAGCAAGGCTGACCCCTTCCCCAGGCCAGCTTATACCCTTATATTCACAACATTATGACTTCTTATGATCTCTTTAGGTGTCAAATGAATATTTTGACCACTTTCATGAAGGAAAAGTAGATTTACCTCACCCCCTACTGAAGGCATTCAAAATACTACTTTGAATTACATTTATGTGCAGTACTAATAAGTATATCCTAATTAGGCATAGTTCCATCACCTTAATCTTAAGGACTTTCAGTATGTCATTAAAGGGACATAAGAGAAAGAAAATTTTTGGTTTGCAATTTGTTCAAGGTGTTGGCCAATATTGAGCCAGATTGACTGGACTATTGGATTACTTTTGGAAGAGAATTAAAACACAGCTCAAGTTCATGTTAACACATACTGAAAAGTGGGTCTGTTTTGGGCAAGACCGTCCAGGACTAATTAAGAACTGTCTACTAATAGGAAAGATGGAGCTTATAATTATTGCAGCTGTTAGGCAAGTGGTATATTCCTCTAATGTATGTCATAATTATATCAAGTACTGCGACATCTTGTGTTTAAGATGCAGTTTTTATTTTATGTGAATAACTTCTTCCCGTAGAGATAGCATTACGGAGCCGATCTGCACACCCCCAGTGGCGTAACGTGTGCCGATCCACCAGAGCGGCTGATCCACCACTGCAGCCTCGTTCTGGGTGCATGTAAACATTCAAAATGGCAGACCGGCGCTTTTACGGGGAACTACGGTACTGGATTTTGATAATTTTTCCTTATTTAAACCTCTAAAAACATAAAATAAATATAAAACTAAACTCCCCTGGTGTCCTCGGTGGCTGATCCACCCCTCGGGGGGGGGGGGTCTCCCCCGAGGTGGCCACCTCGTACACCACGGTCGTTTAGTTCTATCTATATATGTGAGGACGGACCCCTAGTGTGCCTTATTAAATTTGATTTGCCAAAATTGGGGATTAATTGGGGATTAGGTGAGGATATTATATATAGAACAATATTATATGGCTAATATGGTTATTTTAGTTGTGTCTCATAGCATTTCGTTCATAGCAAGGTGCAGACGTATCACTATCAAAAAAAAAGAAGTTTTGTTATCAGCATGATAAGGTTACATAAAGGTTTGAAAAGGGGAATAGGAGTAAAGTTTGTCGACCTACCTTCTGCTCACATTTTGTTCCAATGACCACCTGCACTATAAACCAGACATATTCCCTATTCTATGTTTAGAAATCCATGTATTGAGTATATCTTAATCCCTTTCACTGAAAACATGGAAGATCCGAAACTAGTCAGCAGTGACCACTTAGGTGCTCAAGTTGACGATACCTAAAACTACAACTTTAGGTAGTCAAAATGACGACTTTAGGTCATCATCCTGATGACCTGAGTCTGAGTCATCAATATGACGACTCTGTACTGTCAGTATTGTCATCCTGACGACTCAGGTCATCAGGATGACGACCTTAAGTCGTCATTTTGACTACCTAAAGTTGTAGTTTTAGGTATTGTCAACTTGAGGACATAAAAGGGGAATAGGAGTAAAGTTTGTCGACCTACCTTCTGCTCACATTTTGTTCCAATGACCACCTGCACTATAAACCAGACTTAGTCCCTATTCTATGTTTAGAAATCCATATATTGAGTATAATAATATTATCTTAATCCCTTTCACTGAAAACATGGAAGATCCGAAACTAGTCAGCAGTGACCACTTTAGGTGCTCAAGTTGACGATACCTAAAACTACAATGTTAGGTAGTCAAAATGACGACTTTAAGTCATCATCCTGATGACCTGAGTCATCAATATTACGACTCTGTTCTGTCAGTATTGTCATCCTGACGACTCAAGTCATCATTTTGACTACCTAAAGTTGTAGTTTTATGTATCGTCAACTTGAGGACCTAAAGTGTTCACTGCTGACTAGTTTCGGATCTTCCATGTTTTCAGTGTTTAGGGCCACTGCAATGCATGTCTGCATCATGCCAAATTGTACTGGTGACTAATCAGTAATTTCCTCAAGCTGAACCTTCTGGTGTTTATCAATCCTGTAGGGTTGCCAGGATGAATTGATGCAGCCCTGGGAAATTAACTACCAGAGCCGCATTTATACTTCATGATGATTAATGGTTATGGTGCATTAAGTTAATGCACTATCTGCCTTTAGCTGTTAAGGGCAACAGGATGTTTCAAGGTCCAAGGTCATTTCTTTACACGATGAAGATGAGTGACTCACCAGCATTGGTGTATCATATCAACTCTGCAGGAGTGCATTATACCCCTTTGTATCATGTTGACTCCTGTTCTGCTGGCAAATTAGAGTCAGCTAGAGTGAGCTTGTGTGAGGGTGAGCGAGGTCACTTTGCGCTCAGACACTAGGTGTGTGACCTAGCTCATGTCTAACACATGCTCACTCATACTCACCCAAGTCTAAGTAGACAATTGAGTTAGGTAGTGTAAGGATGAGGGAGGACTTGTGTTAGGGTATTCTCATTTATAACTCAATGTGTTAGGATGAGCCAGTTTAGTGTAAGGTGCCACTAATGTCACTCATCCTCACTCAAGTATGAGCACTGACAGACTATATGAGAACTCTAGATACCCCTACTGTTTTGTACCATGGAAAGGTGACATGTATGGAGATCATTGATTTTGGTTAACATCCTCAATAGAGCCATTAGCTTTCTTCATTGTTTTAAAACATCAATGAAAACATATTGATGTCTAGGAATGTGGTTTTGCTACTATATTTTTATCATTATGGGTCATTTGATTTCTCTATGAGACATAGCACTGAACTAAGTGAACCTAGAGTTTATATAACTATGGATTAATGTATGCCTATGTTCTGAGCTGTATAAGAAACTAGTATCTACAGAGAACAGAAAGGTGTTATGTATTCATGACAAGATGGTAGGAATTCTGAGAATTAAGCTAAAATACTTCTCATTGGGTGATAATAAGGGTCTATGCATGAGGGAGGTTTGGGAAAAGATTCTCACTCTACCTTACACATGTTCACACACAGTCACACATCCTCAGACATGGTCACTCAAACTGACACTCAGTGTACACTGTGATACCATGTGCTCTTCTCTGATTGGTCCTTGGAGTATGGTATGATGCTATGCTCCTCTCTGATTGGTCCATTTTCAAAATCAAAGGTTCTTTGTCCATGATAGCAGCAATTACAACAGACATCTACTGGAGAGAGGATGTAAGGTAGATAGTTCTCTAAATTCTGTATTCTAAGGTTTGATGGTTATTGCTAGTGATATGTTCATACACTATTCATGTTGTGTCTATCACCACCATTCTCATGTAGGGCTGATTGCTGTCCTAAGAAGAGGAAACCCTTTGGAATCACAAGACAGTTGTTTCACACTAAGGAGGAAGATAGCACATGAGTGCTATTGTGGAAGAAGAACCACATATACCCTGATATGAGTGCTACTGTGGAGGAAGGAGCAGTTAAATTGATGTTTCAAAGATAATAAAGAATTAAAGTAATATATTAGAGCCCCCCACCCTAAATAAAAAGTACCCACATAGTGCCAATAAGAGTCACTGTGAGTCTAACACAATATGTCAGTTTGAGTCACTGTGGGTCTAACACAAGGTGCCAGTTTGAGTCACTATGAGTCTCACTCATTGTGTGAACTTGAGCCTGTCTGAGTCTGTACACAAGGTGTGAGATTGAGTCACCTTGAGTCTAACTCATGCAGGCACGTGGTGCACGTTTTGGACTCTAAGTGTGACCCCCTTACATTAGCTCACCCACCCTCACACTAATTTACTGGGTAGTGTACTGGTGAGGCCCAGCATTAATGTGTTATGATGACTAAGAGGTCATGCTTATAAAAAAATTCCATTTCTCATAGAGAGATTAACGTCATAGAGTGAATATCAAACTAGCAGTCAGCAACGAATAACCTATCTGTCTGTCTTTGCAAGTTCTACAAATATTGACATGGGCATGTTTCTTTAATGGATATCCTAAACTGGCCATTAGTAGTACACATTAATGATTAAATCAATGTACTAGAAGCTCATATTGTCGTCAGTTGACAGGATTTGCACTATATTTAATCTCATTTAACATTCCCAGGTGATAGAGATGGTAGGTCCACGTAGACCTTAAGTCTGCTTATAACATAGTTATCGAGTTTCGGAATGATTTTCAGTGCCTAAACTGGATACAACGAGTTCTCATATATCGGGATAAAAGAATCCAAAATGACAGTGGACTGGACATACCTTGACAGTGAGTTAACGCCAATGTAAATCCTCCATTTGTGAAGCATCTATACCAAATGAAACAATATACTTTTGACAGAACATACTTGAAACCTTATTCTACCTCCCTGTTGACTAAATTCCTTGATATTATGGCTGTATTTAATATAAAAAAACTTTCAAAGCGGGCAACTGGCCGTGTGTTTTCGCCATTATGTTTGTCAACATGACCTCTCGCGCCATCTGGTGTATAGCCTATCAACTAGCCACGGGCTAGAAGTGGAACCATAGCGAACCTGTAAAAAGCAATGCTACTACTACCCCTTCCCACTGCGAGTAAGTTTACGCCTGTGAAAGTGGCACAGCCTGGTGTATAGTGATTAGCTAACCATCTGCTCGGATCAACATGAAACCAAGATGGCGGAGGGCTTTCTCGTCCACTCGTAACAGAAAGCAATGGCTTCTATCAATTTTAAAGGTAAATACTTAGAATTAATGGTGGAAACCATGCCTCAGGGGTTTAATGAAAGCATTCACCTCTGGCTCATGCTTTTATCACCCCAACAAGATATTTCTCAAAAACACCTTGATCAAATCCTCATCAGCTTCTCTAATACTTTGTTCATTGTGCACTAACAGCTGGGACCAGACATGTAACTGTGACCCCAGAGGATCATTCAACATCTGGATTGCCAGGGCTGCTTGGAGGATGAACCAAATAGTATGATTTATAGTGCACACCAAGAATATCTTTATCAATAAAAGTGGAAAAACCTGGAGTAGCGTTAAATTGTTTGCTTTTGTAAGCCTTTAAGTGCTGCCAATCTATTAATGCCTCATACCGATTAGTCTTCAAGCATAAGCGCATTACTGGTTTTATGGTCACCAGTTTATACCTTATGACTCTTGGGGTGGCCTATATGAACCACTTAGGGTTGACATAATTTTATCACATGGTTATGCACTAAATAAACAGGATGATATAGTCCACCAAAGCATACCCTGTAAAAAAGACTTTAGTGTACGAAAAGCGATACTTGGTTTCGTGAGAGCCCCTTGGGAGCAGTTTTGCTGGTGGGAGAACTGACCAGAAGATCAGTATACCTACCCTTCAGCCACTTCCTGTCTCAGAAAGCAGATATCTCTGTATAATATGAAATATCTATGCGTTATTTTTCACAACTTGCATTATCAAACCAATCATAGTTTTTTAAGTGATGAAAATATGCAACAATTCAAAAGTTACAAAAATGACAGTGCTCAGTGTTATAGACAGCAGTATCCCCTGCTGCACCTTTGGGAATACCTAATCATCGGGTCATGTTACTCCATGCCATAATGCAAACATGCAACCTGCACCTAAACAGAGATTGCCCCAGGTATTATTTTAGTTGCATGGGATTAAAAACTGATTAGTGTTTAGTTATCATTTTTTTAACTAACACAATACTCCATCTTTCCTTGAAAGCATCATGCCATATCCGCAGCTCCCCCCTTCTTCCCATACTGACCTTCCGGTCTCCATGAGCCAACTAAGTGCCTTGAACCTATACCTATAGCAGCTGCTAGCCCTAGGAAGCCGGAAATCACACATTGCAATGATGCGGCAAGAATGGTGAGAGAAATTGAAATGGATCATCTATCAATATAAATAACACCAACAGGTACGTACCCTAGAATTTGGGAATGTTGACATGTATCTTCAGTTTTAGCTCAAAATAAATATTGTAACAATAGAACCCACGGGAATTTTGGGGAAAATTGTAGCTTTACCAAGGGGAACGTTTGTAAAGCTTCAAGTAGGCAGATTCCCTCCAAAATTATTTAGCATAGTCCCATCTATTATCGTATTGCCCTTTCAGTAGCATGTAGTATTTTAAAAACACAACAGTTTGTGTGGCATGTATGGTTCCATGTGGCACATATGGTTCTGCATATTAGAGATTTACATGTACCACCGAATTTTATTCACTCGCACAACTTTGTCCATGAAATTTTCTAAAGGTGGTGGGAATCAAACTTTGTGTCACAAAGTTAACTTACATCCAACCATAGCGTACTGTAAATACCACTTTCAACATGGTATAGATATTTTTTTCTATCTTTCTAGAATGTGATTTCCTACACCACAAGATTTTTCATTGTAATCCCAAAAGCATAGGAGGAACAATCTTTACCGTGATCATATGGTACACCAATTGTTAAATGCTAATTGAAAGTTTTTCTTTTCTCCTTATAGCATGCCGACTCCATCAGAAAACGTTTAAAATAGGTCTAACATTGGCCCTTTTCTGTGGTCTGCTACTTGAAATATAAATACATTTACAAGTTCTGCAAACATTTGTTAAAAACATAAATTTACTGAGCAAATAATAAAATTATTTTTTATCTGGTTGATCTGTGAAAACCTTTTCATTTCCAGGTAAAAGGTATATAATTTTGATGTAAAAACTCTGACTAACACATAGCAAAGGAATGTTCTTAAACTCCTCTTGAAATACATTTTCTTCTCAACCTTACAACCTTCAAAAGACATTTAAATTGACATAAACACATCCTTTTCAAAGCTATATTTATTCTTCCTGTACTAATTGTAATACCAAAAGCGGTGGGGCACCACAGTTCTACCGAGTTGTGTTGGGAGTCCTCAGACATCACTTGTCCTAACATCCTTTTCAAAGGTTTTCCATTTTACCCAATCACTAGCTATACCATCCCAAACGTTACAAACATGTTTTCGCCAATTGGAGTCCTGATTGTAAAGGTTTACTTCCTACTTGGCAAAAATATGTATATGTATGCGTCTTTTTTAACACAAAAACATTTGGAAAACTAAGAAACCTAAAAAGAACAATTTTAACGTGAACAAATTTGTCTTTTTTTCTTGAAAAGTGGGCTGTAAGTATCAAGATACAGCCACCTAAGTATCTAATTATCTAAATAACTTATATATAATATTATGTATCAAAACATTCCCTTGGTTAAGTCATATCAAGGTATTGTTATCAAAAGCAGGTTTTGTTATTAGAGTGTTGAGGTGACATAGCATTGAGATGCTTTTCATGTGAAACAGAGAAAAGATATTTGATTTGTCTCAACACTTGCTTGAGTTTGGTCCAATTTAATGAGCACCTGTACTATAATCCAGAGACATTCCCTAACTTCAATTTAGAAAAATAAAACATGACATGTATTGATTATATCTTTATCCCTTTAGGGCCACTGATGTATTTGTATAGCATGCTAATTGTTACTGGTGACTCATCATTCCTTTCCTCATGTTGACCCTCCGGGTGTATATCAACCCTGCAGGTTTTTTTATGGATACAGCCCTGGCAAGTTACTTGCCGGGGCTTCATTCATTTATCATATCATAAATGGGTATGGTGCATTAATGCACTATTAGCCTTTAAATTGTTGATGCAAGGTGCATCAAGCTTCATTTGTTTAGAGAAGGGAGATGCACAACCCACCAGCACTTCAGTGGTGTATCAACTCTGCAGGAGTGAATTACACCTGTTTGTATTAAATTAACTCCCCTGGAGTGCATTGTACCTGTACATTGGCATGAATAGTGAACTGGTGAGGCCCAGCATTTCTGAGTTACAATGGCTAATATGTAGTGCTTATGAAACAACTCATGAAGAGATGAAAGTAGAGAGAGTGAATCTCAAACTATATTGTAGCAGTCAGTACTGAATAACCTTTCTGTGTACACGTGTGCACATATATTGACATTGGGATGCATCTGTCATAAAATCAATGTACTAGGAGCTCATATTGACATCAGTAGCCAGGATTTGTACTAAATTTAATATTAGTTAACATTCCCAGGTGATAGAGACAGTAAGGCCACGTTAACCATAAGTCTGTATATAAACACGTGGCTGTTGGTCATTAAACAGAATCCTCTGAGTACCCTCTGACGAACAAGCACCAGCGACAAGCACCAGCGACAAGCACCAAATTCACCAACCATGAAGGGGTATGCTGATATCAATGCTTAGGAGAAATGGCAACTTTAGTTATGTTTCAGATGGTTCCAGAGGTCCAGAGGCTTTGACTCAACAACAGAGAGCAGCCATGAGAAGTGTGGCTAGCAATGTTTTAAACATGCTTATTGCTTCCGGCAATTGTTCGTCATGCCTTAGATGAGAATGAGGTGGCATCTCCACTGTACGTCCATGTGTTTAACCCTATAAGGGTCACTAATGCATTGATACCCCATGTTCACTGGTTATCATGACCACCAAACGACATGATGCATGAATTTTTCAAGGGTTAAGGATGGTATGGTGGCTCAGTATTGTTGTTTACTTTCCATGGTGAAACAACATTGGATTAATGCAATATGCCTGGCTACTAACATTATTATACCATGCTACACAGATAGGCAGGTTCAAAGTTTTGTAAATGGGCTTATGAGGGATCTGGGAATGTGGAAGTTCAATGAAAGTGGGGATTAACTTAGCTGTGGTTCCTTGGCATGACATGAGATGTATGGATTTATGTGGAGGCAATATTGAGGATTTGTGGGAAGACAATATTGTCAATTGATTATACATGCATTCACTACAGCATGTCCCTGCTATTATGCATAACACATACTACTACATGTTGATCCTCCATGTTACATAGTGTGCCTTATAGACAGGGGTTTGACACCACTCCAGAACAGTTCTAAACCAGCATCTTTCAAGGAACATAATTATATGACTTATGACTTTTGTCCATAGTTTGGGAAGCAAATTACTCACATGCACAGCTCATCTATCAGGTTTTATGGTAATAATGTCTATAACATTTATTACTATATTTCATGATCTTCCATGTTTCAGTTTGATCCTGTTCCTCACCGTGGCGACTCTCGCCATGATGGTAGCCAGCCAGAATAATGACCGATGTAATAACTGTAGTGCTGTCTGCAGTAAAGATGAATTCATAAATGGACGCTGTGACTTAATGGGATTGGGAAAGTAAGTATTCTTATGATTTATCTTTGACTACCTTCTCTGCCAGGCAGACTTGATATTCAGCCAATCAAGATATCAATCATTTATGTGTGATATAATTCGAACAGAGACCATCTTGGTGGGAAGTTCCATTATGAGAGTTATGAGGAATAGCAAGGACAATGGTTGTTATATTTTCAGTAACTCCCACATCTCTCATGCTTTTTCACCCCCAACAAGATATTTCTCAAAAAACACCTTGATCAAATCCTCATCAGCTCTCTAATACTTTGTTCATTGTGCACTAACAGCTTGGAGCAGACATGTAACTGTGGCCCCAGAGAATCATTTGACCTCTGGGTTTCTACGTCCCAGGACTTCTTAGAGGATTCCTCATCAGATGCCAATGTCCACATCCAATAGATCGTATGATACTGCTGTATGACAAGAAATGGCAATGATAGACCACAGCACCCTGACCCTGGATGTGATGAACCAAATAGTATGATTTATAGTGCACACCAAGAATACCTTTATCAATAAAAGTATTGAAAACCCAGTTATATTGTTTGTTTTGTTTGTTAGCCTTTAAGTGCTATCAATAATAATAATATTTATTAATGGGTCATACCGATGGTCCTTATCCATGGATGCTGGCCTGGCTCTCTGCTAACCAATATTCAGGGTTGGTATCACCATAAATTGGGCATTAATGATGTACAAATTATATGTGTAGGGGTATGGTATGTACACTTTACGTTCATGTACCCGTGAGACTCAGACCTAGGTCCTTCGGGTGTGGTGGGGGAATCTGGATGGCAGGTGGCAGCACCTGCCTCTGGGTTCGTATCCATTACACCAGGGGGCCTACCACTCGTCCGCCACACGTCACGTGGCCGGTCTGAGTTTCGCAGGCTTTTCCCCTATATAAGGCTGGTCCTAGCCCATGTTCTTCAGTAGTGGTTTACCCACTGCTCAACCAGGTCGTTACCCGAAAGGGTAACCGAATGCCCTAGTAGCATGTAGTCCTCTGAGGCTGTGATCGTATGTAACATAAGCTATGAAATAAAAGCTTGGTTGCCTACCCGGAAACTTTTCTCTCCCTTCGTTATGATTTAATCTAACTTAACGAGACCAACCACTACATATGTATGTTACGACAAGGTTACCTGGTTTTAAACCATCAGAACAATTCTTAAGTCCATTTGTACAACTGCTCTATGAATAACATTTTTGTTAGTGATAAGAAGGGAGAAAACACAAGGGAACCAAAGAGCAGGTGAGGAGCAGAGGGCCAACATCTTAATGTCTGCGCATCAATAAGTAATTTTTTTTTTTTACACAATTCTCTTCAAACATAATTTGGGATAACAAGATACAGAATAATGGCGATGGTTGAAAAAGCTTTCAGATTTTATGAGTCATTTGAAATAACATGACTGACACATGTAGTTTTCCTGTACTGTATAACCAGAAAGCTAGTAGCTTATACCTTTCTGGTATAACTATGATCTCCTGGGAACTTTCAATAGAAGGTGAGAAAACAACCCAGGGGGTTCCATGCCCTACCTCACATGCAGGAGAGTTCTTCTCTAACCCTTTCAGGGACTGCATGATGTTTACAGGGTCTTGTACCTCTGCTGGCAAGATGCACTATTGCAGTGCTGATAGGTCTATGTATGTCCACCATTGTGAATTTGCTGGGATGGGCCCTTATTCCTGGGTAAGACCTACTTCCAGGGACAAACTAGTGATCTTATCGGCTTTTATCAGTGACTTTTGCCAGAACTTGCTAAGGTCATGCATGCTTGTAGTCTATAGTTTAATTCCATAGGGTGGGTTTGATATATATGCTCCTTATGATTCCTTAACATCTTGTGTGACATTTAAAGGGCTGATAGATAACACATGTTGCATGTTATACAGGTCAAAGTAGAGTGTCTGTGTTATCTGTCAGTGGGCCAGACAAGGATGTAAGCAGTTCATGCTTCTGGCCATATGCCTATTTACACTCAATTCAATCACTTTTCTCCCACACCTTGCTTGCCCTGGAGCCTTGGGCGAGTATCCATCTCTAAACATATGGTCGTATATGAGAATGTGGCTGGTAGTGGTAGCCAGCCACCATATATATGCTCCAGCACCTCATTATCACACTCCAGATATTGAAATTTAGCACCTTTGATGTTGAAACTACATGGTATGCACTACTTTAGAACTTTAAAATCTAAGCTAAGCCAACATACAGTATCATTCTTAAGCACAGATAGTAGCATTGCTGTCCACCACTGTGTAAATATTGTTCCTATATTTGGGTGCTCAAAATTTTCAGGATGTCACGCTGCAACTTTTTAGATTTAAGATTGGAGCATCACTCCATCCGTTTTTATATACCAATGTACTGAGAACTTTTGAAATTGTCAGTGTCCGTAATTTTCTAAAACCCCTGCATCACAACCGTCACTTTTTAAAATCCCTCCGTCACAAGCATCACTTTTTACCCATGTATAGGCACAATATTCATTGCAATGCAACTCATCAGATCCTCTGTTTGTCTAATGGAGAATGTTTACAGTGTATGAAATACACATTCCATTTTGTCAATTTTAGACAAACTCTCTAATCCCTGACTCTACAGGCAAGGTGAGTCAACTGGCATGTCAGCACAGGCTGTTCTTTGTAACAAGGGACCTTTTTGCAACAATTCAAAAGTTACAAAAATGACAGTGCTCAGTATTATAGACAGCAGTGACCCCTGCTCTACCTTTGGGAATACCTAATCATCGGGTCATGTTACTCCATGCCATAATGCAAACATGCAACCTGCACCTAAGCAGAGATTGTCCCAGGTATTATTATAGTTGCATGTATTTAGTTATCAGTTTTTTAACTAACACAATACTCCATCTTTCCTTAAATGCATCATGCCATATCCGAAGCCCCCCCTTCTTCCCATACCAACCTTCCGGCCTCCATAAGCCAACTAAGTGCCTTGAACCTATACCTAGCCATTGCTAGGCCTAGGAAGCCGGAAATCACACATTGCAATGATGTGGAAGAATGGTGAGAGAAATTAAAATGGTGTGATCATCTGTCAATATGGATAAAACCAACAGGTAAGTACCCTAGAAATTGGGAATGTTGACATATATCTTCAGTTTTAGCTCAAAATAAATATTGTAACAATAGAACCCACAGGAATTCGGGGGGAAATTGTAGCTTTACCAAGGGGAACGTTTGTATAGCTTCAAGTAGGCAGATTCACTCCTAAATTATTTCGCATATTCCCATCTATTACCTTTTTGCCCTTTCAGTAGCATGTGGTATTTTAAAAACATAACAGTTTGTGTGGCATGTATGGTTCCATGTGAGAGATTTACATCTACCACAGAATTTTATTCACTCGCACAACTTTGTCCATGAAATTTTCTAAAGGTGGTGGGAATCAAACTTTGTGTCACAAAGTTAACTTACATCCAACCATAGCGTACTGTAAATACCACTTTCAACATGGTATAGATATTTTTTTCTATCTTTCTAGAATGTGATTTCCTACACCACAAGATTTTTCACTGTAATCCCAAAAGCATAGGAGGAACAATCTTTACCGTGATCATACGGTACACCAATTGTTAAATGCTAATTGAAAGTTTTTCTTTTCTCCTTATAGCATGCCGACTCCATCAGAAAACGTTTAAAATAGGTCTAACATTGGCCCTTTTCTGTGGTCTGCTACTTGAAATATAAATACATTTACAAGTTCTGCAAACATTTGTTAAAAACATAAATTTACTGAGCAAATAATAAAATTATTTTTTATCTGGTTGATCTGTGAAAACCTTTTCATTTCCAGGTAAAAGGTATATAATTTTGATGTAAAAACTCTGACTAACACATAGCAAAGGAATGTTCTTAAACTCCTCTTGAAATACATTTTCTTCTCAACCTTACAACCTTCAAAAGACATTTAAATTGACATAAACACATCCTTTTCAAAGCTATATTTATTCTTCCTGTACTAATTGTAATACCAAAAGCGGTGGGGCACCACAGTTCTACCGAGTTGTGTTGGGAGTCCTCAGACATCACTTGTCCTAACATCCTTTTCAAAGGTTTTCCATTTTACCCAATCACTAGCTATACCATCCCAAACGTTACAAACATGTTTTCGCCAATTGGAGTCCTGATTGTAAAGGTTTACTTCCTACTTGGCAAAAATATGTATGGGACTATATACTCCCAGGTATATATATATAATTAATGAGTGATACGTTGGTACTACTTTGTCTGGGGCGCATGATTTTCTATGACGTCACACATAACATTTTCCTCCAGTATATAAGCTCCAGCAGTTGAACTAACCGTCAATTGGCTTCATATACTCGGACAGCATACACCACGCTGGGTGGTGCTGGAATTTTTAAACGGTTTTACCCATTTTTTTGAGTTAATATGGTATTCACCCTAACATTATGGGTAGGAAAGGAGCAGCTGGTAGCGGACCAAGGTCTAAAGCCAAGAAGTCGCCTAGAAAATCTAGGAATATAGCCAATTCGAGGAATTCGAGCGGTGTGAGATCCAATGGGGGTGGTCAAGGACCATCTTCCCCAACTGCTACAGGGGTTGCATTGGACTCAGCCGTTGACCAGACGATGATTGGGGAGTTGGAGGATCGTACTGCTCGTATGGAACAGCAGCAGTTTAGTCGTACATCTACTACAGCAGCGGGTGGTGAGACGGGAACAGCTCGAACAAGTGGCGATGTTGGTAAACATTCGATTGACAACGCAGTAACCAAGCAACGGGGGTCTGGCCAGCAGCGCTCGCCTGACTACCGGGGTCTCCACGATTTTGGATCTTCGAGCAGGTCGTCTTCATACCATAGTAATTCAACTAGTTCCTCAGGTTCTATTGAGTCTATCTCCTCCAAGAACGGTCGTCGACATGCACAAAAGACTAGAGGTATGTTTGATCAGAGAAATTTCTTGAAGAAGGGGGAGAAATTAGATAGTATCGAGAAACTGCTGCTTGAATGATGAAACAGTTGATAGAGGAGGGAGAAGATGTTTTCGATGTAGTTAAACATATAGAGGTTTTAGTGGAGAGTCTACTAAAATATACACTCTCAATGCTCTCGTAGCATACGACTCATCTGTTAAGAACAGGGCAAATTGTGAGGGTGTTGAGTCTTTCGGGGATGTTAAAAGTGAGGATATTCTTAGGCATTTATCCTATGACGCAACGGTGCAGGCTCAGAAGGCGGGTGTGGTAAAAACAAAGTCGTTTAAGTCTAGACAATCCAACCGAACCTGTTATGCTTTCAACAGGGCCGAGGGTTGCAGGGAGGACCCGTGTAGGTATCGTCATGCTTGTGATGTTTGTGGCATGTCAAACCATGGCAAGGACAAATGCCAGAAGAACAAGAAAGATTAGGATTTTCTTCTTAGGCAGGGTCCTATGTTAGAATCTGATATTTTGGTGCCTGATTTTAATGTAGTACATGTGGTAGACCTTCCTGAGCCCCCCGTTCCAATCATTTCGGGTGAAAATAATGAAAATGATGTTAATAAGTCTTGTGATAATAACAAGAATCTTTTTATGTCATATAGTGGCCCAGTACAGGGCGAGTTCGAACCACTGTTTACTGTGGAGCATCAAGGTCTATGATAGTTGTGTGAATGGTATTTGTGATTGTGAGCATTTCATTTATGGTAGGAAAGCTCAAATTTTACCATGCAGACTGGCAAGTTTTTTGAGGCAGTCAGATATTATTAATATAAACCAGGTAGAATCTGATTTTCTATGGTGTGGTTTTACTGAGGGGTTCAAAATAGTTGACCCGGGTTGTGATACAGCATATGACTGTAAAAATTATAAGTCTATTTTAGAAGGTAGATTTTATAGCGAAATGTGTGATATTATTAGGGACGAGTTAGCCCAGGGCTTGGTTACAAAGACAGTTGATAAACCTAAGTGTATTCATTCCTTAGGTGGTGTGGAGAAGTCTAATGGTAAATTGAGACCTATCACTGATTGTAGCATGCCAGCAGAGATATCTATTAATAACTTTATGAACACCACGTCTAAAAGTTTCTCCTATAACTCTATTGACACTGTTACATGTCAACTAGATAAAGACGACTTTATGTGTGTGGTGGATTTGAAATCTGCCTACAGGAGTATTAATGTGTATGGTCCACATGTGGGCTATCAAGGTTTCAGTTGGAACTTTGGTGATGGAGAGGAATTTTTTGAGAGTAATCGCTTGACATTTGCTTTAAAGTGTGCTCCATATATATTTAATAGGATATCTGATTTTTTGACTGCAGTAGCTAAATTTTATGGTGTTGATAGGATAATTAATTACCTAGACGATTTTATTATCATAGCCCAAACAGAAGAGGAGTGTTTACGTAAGAGGAACATCCTTATTGAGTGTATGGAATATATGGGTTTCGTTGTGTCGAAGGAAAAAGTGACTGAGCCTAGTCAAGTGTGTGTATTTCTAGGTATAACCATTGATTCCACCTGTATGGAGCTGTCTCTACCACAAAAGAAATTAGATAAAATGAGTCTGGCAATAGATGAATGTTTGGGTAAAAAATTTGTATCTAAGAAAACTCTCCAGAAGATTGGTGGTTTAATGTCTTTCTGCTCCCAGGTAGTACGTGGTGGGAGGACTTTTAGCAGGAGATTGTTCGATCTTTGTGCAAAGGCTAGAAATAGAGGTGTTATTAGGCTTAATGAGGAAACCCAAAATGACCTGTTGTGGTGGAAGGATCTTTGTAGAATTTTCAATTGCAGAAGTATCATTTTGAATGATAATGCATGTACCCCTATGTATTCAGATTCATCTATACAGGGCTTTGGTGCCTGGTTTGGTAAAGATTATTTGTATGGGACTTGGAATGATACTAATCCTATGTTAGACTGTGTGGATCATTTTACTCATGCACCCAAGCTGGATAACCTAAAGATTCACCACAGGAATATCAATGTATACGAACTTTACCCTGTGATGGTGGGCCTGAAGCGCTGGTTGAAAGATTTTAGTAATACCCGGGTTCATTGTATCACAGACAACATGCAGGTCTTGGCTATGTTAAACACCGGTAGATCCAAGAATAAGTTGTGCATGGCTTGGTTGCGAGAGATTTTTTGGCTATGTTTTATCCATAATATCGATATATATTCTACATATATCAGGTCGGAGGACAATATTTTAGCGGATCATTTGTCTAGGCTAAATTACAAAGGTGTTCCGAATAAATGCAGGAATGTTTTGGTGGAATATAACATGTACTATTGTGGTTGCAGGCCTCAGGGAGCTGGAGAGGAGAAGGAGAAAATTCTTATATAGGGGTGTAGCTGAGTCTACTCGTAAAACTCGCAGACAGCAATTTAGTAGGTATAAAAAATTCTTTGTAAAAAATTTAACTTTACTCCTCTACCTTGTTCTCCTTCTCAGGCTTCCTTAAACTGTGTTTACTTGTCTGATTTTATGAAACCTATTTCAGTAAGAAATTATCTGTCTGCCGTGTGGTATTATCAGAAGCTAAAAGGTTATATGGATTATAGTAGTAGCTTTGTGGTTAAAAAAACCTTGGATGGGATAGAGAGAATGTGTAAGGGGTCTGTTAGTACAACTTACCCTCTGAGTCCTAGGGATATGGTTCAAATTAAAGCAAAACTGAACTTTAATGTTATGGAAGACGTGGTATTTTGGTCTGCTATATTGCTATGTTACAGGGGTGTTTTTAGGATTGGACATGTAGTCCAGTTGCCATATAATTTCTTAAAGAGAAATGTTAAAGTGTCTTCTGACTGTATAGAGGTCAGAGTTATTTCGTCTAAAACTGACCAGTGTGGCAAGTCTCCTTATGTTGTGTATCTAAAAAGAGATGATAGTTCTGATTTGTGCCCGGCTAGATATATTAACATGTGTGTTAGAGCCTGTAAACATAACAGGTTTCTATTTTCTTTTCAGTCTAGACCGTTGCAATATAACTATGTGAATACGAGGTTAAAATCTATTGCTTTTCAATATGGTTTGTCTGGTAAAGTTTCAAGTCATTCTCTTAGGCATGGTGGTGCGACTCTGTTAAAAATGCAGGTTTGAGTGTTCAGGATATTATGAGGCGAGCCAACTGGAAATCTAATGCTGTTTTTAAATATCTACATGAATCAAAGGATAGCTTGCTGGCTTTAGATGTAATGATTTAATGTTTTTATTATGGAATGTGTTACATTGTGTTTGGTGGTTGTTGGCATGTATAGGATTGGTATTGACAAAATCAATTCTCACCAAACCCAATGTCTTCTTAATTATTCCATATTTATTGTTATAATGTTTCTATTAATATAACGATATAGTTATTATTATTACCGGTACTTCGGATCAACACATTAACTTATGGGACTATATACTCCCAGGTATATATATATAATTAATGAGTGATACGTTGGTACTACTTTATCTGGGGCGCATGATTTTCTATGACGTCACACATAACATTTTCCTCCAGTATATAAGCTCCAGCAGTTGAACTAACCGTCAATTGGCTTCATATACTCGGACAGCATACACCACGCTGGGTGGTGCTGGAATTTTTAAACCTTACTGTGATATTGTGATTATCTGTATATTACTATTATATTGTATTATATTGTTATTTCTATATATTGCTATGTTATTGTATTATATTGTGAATTATTGTCTTATTTAATAAAGGCATGTATAGGATTGGTATTGACAAAATCAATTCTCACCAAACCCAATGTCTTCTTAATTATTCCATATTTATTGTTATAATGTTTCTATTAATATAACGATATAGTTATTATTATTACCGGTACTTCGGATCAACACATTAACTTATATGTATGCGTCTTTTTTAACACAAAAACATTTGGAAAACTAAGAAACCTAAAACGAACAATTTTAACGTGAACAAATTTGTCTTTTTTTCTTGAAAAGTGGGCTGTAAGTATCAAGATACAGCCACCTAAGTATCTAAGTATCTAAATATCTTATATATAATATTATGTATCAAAACATTCCCTTGGTTAAGTCATATCAAGGTATTGTTATCAAAAGCAGGTTTTGTTATTAGAGTGTTGAGGTGACATAGCATTGAGATGCTTTTCATGTGAAACAGAGAAAAGATATATGATTTGTCTCAACTCTTGCTTGAGTTTGGTCCAATTTGATGAGCACCTGTACTATAATCCAGAGACATTCCCTAACCTGAATTTAGAAAAATAAAACATGACATGTATTGATTATATCTTTATCCCTTTAGGGCCACTTATGTATTTGTATAGCATGCTAATTGTTACTGGTGACTCATCATTCCTTTCCTCATGCTGACCCTCCTGGTGTATATCAACCCTGCAGGTTTTTTATGGATACAGCCCTGGCAAGTTACTTGCCGGGGCTTCATTCATTTATCATATCATAAATGGGTATGGTGCAATAATGCACTATTAGCCTTTAAATTGTTGACGCAAGGTGCATCAAGCTTCATTTGTTTAGAGAAGGGAGATGCACAACCCACCAGCACTTCAGTGGTGTATCAACTCTGCAGGAGTGAATTTCACCTGTTTGTATTAAATTAACTCCCCTGGAGTGCATCGTACCTGTACATTGGCATGAATAGTGAACTGGTGATGCCCAGCATTTCTGAGTTACGATGGCTAATATGTAGTGCTTATGAAACAACTCATAAAGAGATGAAAGTAGAGAGAGTGAATCTCAAACTATATTGTAGCAGTCGGTACTGAATAACCTCTCTGTGTACACGTGTGCACATATATTGACATTGGGATGCATCTGTCATAAAATCAATGTACTAGGAGCTCATATTGACATCAGTAGCCAGGCTTTGTACTATATTTAATATTAGTTAACATTCCCAGATGATAGAGACAGTAAGGCCACGTTAACCATAAGTCTGTATATAAACACGTGGCTGTTGGTCATTAAACAGAATCCTCTGAGTACCCTCTGACGAACAAGCACCAGCGACAAGCACCAGCGACAAGCACCAAATTCACCAACCATGAAGGGGTATGCTGATATCAATGCTTAGGAGAAATGGCAACTTTAGTTATGTTTCAGATGGTTCCAGAGGTCCAGAGGCTTTGACTCAACAACAGAGAGCAGCCAAGAGGCCCATGAGAAGTGTGGCTAGCAATGTTTTAAACATGCTTATTGCTTCCGGCAAATGTTCGTCATGCCTTAGATGAGAATGAGGTGGCATCTCCACTGTACGTCCATGTGTTTAACCCTATAAGGGTCACTAATGCATTGATACCCCATGTTCACTGGTTATCATGACCACCAAACGACATGATGCATGAATTTTTCAAGGGTTAAGGATGGTATGGTGGCTCAGTATTGGTGTTTACTTTCCATGGTGAAACAACATTGGATTAATGCAATATGCCTGGCTACTAACATTATTACACCATGCTACACAGATAGGCAGGTTCAAAGTTTTGTAAATGGGCTTATGAGGGATCTGGGAATGTGGAAGTTCAATGAAAGTGGGGATTAACTCAGCTGTGGTTCCTTGGCATGACATGAGATGTATGGATTTATGTGGAGGCAATATTGAGGATTTGTGGGAAGACAATATTGTCAATTGATTATACATGCATTCACTACAGCATGTCCCTGCTATTATGCATAACACATACTACTACATGTTGATCCTCCATGTTACATAGTGTGCCTTATAGACAGGGGTTTGACACCACTCCAGAACAGTTCTAAACCAGCATCTTTCAAGGAACATAATTATGTGACTTATGACTTTTTTCCATAGTTTGGGAAGCAAATTACTCACATGCACAGCTCATCTATCAGGTTTTATGGTAATAATGTCTATAACATTTATTACAATATTTCATGATCTTCCATGTTTCAGTTTGATCCTGTTCCTCACCGTGGCGACTCTCGCCATGATGGTAGCCAGCCAGAATAATGACCGATGTAATAACTGTAGTGCTGTCTGCAGTAAAGATGAATTCATAAATGGACGCTGTGACTTAATGGGATTGGGAAAGTAAGTATTCTTATGATTTATCTTTGACTACCTTCTCTGCCAGGCAGACTTGATATTCAGCCAATCAAGATATCAATCATTTATGTGTGATATAATTCGAACAGAGACCATCTTGGTGGGAAGTTCCATTATGAGAGTTATGAGGAATAGCAAGGACAATGGTTGTTATATCTTCAGTAACTCCCACATCTCTCATGTTTTTTCACCCCCAACAAGATATTTCTCAAAAAACACCTTGATCAAATCCTCATCAGCTCTCTAATACTTTGTTCATTGTGCACTAACAGCTTGGAGCAGACATGTAACTGTGGCCCCAGAGAATCATTTGACCTCTGGGTTTCTACGTCCCAGGACTTCTTAGAGGATTCCTCATCAGATGCCAATGTCCACATCCAATAGATCGTATGATACTCCTGTGATGAACCAAATAGTATGATTTATAGTGTACACCAAGAATACCTTTATCAATAAAAGTATTGAAAACCCAGTTATATTGTTTGTTTTGTTTGTTAGCCTTTAAGTGCTATCAATAATAATTTATTAATGGGTCATACCGATGGTCCTTATCCATGGATGCTGGCCTGGCTCTCTGCTAACCAATATTCAGGGTTGGTATCACCATAAATTGGGCATTAATGATGTATAAATTATATGTATGTTACGACAAGGTTACCTGGTTTTAAACCATCAGTACAATCCTTAAGTCCATTTGTACAACTGCTCTATGAATAACATTTTTGTTAGTGATAAGAAGGGAGAAAACACAAGGGAACCAAAGAGCAGGTGAGGAGCAGAGGGCCAACATCTCAATGTCTGCGCATCAATAAGTAATTTTTTTTTTTACACAATTCTCTTCAAACATAATTTGGAATAACAAGATACAGAATAATGGCGATGGTTGAAAAAGCTTTCAGATTTTATGAGTCATTTGAAATAACATGACTGACACATGTAGTATTCCTGTACTGTATAACCAGAAAGCTAGTAGCTTATACCTTTCTGGTATAACTATGAGCTCCTGGGAACTTTCAATAGAAGGTGAGAAAGCAACCCAGGGGGTTCCATGCCCTACCTCACATGCAGGAGAGTTCTTCTCTAACCCTTTGAGGGACTGCATGATGTTTACAGGCTCTTGTACTTCTGCTGGCAGGATGCACTATTGCAGTGCTGATAGGTCTATGTATGTCCACCATTGTGTATTTGCTGGGATGGGCCCTTGTTCCTGGGTAAGACCTACTTCCAGGGACAAACTAGTCATCTTATCAGCTTTTATCAGTGACTTTTGCCAGAACTTGCTAAGGTCATGCATGCTTGTAGTCTATAGTTTAATTCCATAGGGTGGGTTTGATGTACGCAAATGCAGATCTGATGAGTTACTTGCCAGGACTGTTTTAATTCTGGGTATAAATGATTATGATTCCTTAACATCTTGTGTGACATTTAAAGGGCTGATAGATAACACATGTTGCATGTTATACAGGTCAAAGTAGAGTGTCTGTGTTATCTGTCAGTGGGCCAGACAAGGATGTAAGCAGTTCATGCTTCTGGCCATATGCCTATTTACACTCAATTCAATCACTTTTCTCCCACACCTTGCTTACCCTGGAGCCTTGGGCGAGTATCCATCTCTAAACATATGGTCGTATATGAGAATGTGGCTGGTAGTGGTAGCCAGCCACCATATATATGCTCCAGCACCTCATTATCACACTCCAGATATTGAAATTTAGCACCTTTGATGTTGAAACTACATGGTATGCACTACTTTAGAACTTTAAAAACTAAGCTAAGCCAACATACAGTATCATTCTTAAGCACAGATAGTAGCATTGGTGTCCACCACTGTGTAAATATTGTTCCTATATTTGGGTGCTCAAAATTTTCAGGATGTCACGCTGCAACTTTTTAGATTCAAGATTGGAGCATCACTCCATCCGTTTTTATATACCAATGTACTGAGAACTTTTGAAATTGTCAGTGTCCGTAATTTTCTAAAACCCTGGCATCACAACCGTCAATTTTTAAAATCCCTCCGTCACAAGCATCACTTTTTACCCATGTATAGGCACAATATTCATTGCAATGCAACTCATCAGATTCTCTGTTTGTCTAATGGAGAATGTTTACAGTGTATGAAATACACATTCCATTTTGTCAATTTTAGACAAACTCTCTAATCCCTGACTCTACAGGCAAGGTGAGTCAACTGGCATGTCAGCACAGGCTGTTCTTTGTATCAAGGGACCTTTTTGCAACAATTCAAAAGTTACAAAAATGACAGTGCTCAGTATTATAGACAGCAGTGACCCCTGCTCTACCTTTGGGAATACCTAATCATCGGGTCATGTTA
Organism: Acholoe squamosa; assembly: GCA_949317995.1. NCBI lineage: Eukaryota > Metazoa > Annelida > Polychaeta > Phyllodocida > Polynoidae > Acholoe > Acholoe squamosa. The sequence continues at coordinate 73,173,080 of OX439037.1, forward strand.
CTCCATGCCATAATGCAAACATGCAACCTGCACCTAAGCAGAGATTGTCCCAGGTATTATTATAGTTGCATGTATTTAGTTATCAGTTTTTTAACTAACACAATACTCCATCTTTCCTTAAAGGCATCATGCCATATCCGAAGCCCCCCACTTCTTCCCATACCAACCTTCCGGCCTCCATAAGCCAACTAAGTGCCTTGAACCTATACCTAGCCATTGCTAGGCCTAGGAAGCCGGAAATCACACATTGCAATGATGTGGAAGAATGGTAAGAGAAATTAAAATGGTGTGATCATCTGTCAATATGGATAAAACCAACAGGTAAGTACCTTAGAAATTGGGAATGTTGACATATATCTTCAGTTTTAGCTCAAAATAAATATTGTAACAATAGAACCCACGGGAATTTGGGGGGAAATTGTAGCTTTACCAAGGGGAACGTTTGTATAGCTTCAAGTAGGCAGATTCACTCCTAAATTATTTTGCATATTCCCATCTATTACCTTTTTGCCCTTTCAGTAGCATGTAGTATTTTAAAAACATAACAGTTTGTGTGGCATGTATGGTTCCATGTGAGAGATTTACATGTACCACAGAATTTTATTCACTCGCACAATTTTGTCCATGAAATTTTCTAAAGGTGGTGGGAATCAAACTTTGTGTCACAAAGTTAACTTACATCCAACCATAGGGTACTGTAAATACCACTTTCAACATGGTATAGATATTTTTTTCTATCTTTCTAGAATGTGATTTCCTACACCACAAGATTTTTCACTGTAATCCCAAAAGCATAGGAGGAACAATCTTTACCGTGATCATACGGTACACCAATTGTTAAATGCTAATTGAAAGTTTTTCTTTTCTCCTTATAGCATGCTGACTCCATCAGAAAACGTTTAAAATAGGTCTAACATTGGCCCTTTTCTGTGGTCTGCTACTTGAAATATATATACATTTACAAGTTCTGCAAACATTTGTTAAAAACATAAATTTACTGAGCAAATAATGAAATTATTTTTTATCTGGTTGATCTGATGAGTTACTTGCCAGGACTGTTTTAATTCATTTTGGGTATAAATGATTATGATTCCTTAACATATTGTGTGACATTTAAAGGGCTGATAGATAACACATGTCGCATGTTATACAGGTCAAAGTAGAGTGTCTGTGTTATCTGTCAGCAGCCAGACAAGGGTGTAAACAGTTCATGCTTCTGGCCATATGCCTATTTACACTCAATTCAATCACTTTCCTCCCACACCTTGCTTGCCCTGGAGCCTGGGGCGAGTATCCATCCATAAACATATTATGGTCGTATATGAGAATGTGGCTGGTAGTGGTAGCCAGCCACCATATATATGCTCCAACACCTCATTATCACACTCCAGATATTGAAATTTAGCACCTTTGATGTTGAAACTACATGATGTGCACTACTTTAGCACTTTAAAATCTAAGATCAGCCAACATACAGTATCATTCTTAAGCACAGATAGTAGCATTGTTTCAGTTTGATCCTGTTCCTCACTGTGGCGACTCTAGCCATGATGGTAGCCAGCCAGAATAATGACAGATGTAATAACTGTAGTGCTGTCTGCAGTAAAGATGAATTCATAAATGGACACTGTGACTTAATGGGATTGGGAAAGTAAGTATTCTTATGATTCATCTTTGACTACCTTCTCTTTAAAGTCAGCTCTCTCTTCAGTTCATCATCCCATTCAAATAGCAGGTTACCTCTCTCTGATTCAGGCAGGCAGACTAGATATTCAGCCAATCAAGATATCAATCATTTATGTGTGATATAATTCAAATAGAGACCATCTTGGTAGGAAGTTCCATTATGAGAGTTATGATTCAAGGAATAGCAAGGACAATGGTTGTTATATTTTTTAGTAACTCCCACATCTCTCATGCTTTTTCACCCCAAACAAGATATTTCTCAAAAAACACCTTGATCAAATCCTCATCAGCCTCTCTAATACTTTGTTCATTGTGCACTAACAGCTGAGAGCAGACATGTAAGTGTGGCACCAGAGAATCATTTGACATCTGGGTTTCTGAGTCCCAGGACTTCTTAGAGGATTCCTAGTCAGATGCCAATGTCCACATCCAATAGATCGTATGATACTCCTATATGACAAGAAATGGCAATGATAGACCACAGCACCCTGACCCTGGATGTGATGAACCAAATAGTATGATTTATAGTGCACACCAAGAATACCTTTATCAATAAAAGTATTGAAAACCCAGTTAAATTGTTTGTTTTGTTTGTTAGCCTTTAAGTGCTATCAATTTATTAATGTGTCATACCAATGGTCCTTATCCAAGGATGATGCCCTGGCTCTCTGCTAACCTAACCAATATTGGGCATTAATGGTGTATAAATTATTGGTATGTTACGACAAGGTTACCTGGTTTTAAACCATCAGAACAATTCTTAAGTCCATTTGTACAACTGCTCTATGAATAACATTTTTGTTAGTGATAAGAAGGGAGAAAACACAAGGGAACCAAAGAGCAGCTGAGGAGCAGAGGGCCAACATCTCAATGTCTGAGCATCAATAAGTAACATTTATTTTTACACAATGGTTGAAAAAGCTTTCAGATTTTATGAGTCATTTGAAATAACATGACTGACACATGTAGTATTCCTGTACTGTATAACCAGAAAGCTAGTAGCTTATACCTTTCTGGTATAATTATGATCTCCTGGGAACTCTCAATAGAAGGTGAGAAAACAACCATGGGGTTACCATGCCCTGCCTCACATCCAGGAGAATTATTGTCCAACCCTTTGAGGGACTGCCTGGTATTTACAAGCTCATGTTTCTCTGCTTTCAGGATGCACTATTAAGTGCTGAGATATCTACCAGACAAGCACACCATTTGTGCATCATGTCGATTATACGGGCCTTAGTATGGATGCCCATTGAATTTTGCTGGTTGAGGTAAAATACACTGAATAGACATACCGTGATGGGCACCTTGTTCCTGGGTAAAATCCTCTTCTAGGTACAAACTGGTCCTCATCTTATAAGTTCTTCTCAGAGAATTTCACCAGAAGCTGCTAAGGCCATGCTTGTAGCCTATATGAAAGTGTAGGCTATTAATTCCACAGGGTGGGCTTGATACGCGAATGCTGTGTTCATGCATTTTGGTCACCTATAGATGATTATGATGTCTTGATACCTTGTGTGACATTTAAAGGGCTAACAGATAACACACACTGCATGTCATACAGGTAAGAGTAGAGTGTCTGTGTTATCTGTCAGTGGGCCAGACAATGGTGTAAGCAGTTCATGCTTCTGGCCATATGCCTATTTACATGCAATTCAATCAGTTTCCTCCCACACCTTGCTTCCCCTGGAGCCTGGGGAGAGTATCCATCCCTGAACATATGATCGTATATGAGAGTGTGGCTGGTAGTGGTTGCTAGACCCCATATGCTCCAGCACCACATTATCACACTCCAGATATTGTAAGTTGGCGCTTTTGACATTGAAGCTACATGGTATGCAATACTTTAAATAAAATCTCAGCTCAGCCAACATACAGTATTATTCCTATAATGTCTATAACATTTATCACAATATTTCATGATCCTTCATATTCAAGTTTGATCCTGTTCCTCACTGTGGGCACTCTCGCCATGATGGTATCCAGCCAGTGTGACCACCGCTGTAACGACTAGACTGAAAGGTTACCTTGTTTTAAACCATCAGAACAATTCATGAGTCCATTTGTACAATAACTCTATGAATCACATTTTCATAGGTCATCAGATGAGAGAGAACACAGTGTAACCAAGAGCAGCTATGGAGCAGAAGGCTAACATCTCGATCTCTGAGCATCAATAACTAATGTTTCTTTTTGCACAATTCTCTTCAAACATAATTTGGGATATCAAGATACAGAATAATGACAATGGTTAGAAAGGCTTCAGATTTTATGAGTCATTTGTAACAACATGACTCACACATGTAGTATTCCTGTACTGTATAACCATGACCTCATGGGAACTCTCAGTAGGAGGTGAGAAAACAACCCAGGGGGTTCCATGCCCTACCTCAAATGCAAGAGAGTTCTTCTCTAACCCTTTCAGGGACTGCATGATGTTTACAGGCTCATGTACCTCTGCTGGCAGGATGCACTATTGCAGTGCTGATAGGTCTATGTATGTCCACCATTGTGAATTTGCTGGAATGGGCCCTTGTTCCTGGGTAAGACCTACTTCCAGGGACAAACTAGTCCTCATCTTATCGGCTTTCATCAATGACTTTTGCTAGAACCTGCTAAGGTCATACATGCTTGCAGTCTATAGTTTAATTCCATAGGGTGGGTTTGATGTACGCAAATGCAGATCTGATGAGTTACTTGCCAGGACTGTTTTAATTCATTTTGGGTATAAATGATTATGATTCCTTAACATCTTGTGTGACATTTAAAGGGCTGATAGATAACACATGTTGCATGTTATACAGGTCAAAGTAGAGTGTCTGTGTTATCTGTCAGTGGGCCAGACAAAGGTGTAAGCAGTTCATGCTTTTGGCTATATGCCTATTTACACTCAATTCAATCAGTTTCCTCCCACACCTTGCTTGCCCTGGAGCCTTGGGAGAGTATCCATCCCTAAACATATGGTTGTATATAGTGGTAGCCAGCCACCATATATATGCTCCAGCACCTTATTTTCACACTCCAGATATTGAGATTTAGCACCTTTGATGTTGAAACTACATGGTATGCACTACTTTAGCACTTTAAAATCTAAGCTCAGCCAACATACAGTATCATTCTTAAGCACAGATAGTAGCATTGGCGTCCATCACTGTGTAGATATTGTTCCTATACTTGGGTGCTCAAAATTTTCAGGATGTCACACTGCCACTTTTTAGATTTAAAATTGGAGCATCACTCCATCCGTTTTTATATACCAATGTACTGAGAACCTTTGAAATTGTCAGTGTCCGTAATTTTCTAAAAACCCCTGCGTCACAACCGTCGCTTTTTAAAATCCCTCCGTCACAAGCGTCACTTTCTACCCATGTATAGGCACAATATTCATTGCAATGCAACTAGTCAGATTCTCTGTTTGTCTAATGGATAATGTTTACAGTGTCCACCCCACTTTGTCAGTTTTAGACAAACTCTCTAATCCCTGACTCTACAGGCAAGGTGAGTCAGCTGGTATGTCAGCACAGGCTGTTCAAGAACTTCCCCACTTTGTAACAAGGGACCTTTTTGTATAATACTCCCTATTAACGTCTATTCCTATTGCACAGAACACACGCCTAGTACCTATACATCAGGAAGGCGGGGACCCATGTACGTCCAACATACAGACTCCATCACTGAAACTAATGGACTGTCAAAAACAGCAAGTAGGGGAGGAGTGTGAAGACTGAGGGATAGGGTCTGGAGGGGTAGCAGGAGGAGGGGAGGGGGATGCTCTCTCACACCTGGAGACAGATCTAAGACACTGCTGTTATCGGTGCTGATTACTGACATGGGTTGGCTGTCACTGTTTTAGCCTTGTAGTAGGTTACATGTATGTATGGAGGTAGGGAGGAGACACACCAGGTGTGTTATTATGGATACAAGCTACCGTCATGCATAGCTGATGGAAGACCCTGCTTCAGTAATTTTTTTAAAAACATCTTCAAATACTTACTAAATTTATTGAAGGATTATAAACCAAATTTTTCCAGTTGCAGAAATATGTGGTTTCTATAAATCGTCCATGAAATAATGAAATTTAGAAAACGTGTAACATCGATTCATGAATATAGCTGAAAGTTTTAAAAGCAGGTCTAGATTTAAACACATTTTCCTTAATTGTAAGCAAACGCTGGCCCGTTATCACGACCAGTGGAAAAAGTGGACACGGGCGTAGTTGATTTCCTCTTATTGTGGTGCTCTAATGGTTTAACTCCCTATATGTAAAACGGATTTCTTGTACACTTGTTGGCGCGGTTTGTATTTTTGTTTATACAGAAAGTTGGGGGGGGGCATTTCTTAATGTTACATAACTATCATTCTCGAAATCCAGCGTCAATTCTTAGTGGGGCCTTCACTTTATACATGAAGTGCTATTGCAGTGCAACATTAGTGGTTACTAATCCTGTCCCTGATATGACAGCCCTAACAACCCCACTCGCAGCACCTTCAGAAATGACCTCCTGGTTTTGAGGCACCACCAGTTAAGTAAAGTTTGATTTATGACAGGGCATTGCAGAGGGCAGCCACATATGTCTTAACTTAAAACCCACTGTAAATCAATCTGCCTTGCCAGTTTGTATATAAAAACACATCATTCAGGAAACTAAGAAATAGAGTCGACACACTGGGGGTTATATGAGTGGGGAATGTAGGAATGTAGTATGGCAGTAACTAGGAGGGCGGGGTTGGTGGGTTGGGATGACTCTTACTATCACATTATCTGATAAAAATAGAGCAGATAACTTTACATAGTTTATAAATTGCTATCATGTTTACATTTCTTTCATATAGAAATACCTAGGTCAGAACCTAAATCTCTGTAGTTTGACTTGGACATCAGCCTCCATAGAGTCAGTGCACAAACAGGGCATACAATCACTAGTATACTTATGGCATCTAGCATATCATGCAATGTAGAAAAAAATGTTATGTCATGGCAGATACGATCGTTACTATAGAACAGTACTGGATGTGCCGTATTCAATGGGGGGGGGGAATACAATGTGTTCGTATTCAATGGCTGATGATCATCGTGTAACCATGACATAAATGCAAATGTCAAAACCCCTGGAATATTTTTGCATTGTATTCACCTCTGTGAGGCCTTTCCGCATTCAACTCTGTCTATAAGGCATCGTTGGATACGGACAGGCTCACCTCGGTGAATACGATGCAAAAATATTCCATGGTCATTGACATTTGCTTATGCTTATGTACAAGAATGATTTGTGTGTGTATTTTTCATATCTACTCTACTAGCATTTCACATCATCGGAGCTGCCTGACATTATTGCCACTAGCTATGATCGCAGTGTCATGGAGGGTAGGACGGTAAAACAGCTTTTCACCTGTAGGAATTATCTGTTCCATGAGTATTCTTCTCTGACTCAACTTCCCAGAATACATGTAGGCCTAAATGACGTGGAGTAGCTAAACATATTCACTATACCCTATTTTCCCATCCCCTCAGGTGGGAAGGAACCTAGACCAGTTAAACTTTCTCCATCCCCAGGTAGGTACGATGACAACATATTCCTTATCACTGTGTCTCATTTTCATCACTGCTAAAATGAATATCATGTTGTGCTCATGTTCTCTGGTTATTTTGGTATCACTTCATTCACTTCCTCATACTTCTCTCAACCCCGTATCATGTGAGGGAAAAGAAATGTTACATTTTATGATGAAAAAGTAAGAGCCTATACTTTTTGTATGATCTTTCTGTAAATTGAACTTTAATGTACTTTTAGATTTTAGACACATGGCCATACTAGGTGAGAATGAATATCCCATTTTTTTGCGACAACATCCAACACAAATATGCCATCATGATGTGGATATACTCAACAGCTGAATAATCTTACAGATACAGAAGGAGAGATAGCAGGCAGAGCCATGTCTTTTTACACAGCGCAGTAAAGTTAGCTTAAGTCTTACCACCAAAAGTACAAAAAGAAACTGGAATAGTGAGATATCAGAATATATTCATCTCATAAAGATGCCAAATAGGCGAATCACTTTGGCTGATATGTGATAAAGGATGTACCAAATCCTGACATATTACTCAACATGTCTCTCTTTAAAAAAAAAAATTATAGTTAATGCATTCACTCTGGAGCGGGTGTCTAAATATCAAATCTATTTTACCCTCATGTAGTCCAGTCTATAGAGTCATGACAGGTACTTTGAGACCAAATTAATAGTATTTATAGAGTATTTTGGAAGTCTTGTAGGAATAAAATCTTTATCTTGTGAAAACATACGTTACGTTTTAATAGTCCATCCCTCACCTTTAAAGGAAGTTTCAACAATTATGTTACTAATTTTTGGGCCTTTTTCAAGACCTCACCCCTCCATTCATCCCTACCAACCCCTGGCGTAGGTGATTTGAGTATGTACACATTTGCCACAAAAGAAATGAGCACGTAATTGATGGAAAGTCCATTTATGAACCTTCAAATCTCAAGTGCTAGTCGGAGAACACTGCCATGAAAAGTGCTAATATAAATTCAGATCAATAGAGAAGTAACCAGGTTTGCTTACCTCAGGAACTCCTATAAAGATATGCACAAGTATTTCCCATTACCTTGATTGTGCTAACACTGTCTATGTAGCTGAGTGTGGGTGTTTACATGCCTTCTACTCTTTAAACTCTCACAAAGAAAAATTTAAAAGCCTTCTGTGATCTTGTGTTGGTTCTCTAAACAAGACATGATTTTAGGCTACATCCAGATAACATCTTAAGTTTGCCAAAGGTGAGAGACACTAAACATGGAAGGGCCTAATGTAGTAATTAATCAACTTAGACGCATACTTTAAGTGTGTTTCTCCTTGGAACCTATGGTTAATGGAACTCCTTACATAAACTAACTTTTCCAAGGAGCCCTTACCATTTAGCATCTTCCATTTTCTTTCATCCCTACTTATTTAGACGAGAAAGAATTCGTCAATATAGGATAAAGATTCTCGGCCTGTATACATAACCCCTTTAGCAGTGTTTATGATATAAAACTCTTGTAAGCAGCTCTTTGAGTTTCCAGTGACCTCTTGTATTAATTGGAGCCTGCCATGAAACTCAAAGGTGGACTAAATCCTCCTCTATATTTCAGACAGATCTAAAGACAATCTTTTCTATGCCACTATTGTCAAAAAAGGGAATCTAACAGAATTATTTCTCTAAGGATGATCGTTGTAAAGACTTACACCTTATCCCCATGTCTATACATACTGTGATATGGATCCCTGGCCTCGAAATCCAATGTAAGTCCTAACTCTTACAAATGTGAAATGCAGAGCATGACATAACCAATAGCATCCGAGCAAATTGCTTTGCCCTCCTTTAATATTTATTTTATTTTATTCCTCCAGTAATCGATAGCCAACGGTTCTGGTTTATTGTGAGAGCTTGCCCTGCCCATGATAGAGCCTATTTCGCGCTCTGCCGGAATTGTCAATATAAAAGTATTGAGGAAGCTGACCCGTCCCCTGCTAAGGTCGACGGAGGCATCAATTTATATGGGAGTCGTAGCTTTCTAATGGGTGTTTGTGTGGAGGAGTAGTGGAGGGTACTGCTAAAGTTAAAATAATTGCAAGGTCGGTGGCCACAATAATGATGTTTTAAAGTGATCAAAATAAGATATCATGGAAAATAGGGTACTGTTTTCCTTTAAACAAGTCACGTTAATCTTAACAGATCTGTGTGTAATTATTTGCAATATATTTATGGTTTTTTTCTTATCTTTGCAAGATGCGAGGTCATCACTTTGAGACCACAATGCCCGTTCTAACCTTCCTGCTTATGAAGATTATCTCAGTCCTAATTTCACAGAATTGGTAGCCCTCTTTGGTCTTTCCAGTCGTATGACTTTGAAAGAAAAATTTGAACACACTTATTCCCTTACCCTAAAGCATGAGAGAGGGGTACATGATGAACAACCTTAGTGTAAATATCACTTTATTAGTCCTATTAATATGCCAGTACAACAAGTTGTGTTTTAGTGCATTTCTCAGGAGCCACAAACGGCTCTCAGTGCCAAGTCTCCTGCTGTGTATATCTTTACATAATTAGCGTGGGATACTACAATAATGAGTCTACATACATAAAAGAAGTCCAAAAGTATTATCAGCAGAAGAGCACTAAGTCATCCCTCACCCAGCGGGTCTAGTGTACACCTGAGTAACGTATTACAACAACATCATCTCACATTTCATACTGAGAAAATAAGTAACACCCATGTCCTGTATCGGAAACACGTGTGCTGTGGTGTGTAATGTCTCGATGGAAACGATTATAGACGTCCACAAAGTATATGTAGAAATATCCATGATTTTTCTTCTTTTTTTTGCTATACATACACTGTACCAAAGATGTGCAGCTTATTATACATAAACCTGCCATGCCCCACAATATATGTACCTTCACCTTTTGCATTTTCACAGCTTCTTCATTTTCAAATTTTGTCACCAGCAGGCTTATTGGTAGTCACCTGTCAGTAACTATCTCCTTAAATACATTGCAAGTAAAATAAACATAAACTGACTATAACTAAATCATGTCATTAATTTCTACACTTTCAAACCCGTCAAATACAATTCAAGTACTTTCTGTTCAGTTATTTTCATAGAAAGTCACAATTAATGTTGTAACTGCAGGCTTAGGTGCAATAGTGGACACTATATATAGCGAATGCTACGTCAATATCTAGGCCTACACGATAACTGATATACAAGGCTTTGTAGATTTCTAATCTCCTGTGTCTATCAGTAAAATACAATGCAATTATTAGGACTATAGCCTGTATATCGCCTCCCCCACTCTTCCTCTCACCCCCCCACCCCACAATATACTGAGAATTATGTATACATACTGTCGGCATATTGATAACTTTTTGTGGGGCCGCTCTTGCGTTAATGCATCATGTAAGTCAATGGGTATGATGCCTTGCTAGTTACTCCATTAACATGATGCCTTAATGCATTATATAGCGGTTCTTGAAGGGTTAACCAGACCACTACACATTGCTCTATTCTAGTTTTCCTTCTTGTTCCGTAACAATCTCCGGGAGTTATTATCAACACAATATCAAGGGGACGCTTGTGATATCCCTGTCCCACAAAAGGCCTATATATCTCCCAATAAGACACATTTTAGGGATTTAAAGATCCGTAAGTCTCAAAGCCATTTGATACACCGATCCAGTGAGCATGTGAGATTCCGAATTCTTTGATAACCTAGCTACGTCATGAATTGTTTTCATGGGAGATGTAGATGTACCCTTATCAAATTGATAATAAAGATTATTAGTGCCGGCAATGATACTATTACGAATACAGAAGATAAGTTCTTTATGTGTACCTTAGTATGCTTTGAACAGAGGGGTAGGAAGCAAATCTTAATTGGGTGGGGGGGGGGCAGCAGGGGCCCCACCTCGACCACCTTGAATTGTTTGCTCCAGCACAATAGTGTATTGAAAAGTAATTTTTGATGAATTTTAGATCTGATTGAGGCCCAGGCCTCTATTTTCCCTATCCCATTACTATATCAATCTAATTTGAGATGCAAACTTTTAGCTTCTTGTTCAATCTATTATAAATTCTTAGCAATTTTTTTTTGGGGGCCCAGATATACTCAGGCCCCATCTCCTTTATGATTGGGGGTGGGGCCCAGGCTCCCCTGCCCCCCTTTTCCTACACCCCTGTTAGATATTTGAGAAGCATATTTCTCACCAGCTAGGAGCTTCACATTTGTTAGATTTCTTTCTATTCTAGAATCAGAGGGCTGAGCATGACCTCCTATGGAAACAGCCTACTGTCACAGCGTGAGAAGAATATCCGACTGCTGAATTTTATCAACAATGAATATGATTTGGACAATGCAAACTCGAGAGGAATCTCCGCAGACAATTAAATATTCATTGAAAGCAGAATATCTCTTCTGAACTTTAGAGCCAGAAATTCAATGACTCATATTGTAGTTTGGACGATGGGTATGGGCAAATACATTGACATTATTCTCACGCCCTGTTCTACTGAAGTGGTTTTGTGGCTCATATCAACAATTCATATCATTTGATATCTTCGCAGATATATAGAGTCTCTGATGTTATTCATTTTTAGCATGTTTGACATTAAAATGGTTAAGGAGCTGGGATATGGAAAACCGTTTCATTTTCCCCTCTCCTATTGTCGTTCTTCCCGTCGTCGGAACAATATTGTGATTCCTCCCCTCTCTTTTACCCAGGGACTTTCTTTTAGCCGTCACAATCATATAACAGATCTTTCAGAATAGAGTCGTTTTCCCAGAGCGTTATTTTTATGTCTATTTTTTCTTCCTTCACCCAAATCTCGTTCAGTTCCCATTTTCCGGGTCTTTCTTGGTACATAGACGTACAGCGGTTGTGTTAAACTTGCAGTCGCAGGAATAATATCGCAAATCTCTGTGTCTGTCTCTGTGTCCCGGGCTCTGTGTCTATGTCTCTGTCTGTCTCTCTGTTTCTGTCTGTCTGTGTGTATGCCTCTCTCTCTCTGTCTTTCTGTCTGTCTCTCTGTCTGACTGTCTATCTCCTTCTCTCTTCATAAAGTATTGAACATGGTGGGAAAGGTTATCAACGGGGTTATGTTAAGATGGTGTCATAGAATGAATTCATATCCATGGACGGCCTAACATTAAAGATGCGTAGGAGCTAACCCAGTGTCAGTTTTCTGTTCTTCAAGAACCTCCTCATATGACCACTATTTTAGGCCTCTTCTTTGGTTTGTAAATTGTAAAACTTTGCAAAATATATCTAGATTGGTAGAAAATAATTGTTATGTTTAGGCTTACATGTTATAACACCAATTACTTCATACATTTATACTTCCAAGAGGTAGCAAGATGTAGCTCCTTGCGCTCCTAGCCCATCTTTAAATCTCAGAACATATTGAACAGGTAATCAATGGATAATTCATGACGAGTGTGTGTTAGTGAAGGATAATTGCACAAGGGCATAGCCCGAGTGTAATTAGCCTTTGCTAACACACACAACTACTAGACCACGGCGTCTCACACCTCAGCCGTCTCGGCTTGTCTATGTTTGAATGCGTCCCGTGATTATGTTAGCGGACAGCCCGCAGTCGTCGCCTCCCTGGGCTTTGTATCATATCAAGACCTGGTTGTAGCCAGCCACTACCTGTCAGTCCCTCTGGCGCAATGCATAGGGAGTTGGACTAGGGATCTGAGACTGCAGGTTCAAGCCCTGTCCTGGCCATGAAAATTTTGTGGGTTTTAACATGTAACATATGACATGTAGGGACATGTAAGGTGTGCAGGTTATCCATGGATAACAACACTGGGTGCCTGTTATTCTTGGATAACCGCACACCTTACAAAAGTCATGATACAGGCATCATGGTGTGCAATATCGACAGGTATGTGCCTGGGAATATCCAGGAAAAGCACTGAGAATCCCAGAAATCGTGGAATAAGCTATTGTATATACTCTCTTTTCTAGCTTCGCTGCATGAGAAAATGATGCCCTTTTGTGTCCTACCATTCCTACCTATATACACCATAGCCATGCTATTTACCCCATACATAATCGCAAATAGGCCACCTCTGACCCATTCTAATGGAGATTGCATTTACCCAAAGAGTCCTGCAGAGGATGTTGATGCACATTATGGCCAGGACTTATTATCTACCTTATTAGTGTTGACAGAATTCTGATGACAATGTGGTTGACTACAGTATCCTATGGATGATATAGTTGACCACAGTATGACCCCTTTCTATGTGGAGACAATGTTTTGAGTAGCTTTATATAACATTGAAATCATATGAGTTACATTGTATTTAGAAGAAAGGAAAACATCAACGATCACTTCCGTCTACATGCAGCTACAAAAACTCAAAAATGGAGAGTTATGGTCTGACCAGACTCTAAGTACGTAATACCCTCTCTATACACAACTTTATGATTTTTACATTCATATCAGAGAAATAGCACACTATTACATTTATATATCACGCCGTTTTGGATTTTATCAGTGACTATAATAGCGCAGGAGGAAGGATTGAATCCCTCCCCCCACCTATACCTGACAGATGGTTAGGTACCTCTCACCCAGGTAACCTCCACCATCTCTTCTCTATACCTGAGACTGACACCCTACAGGTGGGAGAAATATGTTGGCAGGAAGATAAAACTCTATACGATAAGAAGTGTAGTAGTTAATTGTGAAGTCTATACACGAGCTGGTTATAATATATTACACAGGGTGTAGGGTATGTAATGGGAGGATGGGGTGTGAGGAGACTGTAAAATAGTATGGGTGTTTGTTAGTGAAAAATGATTGCTGTCAAAGGTGATTTTGTTTGGTATTTCTTGTGGCAAAATGTAAAACTAACATGGTTTATTCCATTTAGATTTAATAATTCCTATCACAATTACGTTCTATACGCTATATTTTAGGTCACATATAGGAGATAAGAGATGGGTTAGAAAGGGCCAGACATGTGGTTCATCAGTACGTGCTTTGAATTGATAGAATTAAAAGAAATGTACTTCAAAATCTGCTCATCAATGTACACACATATGATCGGATATTTAAAAGCTAAACAATTAGGAATCATGAGAATGGGATAAAATTAATTTTGTCTGTGTCCCAAAGATGGGCCTGAGCCCCCCCCCCCTTGCCTGTTGTTAAAAGGATGACCACTCCCTTAATGTGGTTGTCCCAACAACGTTGCATACTTATGATAAATGAGGACACACATCAATTTTCGACTCTACCTGTCCACTACTGCAGTCATGGTATTGTCCTGGGCTAGGTATCCCAAACACATGGTCGTTTATGTATAGGAATATGTATGGCTAAAAGGGTTGTGGATATGAACGATTCAGCCTAATGAACATGCACTGTTTATTAGGATATTTGTAAAGGTGGGCCAGCAGTTTTGAGAAATTGGTCATGACTAATGGATTCTGGAAAATGCGTCATTTATATTAATGGGACATTTCTCAATCATGCACTTAAAAGACCATATCAAAACAAAGGGTCTTTGGACTTACACCATTTTTGGTCTTGATATATTTACACATAAGCCTAGAACTAGTTCCCCTAAAACATAGACCAGCTTAATATACTGACCCCCACATTGTTAGGAATCTCCTGTTATCTGCTTGTCCCCTGCAGCATTGATCAGTGTAGTCTAAAGGGAATGTCTTGTGCTGCTTATAACAGTGCACAGTGGTTATCGATTTGACAAGAAGTATTCATTACACATGTACATAATACTATTAGGGGAGGGAGGGTGGGTGTGTGGAGTTCTATGTTGTACATTATGCAAAGGGTTCAGCGCTGTCACATTGAGAAGAGTTGGAATTGATCTAAACCCCTCAAAACCCCTTCTTAAAGAGTATGGAGCAAGTCTTTTCGATTGGATATGCTTGCAATTCTCTTTGCACCTGTCCATTTGAAGGGGTAAAAGGTCACCCCATGCACTTCCTTATGTTGTTCACATAGACAATACCTTTTCTCAACATCTATGTATGGGGGGGGGGGGTCTCTCAATGATGCGGACCTATGATTACGAACATATTTGACACAAAGGCAAATATTGCCCTTCATGATAGCTCTGCATAACACAAATTGATTTTTCTCCACTTGTTGAAAGATAAGACATGTCCCCTCAGTTTCCAGTATAGGTACCAGGTATAACTAAATAATTCAAATAATTGTTCCCAACACCTGCATGGCCCTGTTCATGGACAGCAGGATGTGTACGACATAGGCACCTGTGAGGGAGACGAAAAAGTGAAAACCTTTGGGTTAGGAGAAAAACTGTGAAAGGCATATGTTCCCTGTTTTCTCTGAACAGCTGCTAGTGCAGCCAGACATGGCACATGCTAAGACATAAGAGACTGGTGGTGTGCTACAATGCAACATTCCATACCCTGCTTTGTTAGAGATGGGGGGTATTTTAAATGATCCATATGTGTATGGTCGGGGATAGGAGAGCCATGGTAAATATCTTATAAACAGAAGTCAAGCACCTATCCGAATCAGAGTCAATCCAGAGTGACTCTTCAGCAAGGGAGAGTCATATCTAGCTGACTCCTCCCTATTTCTAAGGGCAGTCAGTCTATACTCTTTGAGTGTCCAAGCCCTTTGCAATAATTGTTATTTTAAAAGAAAAGAAAGGGCATAAGAGGGAGTCAAGGAAAGTGGGCTTAATGATAAGCGCAAGGTAGTAGCCTTTAAGCAGGGAGAATCTATTAAAGAATTGTAGAGGGGAATGGCAGAGCGAATTCAATTCACAGATCTGCAGAGATGAATGTAAATTGAACATTTAAGTGTTTTTTTTCTAATTAATGATACCTCAATTCACCTTTACTTCACTGGGTTCAGTGTACCCCGTCTCACTCATCTCAAATAAACTGCCTGCTCTCCAAAAGTTGACACATTAGAAATAAAGCATAGAGTAACTAAGCGAATGAAGTAATGAACATTGGTAGAAAAAAATGCTAAATCCTCCGAGGTCACCTTTTGCATCTGTGTAAATTAGATTCTTGATATCCATTTTTCAAGATGGCTACGAGCTTAATCAGAAGTCAAAACTGTTTTTTTTTTTCATAGCATCATTTCTTCAAATACCTCCATCCTGGTGTCAATTTCTATGTTTTCAAGCCTGCTGAGACTGATTATGTGGCTCATAATCACGTTAGGGCAGTTCAATAACGTGCAAATAGGGGTTGACATATATTCAACTACTACTGTAATAGATGCGATCGGAAATTGGGAATTTGACATAAGCTTACAGGGCAGACACAAAGATTTTAGTGCTTGGGCCACCTGAGCCCACACTCCTGTATGAACTGTATTATGTATGGGCCAAACTGCCTTTTTTCCAATTAGTCTTTTAGAAAAATCATCAGCCCTGTTTGAAAAATCACAGGCCATCGGCTGCTGAGCCAGTGTTGGTGTCTACCCTGAATGAACACACACATCTTTGCTATTGTTTTAGAATAAATATGATAGATTTACCCCATGTAGCATATAATATTCAAGAGTGAAAGATGGTAGCCATTTTCAATATTGGACAGTCATTATCCAGTATGGTATTTTCCATCATGCTACCAAAAAGACAGTAACATTATTAGTGCTCTCTCTCTGATGCTACAACCATTCAAGTTGTACCAGACGTACCCTGCACAACAAAATCACAGCCTTTTCCTACAGAGCAATTGTAATGTCTCCAGCCATACCTCCACAGAGTTCAGTGTATCTTCACCCCCGTGCGCAGTAGTTACAAATGCCCTGTATAATGGAAGGTGTTGTGAGGTGTGGTGACTGTATCTAGTCATAACATATTGAGAAATGCCATTTAGGGCTGAGTGTAATCAGGATGTCCTCTCACCTTGTATGTCATAGTGGGCAGTATCCCTTGTAATTGCATGACAGACGATATTCTGAGATTATAAGGAAATAATGTGTAGGAGGGAGACTACTCCCAGAAGGCAGAGATAAGGAGCACAAACAGTTCAAAGAGTAAAGAGCTTTGTGGCAACACTTGCCAAGTTGTTCATGGCATAGGAAAAGGTTTACCTATCTGTAAAGTTTAAAAGTTATCTTATATACAACCAAAATGAATGCTGTCTGTTTGAATCTCATTTTAGCCTCTGAAACATTTAATTATTGATGGACTATTGAGGGGAACTAAGTACCCTGACACAAATGGTATGCGACAAACATTCAGCCTGGCAGTGAAGGGTCTTGTCCTTTTTATGATTGGTCTTAGTATAGCACAGAGTGATCATGGTTCAGGAGGTTAATTCAAAAGATCCTGGGATCGCAACCTCAGCGATCTTAGGAATTATCCTGCCTTATCCTATTAAGCGATCTTAAGATTAGACTGCATTTACTTTTCCTAGCAAGCACTAAGATCGCATCGATCTTAGCCTCAGCCCTCCTACACTATTCCAAGAAATACTGACTGGGCACAGGGGTAAGAGTCCCAAAATAAAGGAATAGCTGTGGAGTCACTCTTCTTCACAACAGTGTTTATACCATTGTTCCCCGTCACCATATGGGCTAACAAAAGAGCACAGGGTGCAGTTGACCCCGTACAGTATTCAAGAGTTGTTCCCATGAATGTATGATTTATGCTTGCCTATTAGAAGCATTGTTCCCCCCCCCCCAGGACAAAGAGAGAGAAGGGGAGAATTACCTTACAGTGCACTTAATGCATGAGTAGCCCTAAGAGCCCTCAAGGACACTCAGCAAACGTCCTCCCTCCCCTCTATATGTATGCAGCAGGCTATTCACTCTTTCGATCAGGAGTGTTCCCTGTAAGTGCTCTTGTACTCAGATTAAACCACTATGCAATTCTTTCACTAAGATCGCAGTGATCTTAGTGCTGGAAAATGAATAGTGAAGTGATCTCAGGACTTGCTATTCCTGACAGGCCTGCAACCACTGCATTAGATAGGGTAGACTGGTCTTATGCTATGTGCCTACACTAAGATCGCAGGGGTAGAAACCCAGGATCTTTTGTATTAACCTCCAGGTATGTCTCTCATCAGTATCCGGGCATTGATGATATAGCATGGTGCTTATCTCAGTGTGATTTCATTTGCTGTGAAATCAACTCTTTACCTGGGATAGCTTAGAAATGATAAGGATGAACCAAATACCCAACAACATTGAGTGTCTCTAGGCGAAAAAACCTATCCCAAGCCTCCAAAGACCACAAAACACATAATGTTGCTTTTGACAGCATGGTGTTTATTATACTGGTCAAAGAGGAGTGATTCATCGAAGACCTTGAATAAAGTATTATGATGTAAGACTCACTGGAAGACATCTCAGACTGTAGCACCCACTATTTGGCAGGTCAGTTGATGGTTTAGTCAAGGGTTAGCCCAGTATACTTTTTCCCAGTGCCTGATCCTCAAGCAATTAAATCCCTAATCATGTCTATGAAAACCAGGTACTACTTTTTTATTTGTCCTCCTCACATAATGACAACTTTGACTAAATTATATTGACATACTCATCTTACATTACAGTTTGTGGTCAGGATGTTTTCTTTTTATCAAATTATCCCTGTTCCTTCTGTTACCGTTCATATAACAAGACTCCTTTTCTCTGACATTAACTACATTTACTGCCTGCTTATCCATCGCCCCTTACCTATTTAATCTGCGCAGCCTCCTATTTTGAGCATCTTGCAACAGAGATGTATTAAACAAAATTGAAAAAGGGTTCTTTTTGAAGAGGAATCATATTAGGATTAGTTTCCTTGATTTATAACAGGTAGTGTTTCTAGTCGATGGCTTATTTCCTAAATGGCCCTCATTATAGTGGACAATTACCTAAGTGGGAGTAAAAGAAAATTAGAATGATTGTAATGAAAAAAAAAGGGAAAACATGAAGAGGAAACTTTAGGACTATGAAATCTCAATTTAAACCGGGGGATGCATAATTCTGAAATAAGCTCGTCGATCACTTCTCTATCTTAACACAGAAGTCAATAATCGATATTTAATATAGCAAACTAAGACTTACCTGTACGTAACCTCCTGTGGGTGAGGACTGTCATATTGAGGATATTACCCACCAGTCCTGCCACACAGACACACACCACCACCCTGGAGTAGAGCGTCCCCTCAGCCTCCTCCAGGCCCTCCCTCATCTCTCCAGGGCTGAGCGCCTCCCGGATCAGCCCTGAGAGATTGACACCAGTACTATTGTCACCTTCAGTTTGGATTAAGACATCATTGTTATTGCCCCAGGAGTTATAATCACTTGTGTCCTCCAGGCTGATATTCTCTGCAGGTATACAGTCCATCTGGGAAAGAATCCTCCTGGAGGAGGTTGGGGATGGTGAGGAGGAGGTGTGATGGGGCACTCCTGTGGTGAGCTGGTTTAAGGTGGATATGAGATTTGGTGCCTCTGTGCCTCCTCCCATGGATCTGCCTAAATCAACTTCTATCCAAGGATACCATGGTTTGGACCTGCGCCAACTAGGAGTTATCGCCAGATGATTTTGTATTGTTTTCCCTGGAAGGGATGATCCAATGATCACAGTGGGAGGATGGAGTGTAAGGTTACTGGAGTTCTGTGACCAGTTTGGTTGCTGGGCGTTCTACTGCTGGTCCCTCCGTGCTATGTGTAGTTACTGACGAGCACTATACTAAGCAACCAAGTACCAATGACGTGATATGGCTAGAGTGTTACGGCCTGGCTCCACTAGGGGGCGGGCTAGTATATATGAATCTGAAAGGAGGAATGGGGAGGAGCAGAGGTGCATACTGATAATTATTATCAATGAATGAAAAGAGGGTGTGAGAGAGGTACTATGGAGCAAATGTTAGGAAGGGAATGGATTTAGATATAAAATTTGATAATAATGATCTTCCTCTTGCAAAAACTTTGACCTGTGCTCCTACCTCATACCTTGGGAAACAGACTTGGAATGACTACCAGCAATGTCAGCAATGACTGTAAGTATATTGAGGAAGTGTTCATTATTTGACAAGAAGGGGTGGGAGTTTGGTGGGTTAGGGGTGGTGGACCAAAAAGTGAACAAAGGATTTGGCACGGGGGGGGGGGTAGTGCCTAAAAAGTCAATCTCTCGTGGGGGTGGGCGAAAAATGTTAAAAGGAAACAGCACCTAAAATTCATGATATCGTATTTTGATAGCTTTTATACCAAATAAAATGATTCTGGCATAGTTAGTTAAATATGAATTACTATAGAGGAGAACAGCTGGCTTATCTGTTGCAGCTGATGACGTCACGATTGGGCAAAATGCATCCCATTAATGCTTGCCCAGCACTGTTAGTCTACAATAAGATACTCTTTGTTTACTGGCAAGATTCATTTATTTCCTTAGACAAATGCCACCAGATAAACCTACTGAAGGCTCCAGTATAAGATCATGATGATATATATTACACTATTCTGATTATGACACCTTTTAAAACACCCTCCAAGCATAAACAATGCAGCACCTGATGCATTTTACCCAATCGTGACGTCATCAGCTGCATGAGATAAGCCAGCTGTTCTCATCTATAGTGACTGATAGTTCACTAACTATGCCAGAATCTTTTTAATTGGTATAAAAGCAATCAAAATACGGTATCATGAAATTTGGGTGCTGTTTCCCTCGCCACGACGCCTGGGGATTCCCCAAATGCAGACACCAGTCAGGTTTTAGTTCCCACTTTCTCAGAATACTTTGAGAGTGTTTTACAAACATGTTTACAAGATTTACATCACCTTTACGATTCAATAAGTACTCCTAAAGTTTTATCCTCGGTTAGGTTCTATCCTAACTTATGACCACGACAACATAGGTCCCTTTGCCCTCCTTCTCTCTTTCTGGTTGCATGTCTTTTTAAACATTGCAAGCCTTCATCAAAGTTACAAACTTTCAACTAATACTATTATTATCACTGTCAAACCATAAGCATCTATTGCTGAAACTGGTAATTGGCGAGATGATTTCTGATGAGAACTCTCACGGTGGGTACCGGTTAAAACACTTAAGAATTTGCAGTGAATGAAGGGAATTATCTCATTGGTTGTAAATGCATCCCTCTACCTGCCTACACCGACATCACTTTCATCAGAGTGAGAACTCTGATCTCCAAAAGAGGGTAATTATAGAGTGGCCTGATCTACCAGCTAAACTAAAACGATAGAAATCTAATAGAAAAAGATAACCATGCATGCCTCTCCCATCTAACTCCAAGACGCTCAGGCCTGAAGGCCCTCGATCTCCTACCTCTAGAACTAATCTGAACGCAGCGGCAGGAGTATCCGCTTCGTTTGATATCTGTGGGGTGCTGGGGGTCATCTCAGTGGGTAGTTTTTCTTGAGGTAAAGGAATGAGCCATAAATCACATACGTGGCCTTCAGCAGCGACCCGGGAGGAGCAGGAGCAGATGGGGGTGGGTGGAGATGGGGCTCGGGAGCAGATCGTGAGTTGCTCGATCCACTCCTTCACGCCTACACTCACCCCCATATGCCGACCAGATACCAATCTGTCACTACTATTCACATACCCCCCCCCCGAGGATGGGGAGGGGGCGGTGGGTACCAACTGCTACGGTACAGTCCAATTCTTTGGCCATTTGAGGGACCCACAAATACCTCGCGTATAAATAGATGAAGAGTCACAGTAATAATCGATTACATACATGCATTATGAAAATCAAATTGATAAGAAAACCAAAACAAAGCATTATGTATCCTTTAAATGATTAAAGGTGGTTTTTGTATTTAAAGATTTTACCTTATTATATATCCTTCTTCAAATTCCAAACTAGCTGGTATACACTGTTCTTACGATAGAGAGTAAATTGGAAAAGAATCTGTAGGCCTATGATTGAATTATTCAAGTATGAATTTCCCTTGATGTTTCAATTGTGACAAAAAAAAGAACCAAGAACTTTCAGCTGCGAAATCAATTTATTTTTGGTTATGAACAAGCTTTTCTGACATTGCAAACTTAATTGCTAACACGTACCGTCAGGTGTACACCAGCAGGGCATTTCAAAACGATATTTATAGCTATGGTTTTGAAATGCCCTCCTGGAGATTGATCTGGTAGATATTAGAGTGGCATACAGAGGAGTTATTTACATTATTTCATATTCATACCACTTTCCGTCAATAGGCCACATATCATTATCCATGATGACTAAGATATCACAATGGGAAACTCCATGGGTCTGCCATATATAATCCTGTCAAACTGTCTAGAGCCATGTCAGCAGATTTTTGTTCTGTTCTTGTAACAAGAGCCGAAAAGTCAACATTTGCACTGCATCTGATGAAGCCGAAGTGGTAGTGCTAAGTGTTTATCAAACTGTTTGAAGTTTGGGAGATTTCTGTTTGGTCACTGGTCCAATTACCCAGTCCCAATGTTTGCCAATACCCCTCACTAGGTAGCATAGCTCTTAATAATGATAACAAATAAATATTGAAGGCCCATATTAAAGGCGGTTTAATAAGACAGAAAGATAGATGGGTAAAATTTCTCTGCCAAGTGGGGTGTTTCTCTAGCATGCTCAAGTAGTCTCAAGTAGCAGTCGTATGTTATGGCCTTCGATCACCTGTGCAATAATGTGCATTTTCCAAACTATAGTGACCCTGTGGCCCTAAGTAAACATAATATAGAAAGTATACAAATACCCTAAATAAACATAATAGAAAGTTTACAAATGAACATTATGCAAAGATATTCATTGGCAGTTGAAATAATTCATTATCACGTCCACATGTAGGCATCAGGATCCAATATTATTTTTTCAAGCATGTCGGATTGAGTAGAAAGCAGTCCAATTCTCTTACATAAATCATCTGTATAGCCCATCACAGGACATGGCTCATTTGGATTATATCGGTTCTGATTGTAATAAAACATAATTCTGAAAGTCCTTTCCCTAAAGTGAGACATGGTACAGTCGATGTAGCTGTATACAAATGATTCATACCATTCAGTTCTTGGAAAGATAATTTCCCGTTTAGTACTATTGGAAATGCCCTTTTGGTAGCGGATGTCATTATAGATAGGAGAACAGAAATCCGCCATTTTCCTCAGAATGAACCTAAAGTTTTCAACCTCCTTCATAAAACTATTGCCTTCTTTATCTATTCTTTCCCAAAGTGTCCTATTGAAACGTTCATATATAAAGCAGTTAATTGGCATATGCTTGCAGAGCATCTTATAAAAACGATTCTCATTCAGTTCTTCAGTCCTGTCCTGACGTCTATTTAGACTCATATGAAGAATATCCTGGAAAGACCACCCGAGGTCCCTCCTCATGAGCACCAATGATTCCTCGAAATAATCAGTAATACCAACAAAGAAAGATTTCCCTACCTCTGTGATGGCTTTCTTGATGTTATCATTATGGGAAGTTATCATGAAGATGTCTCTATACCAGTGGGTGAGCTTTCTGACACTATCTACCTTTGATCGACGCCAAAGGTCATTCCTCAAATGGTCAAGCAGTGTCCCTACCCTTTTAATCGAGCTCAAATGTAAGGCTTTCATTACAGGCTTTTGGTGTAAAATTGATTTTGTCCATTCAACTGGATTTCGAAGCATAGTGATGTACTTAATTGGTCTATGCAGTATCTGCCTTATCTTATCAGCTTCATATCTTGAATGTTCCAGGATCATATTATACTTTTCACTTTTTCCTTGTATAAAAGGGGGAGTGATGAAATTAATAATAGTTCCGTTGGTCTGGTTACGTGTTATTCTGAATGGCATATTTCTGTAGGTAGCCACTCGAAGATTGTGTTTCCATGCATACTGTGACAATATATTATACATAGTTCCAGAGCCAGTTTTATGAACCTTTAGAAAATAGATATTTGATGACTGGTTTGGATATTGATGCTGCCTTTGCAATATTGACTCTGACATGTTTCTGGGGGCATATTTTATCGATGCTCTGTTCCCAAATGAAACTCCGCTGGCAGAATCGTCAATCACCTTACTGAACGTATCACTTGTTGTCCCACTATATTCTGGATGTTTATTAAATTGTCCCAGCATGTCAATGGAGTTTACATGAGAATGTACCTTGCTAAACCACTGGTCTTTTGGCCTTGTATAATATAAGAACAATATGACTCCTATCAAGCTAGTGGTAGCAAGTACTCCAACCATTTTACATCTTCTGCAAATCTATAAATGGAGCATAGAACATGAATTATTATCATATTGAGATTAAGCATTACAGAATCACCCCCCCCCCATCATAGACATAGTTCAATCAACCGATAATAAAGTTGATCATAGTAGAGCTATAATATTATTATAGACATAATTATGATAGAAAATGACACGCCAAAAGGTTACAGCAAAGTTTCAGTGTGTAAACACACAATGGAGGATGTTCAGAATATTGAACGTCAAGTGACGGACAGGTCCAGGGATGCATTGGAGCCATATAGGGCGTGAACGTGAGACTTCCATGCCAGGAGGGTGTTGCTCCTTGATAGAGGAAGAGCTGGCTAAAAATGCCCTCGTTTCCAGTCCTTTCTTTTCATGAAGCTATAACTTGTCCCTTTTGTTGACTTTTCAGACTAATGTGGTGAGTGCAAGTTGAATGGTGAAGCAGTGCACGACTTGTTTAGAAAAGAGGGCACATACTCACAGCTCTTTTTACAATAGAAGCAACACCCTCCAGAGCTCTCTTACAAACAACATAGAATAGAATTAAAACCCTGTAAAATTCTAGTCCTTTATCTCAAGTTGAATACGAGAGCCCCATAGGCTTAACCAAGAAACTCTGTATCACACCCCACAGTGTGATAACCCTTCCCCGTATCACACTCCCTGGGAAAACATCCAAAACGGTCAAATAACTGATTATAAAATAATTTCTAATGCCAAATAAATCGAATTTTGAACATATCTGACTAAATCAACTTGAGATAAATACAAAGGAGCACTTGAATTGGTCAGCACTGAGGGTTATCACACTCGGCTTCGCCTCGTGTGATAACCCTCAGTGCTGACCAATTCTCGTGCACCTTTGTCTATATACTTACCATATTGTCTTTCTGGGGGATACAGTGAATATCCATGATCCTTTGACCACTAGCTTTCAGCATAGAAGGCCTTCTGTAAATACATGAAGCTCCTGATCATGTTTTATAGCGGCCTACACGTAGAAGTTGTTCACCATGCACCAAATAGCGCACACTGGGGACGACCATGGACAACGTACAATCTAGGTGTGTCTATGCCATCCCTGTCCATGCTCTGATAAGTACAGATATTACTATGTTATGCCTATACCATGTATAGTTATACCTATATAGGTCATACCGTAGGCCTACACAGAGGCGTAGGAAGCAAATCTTCATTGGGGGGCCCGGCGAGGGCACCATCGCGACCACCTTGAATTGTCAGCTGATGCGTGATGGTGTCTATAAATATGCGTATTTATAATTCATAAAGAAAAGTGATTTTTGGTAAATTTTGGATCTGACTTTAGGCTCAGACACCCATTCTCCCTATGACATCACCATAATAATCTAATTTGAGATGTAAAGTTTTAGCTTCTTTTCCATTGTGTTTATGAGTTCTTGGAAAATATTGGGGGGCCCAGACATACTCAGGCCCCACCTCCTTCATGATTGGGGGGCCCAGGCCCCCCTGGCCCCCCCCTTTTCCTACGCCCCTGCTACACCCAATGTTGGTGCCAAATCTCTGCAGCCAGTCGGAGAACTACCAGAAGAAAGTGTAGCAGTAATTGAATGTTCTATAGTAGGGCTAGAATGGTTAAGTACACCCCCATGTGACATGGGGGTGTCGATATTCCAATGTTATTTGAGCAAAGCCCATGCCACATATTACAGCTTTCATGGTCTTTATATTCAAAGAAATCAATAAATTAGTGTGATTCAGTATCTTTCAATATATAAAAATAACAAGATAGGATATCGTTGTGATATCATGACTATAAGTGTGCTTACATTTGGCAGAAGACATGAACAGTTATGGAAAATATTACAGATGCATTTAATTATTCATTATCATATCTATAAAGGGTCAAGTGAACTTTTATGAAATTACCCAGTTATGCTTTGAACCTTGACTAGATATTTTTTTTTACCTAGAGAACGACCTACAAATGCGATCTTAAAAGTTCAAACATCAATTTGGTTACTATGGCATTACATAGTATTCTGTCGAAATGGCATATCGTATGAGGTAGCATTATAATCATAATTCCCCTCCTGGACCTTGTTTCAATAGTGTCTACGACAGGACACCCACAGATCGTAGTTGGAGGTTTATGAAATGGCTCCATAGCTATGACTAAAATGTCATAGTGAGCTACAGTACAGACCTCAAAATAGGCCCTGCTATGTACATTCAACTGCTGCCTTCAAATAGACCACTATGAAGTCATAGCACCCAGTCGTACAGGCCAGACACCCATACTAAATGGCTAAATAGTGCCCAGTCGTACCTCCCCCATAGTATGGTTTGTACTCTACTGTTCAAATGAGCATAGGGCTACAGTATCTATATAGAGGGGATCCCACCTGGTTACAAGGGCGCACACATGGTCAATTATCATGAAAATGGATCATATTGTTAAAGGTGGTCAAATATACCTACAAATATCATAATTGTACAGAAAACTTCTATTTGGCAGCAGGTACCTCTACCTTCAACGTGAGGTTAAAGATACATAGCCTCCTCAACACCTTGCTATATATATAGTAAGGCCCATCGACCTATATGAGTGGCCTGAGGTCAGGGCACTAGTCTGTATATAGAGTACATACATGGTTACAGAGGAAAGAGTACAGGTGGGGTGCATTTGAGCAAAGGAGTGCAGACAACAGGAGCTACGACTACCCACTATGTATTCACATAGAGGGTTGTCATACCAGGGTCCCTTATTGAGTCACTGCTCTGGTGGCAATTTAGCCAGCAGGCAGTACGATCACCCAGTAATGTAGCCAACTATTTAGTCACTATGGCCAAAGTCCTAGGACCACCTGGTAAGATTTGGCCCTTCTCAAGTCGTAGGGGCCTGACCCTGTCGTAGACACTATTCAAACAAGCTCCTGAGGCTACATGGTGCCCTGGACTGCCTGGCCACGCAGAGCTAAACCCCATAGCTCCCTGCACTTCACAAGTGTTCTATGAAAGTCAAATTAATAATGAGCATCCCGAACATAATAATAGATATCATCATCGGATGCCCGTATTCACTGGCTTTTAATAATTCAAGACCAAGTACAGGTTTGAGGCTGAGAGACCTTTAGTAAAGTTAATACATGCATATAAGCAACACCATGTCTCGATTCTACTGATATCTGCGTTCGGGACACGATTCTCGCAGGCCTGTATAAGACCCGTCACGTTTAAGCGCCCCCCGGAGTTGTATAATGGGACTGTAAAATTTACATGTAGATAGGTGCATAAGTGATTAATCTTTATGACAATGCATCTCTAGGAAATCCCTTAACTATGCACTGGAGGAATCACTTTATGTGGTACATATAGTTCCTCTAAAACTACACCAAATCACATTGCAATTTCAAATATGGTGATACTGAGGTATAATGTTAATGAATCTAAAATTCTTTACCTAATGACTGATAGTTGACACCTAAGGCTTTCTAATCATATTTTTGCATTTGATAAATATGATTTATTTCTCCCCACTATCATGTATCAAAGAATGAGGCACATATGGTTTACCTACACCACAAGGTTTTTAGCAATAACTCCAGGCAGATAAGGGGAATAGTTCTTGAATTGATTATATATAATGCTAAATATTAGGGGCTAGTGGAAATATAAAAAAAATTTATACATTTCCAATGCGTTTTCTCTTTACTTTGCCTCATACCAGTGGGAGCACTATGAAAAAAACGTTCAAAATACCCCATAAAAAGCTTATATTTTGTAGTCTGCTGCTTTAAATATTAACGATACGTGGGCAAAACCATAGTTTCCATGCAAGATCCCGACCTTACCTACCTAATGGAAATGAAAAATATCCAAAACATTCAATTTTTAGTCACATTTACCCCCTTCCTATGGTGAAAAATGGGTTTGTATATATGTATAATATATATATATATATATATATATATATATATATATATATATATATATATATATATAAAGCTTAAGCAGTAGAATATTACAGATATCTAAAAGAATATGACCTTCTCTTCAAAATAAGTCTCCGTTAAATCCTGTTTCCAGCGGTGTATTACATGCCCATATCAAGGCAGCAGCACTGAAACACGTTTGATTCCTGGGGTTTGCTTCTATTCCCCATTTATAACACGGTTAGAGATGTATTCAGTGCCGAAAATGGATAATATGAGTTCGGATATCTAGCGATGAAGCACTCAGCGGGCGTATGGTTAGGCTGGCGAACTCCTCAAACTCCAACTCTCATAGACCTACTACTGCGAACACGTCGAGACAGGGCTGCGCCAGTCTAAAATATAATCCATTCTGTACACACCAGGCGGCGGCACCTGTAGTGTTGACAGAATGGCGAAGACGCACGGCAAGTCGCTCGATTCGAAAGTTTAATAATTTTTTATATCAAATACAGCCATAATATCAAGTAATCTACCCAACAGGGAGTTAGAATATGGTTTCAACTATGTTATGTCCAAAGGATTTTGCAATATTTGGTCTATAAGCTTCAAAAATGGAGAATTTACTTTCGTGTCAAGGTAGGTTTCAACATCTTTGCACAACATGAAACCAAGATGGCAGAGGGCCGTCTTGTCGACTCGCATAAGAAATGAATGGATTATATCATTTTTGAAGGTAAATACTTAGAATTAATGGTGGAAACCGTGTTATAAATGCAATATGTAATGCTTAGACTTGAACTCATGCCTTCCAGGGCTTATATATGCACTCCGCTGCGCGTCGTGCATATATCAAGCCCTGAAAGGCATTCGTTCAAGTCTAAGCATTATATATTACATTCATACCCTACACCCTTCTACAGGCCTACACCATTCATATCCATGCATGGTACGGCGCTTATATGGGACCCGTCGCTTATTTAGTTCAAGTATGCCCCATGGCAGGCGCTTATAGCAGACAGGCGCTTATTTAAAACCCGACGCTTAAACACGACGGTACGGGTATATAATTATTTTTTTAATGTCTGAATCAAGCTTATGCTGTTCGTTACGATGTGTAATACAGGGAAAAACCAGCGTCCCTGGGTGGGCTCGAACCACCAACCTTTAGATTAACAGTCTAACGCGCTAGCCGATTGCGCCACAGAGACTGCTCAATGAACGGTTTGGTAGGCCAAGATCAAAACAAATATTTCAAACAATATGGTAGGGAGGGACACACATATTCTTATATGCCTATGATGAAGTAAATTTAGAAAAGAAGAGAGATATAAAGCGAGAGGGGGAACGAGAGAAAGAAAGAGAGAGAGAGAGAGTTTAGTCGCATGCATGATAATATGGCATAATCCCACATAGTCATATAGGCCTGCTAACTAGACATATGCTCCCAAGAAAAAGCTAGAAAATAGATGAACATTTCCCTATGCTGCTTTTACATGAATACTATATCCATGGAAGTTCATAATAATTATACAGATCCCTGTTATAACAGTGTTAGCCAAAACGAACATTCCAGGCGCCTTTTCCTATCTTCAGTATTCTATAATAGCCTGGACAATACATTACACTTTCACAGGGCGAAAAAAAAAAGAGACAGAGATACTGGTAGATCTCAGGGTTCAGTTGCGATAGCAGTAGTAACACCAGCTGCTGTAGTCTACTGATAAACATGTTGGCCAAACACATGGTCGAGCACTTTAGCACAACGCTTCGTTACCACAGTCAATGAAATGGAACGGCACCATGGGTGGCCTATCTGATAGATAAATGGACTATAGATACTCAACATACACATGGTCACAGTGCAGAAGGTACTAGGGTAACTAGCCAGTTACCCCATCCAACATGACAAATCCTACATGTACTATACAGCTGGTATGGTGAACTAAAAGGGGAGATTGCACAGTATCTCTATTGATTTGAATAATGCTAAGTTTTTATATGTGGTGTACAACACTTTGGTAATGGTAGCACGGGCAAGCTTTACAAGAAACATGCACAATCATCAAAACTAATAACTTCGTTCTTATCTTGCTATATCCCTGATTACTGCCACTCACAATCACTTACAATGACTTAATTACACATAGATTTAAACACTTTTCCATGTTATCATCACAAAGTTGCTATATATAGGCTAAGTGTTCAGGCAGAACACTCTGCTACTTAGTGAAGATCAATAGGGAGGTTCAGCAACCACGACTTACGTCACCCGTACCTGATTTAACGCAGACGTAGCAATGCTGTAGGTATGTTCCACTTTTGCGTTATATTGCCTATGTAGTGGTCGCTAAACCTCCCTATTAACGGAAAGTTACCCTTTTTTTCATTCATACCCGTATTCATCTATACCTTCACTCATTCATTTACAGATGTATTCATGCAGTCATTGCTTGACTCGCTTTTTTACTTATCAGTATGTCTACAATTGCTAAGTTGCTTCCTTACTCAACCACTGAAGACAGACAAATCACATCAATGTATACATTATATTGAATCATTACATGAAAACTCCATCATTCTACTGGTAACATCTTACTTCCCGTACATTACTGCCTAATTTTACATCACATGCTAATGCAGAACACTAGAAGATTTCTGCTTTTTAAAGAAGAATAGGTCACGCTTACTGGAGTAGGGGGCTTGGTGTTTAGCTTGTCATAGGCGTTATTCTCACAGCTTCATTCACACCTACAGTTAGGTGTGAGATGTGCAAAATGTATTGGCTGAGCTCTTTTATAATATGAGCCATTCCACCATGCAGGAGGGTGTAGTGAACAAAAATAGGAAACCTAAATGTTTAACATTTGTCTTTATATTGACTGGTTTCATGTTTCATATTATTCCTATCTAATATTTAAAAAGTCAAAAATCCCCATATTGAGCATAATAGTTATACATAGCGCTATTTGAAATATAATAGAGTATAATGTGAGTATGATGTAATGTATCAGGCTACAGCCTATAAACTTTATTCATAATTGTTCACAATGTATGTAGACCTAGAGGGTGATCGTTGTTCATAATAAATGTAGACCTATAGGGTGATCGTTGTTCATAATAAATGTAGACCTATAGGGTGATCGTTGTTCATAATAAATGTAGACCTATAGGGTGATCGTTGTTCATAATAAATGTAGAGATATAGGGTGATCGTTATACATGATAAATGTGCATCCTATAAGGTGATCGTTGTTCACAATGTAGATCTATGTAATAATCGTTGTTCACAATAAATGTAGACCTATAGATCGTTGTACAAAACAAATGTAGACTAATAGAGTGAATGTAGATCCTATAGGATGATCGAAGTAGGATGAGGGATGATTTACTTAAACTGATACATAACAATACATTTATCTATTCTAGAGCCAATGTTAGAATTTGAAGTCACCAGTAGGAACCTCGCCATACTTGACACCAGGCAGAATACACAGCATCTCAAAGAGGATGTTAGCTGCTGTCACTGCTGTGATGCCATCCTTATCACATGCTGGTGACACCTGGAATTGAAAAGGGACAAAAATGATTATGTATACCTGGGGCACTAATTGATAAGATGAGGTGAGAAAGTTGCATGGTTCCTTTATAACTGTATATTGTATTTCTCTCATCCATCCAATCTATGGACAACAGGTATGATACCAATATGGACCATTTTGGATACTGGTATTAACCTCTGCCCAGGGAAACAATCTACTGCATTTTGATAATTTTCCTTCAAGACAAAGTTTGGTCATCTTTGCATTGCATGTATTATACACAATCCTCGAACATCATTATTCTTGAGGTTCCCTCTATGCAGGCATGTGTGTCAATAATGGCATACAAAACCTGACACACCACTTCAACGATACCCACCTCTACAAGGTCACATCCAATGATGTTCATTCCTCGACATCCTCTTATGATCTCCAAAGCTTGAACTACTGTAAGACCTCCAACCTCCGGTGTACCTGTAGGTAGTATCAAGGTATACCTATTACTCAGGGGTTTGAAGGTATACAAACCATTATCCATAGAGATTTGACATAGAAAGACTTGCTGAAGGATAAGAAAAGGTATCACAAACTGCATGCTATTAAGTCCAAGCTCCAGGATTGATATGAATAAACCTGGAATACATGTAGAAATTCTCATATACCACACTCCCTAGAAGACTCCAGAACCCGCACCCTCATCCCCTACCCATCCACCAAAAGAAAATGAAAGGAAATGTTCAAGATACTTGACAGTTACACTGCAAAAATGGTGTTTAGATTTTAAACATGTTTAGGTCTAAACACGTTTAAAACCTAAACATATAGGTCAGTTAGGTGTCTCATCGACTACACATTTAGGAAATGAACACTTTTATTCTAACTACATAAACATTTATGCTAAACATGTTTAGAGTTGAGACAGTTGAATAATAGGTGTTTAGATTTAAACATCAATATGTTTAGATACTTGGATGTTGAATCCACACCAGGTAGCAGCACTACCTTTGACTGGACTATCTGCACACAGTTATAATCAATTGTTGTGACAAATGTCCCCAAATCCCATGTTTATCATGGTTTCATTTAATAGAATGTCATGTGAATAGAAAGGGCAATAGAAAATTGACTAGATTCACCTCATGCCACTATCATTACCATAAAATAATCAATAAACTCCATGACTGACACCTATTTGATGTTATTCTGGAGTAGATAAGGCAATGTCCTTCCTGCCAAGCTGTTGTACTTTCTCAAGTCTCTCATTCTGATGCAGTGTGTAATATATGTACACATAAATAGGTGTGGCTGACATCTTTGGAGACTTTGACAAGTAAATACCTGCTTTCCCCCCAGTAAATGAGAAAGAAAACCACAAAATATATCACTGTTTTTTAATCCATACATGTCTGCAAACCTTAACTCTCCATCAAATCATTTAAACATCTAAACACAAAAATTCTTAAACACCTAAACATAAAAATTCATATATCTAAACACAAAAGTTTTAACCTAAACACCTACATTTCTAAACACTTGAGCTAAGCACATTGTTTGGCTAAACATGTTTAGGAAATTAATGTAATTACAAAAACGTTGCAAGAATATGTTTAGAATTGTGTTTAGGATCTAAACACCATTTTTGCAGTGTAGATTACATGTAGTAAGAATATGAAGTCTACTATCTAGCATCATGGGGTAGCTTCGCCTATAGGATTGCCTACTCAAAATCCAGACTCACCTGTCCCAGGTGCAAAGGATGGGTCAAGAGCATCAATGTCAAAGGTGAGGTAGACAGGACCATATTCCATGTGTGCCCTCACTTGTTCCATCAATGGTACCAGTGACTTGTGCCAACAATCCATGGCAGGCACACACTTAAAGCCCTGCAAAGTACACATACATGATTAGCATCCCAAGGAGCATCAAGTCCTTGTTTATATGAGAGTCTCGATAGTACACCCTATGATGAAGGTCGGTTGTCTTAGACTCAGGTTTTAGCAATCATTGTATTTTCATATCATTACAGTACAAATACTTCTTTTCCTGTGAGTGACCCAAAATGCTGACCCTTACCGTGTGCATCGACCAGTTGGACTGAACATCATGAATGGAAGCAGTACTTTTGGCATATTAGGTGCTGTTGCTACATAAATTTGCTGAATTTGATTCCCTTTCGTGACACGAAAAGACTCACAGAGGCTCATGTGAGGACAGTGTTTCTCATTGGTAATAAATACTTTTACCCAGTTATTTAGACAAAAGAAAAAAAAATGAAGACATTGTAAGGTCTTAAACCCAATTATCAGAACTAGTTGCAATATGAATACTCGATCTACATAGAAGTGGTGAGCACAACTCTAGACGAGACATAATCATTAACCCTTTGGTGGCAGCATGCCTCTTAAAAGGGATATGCCCTTTGGCCTTAAGGTAAGGGCAACTCGGCAGTGCTTCCTCATTCATACATCATGTCCAAGAGCATGATGCTAGGGAATGGAACATGATTCATCAAGGTATCATGCTGGTTGTACAGGCTTATTAGATGTACACAGGCCCAACTCATCAAAAATGAACCCTGGTGAGCTCCAGGTAATTACTTATTATTACATGTGATTGAGTCTCTCTGCACATGTACATTTGAGTGGGAGGTCTATAACAATACATATAGACCTTAGATGTATGCTTGGGTATAGGTAAAAACCTAAATTATTTACCTGTTCTTGGCTCCATGCCATTTCATCAACTGTGAATCCTGTTCCCCTTTGACCAATCTGCACCACCCTGGAGGTGTCAATAAGGCCTTCCTCCACAGCACGATAGATGGTTGTGCCATGTGCGATTGGGCAGCCCACCATGTCTGGGGCAGTGTCTGTATGGGCATCTATATGAATGAGTCCTACTGGACCATATTTTTCCTAAAATAGACAAATTCACATTTGACATCTAGGAGTTCCATTCTGAATTCTCATCAAGAACTGACGAAGAAGATGTTATACATTAATTTACGATAAACTGATCTATTCTACCCACATAGAAAAGACATAAAATATAAATCATATATATACACAAGACTTTAAACTTTAAACAATATTGTAAGTTTGGATGTATCCTTTTCATCATAATGAGACAGGGCCATTTATTTACCCTTGTCTGGATGTCCCTTTTAGCATGCCCACATTATACACACCATATATAATGTATTTGTTTAAATCAAAACACACTCCAATGATATAGAGGACCATGACAAGACTTCACATATTCTAATTACCTTATAGGCTTGAAGAATGGGGTAAGTTATAGTATGGTCACCACCCATCGTTAAGGTCTTGCAGCCATTCTTGATGAGATTCCTGTAGGCATTACGGATGTCCTCTGTGGCGTAATGTGTGTTATACATCCTCATGGCAATGTCACCAACATCAGCCACATTCAAGGAGTCATAGGGTTGTGCACCTGCCAATGGCCATTGCACATAAATATAAAACATTGAAAGCAATTGAAGTTTGCATACTTCATTATCAGTTCTTTCAAAAAGAAAATTAAGTAGTTGATATTTTTTAGGTGAGTATGGACCTCAAGAACATGATATGACTTGATCAATATCATGTTCTTGAGGTCCATACTCCATGCTTGATATGTCCGATATATTCAAAATAAAGAAGAATCCATTGATTTTTCCATCGTAAGCGAGTCCGACCAAGCGAGTTGCCGTCTGGCCATTCTCTATGTCCTGCTTGTGTCCGCTCTCGATCTACCCTCCTCAGTAGCCCAGATGTAGGGCACGCTGTCGAGCAAGGTGGGAGCCCAGAATGGCAAACCGCTACTTGCTTATGATGGAAAAATCAATGGATTCTTCTTTATTTGGAATATATTGGACATATCAAGCATGGAGGGATCTTCTAGAATGTCTAAGGATGTGTATGTTTTAATATATCGACATGTCATGGTTGGATTCCATACAAAAAGTGTGTGTAAACATAGTGGTACCTCTCCCGGCAAGGAACAATAACAATGGCTTAGCGCAGAGCGACCCGGGGCGTAGCGCTTGCACTTACAAAATGTCTTCCACTGCCTTTATTCTGGGGATATCAGGTAAGAAATTGATACAAAATGGAGGAAAAGGTGGTATAACCCAAATATGACATAAATATGGGAGCCCACTGTTTGGATATTGAGGATATTCCACTCGCCTCTGGCTCGTGGAATATTCCTCAATATCCAAACCTTAGGCTCCCATGTTTATGTTATATTGGATTATAGTACTGAATGTTGAAAATAGATTCAATATGGCTGTGTCAGGGAGCAATATGATTAAAGCTTAACTGAACTTACCTGTGTCCTTGTTACAATTAATGACCATTGCTGATTCAGCTCTGATTTGTCTTGGTCCAAACCTGGTTCCAGGACGATTAGATGTCCCACAATCAAAAGGTACTCCCACAAAACATGCATCCAGTCCTGGAAGAATACAGATATTCTAATTATTTTGGTTTAAGAGCACTACAAAGTCTGAGTTGATTACAGAGGTTTGTAATGTATACACTCTCATCCCCAATTGTAAATGGGCTATAAAGACCACTGTAGTGGGTACAGTACAACCCTCATCGGATCATTGGATTTGTGCTGACAGCAACTACTGCTGTTTTCCAAAAACTGAAGCAATCTACTGTAAAAGAAACTTGCCGCGGTCTGACAGTGTAGGGACCATATAACTAATGTGAAATACTATTATCTGAAAAATTCAGGAAATCCACAAAACCAATTGATTTTACATGATTAAAATGTCTCTTCTAAAGTTAGAATTCATAGACAACATTAGGTAAACCTTTACACACAATACATTAGAAAACTATGAAAATATCATACCTACCGTATGTGGTATCTCTGACTGGTAGTCTGAACATAGACACTACCCCACAAGGAGGTGGTGCATCATTGGAGCACACAGGCTTATTGAAGTCAGTATGGAGAGCCTTACCCACCATGGAGGACAGGTACACCCGTGAAGGGGCATTAGATAGCCCTACACAGCCCAGGAGGGTCTTGCACGTCCTGAACATAACCATGGTTCCAAATTTGTGTCTACTAGGAGGATGTGACTAGATATGTGGGCATACATGTCTTCAGCTGTTATTTATATGTGTCTGGTTCTAGGGGAGTGGTCATTTTTTAACAAGGGGGGAAGGGAAGTTGTGGTGGTTCAGAATTCCTTTTACCCCTTGACCTGGGGGCGGGAGGGGCTAACTTGTCCGTGGATCAACAAAGTAAATGGTAGGCCCATGCACCCCCTCGCGGGCATACCTTTTACCATGTTGATCCACATATCCTTATCCACCTACAATCACTTGGATTCATTACATGTTCTTGTGTAACACGATCACAGACCAATAGCGGGCCAGCTAAGCTGTCGAAATGTTCATTTTGTGACTAAAGCATGAAATTTCTCCCACATAATCTACTGATGACAAGGAGTATTTTGTGATATGGAAGCACTCTGAGCTCCTTCATGTATTCAATAACAGATATTGTTTGAATAGGACACAGCACAAGCTGTAAAGATAGCTTATGAAGGTAAGAAACACACTTCTACAAATTCCAAACTTAACATTGTCACACCTGCAACCACCTTCACTGGTACCTAGCTGTTAATCAGGACTGTCCAGAACCAGCTTGGAACAACACCTGCTTGGCTCTCTGTGAAGAGGATATATGCACATTCAGGAATCTCAACACTCCTGAGGTTATCAGGCACATATCATATATCACGTAATGACTAGGACAGGTGAGTGTTGCATACAAATAGAATGATATGCTGAGATTTATCTGTTAACTACAGGTAACCAAATATTTGTACTATGATGAAAATGTCCACTTTACTGTAGCCTACTACTCTTTAAACAGATTGGGCAGCATAGTCATTCAAAAGCAATCAGGCACATCATTAGCACATTTTCTCATAGCATGCGAATCCTGCGATGGTGATCTAGACCAATTCTTCTCCCATGAGAACCAGGCTTTCCCACCGGCATTGACATCAGCAGGGAAACTATGGCAAACAACAAAGGCAGATATCCTCAAATGCATCATAGCAAATAGTGTGCATCCAGCAACAAGGCTCCCCACATCACAGCAGTAATTCTAGATGGTGCATCCATTGTGCAAATGCTTCCTGCTGGCATGGAAAAATCATTCCAAGAGTATGCGGTCACAGTATTTATCCAATTTGTCTCCTCACAATTGCAGGATAGATGCCGTGTTGATATTGTTTGGGATGTGTGCATTCCAGATACCCTGAAAGCATCTAATTTGTACTATAATGTAAATGAAACCGTGTTATGGGCTTATATATTGTAGATGTAAAAAAGCCTGTACAGGGCATTGTAGTTGTCGAAAAGCTACTCTCAAATGTACTGTGCTGTGTGCATGCTCAGGAGACTATTAGAGAGTGAAGCAATCACTTTTGGAGAAAACATGACCTAAACATAACATGCATACTTTATGAACAGGCACTTGCATAAAGAACTCCTCAATTATCAGTATTCCAGCCTGATGATGGAATGTGATTGGACCTTTAATTTTTGACACATAAAGTTTTGTCAACATATAAAAATAAAAGCAGACATAATACTTCTCAGTCAATTTATTTGTCCTTTCAATGATTCTACTTTTCCTAGTTGTAGACAAAGCCCTGCTCTGGTTAGTGTATGTTCCTGAGTACAGCATACCCCTGGTGGTGAAAGAAGTAACTAAAGCAATGGTGCAGTCTAACAGTTATAGTAGGTAAATATGGTATGGTAAAATGATAGTGAAAAGACATAGGGAATAATGACAAAATGATACATTTTATTAGTCATTGATAAGGATTTATATATGTAACATTGTAAACTATTTTGCCTATCAATGTTTTCTGACTCACCATTTACCTCTGTATCCATTAGAATGCAGTTTTTCAATGGCAGACTTTTGGAAATCCAATGAGACTCGAGACGAAACTGAATTTTCACATGTTCAATTTTCAAATAGCGGCCATCTTTTGTCTAGAAGGAGCTCAGAGTGCTTCCATATCTCAAAATACTCCTTGTGATCTGTAGATTGTATGGTAAAAATTTCATGCTTTAGTCACAAAATGAACAATTACTTAGATATATGAAGTTTAGCCGGCCCGCTACAAAAGTAGTGATCACTGAATGGTGTCCCATTTATTAGGGGTCAGATACCATAATGTCTCATTTAAGCGCTTGGGTCTAAAAAAAAAACACCCATCTCAAATAAGCACCAGCGGTAAGGGGTACTGAAATCAATCTTAAGGACTAAAAGCAGTATTCAACTAAGCAACGGCCTTAAATAAGGGCTTGAGGGGCAGGGCTATAGGAGACGGGACACTATGGTACTTCCGATAACAAGTGAAACCTTGTTTGGTATAGGCATCATGTAACATATTTCTTCATGACGCTAGGCATATCACTGCTGTAGATAAGAGGCATGTTCCACAGTGTGTCTGGAATGTGATAATTCGGATAAGATACATAGGATCACAAAATAGTCTTCTGTTGACCAGGCTGACCCATATATTGGTGAATTCAATTGAGTTTCAGTTTTCAAAAACTTTATTGTGTCTTTGTCGTTGAACAGCTCACTTCAGCAATTACAGAATGGTCTGTTTTGACAAAAAGGTCAGGTCTTAGCAGTAGACACCATTAAAAGCAAGGCCTGATTCCTTTTTTTTTCTCTCAAGTAAGTGACCAAAATGAAGGTTTCTTACTAGTTTGACCGGATCGATTTATATTCAATTAACTATTCATCTCATTGATTTATTATAAGTTTTGCATCACTCAGCGATATCATTTCAGTTTTTTTTTTCAAACATTGTCCAGAAGGTGATTTAGATATCCCAAAGCATTGCAACCCCCAGTCTCAGCTAGTGGCTATTAATACCAGTTTGTGGAATTATGTCTGGCTGGAAAGCTTTGGCCTGTGAAACCCCAGGTAAAAGACAGTAACCCAGTGACCCATCCTTACAAATTGGTACTGAAGTCGCACATGTAGAAGCCTAGACACAGTCTTTTCAAGTTGCATAGTGTCAGAAATATCAAAATTTTCAAAATTGTTATTCTAGCATTTTTCTAACATATGGGTAGATGTCTCTAAGAATCCTAAGCTTCCTAAACTTAATTTTAGCCCCAAATGCCTAATTAATAGACATGGTCATAACCTTTGTGGTATTATAGAATTACATAGGAATCGTATAGGATTTATAAGTTATTATATCTTTGATATGTTAAGTATTTCACTTTAATCTTTTATTAATTGATACGACAACATTTACTGCTAGAAGACCCACCGAGGGCAACCTGGTTCAAATATGCAAGTGGTATATACAAAATGGAAGCTCTTGATGAGCTCTAAATGAATATGGCAATATCTAAACATTTTCTATTTGCGACTTCCGTACCATTTTGTTAGGATGGGTTATATTACTGTCTGTTCAGATCAAATGTTGACATTTCGACATCGAAATATTGTTCTTAATTCTTTGTTGATTCAACATTGAATTTGTCACCGTTAAATCAA
The DNA here is from genome assembly GCA_949317995.1 of Acholoe squamosa. NCBI lineage: Eukaryota > Metazoa > Annelida > Polychaeta > Phyllodocida > Polynoidae > Acholoe > Acholoe squamosa. Next base: position 73,213,519 of record OX439037.1, read on the forward strand.
CTATGTTGATTCAATGCTGACTCGTCAACTCAGAATCACCTCACAACTCTCAGCATTGAAACAATGTTGAAACAACATAGAAATTGCACTGATGTGTTGATGTTAAATCATCGTTGATTTGATAATGTTGTGTCAACTTTCAAATTCAAACATATTTCAACCCTGAATCAACCGTTCATATGCAAACATTGCAAACGATGATTCAACACTAAATCAACGTCAGTGTGCCCACTGGGTGAGCTCATTCACACCGACATGTAGTCAGCTGTCTCGGCAGCCTGAAATCGTCATGCTGGTCACATACTTAGATGGTCGATTTTAGTTACAATTGAAAAGATGAAACAGAAAACTCCACAAACCGCATATATATGCAGTATACTATCCCTATTTTAATGTAAATACGTAATAAAAAAAACTTTTAACAAACGTTGAAAAAAACCCATAAAAAACGATCGTTAAAACGTTCAAAAGGTTTTTAACGTAAAAGAAACTTCCACGAAAAGTGGGATAGTACTATTAAAGTATATGAAATAGAGGCATTTAATGGGTTAAAGCATTGAATTCCCATGTCTACACATTAATGTCAAAGAAGTGTAGCATTGAGGGATCGAAGAGCGCGATGCAACACATGATAGGGGTCAGAAAAAGTGACTGTTAATACGGGAGATATACTGTTAGTAAAATGATAAACATTATCATTCTGTCTCGTACTGCTTGTGTAACCGTCAATGGAGTGACTTATTATCACTACCGTAAATCCCCGGTCATAAGCCGGATTTTTTTTCTATTTTGGGCCCAAACCGGCTTCTAAATTTTTTCCAAAGTCCCCCCCGGCTTATGACCGGGGTTTTTAAAAAGTTTAAGTTATTTTTAACCAAATTTCAATAGAAATCAATAGAAAATAAAATTACTTTAATATGTACGATTTTTACCATACAAGTTCATTTCAATATGTTTTCTATAAGAAATCAATAAAAAATTGATAGAAATATGGCTGATTTTCCTCAAGAATTTGTGAGATTTTTTAGTTTTAGGGGGGGTAAGGGGGGGGGTCAAGGGGCTAAACTCACCCCCTGGCTTATGACCGGGGTTTTTGCAAAAGTCTAAAATGCACCAAAACCGGCTTATAGATTTTGCCTGAACTCACCCCCCGGCTTATGACCGGGGCCGGCTTATGACCGGGGATTTACGGTATATAGCCACGCAGAGGAGTCCCTGAAAATGCCCTTACCCCAACGAGACTAGAACAACATTTCCTTTTTGTGCCTGATCGCTAGGCTACTATAGGTGTGTTTGGGGGATCGAGACTGAAAAAGAAAGAACATATTTTGACCCCTCAAACTTCAAAGGGGAGGTGGCAAACAAACTTTACCCCTATTATCAACGCAAAAGCCTTATGTTGTACCAATGTTTGCAGAGGACTGGGAGTGGGAATAATGACAACATCGATACAACATTAAACTGCCAACGTTGGTATTATATTGGCAGTCTGACATTGGACCACTATTAGAATATTTCCTGCGAAATATTTAGGCCCATTGCTGACTTCGCTGAAGTGGATTCAGGTGTTGATAGTCAGTTAAAAGTTTAGTCATACGGCTGACGGATAAGTTGACTTGTCCGTTCGAAGATCAAAGATAAAAGTAAGTTTTCTACTTTTTCCCTTGACTTTTGCTGCCTGTCGAAAACATTGCCTATACGTAGTGATCAACCCTTTTAAAAACATTAAACTTCACCTTTCTTCATTCAAAGAGGTTAACCTTCAAACCGTTTTAATTTTTATTCACCATTTATTCATTCATTCATTCATTCATTCACTTACTATTACTTCTATATTCTTTCTTGCATTCAATTACATTGAACTCAGCTAGTCGAAACTGTTCACTCACCCAGTACCTAAAACACTTAGTGAAGACTGGAAACTCAGCATTGACATGTGTCCTCTTAAATGAATAAATCCATCACCATTGCTAATATTGTAACGTGAATAGAATAGCTTTCTGTTTATTTACTTTGTCATCATTCTGTGTTTTTTCCAATTACAGAAAATATTTGCTGTCAGAGGAATATGAAACCTTTAGATTATAATGTCAAATTGGTCTAATTATTTTGCTGCCGATATGACTTTAGACATCAGGTTGGTTGAAATCTCTCAATGTGAACCAATGTGTTGACCAATGCCATTCTTATACCCAAATCGTATGGTTTGGTCAATTACATAAAACCTCCAGCAGATCAGTCGTTAGAACTTGAAGTCACCAGTAGGAACCTCGCCATACTTGACACCAGGCAGAATACACAGCATCTCAAAGAGAAGGTTAACTGCTGTCACTGCCGTGGTGCCATCCTTATCATATGCTGGTGACACCTGGAAATAAAATCAGCAATTGATGCTGTTTTAGCAGCCATGGCCATATTGCTGATGAGAAAACTACATCAGACAATGATTATTGTTTGATAGATTAACACATACATCATCTCGAGGCAGATGGGTGCAGGTTAAAGTGGGCATGTCCGCTAAAATGACCAATTTGAAATTCAATGGAAATATTGCTAAAACACTTCTATACATGAATATATTGTCCATTGTGTGCACTACATCTACTAACAGCTGGTCTATAATATTCAACTTGATAGCTCCAAATACCACAAAAGAGGGTTTATGGCAGGAAAAAGGACATTGCTTGACCAAAGTCGGAGTTTGCATGTTATTTCCACCAGATGGCAGCACTGCTCAGGAGGCAGACCAGGAAAAGTCTCTGGTCAGTGACCCAGTGGCATTACACTTGTACCAACATGACTTTGAGCTTCTCACTCTGAAAGTATATGTTTCAGCCTACATAGCTGCATCCTATGCTTGAGGAGTGAGCACCATTTCCTCTTCTTTTGACTGAGCTAGGAACATGGTGGGAGTTAACTATAGTCTAGGACCACTATCCCTTTATGCTTCCTTCACAGTGGTACACTGAGGGTATATACCTCAGGGCACCAGAGCACAGGGACATTTGGACCTACCTTCCCTCCCTGTGCTAGTCACACTAACTTCAATCCTAACTACACTAGTACTTAGCATCATATAAGATGACACTGGTCAACACCAGCATAATGCTGAACTTGACACTCTGCAAGCAGATATTTCAGACTGCGCAAAATACAACCTATGCTTGAGGAGTGAGCAGTATTTCTAGTTCCATTTGATGTTCCTGTGGCTGGAAGCAAGGCATGGTGGTAGTTATATATACTACTCCCACTGTGCCTTGTTGCTTCCTCTCATATTATCACTTAGGAGGAGTGTAATATATCAAAAGAAAGCTCTTGGTGTCCCCCTTGTGGATCCAATGAGAACTAAAACCCTGCATATAAGACGCGCCTTATACGCGAGAGATTACGGTAGTGCATATGTGACCCATCCTAACAAAATGGTTCGGAAGTCACACATACAAAATGTTTAATTATTGGCATATTCATTTAGTCTACTCTCACTGTGCCTTGTTGCTTCCTCTATGGTGGTGGCCTGTGTGTTTATACCTCAGGGCACCAGAGTACCTCCTACCGACCTTCTGGTAGTCACCTATAACGTAGGTGTACATTCATGGGGAAAGTCATTTAATGATGAAGGGATGGGGGAGGGAGGGGAGGTCAACAGATTAACACTTAGCAACATGATGTTACTGCCTTCTGTTTTAAAAATCTATCATGGGAGGGTACATCTGGGTTCAAAGGTTAAAAATACCCCTTACTAGCAGTGCTATTGTAATCAATGAGTTGGCAGAGATAAGATGATATTCAGGAATACTTGCTAGCAAAGCAGTGCTGAGGTCCTAATTTTCAAGCTGTGACACCCTGATGGATTGGGCCTAGTGAGAAAGTATTATATATAAAAACAAGAGGATGGATTGATTATAGAAATTCACACCCAGCATGCCCACCCCAAAAATTTTAGGATGGACAGATATAAAGACACATATACATGTAAGGGCCAGGAGATAAGCCATTACCCTTGGTTAGAGGGGATAGAACTGACACTCTTGATACAAAGGAGGGGAGAGGAAAAATACCAGATCTGATCCAAATCTGAAAACTTTGTCCCCTATTTTGACAAATGACCACTCCTTGGGGTACCAACAAGTGCCCTCACCTGTCATTTGTCCCCTGAACATCAGCCACGTTTGCTGTGCCAAATGTTTCAACTGGACTATATCCAATATGTCTGATTTGTTACAGTGAAAATATGGGTTTTATCATATCCTCTTAGTAGTGCATATTATATGTGTCCCCAAACAGCATATTTCCCTTTCTGATGTTAAGGGGGGGGGGTACATCTACTTTTGTTCAGATACCAGCTCAAACTATGCATCTAGATCCAAAAACAGGAAATGATAAAACATGTGGGTGGTACATGATGAAACTTTAAGCCAGAGCCCAGTATGCTAGAGATAAATGAAGTGAATTGATTTGACATAAGGGCACAAATCTCATCTTACCTTCAATATGAAATGCTGTAATTCTAGAGGAATGTCCCCATGAACCCAAATATATGTTGCTGTATCAAATTGTCTTCTGTGAAGTTACCTGTCCACACAACCTCCCTGGGTCTATTACCAAAAAGTAAACCTCATTTCACAAAAATGCCCTTTGTACTTTTACATTCAGCACCCCGTAACTCCAATGCCTGCACAGAGTGGTGTGCACAGTTTGCAGGTTCTGCTCGAGGCGTTCGTGGTATGGCAGAGGGATCAATGCTGGTTTGAAAGGCCATCCCCTATTGGTCCTCCCCATGTGGGTCAATGTTGATCCCCAAGTAAACTTACTACCCTTCCAAGCATATAGTTAAGGACTGGTACCTAGCCAGACCTGGCTGGGGTGAAAGGGGGTGGAGGGAACAAGCTAAGGTTGTGTAGTTAGCGTTCGAGGTCACCCCCACCCACAATGCACTGCATATGGTTAGAAAACCGCTGCCCGAACGCCTCGGTTGCCTGACCTGTTAATTATAGCTTGATGTGTGTGTATGTCGGGGCGTTCGGGCAGCGGTTTTCTAACGATATCTATTGCATTATGGGTAGGGGTGACCTCGAACGCTAACTACCCCACCTGAGCTGGTAGCCTCAACCCCCTTCCACCCCAGCCTGGTCTGGCTAGGTACCAGCCCTTAACTATGCTTGAGAGTGTAGTAAGTTGACTCAGGGATCAACATTGACCCACATGGGGAGGACCAATAGGGGGTGGCCTTACAAACCAGGATTGATCCCTTGGTCGATCCACGAACGCCTCGAGAGAGTAACAGCCCTCTGCACTGGTGTTATATAAGCTGTTTACAGTCATCAGAGGGCCTGATGTTATCCGGAATAAAAACTAGGATAGGAATAAATCAACCTATAAGTTTTCAACTAGTTTTCCATAGAAAAAACTTCAAATTAAGTTTTGATGTTTTAACAGCTTGTTCTGGGCACTAGATACATCACATCCATCAGCAAAATAGAAAAAGGTTCACACATTAGTGGACGTGCCCACTTTAATTATAGGGTGGGCAGAAAAGAAGAGATAAACTCCTTTTAGGATGGGTTAGGAAACAGATCTTGTACATTAACTGATTGCAATCTTTCTTCATATTTTAGGCTGCACTGATTTTCATTATTTAGCCACATAATTGTGATCAATGTAGATATTGTTGCAGTCTAACAATTGTCCAATATCTATAATGCATATAATGCTCTACTCTGTCAGATAGTGTTGCAGAATATTGCTTTACATTTAGGCTGCACTCTCTACTTCATGTATGAGACACTCCCAGATACCGCTTATTTGTCAAAAAATTAAAATTGCTTTTGTTCTGTGCAAAGGATCTTTTCATTCAAAAGAAAACAAAACATGGGTAGCTATATCAAACGGCAGCCCCCCTCCTTACCACTGTGGGGATAGGGAAGCCTAGGGGAGGTGTTGGAGATGCCCTCTCTACCTTGCATAATACAATGCAGGCTCTATCGAGCCTTCTCAGAATCCAGATTCACCTGTTGCAGGTGCAAAGGATGGGTCAAGAGTGTCAATGTCAAAGCTGAGGTAGACAGACCCATCTCCAAGGTGTGCCCTCACTTGTTCCATCAATGGTACCAGTGACGTGTGCCAACAATCCATGGCAGGCACACACTTAAAGTCCTGCAAAGTACACACACGGGATTAGACTCCAAAGAAGTGTATTATGTTCAAATGACGATCTCTATGATAACCCTTTGAAGAGGGAAGATGTCTTCAGGCTTTATCATCAATCTTTTGTCATGATACAAAAATGCAATAGTGGTGAGTAAAACTAATATGGGCTTCATCTCACTCACTGTTTGGACATTATCAATGTTGTGGATAGGTGAGTAGAACTGATAGCTAGTTTTGCATTGGCTATTCTTGAAAAGCACAGAGGCTCCTTCTGTTGGCAATCTCCAATACTGAGACGTCTGGGCAAGATTCATTACAGAGCAGCGGGTTTCTTCGACTTGGGTTAGAAACGCTTCACTAAATTTATAATTTGACATTTTCACATTTTGGTTAGAATGTCAATTTGATTACCATCATTATTAGATAAAAACTTAATATCCTAAGTCCTAGTATATATTGTGCATCAATGTTGATATACTTATACACGGCATATCACTTTTTGTAGAGAAACAAGTTGATATTCAATATTTACCCTTTGTTGGCCCCATTCCATATCATCCAGTGATTACGCTGTCCCCCTAAGCCCAATCTGCACCACTCTGTTTGTGTCGATAAGGCCTTCCTCCACAGCATGATATAAGGGTGTGCCATGAGCGTTAGGTCAACGTACCATCTGGGAGCCTGTGTCAGTGTGGGCGTCTACATGAATGAGACCAACTGCACCTAAAGTGTAAAAGTATGTTCACTTTTTTCTGAGCTATAAAATGGCCTTTCTATAGTTCATTCTCTCTGCCATAAAATGTAATATCCAACTAATATTCAATGTCCTTGATAACTTAATGTTATGAATCAAAAATAATAATCTGGTGAATTATGTTAAAGAAAAATATACAATTTATGCATGGCTTATTTAGCAATTGCTTCAATATTTTGCCATTCTTGAGGGAACCATTATTCATAACCACCTTATGGGCATGAAGAATGGGGTAGGTTATAGTATGGTCACCACCCATGGTCATGGTCTTGCACCCATTCTTGATGAGATTCCTGAATGCATTATGGATGTAATCTGCAGCATAATGTGTGTAGTACATCCTCCTAACAACATCACCAACATCTGCCACATTCAGGGACTCATAGGGCTGGGTACCTACCAACAAGGATAGGGGAAAAGAACTTGTAGCATATTGTATTTTGAGGTGAAAATACAAGGTAGTAGATACTATCTGGCTAATCCACAATTGACCTGCACTTTCTCTTAATAACTTTCAGGGATGTTAGTTTAATAGTTTGAAAAGATGAAAACCATAGGTCACAGGGTCTGTTGGCCACTGGAGGATATTGAAGTTTGGTGGCCTTAGCTATAGCCAGCCGGGGGGGCACTTCAATTTTTTTTGATACGGGTGTGTGGCTGAACCCACGACAACCCTTACCCTTGCTAGGGCACTCATTCGTGGGATTTTTCTTAGAAAGCCTACCCTTGCTAGGGCACTTTTGACTCAATACTCCTAGATTTGTTTCAAAATGTCTTAAATTTACACTGATTGGGGAGAAAATTGAATTTGGTTCATGCTATTTTCAAGAAAACTGTGCTGATGTCCAAGAAAATTTTGAAATTTCCTATGTAAATCGGGGTATTTTGCTGAAAGTTGAGCCTTGCTAGGGACATTTTGCTCAAAAGTAGACCCTTGCTAGGGACATTTGTGGCTGAAACAGGAGGCTTGCTATGGACTTTTCCTTGAAAAAGCACCCTTTCCAGCCGCACATATGTGTATACATTACATAGAGAGTGCCCCCCCCCCCGGAATAGCCACCTATGAGAAATTGTATTTTTCTACATTGAATTACACAGAAAGAAATTTTCCAATAATGTCTTAATCAAACTTCAGGTATGCATAGCTATGACCATTAGAAACATTTTGAAACCAAATAGTAGTGAGTATCAGGTAAAATAAAAATTTCCTGAATAGAATAAAACTTTTACTAATTCCTTAAGTATAGGAGTCTATGGGCACAGAAAATATGAAATCAAGTGATACAAATGGGTAAATGTCAATATGTCATGCCTAATGTGCTGATAAAGATGGATTATGATAAAAAAAAAGTTATTATGAGTTAGGAATATGAAGAAATATTGTTATAGTCGGTGGTTTCATTTTTTTTTGCCCCAGGTGCCGATTGAGTAGATCCTATCTACTACATAAGAAATGTTTTGTGCGTCTATAGACGTAAGAGCCATGGAAGAATTTGACAGTGTTAGAAAAGAAAAGGAAGAAAGAGTATTGTGTTCTTGAAAATTCCTTTACAAAAAGCAATTTTTACCCTAATATCCCGCTTATGGAAAATGATACTATCCCCTGGATTCACAAGGGAAAACTAAGACCTTTCACTTGATACATCACATTTCTCCCCAATTCCTACAGAAGAATGGGGTCGGAGGGCCCTAGCTACACAAAGCTTTTCCAAGTTTGAAAATTCACTGAGTAAAACAAAAGCCTAGGTCTGCCTGATATTCAATGTAGACCTTATGCCCTTACTATGGTATAGTTTTTACTATATATATTTAACATGAATTCATCATAACTGTTAAAGGGATAATCAAGTGATAATAGCTAAAATGAACTTGCCTGTGTCCTTGTTGAAATTTCGGACCATTACTGATTCTGTTCTGATTTGCCTTGGTCCAAATCTGGTACCAGGACGATTACAGGTACCATAATCAAAAGGAACACCCACAGAGCATGCATCGAGTCCTGGAAGATCATCAACAGGGAGGGGGGCTAAATGACTAGTTAAGTTAATAATAACCCCCTCCTAACCCCTGCATTCCTTTACAGGTGGAGTGCACAAACAATAAGTTGTATTACTCGATCAGGTCTCCACTGGAATTCAAAATTCTATTCTTCCCGAGACATGGAATATTTTCCCTGTAGCCTATATGGCTATGTGAGAATGGCCAGTGATATTATCATCATGATGCTTCCTTTCATAGGTTGAAACAACTCAGAATTTTAGGCTGCTTGTATAAGGTTAGGCCAAAGAAAATGCTGTGTTTCTGGTTGGGGCTCCTGAAAACCTAGGTTGGGAGGGGGGTAAAACTGCTTTTTTTATTATTTTTTTTTTCTAGTAAGGCATTGTTGCATATGAGGCAGAGCGTGACTTTCATTTAAGTCTCTAGGGCAACCCTGGGGGTTGATTGTAAGCTGTCTAATAGAATTTAAATTCAGTTATATCCCACATATAAGTTGCACCCTTGGTTCAGGGACATCCTAGAGGGCATATATGGGCTTGGGTTTCCAGTTAAAGCTGTGGCTTATGTTTGGCGCCCTGTGTACAATTGACAAGTTGACTATTCTCATGCGAAACGCCAATGGTAGAGTGGCACTGTGTATATATAAAATCTAGACACCTTATAGAGTGTCTTACACTCCATCCTAACAGAGATCTGGTCAAGGAGGAATAACTACCCTAAATTCTTGCCTGAAGGCCACACCTGCATAATTATAATCCACACCATGAGTGGAATGAAACAGTAAGCCACAAATTGGGTATACAAATTAAAAGTTTAGAGTGCTGTTCTAATGTGTTAGATACCCATCCTTAAGCCACAGCCTTTGTTTGGAGCGTTCCTATAGGCCATTTAGATAGAATTACCGTAAATTCTCTGGAATAAGCAGCAGCTAGTACCAGAACCGAACCCACAAGGATAGAGCAAGGGTGGGGGGGCAGGGGTAAGGTATGACAAATTCCCTATATTTTCCCAATTGTTCTAGCACCATAGAGGAATATGGAGGCCCCCTAGGTTCCCATAGATTTTTGAATTTTGAAGATCCATCCATAAGGAAAAATATTGTACCATTTTCAATTTTTTCCCCACAAACTTATGGGGTGGCTCATACGAGGGTGTGGCTTGTACAAGGGCATTTACAGTACTTAGATTATGGATCTGACAGTGAGATTTATGGTATTTTCAACATTTTTCTTTAATTTTCTTGGTTACGACCAAAGGAATTAACAAGATATACAGCTGAAAATAATTTTATTTTCCGCGAAGAACCTGCAGCTTGACTGTGAAAGCCTGCAATCCAATTATTCAGATAAAAATGGCCGAAGCCCCATCTTGACATTTGAGGCATTGTTTATATGCAGTATTCAGTGAGGCATTGTTACCAGTGCAGAATACAGAGTGTAATCCCAATCTTTAACAAAAAACAATGTGATGATTGATGATTGTCGATGAATGCTGTTTAGGGGTTATTCTGGAAGCACTCTAATAGGCCTAGTTTGTACAATTGATCAGACACTGCTACTGGGTACTTTAGATTGTGAAATGATTTTCATATGCTTCAAACTTCCATTTCCCTTTATTTGAGCTCAGTCATATTTAGATGCTCATTTTAAGATTGACCTATTAAAGCACAGATCAAAATCGCATGTGGACTAAATTTAAAAAAAAAAAGTTCAAATATAAGAAAAAATGTCTAGGTAGGGTGAATTTCTCAAATTAGGTAGGGCAACCAGAAACACAAGCTTTTTTTTTTTTTAGGCCTTATGTATATTATATAAAGGCAAGACACTCTGGTCTGGGTCAATTTGCATTACGGTAGATGACCCTACTGTCTATGCTTCCCCCTTAGACAGTGGTGCCACCTGTACTGACTCAGACCAGGGTGTCTTGCCTTTACCATTACACCCAGCATATTCAATAAGCAGCCTAATATTCTATGTTGTTTCAGCCTGTGCTTCCTTTAGCAGGTCCACAGCACACTATGACAGGAGCTCACTGATTCTATAAAATTGAGATTCTAAAGTTGGTTTAGAATTGATTTCTCTCAGTTGAGCATCTTCTGCATGGATCTATAATAATTATTTTGCATAATCATACCCACCGTCTGTGGTATCTCTGATTGGTAAGCGGTATACATAGAGGCTATCCCACAAGGTTGAGACACCTCGCGGGCAGACACAGGCCTGTGGAAATCAGCATGAAGAGCCTTACCCACCCTGAAGGATAGGTACCTGTGTGTTGGGGCATAACATAGCCTTACATGACCCAGGAGGGCCTTTTCTGTCCTGAACATTATCATGAAGACTTGTGTCTGTGAATAGGATGTGTGCAGAAGTGTAATGTTATTCTGTGAGTGTCTGGTCTAACGTTCAGACGCTAGACTCCTGTAGCCTATATAGGACAATGGGTCAAGGGCTTTTAACCATAAAAAATTATGTCGAGCTCTAAACCACAGAGGTCAAAATGATAAATAGTTCATCCAAATAGTTCAGGGGCAGATTCGGGTGCTGGTGATGAGGATTCAGAAAAGGATACCAGACCAGATGAATTTCATTCTGTTGATTCACGTTACCTAAGTATTGAACAAGTAATCAAGTTATCCATTGACTACTTATTTTATTCCACCAAACCAATAAATAATCAGTAGAATACCAATTAATTCAAGTTGAAAACAAAAATTATTCCCCCTCCCCGGGACTCGAAGCCAGCCATAGTGTGTGTACACAGGTACATACACCTCGGTGCCCAGCAGCGGACAGCGACAGCGCCCATCACGGCTTGCTTTGAATGCGTCTCGCGGTTAAAAATGTATGTACACGATCAGTACATACACCTCGTCGCCTGGCAGCGGACAGCGACAGCGCACAAGGCAAAAAGAAGATGCTTCTCGTAGTTATGTTTGTGTATAATACACCTCGTTGCCCGGCAGCGGACAGCTACAGCGCCCGTCTCGCCTTGGCTTGCTTTGAATGCGTCTCGCGGTTATGGCAGCGGCACACGGCGAAAAAAAGATGAGCCCGGCCCGGGATTCGACCTGCCTACCTTTGACGGCTGAGCGCAATGCGCTAACGACTAGACCACCGCATCTCCTCCTTCAGTGGCCGTCTCGGCTTGGCTATGTTTGAATGTGTCCCATGGTTATGGTAGCGGACAGCCCGCAGTCGTCGCCTTCCCGGGCTTTGTATCATATCCAGACGTGGTTCGAACCAAGCATTTCTCGTCAGTCCCTGTGGCGCAATGCATAGGGAGTTGGATTTGGGATGTGAGACTGCTGGTTCGATCCCTACCCTGGCCTTGTACATTATCGTAGGTTTTAACATGTAACATATGACATGGAAGGACATGAGAGGTGTGCGGGTTATCCATGGATAACCGCACGCCTTACAAAATTGATGTTACAGCCTACAGGGTGTGCAATATCGACAGGTATGTGCATGGGAATATCCAGCAAAAAGCACTGAGAAACCCAGAAATCGTGGAATAATCATGAATAATCTAGGGTGACTAAACACAAGACAGGTTATAGTGAAAGTCTTTGTGGATAAGCAGACACCAAGATGAGGAATATCATTCTTCTATCTTGTGCCTTCAAGTAGTCTATATATAGACACACTAAGGGAATGATAATAAATATACTACATTGTGTTTAGGCTAGAGAAAATATACATCAGGTATGATCTAGGTATCTGTCCTGAGCAAAATAAGCTAGGTGTCAGGTTATGCTTGGAGAAAACCTAGGCTAGGGTGGTCGGATTGTATTTCATTTTCACTGACATCCACGTTTGACTCACTAGGCCCCAGTCTACTCCTACATACCCTTAAATTGGTTAAAATGCATATAATCTCTAAAACTCTTTATTAGTGGAAAACACCCGCAAGGACACGTCCCCCTTGGCAAAAAAAAAAAAGTTTTTCAACCAAATAACCAATAGGGAAACAAATAAAAACGTTTTTTAAGTAAAAAAAAAACGTTTTTATGCCAAGTGGGGTCTACAATAGAAAAGGAAGAATATCAAAGGAAAATGGTTGCAGAAGTGACCTTAAAATAAGTTGTAAAAAAATTCTCACAGAGCTGAAGCCCTGGTATTGGTAATAGAAAAAGGTTTAGAGATTAGGAAGGGTAGGCCGGAATTTGCTCCTATTTCACCATTTTCATTGAGACATTAAAAACCCTTTTACCCCTGGATTTCTGATACTCTATGGGATTTGCGTGCAAATTTCTGCTTTATGGCTTGAAAGGGGTAAAAAGTACATGTATTGTCCAGATACAGCAACCCAAAAACGTCCAAATAATATTGTCCTGGGTATGGTTAGGTTACCTGAAACACATTTCCCGGGCCACAACAAAACATTAGTTGGTCTATGGATTTGAGTTCTGAAGAAATTATGCTTGCGAGGGAATTTTTTTACGTCCAATGGATTCCTTGCTGGAAACATGAACACAAGCAATTCACTATTAAAAAAAAAAAAAAAAAAGAATTTGCCAAACATCACAAAGAGAAAACTTGTAGAAAATAAGGTGAGCGAAATCAGAGATGCCACACAGTGGTCGACAAAAACCAGGAAAACTAGACTTTGAAAACATTTGCCCAGGAATTTAACATAATTTAATACAGAAATCTTGGAATCAAAACCAGGTATTCCCGATAAACCAGGAAAAGTGGCATCTCTGGAAATCCAGACAATTTTTTTTTCAAAGAGAAAAAAAATGTATTCTGAAAATATGTAGAGGGCGATCCGTAGACCAGCTTATTTTTTTTTTGTTTTGGTGTGGTCTCGGTAGGTTGCTTTAGGTCTTGGGGAGAGAGAAGCAATTTGCATCAATTTATAGATGAATCATGAACGCTAAATGGGTTGAATGAAACATGCTAAGTCTACATAACGCAAAGCAATGAAGATTTCCCTCTACAAAATCCGTTTATTCATGTAAAATTTGACTTAAGCACTGAGTGGTACATACACGTTTCCATGTACTAACAATAAAGAACTGATACACATAAACGTTAATCATTTATATATGTGTGTGTGTGAATCAAATATCAATCATTTTAAGCACCATAATATCATGATTGCTGGTATTCTTACTGCTGTTCTAGAACATAGATTTAGGCTTTAATGCCCCTTGCCCATTAATACTGATATTTTTCAGATTCAACTCCACATTGCCTGAACACCATGAAGATTCATTTCCATGGTCCTGATATGCATGGTTGAATTGTTCAGGGTTCTTGACTCTATGCACTAATATGTAAGCCGTGTATTGTCTTGGCAGAATGGGCTTTTTCAGGTTTTAATCCCCATAAAAGTAGTCTGTTACATAATTGGACGTGAAAAGAATTGACCCCTGGAGCCTAACTTATCCAATCTAACCACAGGCTTGTGGTGGACCTCAATCCGAGTTCTTGACCTTCCCAAGAGTAAGATTTTTCTTCCTTACCAGGCTGGCCAGACTGGAAGGCCTTGTATTTTGTGTCAAAGGACAGACATAGTGCTCTAGCCAGACTAAGAGACTTTGTAGTTGTGATCATATGACAGATATTGGTGCTCTGACCAGACTGGAATGGCTTGTAGATGTGGTCATATGACAGACATTGGTGCTCTGACCAGACTGGAATGGCTTGTAGATGTGGTCATATGACAGACATTGGTGCTCTGACTGGACTTGATTGCCGTGTACTTGTGGTCATCGGACAGACACAGTCACATTGGAGTTCTGACTAGGCAGTGGTTTGTGTAGTGTGACTGGAAGGCCTTATAGTTCCTAAACACCTTGCCGCACACACATCGTGTGGGGCTCTCGGCGCCCGGGCTCTTCTTACAGTGCCACCTGACATGGTTTCTGAGCGAGTGTTTGTGTTTGAGTTTTGTGTCACAGAATGGACAATTTTGTGACTTGGGGTTGGCTGCTGAACAATATAGCCTCTTGTGGGTAGTCAAGGAATGGATAGAGACTGTACGCATACAGGCATCACATGTGACAGTCTCTGTCTGTAGGGTGTTCATCGCGAGGCTACCCCGACATAATGGTAGGTGGCGCCTCAGTGTGGTCAGGTTACGGAACAAACCACGGCAGACATTGCAGTGCATGGGATCTGCAATAAATGAGAATATGATTATGTTATAGACTTACTGGTATTTATCAAACACTAATACATTACGGAAAGAAAATGATTATACAAAAAATACAAATATTTAAGTTTGTCTCAATCTTATTGAGGGTAATCAGGTAGATCATTGAATGAAGTCATGCAATTGATATCGTGATAGTATGAACATAGGCTTGATATTTGGAGATGACACAGCTTTCTTGCTTAAGCATACTGGAATACCTATGAGTTCATAAGTATTTAGTCACTCATACATACTGGTTTGCCGGCCTGGGTCATCTGCTGGACAGTGAGACTTGACATGGACAGCGAGACACTTGGGATTGAGCAACTTCCCACACTTATGACAAACCACCTTTTTTAGAAGACCATTTTTCTTAACCTCATTACCTACAAAGCAAAGTCAAATATAAAACAATCAACACAATATACCGTTACAAAAAAAAAAAAAGGATCAAACTGCTTCTGTGCTATTCTACAATATTCGGCCACTCAATAATTATGATTGCCAAATTAATGTACAAGTCATTATCTAGGAATAGGCTAGCTTATGTGATTTTTAAACTTCCAGGCTTGTACATTTAGCATAGCCTTATTGCTCATCAATACGGAGCTTTAAATTTATATCAAATAAAGGTGGTCACCTATTGAACATTTCACTGAAGATGAAAGGGATGCATCACCAGTCGACAAGCTCCCGCAGTGGCTCAATATGTGTCGCTGCACATTACCAGAATGCAAAAACTGGGCTTGGCATATCTGACATTTGAGTTCAGCGATATTGTCTTCGTCTCTCACGACTTCTATATTATGATTGCTCAGATGTTGAAATAGTTCTTCTTCTTCTTTGAAGACCATTTCACACACTGCACACACATTAGGGTGGCTCAGGAGATGATAGTGGTATTCTTGTAGAGTTGTCTTGACTTGGCACACTGGACATGTTGCCATAGAAACCTCATGGATATCACCAGTATATTCCCCACAGCTACCCACATTTAACCTGGGGTTATTATCTACGTCATAATTCATTTTGTTTACAGTCAATGCTTTCTGTGGAATAGGTGCAGTGGATAATAGTGTATTTGTGGGAATTTGGTTGATCACTAGTCCTGTGTTAGGTTGTATAATTCCATTTGGTCCTACTGTCTGTTTTGTTGATATAACAGTGTCATTGTTTGGTAATGCTTGCACTGTTAGGGAAGTATTTGACTTTTCAATATTGAGAGGTACAACAGGCGCCATATTCACAAGTATCAAGTTTTGAACAGGAGGCTTAGGACGAATCAATTTCAACTTACGATCTGTTAAACATTCTTTGGGCTTTCTTCCTCTCTTTTTCAGACTATGTCCCTTCCTATGGTATGATTTATCTTTGATTGAAACTTGATCCTTGAAATCACCCCCACAATCCTGGTTCTCGATCTGTGCTTGTCCTTGGGGGATTGATTCTAACCTATCTGATTGCAAAGTCCAATTATTTAGAGAGGGATGCTTCTCAACATCTGATTCAACCAATGGTAAAATAGGATGCAGTTTGGTACTCAACTTCTTGGAGGACAACTCTGTGGATTTTAATTCAGAATCAGCAAAGAATGTGTAGGGTGATACAGGTATCCTTTTCACATGATCATTTGCAATGAGACTGCTCACATCAGATTTTGTACCAGGGAGGTACAAACCCTGTTCAATGCTACTACTGTTTGGGGGCTCAGTCGGAATCGAACTGCTGAAGCTGAAATCTTGGGTTACGCTACTCAAGAACTGTTCGAGTAGGTCCTGTTCGAGAACTTCACGGTCGAGATGCTGATCGGCACGAATGGAGGTAATGTCTAAGTGGGCTTGAGAGAACTTATTCAGACAGGAATGAGGTTCTATAATGTCATGTGTGGTCCCAAGGCCTGGGTCTGGTATAGAATGTACTTCATCAGTATTAGACTGACTAGCACCTGAATCTAGCCCAGGTAATGTATCATTTTCTTTGTGACTTTGAATAAATTGATGTTGAAAATCTGATGAACTCTGGGGAATATCCTGAACATTATTTCTACTGGTTCCCTCTGTTTCTTGATATACTCCTTCAGATTCAATAGTTAGGGTATTAGCCCTGTCATCAAAGTTTGCCTGTGAGAGAGATGATATGTTCTGATGGCGTGTGTGTTTTGTCGTTGAATCATCATTTTGTATAGTCAAGTTCTCGTTGATTAAAGGAGAGCCCTCATGTTCTGAATCAGCATCCTTGTCCAGATAGTGAACATGAATACAACCGGTGATGGGATCAACCTGAAGGCGTGCTCTCACCCCATTAATGTTAACAATACTGTTGTTACTTAGAAGAAAGCCTGAAGTTTTATCGTCCTGTTGACTTGACGTCATAATTGGGAATTCTAAACTGGTATCTGCAAAAAAAAAAAAAAATTAAGAAAATAAGATCTTTAAGTTACACATGTACTTCCATAATACCGTGCGTATAAGGTGCACCCCAACAAATGAAATCATATAAGGCAAAAATGGGGGTACAGGCATGGGATTGGATTTCGAAGAAATATCCAAGATGTCTCCTAAATCTCTCCTCCAGCTGGTATCTAAGATGAAATATATGGGATGGGTCCCTTCAAAACTGTTAAACTGTTTTCTCATTGGATCTGCGCAAATCACAAGAATGGCCCATTTCACCTTCAAATATCCGAGATTTTGGATATATCATGAAGAATCCCATGCCTGGGGGTAACTCCGGTTGACTTTAACTACCGTTTTAGTACTCCTTGGATCCACAAGGGGGATACCAAGACCTTTCTTTTGATATGTTACATGCCATAATGGTCATAATATGGCATAAGGGGGCCCAGGGGGTCCAAGGGGCCCAAGCTACACACAGGTTTTTAAATTTTGAAAATTCACTCAGTAGAACCAAAGTTATGAATTTTTCAATTTTTTTGAGAATTTTCTAAAACTCTAGGTGCGTCTTATACGCGCACTGCGTCTTATACGCGGTAGATTACGGTAGCATTATTTGATGCACATATATCTGCCTATGTATTGAAGCAGACTAAGGCCACTCAAAATAAAAATTCGGTTGTCATCATCAACCAATGAAAAATATGACCAGGGCGTTTTTATTTTTCCATATACATCTTTTTTTTACTTCGAGTTGAATAGGTGGTGAGATATAGACTGTGTCTTGAGAGTTCAAACACAAAATTCTCATTTTATTATGATATTAAATTAGAACTTAGAAACTTGAATACGTTAGAACAATACAAATTATCTCTTCCAAACTGTGTTGCTCACACCATAAGCTTTGAAACCAAATATGCCTACCGGGTATATCTGACCATTTCTAATATGTTTTTCATGGGGAAATGTAAAAAAATAAAAACCGGTAAATAAATAAATAAAAATCCCAAATTCTGATGTTTCTGATGCACGCAGTGCCAGTGATGAGAAACCATTTCATTTTTTCGAAGGGTGTAAGCCTTGGCTTGACCTATATTTCTAGAGTTTATCTTTACTAGAAATAAAGGTTTAATGCCGGTACTCTACCAGTAGGCTAACCCCCCCCCCCTCCCCCCTATTTAAGGGCCGAGTCATTTATGGGGGGGACTTGTTATTATATATATATATATATATATATATATATATATATATATATATATATATATATGGGCGTCAACTTGAAAAGAGCTCCTTGGTTGGGGGGGGGGATCCCAATACCTTCACACTGGGGGGGGGCAAAACTAAATTAAACATTTACGGGTATAAGGGAGTGATCATTTTTTAACAACGGGGGGGGGGTTTGAGAGGGGGGCCAGAATTTTTTCAACACCTTGACTGGGGGGGGGGGTCAGAATTTTTTCAACACATTTGGTTAGGCACTTACCTACCCCCAGTGCATGGTTCTGCTGCAGTGGAGGTGTGAAACTGTGATAAAGCTGAAACTGGGGAGTGCTAAACTCTCCTTTTTTTGCAAGCTCATTGTGTAGCTATTTATTGGAGGATCTTAACAAACATGGGCTCATTTTAAAGGGATTGATTAGGGGTTTAATAAGAATCTATTTGAGAAATAATTGATTCAGATAAACATCCCATTCTCCCCAAGTGAAGTTACCACATAACTTTGAAATAATTTTTTTGGTATAAAGGCCAAATCTCACATAAAAGAGAATAGTTCCCACACTTTCTACAGAAAAAAATGGTTTAGAAACTGTCTAGGGTTTTTCATTTCATAGGGGAACAGGATGTTTGCCAGACCCCACAAAAATGTTAGCGTGCCATTCGCTATCACCCTTCCACCAGCTTCTCCATGTTAGGTCCTTGTCTGTTTGCTAGAATCCAATCCTATGTATATCATTTATATAGCAATGGATAGAGCTGATAAAAATAAGTGGATTTCCTTTTTAAATGAAGTCTTTATATCAATTTAAAGGGAAATTCTGACCAATTAAAGATCTCATATCAACTCCATAATTTTGCGCCAATACTGTGAGATCGCTAAACCGCAGATGATATTAGGTCAAGATAAAATCCCTTTAAATTGTTAAATTTTGATATGATACATTGATTTTCAACATTTTATGGGGAACTCTTCCATACATGAAAAGAAAATACTCCAAAATAATGATTTAAGAGATGTAGCCACTCCTGTATCAGATATGCTTGATCACAAATCTGGGCCCTATTCAAACTCCTAACAGTGGCAGAATTTTGGGTTCGATTTGGGGTCTTTGATCATTCATAACTTCCCTAATACTTGGCATAAAGACTTCATTTAAAGAGCAAATCCATTTCTTTTGATGAGATCTATCCATTGCTTAAAAGATAAAATACATTGGACAAAGTCTTGAAAACTAGGTAAGTGCCTAATTTGGTGGGGGGGGGGTCAAAATAATTTCACCTGTTTTCAGTGGAAAACCCAGTGCATTACTATAGGCTAAAGGCGACGTTCGCGCACGATTTTTGTCCCTTATGGGGGGGGGGTGAACAATTTTTACCCCCTCGAGAGGGGGGGGGTCGGAATTTTGTTCCCACTTCCGCGCACTAACCCACCAGCCCCCCCCCCCCTGTTGTTAAAAAATGATCACTCCCTATAACTTAGTACCAATAGGCCTACTCTACTCGTAGCGACGCATAATTCCACATGCATAATTTCTTTGGGTGGAGGGGGGAAGGAGGGGGTTGGGGAAATAAGAGTTTTATCACATTGATGGGGAGGGGGTCGGGAAAAAAATTACCAATCAGCCAAAATCCATCAAGCCTCCCAGCTGGCAATATATTAAAAATAACTTGGCCCTAGTCCTAGTAGGACTAGGACTCCTAATAATTAGTAATACTAAAATTCAATACCGTACCGGGAACTAATCCTACCTGTAGTTCATGAAGCTCGTCTGCCTAGTGAATTCTGGTGTCTTGTGGTAACAATCTACCGAAATTTATCATTGTGGTGTGAACAGCTGTCATTTCACTCTACTTGTGCAGTTGGATCGGGTAGGAAATTGTCGCGGTGAAAAGGGTGAAACATAAAAACTTATCTCGGCCGCGATTGGCTAGTGCGTTTGTAAACCCTGATGTGATTGGTTAGACTCTACTTCTCCTTCGAGCTTCCAGGGGTCGCCACAAGCGCACTGTTCCGGTTGTACTTGTAAAACTGATTTTGCAGGACGAAATTACGCCAAATGTAAGTATTTCTCTGCCCTCTATCCGTAGTAGAAGTTTTAAGTGATACCTCCAACTTGGTTTTCTATATGCGGTGTCAAAAACTTCAGCGTTGGTTCCATCTGATTCCATGCTCCGTCGGTATGTGATGTGTTCGCAGAGACTGGTGACCCAAGGCCATGGGAACTCAGGTTACAGTTTACCGTCCACCGCCCGCATGGCTCTAAAGGGGCCGCATGAAAATTTTCATTATTTTTGGTTGAAATAAGGGAGTGTTCATTTTTTAACAACAGTGGGGGGTTGGTGAGTTTGAGGGGGGGGCATTACATATTTTGACCTCTCCTGAGGGGGGGGGGGAGAAAAATATTTTTAGACCCTTCTCGATGAGGCATGAATTGATGTGACTTGCCGTAAATACCCAATTTGTAGTGGGGATAATTTCTCAATATATTACTTGCAGAAGGAGAAAGTTTATACTGACAATGTTACAATGCATCAGAATGCACCATTTTCTTTCTAAAATTTCAAAATTTTTTAGGGGAATCATACTTCCAACAAGATTGTATGCAGAGCTCTCAACACCCAAGCATCTGGCGTGAATCTCACGCATCTGGCGTGATTCTCACACATTTGGGGGTTGTCTCACTCTCTCATGCTGAGGAGCCTGTTTCTCATTTTAGACTTTGTAATTTCAGTATATACTTATATAGTGAACTTGAGCATCTATCCTCGATTTAATGTACCAAAATTCTCTAAAAATCAACAAATGAACTTCCATATTTCTCCAAATTTTCTTGGGGGCATACCCCCAGACCCCCTGGAACTGCATTTATTTCAATGCATCTCGGAAATCTAGAAAATTCCAAGCTTCAGGGAATGTCTCACTCTTTGGCTCCATTAGAACATGAGAGCTCTGTGGTATGTGTGACGCCTGTTACAGATGGCTCATGCATACATGTGAGCAAACTCCTCATTTTTTTTTCAGTTTTCTCCATTATTCTAAGAACTGTCGGGGTCAATCTTTGTCCAGATCCCGAGCCTATATATATGGCAACGTTATGATTAAGAAAAGTTGGTATCTATAAATAAACGGAATGTTGAAATAATCTGTTTAATTGTCATCTAAGAACTACTGAAGAAGACTGCAGGGCTTTTGACAGGATTTTTTGCAATGGGCCAATTGCACACTTCTTAGCAAAAACAATGCACCATTCTGTAAATGAATGGCCATTCTAGCCATTTAAATGCGACATTTAAGCATTAAATGCGTGTATTGCGCACTGCGCAGCCCTGTCAAAAGCCATGAGACTGGGTGGTAGCGAACCCTTTACCTTAATACCCTAACACTAGCCCTAACCCTGCGCGTCACAAATTGCCACCCCGTCTCCTTCACTCTACCCGTTAAAAAACTGTTATACAAATGAATCTATGGTATTTTTGTTTACATTAGCTGGCATATATTTGGTTCTTGATAACTGCAGGCTGTAAAATCAAACAAAAAGTCAGTGTATGGCTTATACATGCATACTATAGGACTATGAGGGATACACGCATCTTTAACTCGCGGTATACAGTTCGGAATGGAAAATAATGAATACTGTAAACTCCCGCGTATAAGAAGCGTCCTCTACGCCAAACAAATGCCTGGGGGGTCTTATAGGATTTTTTCAAGTTTGGGGTGCGTCTTATACGAGGGGTAATTTTACAATAGAAATGTACTAATCTTACAAATTTCAGCCTTAAAATGTGCGTCTTATACGCGAAAATGCATGTGCTGAGTTTGGGGTGCGTCTTATACGCGCAGCACGTCTTATACGCGGGAGTTTACGGTAATGAATAATGAAAAAAAGCCTCATCACTTTTCAAAATGGCTCGGACGGTAAACTGTGACCTGACTTCCCATGGCCCAACCCCAGTCACAGTACGGATCCAAGATGTAATTATTGTATACAAGTCTATAGTGGCACAAACACATGGCTAGTCTGAACTAAGTACTCACTATCAGTTCCTGGAAATTGTCCCTCCTATTCACAAACATGTAGTTTTCATGTACCGGTACAGGGATATTGCCAGGGCCGCGCCCTATGCCATACACGCATTATTTACGAAAATGGCGCATTAAATTGCCTGTATTCTGCGCCCATGGGCGCAGCCTTCTTCCTCTTATATAGGGCTTTCACAATCTGAAAGAATTTTCTAAAAATTCCAATTAGAACCAAAGTTACTAACAAAATGCCTAATGATTTTTTTTAACTCTAGCTATATTTCAAATAGATTATTTTGAAATATTCTTGCACCATTGAAGTCTGAGATAAAGGGCATTTTGGCCATTCAAACAAACAAAATATGTCCCAATTTTACAATCTAAGACTGGGTACTTTATAAATCATTTATGGCCCTTTGTGTCTCAAAATGGCGCATTATTCTCCCCAGAAGTGCGCCATTGGCTCATTGTTAAAAATCCTGGCAATATCCCTGCCGGTACATCAGCTTATATTGACTGAAACATGAGATATATCCAATAAATCTGACATGTTTATCTTGAGCTTAGATATCACTACCTCAATGGCCTCCATTGTCAACATGCTGGGGTGCTACCTGGTGTTAACCTGCTCTTGTCTTGAAACATAGGGCTAACCAACCAAGAATAGTGTAGTCTTTTTGGCACTAGGTGGCTACACCTGGCTTCAAGATGGCTGACAATGATTTGGAGTTAGGGAGGCAGATTTGAAAATCACTTGGATTATTAATTATCACAAGTATTTCAAGTGCTTTGTGTATTGTGAATCTTTGGATATACATTGAGGGAAGTGTTGGTGGAAGCATTGGACCTGACAGTAAGTACTTCTGTGAGAACTGGGCACTCTGCCAATCTGGCAGAGTAGATAGACTACCAACAGACACCTTTGGATCCTGCCTGTGAGCAGGCAGGTATTTCGGCCTAAGTACGGGTACTGGCAGTAGTACGGGTAGGCCTACCCCAGTTGGTCTATAAAATGAACTGTAGCGAAAACATGCTAAAGTTTTTATTGGGATTCTCCTTAATTTAATATTTTACACCAACGGAAAGCTGGTAACATTAGTAATCTAATGCTGTTTGGATTTTCTTTCTATGAGTTATAGAACAGAAGTTATCACTGTTATGAGAGATTAAATGTGGAATTTCTATAATATTTTCTGTCAGTGGATTCCCAGCCATTGTGGCTCTTATCAGTCCCTGCACACTGCGCACAGGCTGCACTGGGACTCACACATTTTAGACCTTGTTTTACTTAATTTCAAATTAAATTAGATAGAATAATCATAGAGAGTAACCAATTACACCACTGTATCATGTATGCACAACAGTTTGGCGCTTAATGGGCTATATTTTGCATCAAAAGGAACTAAGATAAGTATTATAAATCATGTTGGAAAGTCAAAATTTTCTAATGGCAGTGTGATGAGCTGACCTGAAATTCTTGGATATTTTACTCAACCCTCTTATACTCTTTAGCTTTGGGCTAATAGATAATTAATAGCTGATTAAAGATCCTAAAAGTAGACACATATATATTATCCCTATATAAGGTTTGAAAAGTTAGGAAAATATAATTACCGTAATCTCCCGTGTATAAGACACGTCTTATACGAGGGGTTTTAGTTCTCCTAGGATCCACAAGGGGGACACCAATACCTTTCTTTTGATATGTTACATGCCATAATGGTCATAATAGGGCATAAGGGGGCCCAGGGGGGGTCCAGGGGGCCCAAGCTACACACAGGTTTTTAATTTTGAAATTTCACTCAGTAGAACCAAAGTTATGGATTTTTCATTTTTTTGAGAATTTTCCAAAACTCTAGATGCGTCTTATATGCGCACTGCGTCTTATACGCGGGAGATTACGGTAATTTTGATATTTTCAGGTTTAATTCAAAACTCTTCTGAAATATATACAATCTGTCCAGATATTTCATGTTTTCATTCTATGCTAACTGATCATGTCTTAAGGTTTCAATAGAGGTATCAAATGTAAAAAATGACTAAGAATTAACAATAATATCAGCATTTTATATTTCAAGGTTTTATAGAAATTCCAGTCTGCACACACCAGTACCAATTGAAAACTGATAAGATATCAGATCAATGGCAGGATCTACCCGGGTACATTTACCTAGTCTCTTTTGGTTTATCTGTTCCTGGCAAGAACTCAAGCTTATTTTTTAATGGGGTAGGAACCAGGGACGAACCAATGCCTTTTTATATATAGGGTAATGATTATACATGTATGTGGTAGTCAGCCAGTTCCACATATCATACATCAATGCATGGCAATCATCAACAGTCTGGAAAGCAGAGGTTTCCTACATGCAAAGACCAGTTCCAGCAAAGCATGGACAAGCTCCCTAGCTGAGTCTTTCTTTTGCCCTCTCAAATTTAAGTAATTCAGTTTAATTCCAATCAGGATAGGTTAAGTAGATTACAGGCTTCAGTGAGAATTTCTCATGCCTTCCCAATAGTAAGTCCATTAGGTACACCTGTACTGTTTTTCACACTTTCAGGCTTTAAAAATGTCAACATATGTTCCGGATATTGATGATAAAGTACTGGCCACTGTGAAGGATGAGATAACGCGGAAAGAAAGGCTTCAAAGGAAGCACTATTTCTATTTGAGTGAGGTGCAGAAACTGGCCAGAGAACTACCTGGGTAAGCTCATTTAGGAATTCATGGGGGGGGGTAGATAAGCTGTTATCAGAGGTTTTATAATCTGCCTGAAGTTGCAGAGTAGACTTAATTTTAATAGAACAGTGCCGCGACTAAATATGGGATTTTCAAGTCTCATGTGCCGCTTGTATCTTTTTCCTAAGTTGTTTAACTTTGTTAGGGGTTCTAGGGATAAAATTATTTTGTAATCTGATGTAATTGCAGAATTGAATGGGACCGATCGGTTTATTCTCAAAAGTTGGGCTCGATAATTTTGTTAGAACTTTGTGTCAGTTGTTGCTAATAATGACAGGACAATATCATTTCCTCATGTCTGTTGCAGTAAGCTCCAGCAGCGTCTTCCCTATGACCTCCTGTGCGGCCTCGCTAATTCCCTGTTGGACGGTACAGTCTGTGACATTGTTCGCACACTTCGGGATGTACAACAGATGGAAGAACAGAACTTGTTCAGTCAACGAACAACCATGGTAAATGAACACAAAAGTAAGTAGAATCTAACCTGGTAAATGCTATTGGATGCGAATACTTTTATGTTACATGGATTTCTTTAAAGTAGAACATCAGCATGTAACTTTTGCTGTAGAGGGCTCTCAGGGAGTATACATCATATGCACACATTTTCCTTCAAGATTGGCATCCACTTTGTGTACTAAAAGCCTGACAAAAGGAATATATATATTTTCAGTGCAAAAGAAGGAATACCAACGTAAACACCGGGAAGCTATTCAGGATTCTCAGGCTAAACCACACAACATACCTTACCTACAGGCAGCCCAGGAAAAAGAAATGACAGTAAGCTTATCATTTATACACACCATACTTGCAATCACATTGAAGTATTTGCATTATGTGTACCGTAAAATTAAACTAGCCGATTTTGGAGCACAATAATATCTATACTACCGTAATCTCCCGCGTATAAGACGCATCCTCTACACCAAACAAAATGCTGGTGCGTCTTATAGATTAATCTCAACTTGGGGGTGCGTCTTATACGAGGGGTAATTTTACTATAGAACAGTACTGGATTTACAAAATTGAGCCCTAGGAGGTGCGTCTTATACGCGAAAATGCCTCTGCTGAGTTTGGGGTGCGTCCTATATGTGCAGCGCGTCTTCTACGCGGGAGAATACGGTATTTGTCTAAAATCTATCATAATAAAACTCTGTCACAAGTCGGGGTGGACATTGGCAAAATATTGAAAGCCAATTTTGACCCCAAATAGCAAAAAGAGATTGGCTTATGACCGGTGTTTTACGGTATATTGCCTTTGTACAAATACTTTATCAGGTACTCCCAAGGTATAGATTTATAGGAAAATGCAATTTACATAGAATGTAGTCTGAGTCATGCGTTGTATTCCCCAAAACGTTGAAACAGTGTGAAAATAAGATATATAGAGACAAAGGTTTTTTTTTGTATAGATCTAGCTATTGCAAGTTCAGAATACTCAGTGCCGATTATGCGCTCTCCTCTGTACTTTTGAGTCTTTCTAAATACATACAAATACAACATCGATTTCTTTTTTTTTTCATGTACAGGAAAAAAAAAGCCCACAAAAATAACAAAAGAAGAAAAAATATACTGAAAAAGAATACTTTTCTTGAATACAGACATTTGAGACCAAGTGTGAAGAGGAAGTCAAGCGGCGTGACATGAAGACCATCCTGGCGCTGGATCAGCAGATGATGGACCAACAAGTGACGCTGGAGAAGGCAGGCGTGCCTGGATTCTACGTCACCAATAACCCAGCCGAGATCCGCTTACAGATGCACCTTCTGGACTTTATCATGCGACTCAGTCAACAAGAACCTCCAAGCTAACAGCCACTTAGCCACTTATTAGATATTTATTTTATGTGACATATTGACGTGATCTGAAACAGGATCAGTTTGACCATGGTGGTATTGATATACAGGCCTGTGTGTCGAGTGGAATATACATGGCTATGGTGATTGTTGTCAGTCATAATAATGCATAAGAAACCCTTTGCGGTGCTCAATTTTGCCAAAAATGCTAGTAAAATGTTTACCCCACTGCTGACACTGAACAGAAAACAGGAACGTCTCAAGTTTGAGAAGGCAGTTCCTACTATCACATGGTTCTTTATGGTCCTGACGGTACTTAGCAGCATACAAGTTTCCAGGCGTGGCCAAGTTACAATATTCAAATATTTGTAGCTTTGTAATTCATATCGAGTTTATTCACTCCCTGTTGGTGGAGTTATTGTACTGGAGAGTACACCACAGCCAGCAATAAGACCATAATGGACAATTGGACATTATAGTGCTACCTTGGAAAAGGCTGCTAAATCCTTGTGAAGAAAACCTGTCTACAACCGCCAGATGTGCCCTATAGGTTCAGCATGAACTCATGGTGCATCTTACATGCGTAGTGTGCCTCTTGTATGAGAGGCTTTACGGTAGAGGCATTTTACTTCTAATCTAATATAAATTTATCCCTACTACCGTAATCTCTCTCGTAGAAGACACGGTGCGCGTATCGGATGCACCCCCAACTCAGGAAAGGCTGGTTTGCGTATAAGACACACCTCTTAGGGATGAATTTTTTAAATTCAGTACTGTTCTATAGTAAAAATACCCCGCGTTTAAGACACACCCCCTTCTTGGGAGAATGCTATAAGACGCACCAGCCTTTTGTTTGGCCTAGAGGACACGTCTTATATGCGGGAGATTACGGTATAAGGCGCACCCCCTCTTGTGAAGTTCTAAAGGGCGCAGTGGGCCTCAAATGTATGTATTACCCGCGGTTTTTATGTGAGGTATTGCAGTATATCATACATCTCACTGAAGAATTCAGATGATTAGTAGATAAAGGAGAAAGATAGGAATGGCAGATGATGTTAGTCATTTGCATTGGACATAACTACAACGTTGGATATTATGATTTGTTACGAGTGGCTCCAGAGAAAGCTCGTTAAACGTGGAGTGCCTGTGTCAACGGAAGACATAATGGTATTTTGATTAAACAATAAATAAAGTGATCAAATTGTACATCAAAAAAACATGTCAGTATCTTCCTTTATAAGAAGATATCAAACTAGGTGTTTTATGGTCATGCCAAGCAAAATAACGTCAGCAAGGTTCCCAATTATATTTTACTTAGGCCACACCAACAAAAAGTTGGTCTACGGATTTTGATTTTTGAAAAGTGGTGCTAACGAGCGAATTTTTTTTTCATTTTGCCCAATTTTTTTTTTATGTCTACAGATTCCAATCATTAGAATCTGAAGCGAGCGATTTTTTTCCACTTTAACTGTCCTAAGTACTGTAGTACTTAACATTTTTCAGAGTTCTTTGAGAAAGATAGAAATTGCCGGTGATGTTAGTCATTTGCATTGGACAAAACTAATCCAGGTTCATATACAAAGTTGGATATTATGATTTGTTACGAGTGGCTCCAGAGAAAGCTTATTAAATGTGGAGTGCCGGTGTCAACGGAAGATATAATGGTATTTTGATTAAACAATAAATAAGTGATCAAATTGTAGGCCTACATCAGAAAAAAAAAACATGTCAGTATCTTCCTTCATGAGAAGATATCAAACTATGTGTTTTATGGTCATGCCAAGCAAAATAACACCAGCAAGGTTCACAATTATCTCTTATTTAGGCCACACCAAAAAAAAAAGAGTTGATCTAAGGATTTTGATTTTTGAAAAGTGGTGCTAGCAAGCGAATTTCTTTTTTATTTTGCCCGAATTTTTTTTATGTCTACAGATTCCAATCATTAGAGAATCTGAAACGAGCTATTTTTTTCCCACTTCAACTCTCCGACTGTAGTACTTTGCAAATATGGTGAATCCTGTATATATAAGGGGCATCCTGAGTTTGGGAGAATCCCATAAGGCGCATCTAGAGTGAAATAGACATATCATGATGCATGTACCTCTCATGTAAGTAGGGATGTCATCGATATTCACCATATCTGAATTTCAGCAATATTTCAGTGGTAAAACTCGTACCAACATAACCATTATATCGATACATAATGACCAAGATAATAGGCCAGGTCAGAAGTTTCGCTTCAAACATAATTTGGATGATATGAAAACCCGCCAAAGATGGTCAAATTTGGTATCAAAGTAACAATAATCGTGTCATCAATACAAGACCTGATAATATGATAGACAAAATCTCACAAAATCTTTTACTCAATACATAACAATCCTGAGGTAAAATAGCAGAGGTAGAGGACAGAAATCAATATACACTAAATCTACAGAGTTTCACAGTTAACCCTTTGCCTACAGATAGTGCATTAATGCACTACCGTTACTAGTGCAGGTAGTGCATTAATGCACTACCATGGGAAACGCCAATAGTGCATTAATGCACTATTTATTATTTTCTTTCTGAAAGGTTTTTCTTAGATTTGATGATGAAATAATGATGCTCTGAAGTACAATCTTTGGCAAGACATAAGAAATATCATTAATAATCATATTCTATGTGTTTCTTTACAAGACAACTTTGCTTAAACTATGTACTGTACTGCTAAAGTGAACATGGTGCATTATTCTCAAAAATGGCCGGCTGTGGGGGTGCATTACATGTGCAGAGTATGGCTGTTATGTCATATGCACTGTCCTATACACCGGTAGGCAAAGGGTTAAAACGATATGATGCGGGAAATCAGTAGACCAACTCATTTTTTTTTGGTGTGGCCTTACACTATATAAGAATAGATAAAAGACTAACTATCTAACATTACTCCTGTCTAACTCGAGAGTTTCATCCCCACATTGTTCTCTGGACCAAACCCATGTAAACATTGAATTTGCTCTCAAAATGTTACAATTAGCCCTTTTAATTTTACTTGTATAAGATGCGGCTCCCGGGGGGGCACTCCCTATGTTGGACATACACATATATATGTGCGGCTGGCAAGGGTACTTTTTCAGCCAAATGTCCCTACCAAGGCTCTGGTTTCAGACCAAAATGTCCCTAGCAAGGGTCTACGTTTGAGCAAAATGTCCCTAGCAAGGGTCAACTTTCAGCAAAATACCCGATTCAAGTGGAAAATTCAGAAATTTTCATGAATATTTTCCCAGTTTTCATGAAAATGGCATGAACAAAATTCAAATCTTCTCCCAAACAAGGTCAATTTAAGATATTTTGAGCAAAATCTAAGACTGTTGTGTCAAAAGTTCCCTAGCAAGGGTAGGGTTTTGAAGAAAAAACCCGCGATTGAGGGCCCTAGCAAGGGTAAGGTTAGTCGGGGGTTCAGCCACACACCCGTTGGGTCGTATAAAAAAAATTGAAGTGCCACCCCGGGATGCGGCTCATACAAAAGGATGACCTTTGGTACGCCTTAATATAGAAACAGTCAAAACAGCATCTTATTAAGCCAGGGTATTATTCATTTAATCACATACAAGTACTTAACTCAGGTGCGCTATATAGCGTATCCTCAAGTTTGGGGATAAAGGTGCGCCTTATTGGCAAGGTATCGGATACTTCACCTTTGGAACGAGTCCCGTGTCTGGTAGCTACTGCCACCTAGTGGGTGCCTACCAAGACAAAGTACCCTGCATTGTCTGTAGCTGATTTGAAGTACAGCAGATGGCGCTACCATATGTCGATACACTGCTCTGCCTTTGCCGCTGAAAATCCAGGCTCGCCCCCTCCAGCCCGACTAAGTACTTTAAACTGGTATCAATAGCCGCTGGCCGAGGCTGCTGAAAATCAGGCTTTATAATCTAAATCAAATTGATACATGGTTATTCATTCCTTTGGGCGCAGCTCGAGGTTGATGGTTGAAAATTGGATACATTGGTGGGGGGGGGGCAAAATAGAGGGCTTGCTATCATGTGATATGACCGGGAGAAGGGGGTTCATTGTATATTCTTTCCCACTTTTTTTTTTTTTTTTATCCTAGATGAATTTCCATATAACATTTTGTGGTTATTCTTGAATTTTTTTTTGGTGGAGACTGTTGGTTTTGTGGATGTTTTGTGTGGGAGATGGAATTTTGGGCCTAATTTCAGTCGAACTTCAAATCAGCCCAGAACAAAATATTTGAAAAAAAACACAACTGTTTTTTGGGTCTAATGTTTGAAATCCTTATAATTCTTTGACAACAATTTCAAAGCCTTAAAAACAGTAATATGTGTTTATCAAATGCCTTTGGAAAGATTAGCGTCTGGCTGAGAAAGGTCAGCTTCTGGTTGAGAAACTTTTCCCGATTACAAGAGAGCTCTGGAGACGAGGGCGATTCATAATAACTGACGATGATACTTCTAGAAGCTAGCATTTTAGGAAGTAAGGAAAACACGAATTGCAATTATGTGCATTTCAGTTATCAAACATGCCTAATTGACAACGGCAATAACCAGTCATTAACTTCATTAGAACCCCTATGGATCCTCACGGAAATCATAATTCAGTTTTTATGAATCACCCTCCAGAGGCACATAGGACCGTCCAAACATTATTAGGCGTGAGTGGGCGTGAAATAAGACGTCCAATCACCATCCCCGGTCCATATACGTTTGGTACAGGATGATAAGGAAGGCACATGCCCCAACAGGGACCCCCCGCAGGGCAAATGGACAAATGGTTACAGGTGATGTAGTGATTGCCGATTGAACCCTAGATGCCCTACGGTGATGGAAGGTTAGACCTTTCATAAATGGTCAATTGCACTGAGATGGGGACACACCCGTTTTTCTCCATGGGAAGGGGGGTAAATGTGATTAATATTGAAGGTTTTGGATATTTTTCATTTTCATTAGGTGAGTAAGGTTGGGATTTTGCTTGGGAACTATAGTTTTTCCCATGTGTTATTAAAATCTAAAGCACCAGACTACAAGAAAGGAGCCTTTTATGGGGTATTTTGAACCTTTTTCCATACCCAGCTAGCACAACTCGTGCAATTTACATCATTCTTACGTGAAAACTCACACAGAAAAAAATAATGTTCAAAATCTTAGTCAGATGTTAGTCAAAAGGGCTAACTTTCTAACAATACCTAGTCAAAAGCACGTGCCTAAGTGTCCAAGTTTTTCTTAGTCAAATACGACTAACCATTAGTCAAAGTGCCCAACTTGCCTTGGCTTGCCTGATTTTGACTAAGATTCCTCAGTGGTTTTGACTAAGTATGCAATCTAATAATGGTGAGTGTAAGCTCTGTATAGGATCCACATCCCACAAATAATTATCTCATCATTTAGGAAGCATACGTGTGAAATGCCTCACATCATTTTCATTAGAGCCCCAGAGTCAATTACTCTGGGTTTCCCACAAAGAAGCAGATACATCTGTGGATATTTTACTTATCTAGATTCCCACAGAAAAGGTGTAATTATCTGTCTACCTAGTTTATTTAACAAATCATTAAACTATTTGACATATTTTGCCAAGCTTGATGTTATATTGAATTGTAAAAGCCTGAAAATTATACAGTGCTTGAAAATCACCATCATTTTGACATCCATCAAATAGTTTATGGTACACAGCCACCAGAAAAAAATCCTGTTTCAAAACCACACTGCCACCTGGTGTGTAAAGGCAATACTATGCCAATATAGCTTAGTCAAAGTCACTAAGAGATCTTAGTCAAAGTGACTAAGTGACAGTGACTAAGATAAGTTAGCTTGCCTGAAACTCCCAGCAGATACCTTATTCAAGATTGTGGTTGGAGAGAGAAACTGATTTGGGTAGTCAATGTGACTAAAATAAACTAGACATTGTTAGTCACACATTAGTCATATGTACTAACTAAGATTATTTGGGTGTTTTGACTAAGTTAAGTTAGACTGACTAACATGGATTTTTTTCTGTGCATGTGATTTACGTAAAAAAGACATCATTTGGATGAGTTGTGCTAGCAGGGTAGTGCTCCCAAAGTTATGGGGAAAGTAAAAAGAAAATGCATTGGAAATGTATCATATTTTGGTATTTCCCAATGCATCATGCCTTTGATTTCCCAAATGAGGAAGGTGTTTGGCTATGGCAGATTACTAGTGTAAAGGGACAATGTCCAGCATCATAGACAAATGATAATTATGATATGGGTCTGATTATTTGAAGGTGGAAAAATTGTGCCTCAAAGAATGAGCCTATTTGGACAAGAATCCCATAGGAATCAATGCTATAAAACGGAATGGAGGCTAAAATTGGCAGTTTTTCATATTAATGTTCCCAATTTTCAGGATAGTCCCCTCAGCACATCAGCATATTGGACACCAAATTTCAAAACAATCCAAAGATTTTAAAGCTGGGACAAGATCTGAAATATAAAGATTTTCCAATTTCTGCATATCTATCATCACCCCACTTGTGAAAGTGTCCTGCCAAAATGTCATTTAAAGTTATGTGCGTAGAAATAAAATGCTTCCAGCATTTTATTCATGTCAACAAGCAGTCTTGATTGTACCAGTACAGTGGCTCCATCTGAAGCCATAAAGCAGAGTATTTTACTATGGTGGTGAATTCAATTTGTATGCCTGGCAGCAGAGCGGACACCACTCAGTGATGCCACCATGAGGCTGTGACCAGAACTAATTAACCAAGTGGGTTCCCTTCCCACCAAAGAGGATAGACCAGCTGAAACTAAAGTCCAATGATGTGCACATAATGAGCCATATCATGCCATAATAAGTGGCACTCTATGACATGGAATGGGGTATATATAATCCTCTGAAATACATATCAGACAACACCATTTTAGCTTTTATACCAGCTTTAGTTGTTACCCCCTGGTGGGTCTAGTGTGACCCCAGTTCACTGCAATTAACCATATATGCACCCATTCCGCTTTGAATTCGCTATCCCTTTAATCATTAATGTTGCAGAGGCCAATTTCCTTTTTTGGCGCAATGAATATTTATCATAAAATCCTCAAACTTATCCAAATACCCTCACTACCGGTTATATTATGGAACACACTGAATACCTCCTCTGTTGTTCATTTTCTGTGACCTATTAGAATGTGATTTCTAGTTTTTACATGCATGTCCCCGCGTTAAGTAAGTACATGTAGATCTTTTTGCTGGTGATTATTACTATAAACCCAATATATCATAAGAGTATATAACATATCAGATACTTCATGGTATTCTTTTCAATACAACTAGCAACTGGGAGTAAATTAAAGATGGGAGTAGGTCTACTTTTATGAGGGGCCTACTCATTCAGCATACATAACAAACATCCACACACTTGTAAA
This sequence comes from Acholoe squamosa, assembly GCA_949317995.1. Lineage (NCBI taxonomy): Eukaryota > Metazoa > Annelida > Polychaeta > Phyllodocida > Polynoidae > Acholoe > Acholoe squamosa. The sequence continues at coordinate 73,248,111 of OX439037.1, forward strand.
TGTCATATCCTATATATAGTGGTTTGCACTAAATTGCGGTCAAAATTTTAAAAGTTCCCCTGTTTGTTTTCGAGAATCTCGCAACCACTGCACTTACAATAATCGTATGATTATCAGCCTGAAGCTAAGATAGTGGGCTATCTGACTGTCTAGTTGTCATGTCCATGATTTGAGAACCATGTGACTGGTTGCCATGGAAACCATGCCCAAATGTTGTCGAATTCTTCAATTTTTCCCTACTTGTCAGTGCTCTGACAGCCATTACAGAAAAAATATTATCACCATTCGCAAGGCAAGTAGAACTAAATTCCACTTTTCTTTTAGCTTAATTTAAACTGGTTATTTCATGCACTGACAACACATGGTTGGTCCGATCACAACTTGCTGCAAACGACTATAGACTAATTCAGAAAGCATAATATTTCCCACAATGTGGAGAAATCTCTCAATTACCATGAACAAGACAGAAACACTTTTTTTTACCTTGCACATTACACCAATGATCTGTCAGGATCATTTAAGTGGTGCTATTGTACAGACCAGATTTATTTGTTTTTTTCCCCAAGAAATTACAGAAGCAGCAAGGTCTTCACAATACAAGTCTGATGTCAATATATACAATTTTAGGCTCACAGGGGCTGGCAAAGTTGTTCCATATCAGCATATAATTTAATTTTACAATTTTTATATATATGTCCTCACAAATTGGCAAATAATCTTATACATGACTCCATAGATGTAAAAAATCAGCACATGACATTTATCACTCAATTATATTAATGAGAATCAATAAAACATAACCAATCCTATGTAGAACAAATCATTGACCTTTGACCTCATATATGACCTGTATATGACCCGATTGATGTAACCATAGCAACGACCCCCAAACGCCTGCTCATAGCGTTACTTTATACTATGAAACTCTTACAATTATATCACCTGATGAAGGCTACACCATAAGCTGAAACGTTGTGATCATTATAATTGATATGGTTCAATAAATACTACTTGAACTTGAAGTTTTGTTGTCATAGTTGTGTCTATTCTAGATTTATAATTTTCACAACCCCTAGGCACTGTATCTTGATTCAGATCCTAGGCAACGAAACCTAAGACACCACGTATTAGTGTGACTGTACTACTTTATGTCTCCCACCACACTGGATATCCCAGTCTTGCATCCTTAAATCGGATCCTAATACCTGAAGTCCAATTCGGAACTTCTAAGTACAAAATAACCTTATGGCACCACCAAACCCAACCACCAACCTAACTGTACCTACAACAGTCCCTGAGACTACCCCCACACCCACTATACCATCGGTAGCTATACCTCACTTTAAGATAGCTAGAAAACTAGCACTTAATTTGAATAAGAGCAATCACCACGCCACTTATCTACAAACTTGTCTCGACAAAAACACTGCCCCTAGAGGCCTACAAGCCAGAGTAGCTCCACAGATCCCCGACTCTGATTGGGCATTCAGCCTAAAGTGGGAACAAGCTCACCAAGAGTTCGGGGTTACATTAACCAAACTTCTACTTGAATACTACCAATCCCGATCTGCAAAACTTAAAATTGAAGTCGAATCTACAAAAGCTCATCTTGAGAAAACATGCGATGCAACAGTCCTGTCACACATCCAAAAGGTTATCCTCACAATGGAGGAAGCCCAAACCAAGACATTACGAGAACGCCGCCAAAGAAAAACCGACGACACAAGAAGTTCAAACCCGAGAAACAGAAGGGCAACCTAACTCCCACTCCATCGTCAACCTCTCTGATAAACAACTAAGTGCTGACCACGTGTCAGTACTGTCAAAAGGGATGTCATTTGTACCAACACCCAAAATCCCAAATCATATACATACCATCAGAGACACCCTACTTTTTAACAGAAGAATCAGACTCAAACATTTTCACCAACACAGTGACAATAGTCTTGACTTGAAACCAACTCTACCAGTAGAATCTAATGGCTGGGTACCACCACCAGGCATCAATGAAGATATAGACGCTTTCACCAATTTCATCCTGCACTCCATGCTAGATGAACCGACTCCACCACGTATCAACCAAAACCTCACATTAAATCAACAACTAGCACTAAAGGATCTCACCAATGATGACTCTATAGTCATCAAACCTGCTGACAAGGGAGGAGCCATAGTTATTATGAACACCACTGACTACATCTCTGAAGCCAACAGACAACTTAATGATAAATCAACCTACATGGAAACCTTCTATGACCGCACACCTTTTGTCAAAAAGACTATAGAAGAAGAACTAACCAAACTAGTAGAACAAGGCAAACTACCTCCAAAGAGTGTGGACAAGTTACTACCCAAGTACATCAGGACATCACCATTTTATATGTTGCCCAAAATCCACAAACCCAACAACCCAGGCAGACCCATAGTATCTGGAATTAACAGTCCCACTGACTTGATTTCTGGCACCATGGAAAAGGTACTACAACCCTACCTTAAAAAAATCCCAAGTTATCTGAAAGACACCAAACATTTTCTGAATGTGATTGATGACTAGCACATCCTACATGAAGATGAATTCCTACTCACCATTGACGTCAGCTCCCTGTACACATCCATTCCACATGATGAAGGCTTGAAGGCTGTAGAATCAGCACTGTCTTCCATGCACAGACCAGGTGTACCGCCTGACGTAGGAACCAAACTCACTTCCTTAGTTCTGAAAACAACACATTCAAGTTCAACAACAGATACTTCACACAACGCCAAGGTACAGCCATGGAGACCAAAATGGCCCCCACTTATGCCAATATCTTCATGGACAACCTAGAAAGAGAGATCTTATCCAAATCTGACCTGCAACCCACCCTGTGGAAAAGATACATTGATGACGTTTTTGCCATCTTCCGCTGTTCTGAAGATGAATTACTGATGTTCCTCAACAACCTGAACACCCACCACCCTACAATCAAGTTCACCTACGAATACAGTTCTTCAACCATTAACTTCCTAGACACAACTGTGTATGTTGACAACAACAGAATCCTACAAACCAAACTCTACAAAAAACCCACTGATGCAGACCTATATCTACACAACTCGTCATACCATCCCTCTCATCAGAAAAATGCCATATGCTATGGCTTAGCCACACGCTACAGAATGATTTGCAGTGAAAACTTGGAGTTTGAAAGAGCTTGTACTCACCTGCTGAAGAAACTCACCCTACGTGGGTACCCACACAAACGCCTTCTGGAATCCATCCAATGAGCCAGGTCACTCAACAGACAAGACCTACTGAAAATACAACAAAAACAACAGAAAAAAGTCATTCCCTTCGTCATACAATTCAACCCAATGAACATCCGTACACAAACAATTCTGAGTACCGCCATGGGCCTACTTAAGCCTCGTCGTGACACCAAAAAATTCAGAGAAAACAAAATCCTCATTGCCTACAAAAAGGGCCCAAATCTCCGTGACATTTTGTCACATTCTGAGTTCCCAAATCCCAAACCCCTGAGCGGGTCACATCCCTGTTACTCAGACAACTGCAAAAGCTGCCCCCGGGTAGTCCGCACTACCAAACTCACACACAGGGGAAAACAATTCAAAATAGTTGGAAAAATAACTTGCCTCACTCACAGTGTAGTGTAGGCTGTAGAATGCCCAGTCTGCCACCAACTCTACATTGGAGAATCCGGTCGCCATGTCGGCGAGCGAGTTGGTGAACATCTTGACGCCATCCGACGACGTGATAATCGCTCTCACGTTGCCCAACATTTTATAGACCATGATGCCCAACACACCAACGCCCTTGTATACTATCTTGACAATTCTGCAAATGACAAAAACACACGCCTTCGCCTTGAAGAATCCTGGATCAGAATCCTAAATACGTTTCACCCCCACGGCATCAACCGGAAGCTCTGAGTGACCTCCCATGATTCATAGCGCTTGACCTTGTCACCATGACAACGACGACTCCCACCGCCATATACGAACATGCAAATTTGAAACCCGCCACTCAACGGACTTACACCACGCCCACTTCAACTTATTTATCAACACTCTCAAGTGCATCGCTGAAATGGCAGACGATTGGCAAGTCTGTGCCGCTGGTTGCGAAAAATGGTTTAGCAACCGCAAAGCCATGTCACGACATTTGAACACGATCCACATCGGCGATAAGCCAATGACAATCAAAAGTAAGTTCCCATGCCCACATTGTTTCAAATATTTCAGCTGTTCTACAAACTTACGCCGCCATCAAAAGTCCCAACATGAGGAAAAAATTCTCATCACACAACCTGAGTACTTTATTGAACATATTAGCTCGGCAACCAAACCCACAACACCAATCACTAACTTTGTCAATCACAAATGGGATTTAAAACCTAAATTTAGACTTGTCACTCTACCCACTCGTTGCAGAGAAGCCGCAATCCTCAGGCACCGACAACGAGAGACCCGACTCAGACAAAATCACCAAACTCAAGATCCCGAAACAAAACTCCAACACTAGTGACAAACAATCCTGCCGTACTACAATACCAATAAATGAACCAGTGGATCCCACAGTACGTGTGAACTCGAGACACCAACACCCACTCAACATCATCCTCAAGAATGGCCTGAAGAGAAAAAGAAAAGCACCAATAACTCCCAGACTAATAGACACTGACACTGACTCCGATGATGATATCACCAAATCACCCACTGGAGACACCACCCCCACCACCCACGCCGCCACAAAACTATTACCGGTAGACGTACCGGTACAAAAAACCAAAACTACAATCTTGAGCATGCCTGACCTCGACGCCCTAAGGGCTGACTTAGCTACTACAGACAGTGAAAATGAAGATGATGTCGTAACCACCACTAAATCACCGGCTGTATCTGAATCACCCACCAACACCAACCAGTCCAAGGAATCAGAATCCATGAAACATCACAACGAACCGACCCAGGAACCTGATGACTTATTGGAAATTGACACTACCAGCCTACATTCTGCAGTACCTAGTCCCAGTTCATCAAGTACCAGCTTAGCATCTAACAGTAACAATAAACGTAAATTAATAGTTCATGACTATGCTGATGAATATGTCCCTACCAAAAAGGTTAAATCTGAAATTGTAGTACCAGAATATGTACCAACCAAAATCACCAGAACCAAGAATGCATCTACCAACACTGAATATGATCCTAGATTTTATCAAAGAGTTGTATTAGCTAAAGACGTCTTAAAAGACTTATACTATTCAATCAATAATATTGACCAAAATATGGGTATCTATCTTCGCCAAAGAATGGAACGTATTGGCATCCTGAAACAGAAGTAAAACTTCCTACATTATATCTTCATACTTGTATGACATTTTTTATATATATGTCCTCACAAATTGGCAAATAATCTTATACATGACTCCATAGATGTAAAAAATCAGCACATGACATTTATCACTCAATTATATTAATGAGAATCAATAAAACATAACCAATCCTATGTAGAACAAATCATTGACCTTTGACCTCATATATGACCTGTATATGACCCCATTGATATAACAATAGCAACGACCCCCAAACGCCTGCTCATAGTGTACTTTATACTATGAAACTCTTACAATTATATCACCTGATGAAGGCTACACCATAAGCTGAAACGTTGTGATCATTATAATTGATATGGTTCAATAAATACTACTTGAACTTGACGTTTTGTTGTCATAGTTGTGTCTATTATAGATTTATAATTTTTAATTTTACAATTTTTCAATATATTAACAACATCATCAATATTTAATACAAATAACATTGTATAGGTGTATACATTTACAGGCCTTATCACGATAAGATCTGGGAGAGGGAGGCTGTCTTCCTGCCTGCATGACTATGGAGATATTGACAAGCTGTCTCTGTCTGGGATAATCCTTCTACATCTCTATTGCTATCAGTTTCTTGCAGCAAAAGGGTATCCTGTTGCAAATGGATAATGGCCATTCTTTACATATATAAAGACTGGATGTAAATGGGCATAGTGAGGCATGGGAACAGACAGCTGGTGGGCGTATTGGTTGCAGTATAGGAAAAGTGGGGTGGTTCCCATGGCCGGCGGTACACAGGCTTTGGTTTTCCTGTGATCCATAAAACGACAATACAAGTGGCCATTGGTAGACATATGCTATGGGTTGACCGATACTTGCTCTGCGACTGACTCAAATATTAATTATATATAAACTCCCGTATCTTTTATTTTGATATACCACCATTAGGAAAATTGGTTTCATGTATGCTAGCCACACCTTATGAGTGAGTCACCAGGGGTCTGTTATGGTGCTCGTTAATTTGTGCTCTTAACTGATAAAATATTTAAAATAAAGATCATGAAGCAGAGTAAGAAATAATTCTGTTTCATAATGTGTATTCGTCTGGAAGAGTACCAATACATTCATGTTGGTTAATTTTCATAATTATTTCCTGTTAGTTATTATTGGTCCATAAAGTATGGGACAGTGGTGGATTTAGAGGGGGGCATGGGGACGCGCACCCCCTCTTTTTCCCTCTACTTAAGAGTTTACCTAACATTTTTTAGCCTAGAATTTAGCCAAGATTAGGGGCTAAATGAGGGGAACACCCCCCCCCCCTTTCAAAATCCTGGATCCAACCCTGTGGGGCACATGGTAAACTACACATTTTGGTGTACTACATCATCACAGGGCCCCATAACACCTGCAAAATAAATGCAAACCCCATATGATGTTAAAATAATTTAATTAACCTATACAGATTTAAGCTAAATATAGATTTGAAGGCCCTCTACAACAGCTAAAATCATGTTAAATGGCCCCTAAATGCAATTAAAAATATGCCCATAATATTAAAGAGCATGATATTAAACAAAAATTAAAGAGCACGAAATAGTGAGCAAGATTAAGGTGCTTTTATAGGGCCAAAAATATTGGAATGATATCCTAATCAAACAAGTTGTTATCTTTATGTGTGTATTTTCCTGTTATATAACTATAACAAAATTACATTGTTTTCAATTTATTTAAAACTTAGTACCCCTATTTAGGTCTGTATAACTCTTATTTATGCAACACTGGATAAACCCCTTTATGACCACCAGAAATAAATTCAAGAACACCATCAAAATATTAAAGAATAGTTATGAAACACCTAACAATTTCTATAGAAATAAGGGGATCTTGCTCATCTACTATAAAGATCACGGAAATTAGTAAACACCATCTAGATTTATACTTGTAACATATTTTCTAATAAATTATGATTAGGGACCACAAATTTCGATTGTGTAACAGACCCCAGGGTACAGTTACTAATATGGCCCCAGGGCATTCTATGATCAGCCCAAATATGTTTGATCTTCTCTTGGGAACCATGACGTCCTGTGATGGGCTCCAGTTACTGTCATCACAAGCAAGGCACACCACCCAACCTTATATGATCTAGTTTTGTATGGATGGGGTATTTTCTTTCTCTGAACCCAAGGGATCTTATAGTACATCATACACAATGTCTGGTATAGAGATTACTCCCTCTAATATTCCCAGCACATCTTTTCCAGAGTCTTGTACGGTCTTCTCGTATAGTATCCTAATTGGCCACATTGTAGAAAAAACGTTTAACAAAAGGGTCAAAATAACAGTTTTCTGTGTACCAATATAAAAAAAATGACTATAAAAATCTTTGTATCTCAAGGTTAAAGAAATGTTATTTTGACGTTAGAAACGTAACCACAAACGTTTAAAAACGTCTTCAACGTTTGACGTTCACAAACGGTTTTGTACCCAAACCTTTTACAAACAAAAACCTTTTCCAAAAAGTTACAAATACGCTTCTTTTTGCCCAGTGGGTGACCACCCACCCATCTTGTCACTAACTGCCAAAGAAAAATGCCACTGACAGCTAATTGCCTCAATCATATAACCACTCCAAACATTTATCTCAATTGTAGATACATCAAAAAGGATTTTCACAATACCAAATGTACAATACGACACAAAACATGGGAAGGATGCCATAATTTGTGATGCACCACAAGAATATTGAATTTAGGCATTATTACAAACCTCTTTCTATTGCACTAGTACACCCAATATCCCCAATCTCTCTTTTGCCATTTTGACATGAAGGCAGGCCGTTTCTTTTCACACACCTCGGTTTCAAGAACCATATTTTCACTGCCGATTGTGCTTTCAGTTCCATACACGTCCCACAGGCTCAGTCTCAAAATTTATCATTCATGAACTGGGCGCAGATGAAATGTCTTATAGGCTAATTAGCCAAATCCAATAGCCAAACTCTTGATCATGTCAAATGAATCAACATTTAGAATATAAATACATTATTTAGGGCTACCTTCTTCCATTCTCAATGTCCCAACATGGTATAAAACTAGGCAATGGGCAACATTTTCGAAACTATATTATGTTCAGGAAACTCATGGCCACGAAATCCCACAAAAACAACGACACTTAAAAACCAATGCTTAGCATGTTAATACATTTACATTGTGAAATGATTTGAAGGTTGCATTTATTACAATACACATTATGAAGACAGTTTTGCATCATTCCAAAAATGCTTGGATTAAAATCTCCATGGTATAGCGGAGTAAGGCATATAAAGGGGGATCGGGTGTGGGTGGGGTGTTAATAATGCATTGTGAAATAATTTTTCCTTTGTGTATGGTTATAATTATTGTCATTTCCTGGCTGATCCTGAAAAGCTTCGTGTTGTATGATGTTATTTGGCCAATAAACTTGTTAAACTCAAACTCAAACTCAATACAGATTCCCATTCAGGGAAAGAATTCGAATCATGAAAGGATTGAGAACTACATTAAAAAGCCCCGTAGCTTTGCAGCAGAAATTGGAACACAAACAGCGACGCATTTTCAAATTAAGCGGACAATATTAACTAAAACGCCATCTTGAAATTCGTTGAAACATGGCTAAAAGGTTTGTAAATGTTATTCCTTTGTTTCATGCTCATTTAATAATACTGTTATCAGCGCTGATTATGAGGTCCCCCAAAGTAAAGTGTCTAATCACATCACAAAACAATTTACTGGGCAGCCCTTCATATTCACTTCCCACCTGAGTGCAATCTATTGGCCATTCCAACAAGCTTTTAGTAGTTTTTAGATTAACTTGTGATTTAATATTGCCATTTCATGCACAGCACAGAGGCCACGTCTATATATATATATATATATATATATATATATATATATATATATATATATATATATATATATATATGCAATCAGACGCACCTGATTCATTAGCAGGGGAGAAATAAATACAGGGCTCAGGTTTTCCTAGCTTGAACTCGAGCAGAATTTAGTTTCTACACAGGTTATTTTTAATGTGAAGACTTCTGTCTTCAGGCTGGCTTCCCTAGCCCACTTAAAAGGGTATATAACTCCTCTTTCCTATCCCCTCAGGATGTGTGTGGTGCACATATATGCACGGGCACAGACACATTCCTTGGTGAAATTGTGTAATGTCGTTCTCGCCATGAATATGCCCTTAGCTGTTGAAATGGCGTTAAACATCTATTACTCACTCACTCACTCTGTCTTCAGGTAATGTGAAATTCGTTTTACGTAATCTCTGGAGACGGATAAAATTGCAGAGTTCTCAACTTTCAATATATATACATTCTACATCAGAGAAAACCTGTAGGGAACAGGAGTGACGTGATAATACAGGCAATATTAATGGATTTCTCATTCTGCTAAAAGTATTTTGTAGTCCCTATCACTGTATTGCACGGTAGAATAATTTACAGAAAATACTGGATGTCTTTATGAGCCTTCAATACAAGGGATTTGAGAGAGAAGCTCGTTTACAACTTTGGATATATTGAGAACCTCTTGTCGGTCTGAGATAATCCTTACTATGCGTGCTGTATTCCTATATATTATAAATAAAGAGTGTTTAGGTGCAAAGGAATAAATGGTATTCCGCATATATACAATGGCATGGCTGCACATGGCCATTGAGATGCATGAGAAAGACACATGGCACAGGTTTTCCTGCGCCCCTTTCCATTTCATATGTGTACAAGAGACTGAGCTGTTCCCATACTCCATAGAGTTCCCACCTTTCTAGATAATATATGTATGCAATTGCAAGGGTCACAAGCAAGGCCAATAGGCTCTGTATACTGTTATGTATGATAAAATTCCAGAGCAATATGTCACACCTTAGCTGATAATGAAAGATCAAGAGTCATGTAAACTAAAATAATCTGCACATTACAGCCCTTTTCAAACTGTGACACTCTCTTGTCAGACAGTTCTTGACATGTTTTTCAAGGAAATGAAGATTTCAATATTTTCAAATCAGCTGCAATCTGTCTGATTACTTCTGGTAAACCACATACCCCTCATGTTGGGCTCAAGTTACTGTCGTCAGAAGCATTGCACTTCCAGCCAACCCTGTGATCTAGTTACATATGCATAGACTATAGCTACTGCCTCTGAACCCAAGGGGATTCTCTGTTCTTGTCACTCACATCTAAGGGTAAGGTCTAGTTAGGCAGCAACCTTTGGGTATAGGGATCAAAGGCCACAGGTCGGTCAATCGAAGGTATATCTATAAGTTTTGAGACCAAGAGTCCATCCCTTGGCCGACTTTTGTATCAGGCCAAAGAAAAAAAGGTATTACTACTGTTATTTATTTTTTATTTTTATTTTGAATAGAAATGTATGGGCTGATCTATCTGATTCTTTGATTTTACAGTAAGAACATATAAACATACAACAAACGTTAAAATTATGCAAAGGTATGCATAATCAAGCTATTGACTGTAGACCAAAAGGTTATATTCATGAAAAATTATGAAAAATACGAAATAAGTTTTGAAAATTAGCTAAAATTCTCAAAAATTAGAAAAAAAAAAGTTTAGAGTCGGCCTGTTTTTCTAGGGTCGGTCGGGTGACTGGAAACAACCCTTTTTTTTTCTTATTTGGCCTCATCAACATGAGACAAAAAGAAAATAAACGAAATAAACAAGTCTTCCAATGTATATACCACTCACATGGATTTACACAGTTGGGAATATTGGGATCTGTATGGATCAAATTTCCATACCTTGTCACTAACATGACAGCAACATCCGGGATATTAGCTACAGATGACACTAGTCTAGTAATTGATTTGTTCACCAACTCGGTCCAAACCCTACAAGATGAGCATGACCAGAAAGGTAATTAATATGTGAAAATAGAAACATTATAGATTAATTCTATGGTGAATCAAAATTATATCCACAGTGATCTGAATCCCAAAACCCCATGCTAGTTAAATAACCCTACCAAGCTCATATTTAATGACATTTATCAGGCCATGTATTAACACAACCAGACTGAGCATCTTCAACTCCATGACACCTCTTCCATCAAAGTAGCTGCTTACTACCGAGCACTGCTGAGTGTTCTCCTATTTCATTTCACCAATCTCGTTTTCTTTAGATTTAATATTGGAATAATTCTTCCTTATATGGAACACTACATCTTAAACATTGGAATTTGTAGAAAGAGATTACTGCTAACATAGTAATGGAATATTCTTTCATACAGAGCTATATTTTAGCAGGCCCAGAAACAAAACAGATATCTATTTAATAGTAAAGTATGACAGTGGAGCCACACTCCCGTCTGTGAATCCTACCCAGTGGGCACAGAACGTTGAATCAACGTTGAAATAACATGGATCATTGTTAATCAACTTAATTTCATCGTTGATTCAACGTTTTGTGCCCACTTTGTATGAAACCGTTAATTCATGGTTGAACTTTCTATTTATGACCTTTTTCTTAACAAAAAAGTAAAATGTAAAAAAAGCAACAGAAGAAAGTACAGAACGAAATATAAAATGTGGGTCAGATGGAAGTGTTTTTTTTTCAGAAATGAAACAAAATAATGTAAAAAAGATTATGGAATGGAACTTGGTTGGACACTGTGGAATTATTTTTAAAGAGTCCCAGATGGGGATTCATGTAACGAAATGTTGCACATTTGGACATCACCTTGTAAGGATCCGTTCAGAAAAGGCCGAAGTGAAATTTTTGGACCTTTAACGCTCATTCAGATGTATTTTTGCACAAAGGGCGTTGACATGGTTTCCCCACAATGATAATGTGAATTGATTGTCTCAAATGTCATGACATTTCCCTATCAGCAGTATCAGCACCAGGTCATTTTCTTACTATTTTGGTTTATAGGAACACTAATCACTGAATGGCTACCCTGGAATAGCCGGGATAAATTGCTGTGCATTTAGCAGGGCGAGATAACCTCATAAGGGCCAAATTTTTGAATATGGTACTTTTGGGATTTTACAGGGTTTTTAGGCTTTACATACCAATAGAGTCAAAAGTTATGCATTAATCTCATTGTTGTTGGTTTCATTCAAGAGAAAACATCCTAAGCTTTCAAATAAGTGTAAACTTTAGCGTATCGGACCATAATTTCTTGAGTTATGAATGAAAGTGTTCTATATAGCCAAATCTGTATTTCAAAATATAATAGAACACTATGCGGCCCACAGCATGAGATTACAATACTTGATGACCGGCTTGCAAAATGACCTCTAAGTATTAAGGAACAAGTAATCAATGGATAATTCATGATGCGTGTGTGTTAGCAAAGGATAATTACACAAGGGCGTAGCCTGAGTGTAATTTTCCTTTGCTAACACACACAGGTCATGAATTATCCATTGACTACTTATTTTATTACACGATAATCAATAGATAATCAATAAAAAATCAATAAATTCAAGTTGAAAACAAAAATTTTTCCCCTCCCCGGGACTTGAAGCCTGCCATAGTGTGTGTACACGATCGGTACACACACCTCGGCGCCAGGCTTGGCGAGGTGTAGCTGCATCCAAACCAAACCAACGGCTTCCGGGCGCCGAGCAATAGATCATCGGTACATGTTCTGCAGTCCTCTATAATTATAATGATATTCTAACCTTATTCTAACCAATAGACTATCGATACACATACCTCGGCGCCTGGCAGCCGTTGGTTTGGACGCAAAAAAAAAATTCGCTCGGACCGGGACATGTCCTGCCTACGTCTAGCAGCTCAGTGCAATGCGCTAACCACTAGACCACCGGGCGACACACTTTGGCGCCCGGCTTGGGTTGGGTTAGTTTGAACGCGTCCCGCGTCTCGCGGTTATGGCAGCGGACAGCCCGCAGTCGTCGCCTCCCGGGGCTTTGTATCATATCAAGACCTGGTTCTAGCCAACCACTTCTCATCAGTCACTGTGGCACAATGCATAGGGAGTTGGATTTGGGATCTGAGACTGCAGGTTCGACCCATACCCTGGCAATGTAACATATGACATGTAAGGATATGTAAGAGGGGATGTTATCCATGGATAACAGTACTGGGTGCCTGTTATCCTTGGATAACCGCACACCTTACAAAAGTCATGATGCATGCATCATGGTGTACAATATCCCCAGGTATATGCATGGGAATATCCAGAAAAAGCACCCAAAATCACAGAAGTCGTGTAATATGCACAGATATCATTTTAAAAGTAGGGTGTTACCTAGGGCCACGAAAATCGTGTCCCGAACACAGATACCCCTAGAATCAAGACATGGTGTTGCATAAACTTTACTATATCATCCTCAAACGTGATCTTGAATTTAAGCCATGAATAGGGGCATCCGATGATGATATCTATTATATGTTCATTATTCATTTTCCTTTCATAACAGACCTATGGATTTTAGCTCTGCAAGGCCAGGCAGTCCATGGCGCCATGTAGCCTCTGGAGGGGCTTTATATGATTATATAGGGATTACTCTTATGGATATCCACTATTTAGATGTTACCCAAGAAAATAATTCAATCTTCTTTCGATGGATTTTGATCCCATGTTGGGGTGGATTAACCACTTCAGACAAATTCACTAATGGCCATATGCAACTCATCGACCACTTATTCTTTGTCTAAATTGACGGCTATCAGTCAACGATGACCTACGATGTCTTGTACACTCGTTCATGATGGAAATATGGGGCATCTGATTTGTGTCTTTTCTTTCTCTTTTATTTTTGGTCTATCTCAAAAGGTATTCAACGATACGTAAACCATTCGATTAATTACTGGGATATGAACAGTAAGAGAAGTTAATTGTCACTCACTTTGGTTATTCATTGCTTGAATTATGTTAAGCACAACTGAAAGACCAAATATAACACCCAGGGTTGCAATATCAGATAACAAAGTCGCCCACTCCCTAATGAAGACCCACGCCCATTTTCTTACAAGTTATATATAACCAAATTCTCTAAGGACGCCAGCCTTTCTCCCTTGAATCTAAATAATTGATTAAAATCAATATATAAGATATGAAAACTAATGGTATAATAGATAATTGGCAGTTGTATAATACCCCTTTTCAATATTCGGAGTTAACTTCTCTAGTGATATAATAGTTATGAATCGAACTTAGCGTACTCCGAGCCTCCAATGCGTCTTATTATGTGGGGACATTCGGTAAATTTAATTACTACTGAAAAGAGAGCAGAAGGGACATATTTGTCAAAAGAAATTTTACACTCTTGACATGGTTCGAAATATGGTTCTAATTAAAGATATATAATCAATATAAAATGTCACCATAGTTTTAATTGAAGATGCTAAATATAGATGTAATGTCATACTGTCCCAAATGTGACTATCCCTTTTGTTTCATCATATCATTAGCTTCTAATTGCTCAGATTACTCATGTGATTTCAGTTACAGTTATTCAAAGCTGCTACCAGCCATGGCCCATAATTATTTCCACCAAGGTTAATTGAGGTAAACACCTTTTGAACCATGGCCCAAATAAAATATTATTCAATTAGAGATTGAAAGGGCCCGCTTCCTGTTGTCTGCCTCTCTCTCTCTCTCTCTCTCTCTCTCTCTCTCTCTCTCTCTCTCTCTCTCTCTCTCCCTCTCTCATATACAATGATTATAACAGTTTGAGTTTGAAACAAGTTTATTGGCCAACAATATCTTAACGTACTGAAGCTTTTATAATTATCAGCCGATATAAAGAGGATACATTCAATGGTGGCATATATTGTACAATACGGTTACATTCAGTGTTTGACAAGTCGTTTCCATGAACAGTCACATAATGAAGTTTGTCCTATACATATTATATATTATACATAATTCCAATCTCCAATCGTTAACGCCATGCTCATATTATTATTACAGTGAAAGGTATTTCTCAACAGAATACGACTAATCACAGCTACTAAGATTTAAACCCATAAAGTTAGAGTAGGTGATCATGGTTAATGTGGTACGACTACTCTGTACGAGTATCACTCAGTCTAGTAATTACCTAGGGTTTAGTAGAACAGTGGTACCAATGCAATCCTCAGTGACCATTGGATGCAAAGCTGTGATGGCATTAGCATAAGGTATTCCACTACGATTTGAAGTATTCCATCTGTACCATCTTGAGAAATGCCTTCCTGAGTGTCATTACACCTGTAGGATGTGAGACAGCATAATCAAAACACACTCAACTGTTTTTTTTCCTGAATATCATTTATAGACTCCAGACTCTTACGCATTCAAGGATTTCCTTTGGTGGTCCAGGGTAGCATGGGCTGGTTAACAGTGTTTTAAGATATGAGTTTCCGTGGATCATTTTTTCTCATCGGAGTACTCTGGAAGGCATTTCTCAAAATAGTGCGACTGGACACAGCCACTATATGATTTGAAACTCATAGGTGATCATAGGTAATGCTCTGAAATGCCTTCCAGTGCTCCAGTTGCCCCCTTCCCTATAGAGCGTCATAGAACTGGTAAGGGGTATAGTAAAAATGGGGGAAAATGGACGTGATATTTATACTTATCTAGGGTGCACCTAGAGGTGTTTAGAAAAGAGGAATGTTATTTTAAACATTACTGGGTAGAAGATAAGGTGATATTTTGACTAAATGCAGTAAGCATTGGAGACTTTCAGCTTCACCTGTTTTGATGCCATCGAGAATATAAAACAGTTTTGAGTGAATGTGGTGATATGGCTTTATTGACCAATACACTAACCAATACATGCTATAATCATAAGAAATACATGTAGGAATACAACATAATGAGTATGCATTGCTGTAGGCAGTTCAGCCCATGTCAAGTTATCAATAAGAAACACTACAAACTAGACCCTACATGGAATTAAATATCTTCTTCAGTTACAATACGATATACAGAGTTTTATAAAATTCCTTTTTTACGTTTATATTCGGTTCCCAAGTTTGCCAAAAATTGTTTAATGTGAAAAAAGTCAAAACATGTACTCAAAAAAATGTTTTTATTTGGTTGAATATTGGTTGAAAAAACTTTTTTTTGCCAAGTGGGATTGTACCCCCTGATGATATTGTTCCTTTTCTCCATTACAACCTATAACTTCCTACGTTACCCACCCATACAATATACCTTTCCCCATCCATGTCTGTCAACCCATAATTCACATCTCAATGTTTCATCATTGCCTCATCTCAGCCCCTAACCTATAAGCTTGGCAGCTAGTGCAATTAGTTCAATAACCGCTACCTTAAACCCCTTTTCTTTTCCTTATTCATTCATATCTAACATGTAACATTTATGCAGTCAAAGAAGATCACTCTAAAGCTACATGAATAAATAACGAAGTCTAATGAGAGATAAAAAGCATCTTAAGAATGCAATTTTGTCGTGTATAAAAAAATAGAAATTCATCAAAATACCGTGGCAGTAGACACAATCAACAGTAAAGTGTCACATATGAAATACCACAATTGCAAAAAAAACAACAACAAAAAACAACAAAAAAAAACACAATGGCAGGCCATAAACCAAACCTCCATAATAAATAAATGTAGCAGTACAGCATGTAACAAAACTCTCCTACCTTCCTGGTTCAAATCAACAGCAAATGTCATGCAATAATACAAGATAAGCTTCATAATACATGTCATTAATAAATATATTTCCTTCAGTTTCAGAATCCGACGATAAAAATATGAGTGACATACAAATTATATACCATAAATCAGATTAAATCATACAACAAGGTAACATCTATTAATTTTGTCTGAGATAATGCACTTAAAAACAGAACGTCTATCTTGGCCCCTCCTCAGGCTTATTAGGTTTCTTTTCTTCCATTTTCGCAAAGGCTCTTTTTTTTTTAGTTTTTCTTATTATAATACTTCACCCTGTTTTCACAGTTTTCACTGTAACACCGATTGTGACACGAACCTTGACATTAGGATTACCCTATACATCGCACCTTGAGTCACATTTTGGTCATCTATTATAAACATGTGGGCAGATGAGGCGAAAGGGCCCTCCCTGGGGGATTTTTAGTACTGGATTTGGTCACTAGGGGAGCTAGAAAGACAAAAAGTGTGAAAAATAGACCAAAAATAGCTTTTATGTACTTTTTTACACAGAAAAAGGTGGTTTTCTCAAAAACGTTCTATTTCCTGGCACTTCCTGTATATTTGGAATGTAAATGGAACGTTTTGAGTTCAAAACAAGGCCTAAATAAGGGTTTTCAGAGAAATGTGTTGCCATGGCAACCAAAATTATATTCCAAATAGAAGAAAAATAATGTCAACTGATAGAATGATTTATGGAGATTCATACACTGAAAAAAGCATAAAGATACAATCTCTAGATCCAAAGTTATGCCCAAATGTATGGACAGGGATGGTCATTTTTTAATTGATTATTTAAATTATTATGCTAATTAGATGCCTGATTTGATTAAAACAATGAATGATAGAGCTTATTTGCTGTTTTGATACAGTCATGTCATTCCATTTTCGTGAAGCAATATCTCAATTTAAAGCTGATAACATCAATTTTAAATTTCATATTTAACCTTGGAGGACCCTTTCCCCTCACCTGTTCACACATATCTATCTCACTGTAATGAAAAACTTTAGAACGCATGTGTGGAATAGAAAAAAAGAAAATAAGTAGTAGGGGAAATATAGTAGGAGCTGGAGATCGTTGAAATCAGAAAGCAAATTTTCAAAAATTATATAAAACGGTATAGCAATTCACTTTTATGTTTCCATGATGATGTTGCCTAATCAAAGAGTTTGCCATGATATGTCAGCTTCTTGGAGAAGAATGGAATTAAGAAAAAAAAAACGAAAAAGGGCCAACTAACCGAGCCTAGACCGTTCAGGCACCCCAGCAAATTGTCGTTATCTGTCGCCATGATTGGTCATCAATGGTGACTCCTTTTTGAGTGATAACTCACTGCATCATCTTTCGCCACTGTGTGTCAGTCTCACATGGCATGGCAATTTATCACAACAGTCACCAACATGATCTCACTCACTGCGTGAGTATGTGCCACCCCTTGTCATCCCTCACAAAGCATGGTGACTTATCACCACCATCGCCAACATGGATCTAACTCACTGCGTGAGTATGTGCCACCCCTTGTCATCCCTCACAAAGTATGGTGACTTATCACCACCATCGCCAACATGGATCTAACTCACTGCGTGAGTATGTGCCACTGCCTGTCAACTCTCACTCAGAATGGCGGCTTATCACAAGCATCGCCAACATGGATCTGACTCACTGTGTGATTATGTACCACTGGCATCAACTCTCACACAAAATAACGACTTATCACTACCATTGCCAACATTGGTCTCACTCAATGCGTGAACTTGTGTCACTCCATGTCAATGCTCTCTGAGGATTGCATCATCTGTCACTCACTCTCACTCAGAATGGCAACTTATCACCACCATTGCCAAAGTTGTTGAGACAGCACCACTGTTCAACATGTGGCCTATCTAGGAAGTGTGGGCATGAAGTATAAGTCCCATACTTATCAAATGTGCTTTGTTGCACACTGATTTCCATTTAATACTTCAGGGTTGAATCAAACAAGATTATATAGAGAAAATATCAATTGAATTTAGATAGAGGTATCTCTAAAATAAAAGCAACTATGCATAAACACCTTTTCTCTGGTTACGGGAAAAATACATAAGGAAGTATCTACATGAACACCTTGTCTGTGGTTAGAGGGAAGATACATATGGCAATACCTTCTCTGGCAAAACATACTTTGATCTGGCAGATGTGAGGCTGCATGATTACCAATGTCGATGATCATAAGCTTTTCATCTAACAAGATGAGTGATCACCAGCATCGCCATCACTGGTGAGTCTGAGTGATCACCACTCTCGCCATCCATGGTGAACCTGCGCTATGATGTGGTGCGCATTTCATCTAACAAGGTGAGTGATCAACCGCCTTGCCATCCCTGGTGAGTGTGAGTCACCACGATCCTCGCCAACCGTGGTGAATGTGCATTATGGCATGGTGTGCATTTCATCTAGCGAGATGAATGATCACCTGAGTGACCATCCCCCGTGAGTGTGAGTGATCACGATCCTTGCCATCTGTGGTGAACGTGCGTTATGACGTGGTGTGCATCTCATCTAGCGAAGTGAGTGATCACTCATGTCGCCATCCCTGGTGAGGATGAGTGATCACTCATGTCGCCATCCCTGGTGAGTCTGAGTGATCACCATCCTCGCCATCTGAGGTGAGGCCATGTGATCACCACCATTGCTATTCCTGGTGATCTTGTGCTATAGCGACGTCGTGTTCCGTCTAGCGACATGTGTGAGCCACTTCACACAGGTTGACGAGGAATCACGACAATTCGCTGGGACGTTACTAAAACACACATTTTTCTCATCCTTAAGGAAAAGGAATTTGTAATACTTGGAAAAGTTTTAAAAGAGTTTGTGTAAAAACCTTTGTAAAACTGCCTTACGTCAAGGATGATGATATATTTATGATATGAAATGAATCTAGGTCTCATTAGCTCAAACCCACCAGTAGGTGAGAGCCCTTATACTGTGGAATGGACATAGAATCTATATGATAAACACACTACCAGTTGGCTGATTTCCTCTTAGGAAGTTGATTACATATTGCCTAAACTTCTGGCTTTTCCAAAGGTAAATGACTGGATTAAGCCATGTGTTGATTCTCCATATGAAGCCAGACACTCTGAAAGCGATCTCCTTTAAACCACCTTCGAGTGTTAAGATCATGGGAGTAGCCATGATGACCATAGTACAGAGGACGTACACCAGGAGGACAGTGGCCATTACCTGAACTATCTTATGATTATTGCCAGGTATTGGTGGGTTCTGTGCTGCTGGAACAGACACTTCTGCAATTGCACGTCTCTGTTGAAGAGCAACCAATCCAATTTTGACATAGCTTCCGATGGTGATGGGCACAAGCAGTAGGAATGGGAAAAATATCAGTAAAGCAGAGTGTCTGTGCAATGAAAATGTACCAGAGCAGGGACGACCCACCCATCCCAGTCTGGAGGTGTCTTTATAACCAATGATAATTGCCACAAGACTCTGGGTTGCAGCTAAGATCCAGATACCATAGACAATCCTCCATGCCCTCTGTATAGGCACCTTAAGGTGGTATTCAAGTGGGTAGATTATGTAGATGAGGCGATCAACAGCGATTACACATAGTGTAATAGTGTTGACTAGGGACGTTGTGGAGGTTATCCATACAGAGCTGATGCAGGAAACAGTCCAGCCCATACCGGATGGGAGATAAACAGTGGCGATATTGAATGGGAGGTACAGAGCTGAGGCCATATCAGCCATTGTTAAGCAGCCAATAAAAATGTTACTGGGGATTTCTAACATATCATGTCTGTGCCTGTATATTATCAAAATGGTGGCCCCATTGACCAGAACAACTAGTATTTTGTCCAGGATGTCCCAAATGACAAAGAAGTAAACTGGTATAGCCTCTTGTGAAGGGCATGTGCCATTCACTTGGCAATCTGTTATGTTCTCTGACACATTCATGGTTTGGCTTTGTGATAGTTGAATATGTTTTGACTATCAATCCCTACCTAGATATGTACCAGGAACAAATAAGTCCTACTATGTACTCTTTTTGTTCCTAATCCTAAACTATGCAAATTTTGTTAACCATCTGCCAATCAGACACAATTGGTCTACAATATTGAAAACATAATATATTCAGAACAATTTTTCTCTGAGGTGCAAAGGTATTCAGACAGAATCCAGACACCCATAGTCTCTTCACATTTCATTTTGAAATAGCATTTCACAAGGTACACATTTACATTTACTGAGTGTATACTCCTAACTGACTACTGCATTGAGAAGATAAATTTGAATTTTATTTGTCAATAGCTTACATCACCTTTACCAGTATCATCCATGTGTGTGAACAGCTGATGCTATAATATTCAGTTTGCATAATACGTTCAGAGAATATGTTCTAAAAAGATACCAAAGCTGTTAGTTCAGCACAGTTAAAATGTAAAAGCCTTTAATTCAGTTTCCTCCCATAAATCTACACATACAAGAACAGTGCTCAAATTAGTGTTCAGACAGCATTGGTGCCGCGCCCATGCATCACTCATGCTGCAATATTGATCATCAAAATATGCACATACATAGATAACAGTACCTTTGTAAGTTAGATTCTCATCTATACTTCATGAATATCCTGGAATGGTTGGGTGATCTTGACGGTCTTTAAATCTGAAGGGGTTTCAGACAGCTGAGACCAGAGTGTTACCATAAAAGTCCTATGTTACTGCTTCTTTCATTGGTTTATTTTCATGAGTGTTGCCCTTGAGAGGACTGTGTCAGACTGAGGTCCTGAAAATATACTGTTTATCCTTTTTGATGCTGCCCAATGCCCTTCTTCAGGTTCCACAAGCTTGCTCTCCCGGTCTTAGCAAAGATCGCCCTGGAAATCGTATACATACCCTCAAAAGACACCAAGCATTTCAGTGGTGTTGCTACTAGGAAGGATTTTCAGTCAGTGCCTCTTTTATTGTAGTTCAGGTACACTGTATACAATGATGTATATCTACCACCTACTGCACTTCTGTTAGGAGAAAAGAGCAAAAGCAAAAAGGAGGTGTGAGACAATAAATATCTAACTAAAAAGATGGATGAAAGCTAATTCCAGACAACGTACCAACGACCAATGCCCACAAACTACCTATCAGACACAAAATCAAATGCTTTTGGGCATTATATGCCTTCATAGTTTCCAGACAATTTGCGCAACTCGATTTCACTAAATCCCATATCATAAAATGCTGTCATATTCCTCATAAAGATCACCACACGCAATGTGAATATTAAGGTAGACTATTAACCATACACTACCCATTTTATGTATAACTTTCAAATAGAACAGTTAAAATGTATTCAAATACCTTCAAGTGCTGGGTGAAGTGTTGTATTTCCAAAAGTGCAAACATCAACTGTTGTTTCTCTGCAGCTGCAAGAATCTGTCATATAAAGTATTCTCTTCGAGGGACATGGTCTGTGAACTCTACGCTGATTGGTTATTGTTATTGACCAATCAGCTGATATCTACAGGAGACTTAGGTGTTGTTCAACACACAGCCCAAAATAACTTTCTTATTTCCAGAAAATCTTTGACAAAAGCACTAAAATCAAATCAACCATGTGTTTATATCAATTCACTGCTGAGCAAATATATAGTTATCATTTTACACATTGGATTACTCCTGTCCTACCTTTTTTCCCTCGGAAATAATTCATATACATCGATTTCCTTTTTTTTTTGATAAGAAAATTATTGTTGGGTATGCAATAACCATGTTCTGATTCCATATGTCTCATCCTGGTCCAGCACACCTGTTCTAATCACACAGGGTGGGGCTGTATGTATAGTCATTAATTAAAGGCACCATGTGTAACACCCCCAATTATGTAAGTAGTGTAAATAGAATATTAACATTAACTGTGACATCCTGTTGATTCAGATCCAACCAGTTCTTACAAGGTGTCATTGTAATGAAGAGGAAACGAGTGAGGGAGGGAGGGAAGGAGAGAGAGAGAGAGAGAGAGAGAGAGAGAGAGAGAGAGAGAGAGAGAGAGAGAGGGGTAGAGAGTTGATTATAGTAGGATTTCTCTGTCTATAGGTTAATTACCCAAATCTGGAATCTAGCCGAAGGAATAAAGTTACAAACACAATTTATGCTGATATATATACGACATATCCTCACGCATCACACAGTAGTTTTATCTCACAAGGATACCCTGGCATTCATATACGTTAATTTACCTCTTAATTTGACTTGCAGCCGTCTCTTGGTAAAATGATCAATAGGATCTCTCAACTACCTGCCATGATTCATTTTGGCACCTGCAAAGCGATTAATAAGCCAAACGATTCTGGTATATATTCTGGTATAAATAATCAGGTTGGGGCCAAAAAGGTCCCGACCGTTTCAATGCTATTCTGAACTTGCAATATTAAAGTTACTATAAAATAATTTTCGTTTTATTGACATTATTATTTTTTAGTATGAAACGATCATGTCAGCCTTATCATTCCATGATGGAAAAATCTTTTAAAGTTATGATTCAAGCCCTTTGTCGTACATGCATTGTAGTCATGTTGGCGAGTGGATTATAGAGAGGTTAAGATCGCGCCGTGTACGGCAACGTGTACGCCTAGAATGGTAGAAAATAGTAGACTATATATATACGTAGCCGTACACGTTGACTACAAGTAGGCAAATCTTAACCTCTCTATAATAGCTTTACAAAACTGAGTAGCGTCAAATAAGTTACCCAGAGGACACAGAGATAACTTTATCAGATCAGCAGTGAATCAATAGAATTACAGGGTTCATTTGATCTGAATTGCACTTATTCTACCGGGATGTTTCAGTCCTCAGGCAAAAACTGCTTGGAGAAGATCCTTCTGGCTTATTATTTATAAAATGACCCCTGGTCAGTGTGTGCCGTATGGGTGGGGAACATTTCTATAGAATTTTCAACAGCGCTGTCATATCCCAGAAGTTGGCGCATCCCAGAAGTTGGCTGCACATGCGCAATCCCTGTGTAAGCCTATTATTGCTCACGGGCCACAAACATCAATAAAAATTAAAATAATATTTTGAAAATTTGAAAAAAACCATGGATGATAACATCCTTCTCTTCTTATAGAATTTAAAAGGACAACAACACTAATGATACTGTCCCTACGCCATAGAATTATGAAACAGTTTGAATCTATTATTTGAAATTTCCAGCCGACTATTGGGAAGGTGCGACTTTCGGGATACTACAGTGCCACACAATGAAAACCACCCTCAAATGCCACTTTTAATTTTCTATCAAAGGCAGGGTTTGGCTTTTAGACCCATCAGAACACATCCTTAGAAGGCCCTGGCTGGAGTCTAACAGCATACTTAGGTGGTAGGCACCTACTACGGATGGCCTTATCAAATAGTCTTATGCTACCAAGCAAAGAAAACAAATAGAAAACAAAATTGTTATATAAGGCATAATAATTATGTACCTGGCTATATTTTGATACATGACAAAAGACGAAACCCAAATCACACAGTTTTATTTGTCTCTCCTCTCACCGAGTGTGTCTTGGGGGCTTTCTTGTTCCCTGAGTCCACGCATTCCCACATTTCTCTGTTATTCATGATCAAAAGTCCTCTAGATTGAAATGATTAGCATACAAAACTCTGGCACCCTTTCATGTAGTTCTTGTCATGTTTAGCAAGGAAACGGGATATGGATTTCAATATTCTATAATCAGCTCCTGGCTGTCAGATCCCCTCTGGTGAACCACATATGCCCTGTGTTGGGCTCAAGTTACTGTCGACAGAAGCAGGTACTCGCAGCCAACCTTATGATCTAGTTATATATGCATAGACTAGCTTCTTTCTCTGAACCCATAGGATGCTCTATACCTAGCCCTCACCTCAGGTTGGCTACAGCCCATGGGGAGATTGTAGATGAAAAGCAATGTTTGGGGCAATGCATCACAGCCTACAATTTAGCCAAATAAATGACTACATAATCTTATATATATATATATATATATATATATATATATATATATATATATATATATATATATAATGTCTTGCTCAAGTGTACCGGTAATATTATTAATAGTATTAACCGTATTAATAATAACATATATAATAAATGTGGACAAATGAGGAGACAGTGGGTTTGGTGAGAATTGACTTGTCAATATCAATCCTATACATACATACAAGACAATAATATCACAATATCATAATATAATACAACAATACAATAATTAATAAGACAATGATATCACATATAATCACAATAACAATAATAACAGTTAAAGTTTAAAATTTTCCAGCACCACCAAGCGTGGTGTGTGCCGCTCAAGTATATGAAGCCAATTGACCATTAGTTCAACTGTTGGGGCTTATATACTGGAGGAAATGAGATGATGACGTCATAGATATTCCTGCGCCCTGGTGAAAAGTAGTACCTATGATCCACACATTAATTATATATAAATTATATATACCTGGTAGTATATAGTTCCATATATATATTGTAGCGTATTTCGAGCTCGTCCAGTAAGAAATGACCACTCGTGACTCTGACAAGTATAATTAACGAGAATCCTTTATTTCCTGGCTTCCTCTGCCACACCATCTAAGAATGTCTTCATTACCATAGCTTGTAACCTTCTCATGGAGGCAAGTGTTAGTGCATCTTATTGCCACCCCAAACCCAGACTGACTGCCGGTGGGACACCTCCAGTTATTTATACACTTGTAAGTCCACCAACGCTGGTGTATGTATCATACACTGACGCCGGTGACACTCCTCCAAATAACAATGATTTACACAGCGCTGACATGACTCCGCCTCTGTCGGCTTCCCCTGCCCCCATACCAGGATGGTTTTGGGATCCCCCCGCGTCCGCTCGGTCTACGCCACTATATATATATATATATATATATTTATATATATATATATATATATATATATATATATATATATATAGTTAACTCTCTACCAGGGGAGAATATACCGGTAATAATGCATACATAATATAATATTGTAAATTGATAGAGTATATAATGAATATGATAATGAACATATTATAATGAATGATCTCATCACAAGACACATGAGTTTGATGGGTTACTGACCTTGGGGCTATCAGCACCATACATTGCCTTTATTAATAAGACAACCATAATAATTAGTTGACAATAAGCAAAGTCAGTAAAAATTGAACAATTATAATTACAATAGTAAAAATTTAAAATCAAGGAAACACCTGGCGTGATGTTACCTGTACAGGTGAATTTGGCCAACTGACGGTTACTTCAAAACTGCTTCTTACACATATGCCGCCATGGAGGTTGATTCATCCGATGAGGATTCCTTGGACGAGTCCTCTGTGGAGTATGATGAGAAAAGCATCCCATCTACTCAGATGGAAGCAAAGCGTTGGTCAAATGCTAAATCGGGTTTTAAGACCCGAGTACCAACCTGCTTCCAGGATTGTGCGTATGGAGTGAAGAAAGATGGCTCCACCCTATACGCTTGTCCCGACCCTGTTAACAAGAATGGGGAGTCAGACAATGAGGATTGGATGCGTCTTACGGACGAGGATCCCAATCCGAGCAAGGCCTATCGCAAGATGTGGCTTATTCTTAATCATGCAGAACGGTATTACACCTATACCTAGAGGCAGAAGCTAATATGGGCACTCGAGAAGTGGTACAGTGACACTCAAATGTCCTGTCCCTACTCCATCTGCCAGGATGCCAGTGATGTATCGGTCCGGACCTGGAGTACTCCAGCCCGGTTCCAGAAGCATCTGGTAGAGACACATTTTCACCATCACCCAGTACACATCTGTGATCCAAGTTATGGTAAGAAAGGCAAGAAGTGCACTACAAACGTAACCTACAACCGGCGTAGTGATCTGGCAAGACACCAGAAGAAGGGACATGCTGAAGGTCTCGATACAGCTCCCAAACGAATCATGGAGCTGCATCAGGAACTCATTAAGGAGTTTGACAGTAAAAACGCGGATGCTTAGACAAAGATCTGACCAGGGGACCAAGTCCTCTGTGAAGTTCTGAAGTCCAAGGATTCGAAACTGAGAGCGAAGATTGTCCTGACTCCAGGAAAGGGCAAACTCGACATGCATGAGAGCCTATGGCAACAGTGCGAAGAGTCAGGGAAAGATGGAAAGAGAGCTAGGGAGAGAATTAGAAGAGACCAGAGCCGTGGTGGACCCAGTAATGGTCAGGGAAAACCATCTAGCACACATCTAGCGGATGATCATTTCAGATTCCCCACTGGCACATCTTCCATGAGCAGAACCAGAGTACTCTTGTTTTCAAGAAACCTGGTACTGCCGGCTATGCGAGAGCAGCAGCTAAACCTTGGAAACTAGATAAGGATAGTTTCCCGTCAATGTCCCAAGGTCCTGGACCAGAGAGCCAAACCTTGATCATTGGAAAAGGGGGTCGCCTTGTACCTAAAAAGGCCCTAATACCTGCCGCTGCCGGATCTGCAGGTGTCGTATCTCCCCAGCAGATTCTGACCACCTCTGAACAGAAACAGATGTATCTGGACATGGGAATGAGACAAAACCCGCCACCTGGCTGCTGTGTCCCCATGGCGCCACCGGGTATGTCCGGAAGTCCAACATCCGGAAAGACTGCTCAAGTAGAAGCAACACCCTCTAAGAGTGTTGCACTGCCCGTTAAACCAGAGGATGCTATTACCATTAAAACTAGTAGTGCTGAGATCTGGTTCGAGAAGTCGCGCCAAGGGGAGGCTGATGTCCAGAAGGCCATCTACACCCATAGGGAGAAATGCTGAAGGAGAGAGCCACAGAATTCCACCAGGGTCTTCTGAATGACACTCTCCTATGCATGAAGGAGGTGGGCGATGCTGAAAAGGAACGCCTGGAAGCCCTGATCCGAACCGAGGTCAAGGCTCCGGAGGAAGAAGCCGTAGCTGCAAAGGAACAGGCAGCTATGGATGTGCACGTCTTAGAGAAACATGTCAAGAGATTACACGGAACACGAACCTGAACACTAAGTTCATGAAAGTGTTCGGGGTCAATATAGATGAATGGGATGGTACTCCCAAATCGGCCCTAGACCTTTTAAGAAAGAAACACGCTAAGAAATCCACTTAGTGTGTTCCGGGTCCTCTTTTTTTATGACCAGACTTAGTGTTTACAGAAGGTAGTTACACCTACCTCCTGATGTTCATGTATCGGTAACACATAGTTCATTCGATGTGTTCCAGGTTCCTTTATAACCAGATTTAGTCCTATCAGGATATATTGTACCAAACCTATTTCCTGATGTACCTGTTTGCGGATTGATATTTTCCCATAGATAACAATTCCAAATAGATATTTGTACTGTTCCTGATGCTGCCTAATGTGGATTTACGTGCCTGTTTCCTGACTTACTTGTTCCTGACTTCTGGATGGACTTACCTATGAACCCTTTCACCCCTGGATTTCCTATGGGAATTTACTGTATGGGATTTGCAGGATAATCCTGCTTTATGGGGTGGAAGGGGTTAACCAAGATCACTGTTATTTATGTTATACCTGCACCTCCTGATTAACATTTTCGACTACTAATTTGTTATATAAACCAAAAAAAGGACTACCGCTACATATTGCCATAGGATCACCTATCTACACCATCCGGATTACATCTACGAACTTTAGCACATCTAGATGATTATGGGTAGCTGCCCCATTCAACATCCGTATTTACTTATTAATACGAAGGATACAATAGAGACTAGCACAGCCATCCTGTGGTTAGCTGACCACAAAATTTTTCTTCTCACCTGCACTGGACTCCACATCGGAACAGCTTCTAGACAACATATGAGGATTCATCATTACTATGTATATATGTGCTCATACAATTGTGTTTGTTACTATAATAATGTGTCAATAACTATCATTCATACATAAACAGTCTATACCTGTATGAACTTAATGTTATAATTATCTTACAGGTTTATAAAATAATCAGATCTATCCTTACTTATGATAATATATAATACGATCCAATAAAGGTTATGATACACCAGAATGTCATATTTATCTATTTATGACATATTATTGTATAATAGTACTTGTCTGGTGCTGGTGATAGTTAATTAGATGCATGAGATTGTATATTTGGTTGCTTTTTGTTTTTTTCGAGTGAATAAAATCATACGGTTACATATCAGACAGTTCTATCAAGAACTAAAGGTTATTTTAGAAGTATCATTAGGTAGTATAGTCAAGTTTAACATCTTTTTTAAGACTAATTCGATATTATGTTTGTTATATAAATAACAAACTTATCAATGTATTAATATGTGGTTATTTAAAAGTTGACAGATCTGTTACACATATCTGTCAATATACACACTGTCGAATTGTAGCGACTACCCTATTCATTATTCGTATCTATATAATACTATCGAATATGTTAAATGTCTCTTGTATGATACTTTAAAAATGTGGTTGTTATACCTATGGTTATACCTCTATTATTTGGATAAGACATAATGTAAATGCTATCCCTATAATAATATAATCTATAATAGTTATAACTCCTGCCTAATGTCTGGGGGAGTAGTGTAGAGGTAACATAGTGTATAGTATATCAAGGTGTCGTCTGGCATGCCGGGTGAGTCCTGTCGCTGGGTGTTCCTAGGGTTCCAGATAGGTGGCAGCACTGATCCAGGCCCATGGGACATCTGGCGACAAACACAAGGGTCCATATATAAAGACCGGGGCTCAGCTGCTACATCAGAGGCCCTCCAGGCCGTCGAGCTTAACATATGTACCTTAAGTAGACCACTAGTTGTCCTGTTATTTATCTTCCAGGTAGCCGCCAAGCTATATCAATAAACCATTGGCATACACTCGAATCACTGTCTTGCTTTCTCTTTCCTGATCATAAGGCCTGAACCACCAAACTGGTAGAACAAACCATTACATTGTGTAATGTGAGATCACCCTATGACATCATAGATATTCCTGCTCCAAGAAAATAGTCCCTAACCGTCCGTGGCTAATTATATATATATATATATATATATATATATATATAGACAAGTGTATTTAGTTCCATACATATATATATATATATAAGCATTTAACTTCAAGTGGTAATGTAATTCTCACTGAATCACAGGCGAATGATTTAATTATTTCTTTGAATAAACAGAAAGATTCACAAGCGTTAAGAGACATAAACGCGTCTTCTAATGTAGACTACTCAATAAAATTTGCATATTGGGGAGTGGTTTATATTGGGATCTGTATGGATCAAATTACAATGTCCGGTCACCAACATGGCAGCTATATCCGGGATATTAGACACATGTGGCACTGTCTAGGCTGGTGTATACAGCAATTCCAAATCTGACAAGATGGAAATGACCAGGAAGGTAATTTATTTCTAAAAATGGAAACACAAAGGTGAATACAATAACCATGGAGATATCAATCTAAGTTTTAAATCCCTCCATCTTATCTTCACATATTCAGAATTACACTACTTTCTGAACATAAGGTTGTCTATATATAATGCATTTCAAAAGTAGGGGAAAGTTCAATGTTTACAGATTAATTTGCCCATAGCAGAATTCTGATCATGGGGGCATTTTGAGCAATTTATTGGATTTACTCCATATCAAGCACAGCCCTTTTCCCACAATTTCAAAAGCTACTTATACTGGTTTGATTATGAAAGGGGGTATGTGCACCAAGAGAGAAAGTGTATACTTTGAATTATTTTATTTATTTATTTTTTTTTGAACAAATTTAAACTTTATTTGGTCTAGAAATATTTCATCATGTTTGCATAGGCGCAGTCTATACATATACATACGGTCATATATATTTGGTTATAATTCCAATGAGATAACTAGCCTATGGATATATGGTAATACATTATTAATTACCCATTTATAGGATAATAATCGTAGTAATAACATGACCAAACAGTTAATGACCCGATCGTCATTTGAAAAATGTTGTTATGATCTGGCCAAAAAGCTCCTACCACTTCTCATAAAATTTATGGCTGTATAACAACATTCATCAATAATTGGAATTTCTGGCACAACATTGCCAAGTACAAAATCCTCAATAGGGGGGTCAACCAACAGTGCCTCTTTATGGCCAGCTAATCTGGAAGCACGACCCTCCCCAGAGGCAACATCCTACTTCTCTGAGCCACTCTTCCGACACTTGTCAGCAGAGTGGGTTCCAGAGTCACATGAGCTACAGATGTGCCTGTAGCGGCAGGGGTTTAACTTGCAGCCCTCGGGCCTGTTGTTAGCATAACATTGATTTTTTGAGTTAGCGGATTTTTTGACAACAGGTTTTGTGGATTTCGCCAACTTTTGGGCCGTATAAGTGCCGTCGTAGCTTAAATGAAGTAGGATTATCACAATTCTCTACAGTCTCAATTGCTCCTATACCCCTCTTGTCAGCTGGCTCTTTGACACTCTTGTCATAGTTTACAAGTGAGCTGAGAGTAAATATTCTAGTGGCAGATTTCTCTAGCAGCATTTCTATATGGTCAAGAATATATTTTACCTCTTCACCTTGTTCAAGTTTGGCACTGACTAAACGAACATTGATTATTAGCAATTTTTCTAGGCTGTCAACATTTTTCTTGTGACCTAAAAAATTTCGCTGGTCGAACTCACCCCTAGGTTTTCTTGATCTATGCTTGGATCTTGACCTGGAGCGGGAGCTGCCACTGGCAGAGCTTGAACTTGATCTAGATCCACATCTTGATCGGTTGTACAGGCGTCGTAGCCTAGAAGTGGTGTCTCGGTCGCTGCCACCGATGGCGCCCTCCGGGGTCAAAACATCCAATTTATCCAGGATTTTCGCCAGGCTCTCTTCCACGGCCTCCGTCTGGATCTTCAAATCAGTCAGCTCGTCAGTCATAACGTCTGTCATCCCATCAGCGGGTAGAGAATCTGTGGCCAGGTCTGTAACGGATGACCCAGGAGGCCCTTGGTTCCTGACAGATCTTCTAACACCGCTCGGCGTTCCTGAGTCAGGCTCTCTCATCTTCTTATTCGGTTTTCTGCGGCCCATTTTGGCCAGAATTCGGCAGATAACAACTTTGCCAGGTTAAAAGACGAAAAATAATGTTGATGAAGCCCAATCAACCTTGGCAACCGTTAAAAAATTAAAATATGTGCCAACCCCCAGCACAGGGGTGTTGTGCACTGTATGGATACTCGAGCCCGACTGGAGAACTTGCAGGACCATGCCTTATATAGCGGAGGGTATCTTTGCCATAGTTACCAAAGGAGCGTTGTATTGTTGCGCGCAACAAGTAGTTCCAGCTGGGCGGGCCACTCGCCGTTGTTAATTATATGAATACACACGCGTGTATATAGTCCCATATTTGACCTAAAGTAACTCTTCCTAACTCATTCTAACCTAATTGACCTACTTTTGGCCATTTGGACCTATTTTGACCCACTTGACCTACTTTTGACCAGTTTGACCTGTTTACCCTATGTTTAACCTAATGTCTATCTAATATCCATCCCATTTTGACCTAATTGACTATTTTTTGACCAATTTGACCTATTTATACCATATTTGACCTAATTTCACCTATTCTAACCTACTTTAAGTAAATTGACCTATCATTGATCAATTTGACCTATTTCAACCATATTTGACCTGAATTAACCTATCCTAACCTTCTTTGACCTACTTGACCTACTTTTAACCAATTTGACCTATTTTAATCACACTTGACATAATCTGACCTATCCTAACCTATTGCGACCTATTTACAGTGCATGGGAACCACCAGTTACGGGATGCTGGAACCAGCAGCTACTTGGTGTGGAACCATCAGTTATTGTGTGAGAGAACCGATAGCTACCCTGTAGTTGCTGGTATAGACTATGTTCATATAGAAAGACAGAGTGCACTATGCAATGCTAAAAGATACCTGTCACAAGTTGGTTTGCATGAGTTGACACCTTGACAGCTTGACAGCAATGAACTAAAATTAACTTTGAACATTGATTTTGGTTTTGGACTCTGTAATTCCGGGATTTCTCAGCCCTGGATTGATTGTATGCAATATCTAGTTCTTTTTTCAATACTATATAAATTCTAACAGGTGTCAAAGGGCTATTGATCTGAAAATCTTATTTAATTGACAGCCCCTTTCTCTTCCTTTCCAACATGTGAACAGCAATTCCTCCTGGGGGTCGGCACCACAGATGGTGCCTGGACCGGGGCCAAGGGCAAAAATAGGACTCATGTAACTTAATGCTGAACAGTTGGACAACATTAAGGATTAACCCAGAAAAGTGTGAAATAAAACCCTGGACCTTTGACACCCATTCAGAGAGATCTTCACACAGTGGCATTTTGCTTGGTTTCCAGAAAATAGTAAACGGGGTTATGTGTTTCAGGTCCTCAGGTGCTCATATCAATAACGGGTCATTTTGTGTACTTTATTGGTCTTAGGAAGAATACAATGATCTCTGTTGAATGGCCTGAACTGTGTCTTGGCCATACAGGAGGGCATTTCTCAACGTGGTACAACTGCACATAGCCACTACGATTTGAAACCCTTAAAATTAGAGCAGGTGATAATAGGTAATGGCGTATGACTACTCTGCAACATGATTCCTGTGAACTGCCCCACCTTTGGGTTTTTGGGGTCTTTTTGGATACATGTGGCTCCAGAATAAAAACTGTTCAACCAATCTTCTTATTTATGGTCTCATTTGAAAGAAAACATGTTAAGCTTCAAAACGAGGGCAAATTTGCGTATGTCGGACCAATATTTTTTGAGCTATGGTGGCCCAAAGTTGGAAAATTGCCAAAAATTGTTTTTTTTTTCAATTTCCACCTTATTCCAGACCAAATATCATCAAGGAAAGCAGTAGTAGTCCACCATATTATTATTTATTTCATAGCTGGGGGTCCTATCTAACAATTCCATGTGTATTGGAGGTGACATGTCCAGTAATTATTTTTTAACATCAGGTCTTCTAAGTTGAAATAGTACGTGTAACGCGCTTGATCAAAATTGAAAATCAATATAATAGATACTATAACTGTTGCATATGGTTTCTCATCTATCAGCATAGAGGGGGAGCATATGGGGTATTTTTGAGGAAAAAAATTTTTTTTGTATCTCCCGGCCTGTGCGCGCAATACACATTCAAGTAATTTTCAAGTCAGTCATCCCCACTCCCCCTGAAGCAACACTTTCCTCTGTGCAGCCTATATAAATCATCTAGGGGTAATCTCACCTATTATATAGTGTGTATCTATTGTTGAGGTGTCGGTTTAAAAAAAAAATCGGGTCTCTACATGCTTCGGTTGCCCCAAACCATGGTCGTTTATCATATGTAACGCGCTTGATCGGTATTCGGCAAAATTATGGCGGGAGAAGAAAAACAGCTCCTGTTACCCGGGCGGAAGTCGCCTCCATCCGGGAACTTCCCGGAAGTTGTTATTGCTTGTCTCAACTTGTTTGGACGGCAAGTCTCAGGTGTTTAACGCCGAAAGTTTCGACAATATTGTCAAAGAGGTGAGTGATATTGATGGAAACTTGATGAAATATTGATGTTGAATGTCGATTGATGTATTTGATGTGGTTTTTTTGTACCGAAAGTGTGTAAATCGTGTAGAAAACATGTTAGACGATCGACGTGGGCGATAATACAAGCGCTGCCACTGTCTCGGTACCTTCTGTAGGCTTACAATTGGCATGTAACGCGCTTGACCAAAATTCAACTCGACGGTAACGCGCTTGATGAAAATGATATTATGGCCTGTAGTGGCACATATATGGGCAAATAGATGAATAACTATGGTTAAAACGATAGAATAAGGCCCTGGCTTTGTTTTAGTGCAGGTTTGGTACCTTCTCCGCCATTTTGGACCCCCCCACCCATGCCAAATCATTTTCTCTTCCCTGCTGGCACTGTTTTAGGTACCATTTCGATCAATTTTCTCCATATTCCCACTATTTACACACATTCCTGTGGTTATGATACCTCCTCTATGTGTATTTTATTGTCTAAATGTGTTACATCGCTGCTGGGTTTGATTATATTGGCACAGTCACCACCAGAAGACGTTAGATGTTATTTTCATCAAGCGCGTTACCGGCGAGTCAAAAATCCCTCCTTTGTACACTGTAATAGCAAACTCGTGTATTTTTGGTGTTCATATATTATTTGGGACTACTATGTAATGTCCAGACCTAATATGATGTGTGTTAGACTTTAATTACTATGATTTATGGAAGAATTTATTTTCATCAAGCGCGTTACATAACCACTATTATGCATAAAAAAGGCACCTATCCTGTAGTCAGCCCCCCCAAAAATTAACACAATGTGCGCCTATGGTACCTCTATCATGTGGAATGGTCATCCTTTCATTTCTGAAAAAAAAAAATTCAACATGTATCTGGGGTAGGACAATTTTTGATAAATTCTCAGTTGCAATACACATGTCGCTTCCCAGAGGTCTCCCAATGTGTCAGTAATCTTGCACAGTATCCTGGCATGGTCAATACATCCATTCTTTAGAATATAGACATATTTCCATCTATTTGTTGTACATGTTACAGTGTTGATATTTGCTCTTTTCTCAGTGCTTTTTATCTCCTTTTCAGAATGGGTCGCAAGAAGTTGCCTGAGGGTGAGGCGGTGAGGCACACCGACTCACAGAAGGCCTACATGGCGAGGAGGGCAGAGGAGGAGGGAGAGGAGGTGGTGAGGAAGGCCGAGAACGAGAGGAAGAGGGAGAGCGCCAAGCGGTGCGACGCCCTGCGTTCTGACAGGGCCAAGGACCGCAAGCGGAGGATGGGGGCCTTCCGGGCCGCCAAGAAGAGGGCCCTGGATGATGCCCGGCGCCGGGGCGTCGCACCGCCGGCATGGACAGATGCCAATGCGGCTGAGGTATGAAATGATGAAATTAAACTTGTACATGTATAATGCAAATCATAGCAGACATTCAACCAATGTAAATTATAAATGTAATGTACATGTATGTATGTAAAGTAACTATGAATTCTTAATTCTTAATTCTAGTATAGCATAAACATGCCTGTATTGTATTGCTGACAAATGCAAGTTGTGACCCTTTTCTTATTCAGTGGGTAGATGCGGAGATGGCCCGCGAGGAGGCGGAGGCCGCGGCGGAGAGGGAGGCAGCCGGGGAAGGGTGTTCCGGGGAGGCCGCCCCAGCACCTCCTGCCGCCCCTGCACCTCCTGCTGCTGGTCCCCCGGCGAAGGCCGCCAAGACCGCCCCCAAGACCGCCGCCAAGACTGCCGCCAAGACCGCCACCCCGACTGCTGCCACTCCAAAGCCACCGGCCCAGGGCAAGGGTAAGGGGCGCGGGAAGAGCTCCAAGAAGCAGACACCGGCAGGTCGCCCAGCGCGTGGACGTGGGCGCGGCCTGCCGGTCGCGCTGTTCTCTTCCCGCTCCCCTACCACTTCCTTTGGGTCGGTGGCCTACGAGGAGTATGGAGTAAGTATGAATTAAAAGTGTCATTTGGTAATTGGTTATCAAAGTAGAATTATACATGTACTTAAAGAGTAACTCATCAGCACTGTTATTTTGGTAATTGGTTATCAAAGTAGAATTATGTACTTAAAGAGTAACTCATCAGCACTGCATTGGTGCATCGTGTAAATGTTATTCATGAATATTTTCCTTGTTCTATACATCAGGAGACGCCGGAAGACCCGGAGGTAATCTCCAGCGAGGAGGAGGAGGGACGGACGCTGGCAGGCGATGTCCCTGAGCACCCCCTCCTGCTGTCCGAGGAGGAGGAGGCCCCCGTAGTGCCCGCACCACCACAGCCGCCTACGGAGGCCCCAACACAGGAGGGGGCCCCGGTTGCGGAGGCCCGGCCCGTTCGCCAGGCTGCTCGGCGCGTCTCCCCAGAGAGGCGCCGAAGTGGCCGGGTCCAGGAGGCCTCCCCACCGGGGTTCAATGTGGGACTGCTCGAGGACATCGCGTAAGTATTTGAATCATAGTCCCTTCTTTTGTGTTCTTAACTGTGAAGAATCATAAATTTATAAATAATAATTCTAAAACTAAAATTGGCCCTAAAATTCTTGATCAGTAAAGTGCTACTTAGTATGATTTATTCCACACTTCTATTTAACTTAACTTGTTAAATGATAACATTTGACTAATTGTTATCAATTTACAGTGCCACCGTCCGTAAAGACAGTGTTCCTCAGTGAATGTAATTATCATAATAAATCTGAGATAAGAATAGTTTGTTCCATGTTGAATGTTTCCTTGCTTGTTGAATTTTTAGAATTAAGATTATTGTACATGTACTGCCATTTGAATGTGTAACGCGCTTGGTCAAAATGATATATCCTGGGGTGTAGTAGCCTTACTAGGGCAAAAATGATGAATAACTGTGTATAATATCATAGAATAAGGCCATTTCAATGTGTAACGCGCTTGATCAAAATGATATCATGGGGACCCCAGGGGTGTAGTAGCCTTACATGTATCTTATAAATAAATGGGGCATGATGAAACTGAAAATTAATGATTGTTCATTTGTTTGCAGCCCGCGTGCACAGCCCGACCACAAGATGACGACACCAGGACCGACCACCAAACCGACACTGACCACTCCTAAAAACCTGAAGAAACAGCAACGGAAGACCAACTCTCCCAGAACCAACCGCTACTACTACAAACAAGGGCTACTGAACAGAGACCTGACTGAGGCACATCTACAGATCAAGGAGTTGCAGGCTCAGCTTGCCCATGCCCAGTCGAACCATCAAACTGTCGCTGAACCTGCTGTAGCGCACGTGGAGGAGCGCGTTGCAGCAGCTGCACCGGATGGGGAACCTGCTGTAGCGCACGTGGAGGAGCGCGTTGCAGCAGCTGCACCGGATGGGGAACCTGCTGTAGCGCACGTGGAGGAGCGCGTTGCAGCAGCTGCACCGGATGGGGAACCTGCTGTAGCGCACGTGGAGGAGCGCGTTGCAGCAGCTGCACCGGATGGGGAACCTGCTGTAGCGCACGTGGAGGAGCGCGTTGCAGCAGCTGCACAGGAACAGCTGACGGCGCATGACAGGAGTGTGAAGGCTGTGCTTGAAGGGCTGGCCAACCTTCCTCGCAAGGACAAAACCGCCATCATGAACAAGGTGCTTTCGCCCGTCGTGATCAAAGAACAGCGGATCGCGGTGAGCTTGGCAAAGACCCTTGGCATGGATAGGCGGTCACTACTCAAAACCCCTTCAGACCAGCCATCTCCACGTGTGGTGAATCAGGAGGCCAAGATAGAGAGTGTCAAGGAGTTCTTGTCTGACCCAGAGAACTCCGAAATGAGACCTGGTAAGAAAGACACTAAGACCTTGAAGAAGGTGAAGCACCAGCAAATGTACCTCAGGGAGTTTATCCATGTGCTCCACAAGAGGTACGAGGCGACACAACCTCCTCACTTGCAGGTCTCACGGTCACTCTTCTACAGCATCAGGAAAGAACACCTTCCCTGGTTCATCCCCGTGGATCTCCAAAGCACTGATCTGTGCCTTTGCCAGAAGCACCAGAACTTTGCACTCCGGCTTGCTGCTGTCAGTATCCCTTTCAAAGATGAGATGTTCATGACATCCTGGGCAGAGTTCGAACAGACTCTCCAGGACAAAGCCCCCGAGAATGTCAAGTATGAAGTGTGGAAGAATGTGGACTATGAGTATGTGTCGACAGGCAAGGATGGAACTCAGAAGAAGACTACCATCAAGAAGCTCCGCCCTTGTACAGAGATTGCATCCAAGGCGGACTTCATCAAGAAAACCAGACTGGAGTTCATCACCATGGCTGCCCATGTCGACCGTGCTCACAACCAACACCGCATCGTACGTGAGCTACGAGCGAGTATGTCGTCGATGGAAGTTACCATCCAGATGGACTTTGCGGAAAACTGGATGGTATCATACCCCGATGCTCCACAGAGTACATATTACGCGAAGGAGCCAGTGACCCTGCACCCTGCAGTCATCCACTACCGTGATGAGGACACTGGCACCACAAACCACCACTCTGTCGCTCTGTGCACTGACGACCGGAAGCACGACACTGGCGCCATCTTGGCGTTTCTCCGCTGCCTGGCAGCATTCATCAGGGAGAACCTGCCACACGTCAAGGTGGTCCATTATGCTTCTGACTCACCCTCCAGCCAGTATCGAAACATCTCGGTGTTCTCGATACTCGTACGCCACACCGAACTACTTGACGGACTACGGGCAACATGGACCTACTTCGAGGCGGGTCATGGAAAGGGCCCCTGCGATGGCGTCGGCGCTGCTGCAAAGCGCAACGCTGACAACATCGTCAAGCGCAACAAGGAAGGACATCCCGTCATCAACAATGCAGAGGAGTTCGCGGCCGAAGGTAACAAACTTGAAGGCCGCGTTCACTACATCCATGTCCCTCTGCAGGATGTCACCTCCGCCCGCCTCACTCTCGGCTCAGTGGTAGCAGACAAGTCAGTAGAGGGCACCATGAGTGTCCATGCTGCCATGGTCAAACAGGAAGGAAGGTCACTCGCTGTCCGTGACAAATCCTGTTT
The DNA here is from genome assembly GCA_949317995.1 of Acholoe squamosa. Classification (NCBI taxonomy): domain Eukaryota; kingdom Metazoa; phylum Annelida; class Polychaeta; order Phyllodocida; family Polynoidae; genus Acholoe; species Acholoe squamosa. Next base: position 73,287,691 of record OX439037.1, read on the forward strand.
TGACCCCTGCTGCTGGGTCGACCTTAGGTCCGTTACTGGCTGCTCCGGATGGATTGAGCATGAGCTGGTTTTCAACAAGAACAAGAAGCCTCCCCCACCAAAGCAAACACGGCAGAAGAAAACGCGGCCTGCCAGTGTCCCTGCAGAGGTGGACGACGCGGATGCCCGCACCAGCGACCCTGATTTTGATCCTGTTGTGCGCACCACTGTCTGCAAGCGCACCAGGGACGGCTCACCAGTCGTGGCACGTAAGCACACTCGAAGTGACCGGGTGCCAACTCCTGCCACGGCTGACAAGGAGAACATTGCCCCGTGTGCCGCACGAAAGCGTGCCGCGGAGCGTGCCGTCGCCGTCCCTACAACCAAGCGAGCACGACAGGATCCACCGACCTCGACCCTCCCTCAGGAGGATGTACAACCAACGGACAGTGTAGGGAAGTTGGTACTGGTGCAGGATGAGTACCATGTAGGTGACATTCTTATCACTGCCAGCCTGGCCAGTACCAGCTCAAAGGACAAGTGGTTTATGGGTAAGGTGATAGCCAAGGACAATGACTTCTACCAAGTGCACTACATGCTGCGCTACATGGCGTCGGACAAGAGAAGCTTCAAGTGGGGGAAGGAGATCATCCCAGCTAGGGTCCACCCCCTCAACGTTCTTGGCAGAGTCACTCTGCCCAAGCCAAGTCGTTATGGCAACACTGAGAACGCTGTCTACAAACTTGATCCCCTCACCATCCAACTGGCTGATCGGAAGCTTCTCAAGTACCGCAGCGAGTGCACTGGTTAGATGTCATTGATCCCGGTTATCACCTGTTTTACTTTGGCCACTATAACTAAGACCCAAACTGTATTGTACCTATGTTTAACTGCATGACATTGCGTGTAACGCGCTTGATCGATATCTGTAATGGTACTGCTTCATTGGCTGTGGGCAACCTGAGAGTTATCTGAGCTGTACTACTGCTATTTAATATGTTACTAGACATGTGTGGCTGGTATTTTAGGCCTGTTTGGATACTCCTAGTTAATTTTTGGACCTTCTGGCTTGATTGATGTAAAAAAATTAGTCGCAAAAAAGTGCAATTTTATTTTCCGAGGCATACGGGAGACCCCGAATAGGTATTAATTGTACATTTCTTGGTTTTAAACAGTAGTCCCATTGCTTAAGTAGTTGTGTATGAAGCAGCATTATGATATGAAAGGTTTCAGACCATCTAGGAATTGTTTAACTGCATGACATTGCGTGTAACGCGCTTGACCGATATCTGTAATGGTACTGCTTCATTGGCTGTGGGCAACCTGAGAGTTATCTGAGCTGTACTACTGCTATTTAATATGTTACTAGACATGTGTGGCTGGTATTTTAGGCCTGTTTGGATACTCCTAGTTAATTTTTGGACCTTCTGGCTTGATTGATGTAAGAAAATTAGTCGCAAAAAAGTGCAATTTTATTTTCCGAGGCATACGGGAGACCCCGAATAGGTATTAATTGTACATTTCTTGGTTTTAAACAGTAGTCCCATTGCTTAAGTAGTTGTGTATGAAGTAGCATTATGATATGAAAGGTCTAAGTACCTCTATGGAGCCTCTATCTATGAGTGACTGTATGTAACGCGCTTGATCGGTATCCGCCTGCGCGGAGGGCATTTGACATGGTATTGCTTCATTGGCTGTGGGCAACCTGAGAGTTATCTGAGCTGTACTACTGCTATTTAATATGTTACTAGACATGTGTGGCTGGTATTTTAGGCCTGTTTGGATACTCCTAGTTAATTTTTGGACCTTCTGGCTTGATTGATGTAAGAAAATTAGTCGCAAAAAAGTGCAATTTTATTTTCCGAGGCATACGGGAGACCCCAAATAGGTATTAATTGTACATTTCTTGGTTTTAAACAGTAGTCCCATTGCTTAAGTAGTTGTGTATGAAGTAGCATTATGATATGAAAGGTCTAAGTACCTCTATGGAGCCTCTATCTATGAGTGACTGTATGTAACGCGCTTGATCGGTATCCGCCTGCGCGGAGGGCATTTGACATGGTATTGCTTCATTGGCTGTGGGCAACCTGAGAGTTATCTGAGCTGTACTACTGCTATTTAATATGTTACTAGACATGTGTGGCTGGTATTTTAGGCCTGTTTGGATACTCCTAGTTAATTTTTGGACCTTCTGGCTTGATTGATGTAAGAAAATTAGTCGCAAAAAAGTGCAATTTTATTTTCCGAGGCATACGGGAGACCCCAAATAGGTATTAATTGTACATTTCTTGGTTTTAAACAGTAGTCCCATTGCTTAAGTAGTTGTGTATGAAGTAGCATTATGATATGAAAGGTCTAAGTACCTCTATGGAGCCTCTATCTATGAGTGACTGTATGTAACGCGCTTGATCGGTATCCGCCTGCGCGGAGGGCATTTGACATGGTATTGCTTCATTGGCTGTGGGCAACCTGAGAGTTATCTGAGCTGTACTACTGCTATTTAATATGTTACTAGACATGTGTGGCTGGTATTTTAGGCCTGTTTGGATACTCCTAGTTAATTTTTGGACCTTCTGGCTTGATTGATGTAAGAAAATTAGTCGCAAAAAAGTGCAATTTTATTTTCCGAGGCATACGGGAGACCCCAAATAGGTATTAATTGTACATTTCTTGGTTTTAAACAGTAGTCCCATTGCTTAAGTAGTTGTGTATGAAGTAGCATTATGATATGAAAGGTCTAAGTACCTCTATGGAGCCTCTATCTATGAGTGACTGTATGTAACGCGCTTGATCGCTATTTGGCCAATTACGAGTAATTTTAGACAGCTGCTCACATAAAGAAAACACTGTAGGAATGGAAGAATGATGATTGTTTAAGAAAATATAGACAATGAAGACATAATAACTTGAATTACATGCATATACAATGGATATTAAGCCTGTGAGGGTAAAGTTAAGGTTTGGTGTTAGAAATTTATGAAAAATCTCAATCTTCTTAAAACGTTATGTCACATAACTTCAAAAGTTTTCAAGCCTCAGTCCTAATTTTTGGTACACTTATTCATAACTATTATAGTTGTTTGGACACTGAATATGGTTATCACAGATACATTATTGAAGAAGTTCTATGCATGAGAATTAATATCGATCAAGCGCGTTACACGATTTATACCTCTTTACTGCGACTGTGATAAAAACTGACATCCTGGGAGTTAATGACTTGAATGGAACTTTTCATACACCCAAGATATAGGGCTATCAATAAAATAAAGTCTTGAAATGTAATCCTGAGTTTGTCATGTTGGGCCCCTGACCCTGATAGGTGGGCGAACTCACAGGATTTTTGTATGGCAGTCATATTGGTCAGCGTAATATATCATTAAGTGGTCGCTAGATGCAGGGCTGTAATGACATTAAAGTAAGTCCTCTCACTACGATTTGAAGGGGTCATACTGGCATCTTGTGAAATGCCTTCCTGTTGAGAGGCATGAACCTACGTCTGTGCCTTGGCTGTATACGGGAGGGGGTCTGGCAAATGCAGAAATTCAAATGTATAGTTGTATAGCTGTGTAATGTAGCTGATCTAGTATTTTATTAAGGGGGAAGAGAACAAAAAATGCAAGAGCAATGAGCAAAGAAGACAGCAGCAGCAGTAGCAAAGAGAAGAGACAAAAGTGCAAACAAAACAAAACAAGAATTAGTATAATAGCATCAACATAAAAACAACAACAGTAGTATGACATTAAAAGCAAGGCATATTAGCTGGTAATGAGATGGAGTCAGAGTTTGAGACAGTGTCAGATAATGACTACCTTGATGCACATACGTATTTCATCTTTATTTCCTATGATCTCAGAACCGCAGTGGAGAGAGAAAGATTGATATCAAACCTTGGCTATGTGTACTGGAACAGCCAAAGTAAAATAATACATAAAAACAGAGGTGACAAAAAGAAATGTGTGAGAATCATAATCAAAATGTTTTCCCTCTTCACACCCACACAAAAATCAATCCATCATGATATTAAAGTGGACTAGGCTCTTAAAGCTCCTGGAAGTAAGTACTGCATTGCTTCTATCTGTACCATTTATGTTTTAGTAAAATAAAATTTTGATGATCTGAACCATAATCAGGTACAACATCGATGATGTGGAAGAGTGTTCTATAGTTTCTACAATAGCAGGGCTAGGGCCAACTGGAAGGCATTTCTCAAGATGGTACGACCAAACACAACCACTACGACTTTAAACCCTCAATATCGGACTGGGTAATCGTATGTAACACACTACAACTACTCTGTAGGATCAGTACTTAAGGCAGTAATTACATAGGGTTTGGTAGAGCATTCGTACCAGTACAATCCATTTGTACCACAAGAGACAGGGTTGTAATGGCATTAACTACAATTTAAAGGGGGTCTAGTCGTAGCATCTTGAAAAATGCCTTCCAGGTGAGGACTTGGGGCACATTGCAAATCAGCAATATCAGACCATCAATATTTAAGATACCAAATCTTCAATCAACTACTTTCATACATCTGACAGATACTTTTCACAAGAGCCTGGCATCAGTTACCTCTTATCCCTAATGACTTCACAGTTCTATTTCAGAGTATATCCCCATTGTAATGCAGCATAGATCTCCATCTCCTTTTCCTACACTGTACATGAGCAGGCAGAGAAAGGAATTGAACCAACACACCATGATACCACCAATCATTGCATGTCGGCTCTCAGAGTAGCTTGTGGCTAGACAATACAGTGAGCACTAACAGCTTCCAGAGCCCACTCCATGAAGCTTGTAGGATGCTTTGTACAACCTGCCTCTGCTGCTGATAATAACAACAAGATTGCCAATAGAGCAAGCTAAGGCCTGTTTGTCTCCTGTTTATTGACTGCTGGTAATTGCCTTTTCTTGTAGGCGCCAGTGTGGGTATGTGATACTGACTGTGCAGTGATTGTGTAATGGACGGAAGTTCTCTGGACATTTCATACAGCCAGGAGCATAATGTATAGAACCCCTGACTCTCTTTGGAGACCTACCGAAACATGTAATTGTATAACTGTGGGCTGGTATAACTGTGTAGGCAGGCCTGGTAGCTTTGAGTGAATTACAGGGGAAGGTGGGGGGCATCTTGTCCTACTATCACCCATCTTGTCCTACTATCACCCATCCTTCCGCTATTTAACACAGACTAATCTACATTCATAGTCATTTCAGTATGAAAGTCTAATATCAGGGTGGTGTACTTTTTCTCTCTATCAAGAGACTATCCAACCACTGCGAAATTGTGCTTCTGGCTAGAATAGTTCAATTTAATATCATGATATCCCCCACCTTTTCAAAATCCTGGGTCTGCAGCAGCCTCCTGGCTTGAACATAGTCCATGGATGTCAATGCTTGCAAATATGTTACATATGACACTATCAGCACCTTATGAACATAGGTGGGGCTGTTATACATTGTCAATTGGGTAAAATTGGTTGAGAAGAGAACTTTCACCAAAAAATACAATACAATAAAGCTCATGTAATATAGGATAAAGCTTCCGAAGAACAAATTTTACCATTCGCACTACATTAGGTATCATCCATAGAGAAGTCCTAAACATGCACAGTACATAATATCTTATTCTACAGAATCTATTCTAAAGAATCTGCACAGATATTTCCCTCCTGGGACCCAAGAACCAATATGGCTACCTGTGGGGTGTGTGAGACTGTGTGGTACTGTGAGAGAGAGGTTGACCTCCAAGGGGTCAGGAGGTGGGACACCTCCACACACACAGTGACCAGTGAGGTCCCAGGTGGGCGTTACATGTACTAGTAACCTCTGTCTTATATATAATTATAATAAATGCACACATAGATTATAATACAAATAAACTTACAATATTCCTTTTAGAAAGTTGAATATCTTTCCAGACAATTGACGTTTTATAATGTAGACTTTTTTTATAAGCTTCGCACTTAGGTATGTGATTAAGATCAATTTTAAGATGGTGTAACCTTCTATCACACAAATAATTCAACTTACTCTCTGAATGTATACACTGAAAAAAGTCTTCCTGACAAAGTGACATGTATACCTATGTCAACTTGATTTGACACAGAGAGCACATGTCATTGAGACATGTGCACATATGTCACCATGACAACTGTAGCACACAGTAATCCTCATAGGATTTGACATGCCTTAAAATGTCATGTCATCTGTGAGTTGACTAGGGTCACAGCCACGTCGAAGGCTCTTGACATATGATGGTTTGACATACATAATTGTTCTAGAATATTCCACTAGATGGGGCAAACAACCATTTTGGTACCAGGATTAATCACTACCAAGAGGTACTACCAACACTTGAGGCATTTGATGTATCTGTGTCATTTTGTTTTCATGAAGAATAGATAACTAAGATTTGTAAATACTATCAATGAATGGTAGTGAATTCTATTTAATTGTTAAATTTGCATTTTTTATTGAACATCAAAATAGATACCCACAATCCTGAATTCTTCAACAGGAGAGGCTAGACACCTTATGTGTGGGTCAGTGAAAATACCAAAAGATAGTATGCTAACCCACAATCTATAATCTCAGTATCTACAGTACATGGAGAAATATGTCATTGCCATGCACCTCCATGCCCTTGTCTTATGGACTGAATAGAGGTCCTCAATCAAGTAGAAGTTCTGTAGATAGTAAAAGTGCCTTGTTGTTGCAGGTCTGTGGCCTGCCTTCTATTATAGGCCTGCCTTGATTGAACCATTGGTACATAGCTATTGACTGCTCTTAACTCTTACATAATTGCCTCACAGTATTACCTAGCACTCAGGTGTATGGATCAGGAATATGTGACATGTCTTCATTATGCATGTCAAGTGGAGTTGACAAACCAAATGTGAGAGTGTCAACCTCATTCGACATGCCTTCATACATGTCATGTGGGAGACAAATTGTGACCTGTGCAGTATGTGTCAAAGCGATCAGTGTTCTTCTCTCTGTGTATATAGTAAGTAGATGTTCATTTACTGACTTTCATACTTATTTTAACAGTTCTATTTTGTAATCTTTGAAGTATTTCTATAATCCCATAATCAGAAATAGGCAAGATATTAATCTTGTAAATATTTAATAAGTTTTCTTTGCTCAAAAATCTCGACACCTTTGCCAGCTGATAACAACGATAACCTACAGCTTTCATTTGTTGCTTAAGAAACAAGTTGGGTCTAAAATAATTCCAAGATATTTATAACTGGGAACTCTAGAGATTTTCTTTTCTCAAATAAATATATTTGCATTCTTGAAACTTTTTTTTTGTGACCAAAACCCATGAATTTTCTTTTTTCAATATTAACTGTAAGCTTGGTCTTTTAGCACCAAATAACAAAACTGTTTATATCTTCTTGCATATTAACAATAGTGTCATTTTCATTTTTATATGAACTATATAAGACTGTATCATCGGCAAACAAACATATTTTAGAGTGTTTATTAATACATTGTGAGTCATTAATATAAATAAGGAAAAGTAAAGGTCCATGAATTGATCCTTCAGGTACACCACAGTTAATATTTTCAATACTAGTTTTTTTTTTGCCATTGACAAAAGTATATTGCATCCTATCCTTAAGTTAGTCTCTTATCCAGAGCAATAGATTGCCCATAATACCAAGCAGTTCTAGCTTTTTCAACAAAATATCATGTTTAACAGTATCAAACGCTTTTTTTAGATAAAAAATAAAGTAGGTAGCCAAATTGATAGTCTGAAAGAAGCTTATTATTTTCGAGAATATTTAGCAATCTAGAATGAACAAGAACTTTACTTGGTAAGGCTAATAATGAAATTGGCCTGAAATTGCTAATGACTCTGTCATCTCCCCCTTTAGGAATGGAAATACTTTGGCAATTTTCCAGCAGCTTGGAAAAGAACATTCTATGAAAGACTGTTTGAATATATGTGTTAAATGCTTAATTGTTTTCAGAAAAAAAACAGCTTAAACAGTAAAGATGAATTCACTCCTTCAATGACTGATGATTTGGAGGTATTGATATCGTTTACAAAATTTTCAATTTCAATATCAGTAGTGACTATATTTTCAATATAGCTATCTTGATTCACAAAACCGTTGTATGACCAGATTTCATTTATCTTTGAAGCAAGATTCATAACAATATTAGCAAAACAGGTATTAATGTAACTGGGTATATCATCATCATCTATCAGTACCTCATTGTCATAAATGAATTGTATTTTCTTATCACTGCCTTTATTGCCCGGTAATCATTTTGCAATTTCTCTCCAAAGCCCAGTGGAATCATTTTAAAGTCATTAGTCAACTTAATTGCACAATTTTCGCGTTTGGATTTGATTTTAACTTTTAGATTTTTCCTAAAATCACCAGCTACCTCTTTAACAAAAATATTCTTGGTTTTCCATGCTCTGGAGCCTGTCCTTAGTATCTATGTCCTCCAGTAAATCTCCATCTACACATTCTTCTTTATTTTTTTTTAACTGTGAAGGTTTTAAAAGGACAAACATCGTCAAGCACCTGCAATGTATTATCAATATAATAATTCCATTATATTTCAGGATCTTTCCACTCATGAAAGAACGCATACCAATCTATAACAGAGAACTTTTCCATAAAATCATCAATGTTGAATTTCTTTAAACTCCTAAATGTGAATTCTACGGAGCCCCTAATAGGACACACCAAAATTAATTTTTCACCAGAAAAATATTCTTGCAGATACTGAACTATTCTTGTGGATACTGAACAATACCAAAGAGATTTTTTTTTGTGAAAAAAATATTCCTGCGGGCACAGGAAGATTCCTGTAAATACAGGAAGATTCCTGCGGAAACAGGAACATTCCTCTGGAAACAGGAGCATTCCTGCAGAAACAGGAGCATTCTTATGTGTGCAGACAAATTTTACAAGTGCAGAAACATTTTATGTGGCTGCACAATTTTTTTTTCCATCTGAAAACAAATTCTTTGTGGTGCAGAAAAAAATGGTCTTAAGACCCCCCTCTTATAGGGCTTCTACCTTTCTATTCCCTGAGGGCCTACCATCTATGGCCTAAGGGGACACTATAGTAGGCCTACCTCTGATGCAGAGACTAGGCCTAGGGGTATTTTCTTTTATTCATCTAGAGAATATTACTGTACCCGCAAGAATTGTTTCTGTGTCTGCAAGAATTGTTAAGTATCTGCAAGAATTGTTCAGTACCCGCAGGAATTGTCTCTGTACCCACAAGAATTGTTCAGTACCCACAAGAATATTTTTTCTTAAGAAAATTTTATTTTTGGGATGTCGTTTTGATAATTCATTAGCACACGTTGAGATTCTATATTTTTGTTAGAAAAATTCAGATTGCTCAATGTAGATGTAAAACACTGGCCATTTTTGTATTTAAATACTAATTCCACCACCAATTTTGGTATTTAGATCAGTTTCTCTCTCTTTCCTCTTCAGATTTAAGACTCCTAGCATTCAAATGTATGAACTTATTGCCAGCTGATTGATACAACCTGTCTAACGAATCAATCATTTATGTCTATGTTATCAATAAGACCACAGTATTTAACTGAGCTGATCTGAATAGATATTTGTAAAATTTTAGCTGATGCACATGAAAATATAAAAAACACCACAACATAACAAACACAATAAACACAGATACAATCAAAGTCCTTTTCGAAAATACAGCATGCGCTTTTCAGAGAAGAAAATAATAATAATTAGTGATGGTTAGACTCCACTGTAATACTAAAACTTAATTTGAGTACATCAATTTGACAAAATTATTAGAATGATTCATTAATATATATATATATATATATATATATATATATATATATATATATATATATATATATATATATATATATTAATATATATACAGGTTATAAGAGATCGTGTATATTGCAGAATGAAAAACGTGTTTGCAATGTTCAAAAACGTATTACACAGTGTTGTTTAAAAAGTAAAATAAATAAATATAAATATACATATTTATGCCATGGCTAATATCAACAACACTATAGATTAGTACTACTTATGCCATATTCAATTGGGGGGGGGGTGGAATATGATCCTCACATATAAATTTATACAGAGCTAATTAGTTTCCTGTTTAGGTATGGTTATTAGAAGTTTTACGGTAAAAGAATGATTGGACTAGTTAAATAATATGTTATGAATTGTTTAAGGTATATCTAAATATTAGCGCCATGTCAAAAAAGAAGATAATTGCCCTGCGCAAGGAACATTTATTTTGAAACTAAAAGCAGCGGCTAGCTCCATATCACATGACCTACTTAGTCGAGCAAGGTGTCATGGCAGACCAAAACAAACTGGGACAACTTGACGCATTGAAAATAAGTAAATATTGTTGTAATCCTATAGGGCGATGGCATAAATGCAAATGTCAACTCCCATGGAATATTTTGGCATCGTATTCCCAGAGGTGCTTCCGCCCGTATTCAATGAGGCCTTATAGGCTTATAAGGCCTCGTTGAATACGGGCAATATTACATAATTAATTAATTATTAAATAAGAGTGTATCTCAGTCAGGTTACAGAGAATTTAAGCGGCAGTTGAGGAAGGGCTTGGAAGTAACCAGGAACAGATGTTGTGAGTCTTCTGATGTTACCATCTTCAGGGATACCTTTGTACCTGTGTAAAACTCACACACGGCCTTGCAGGAGTCCAAACCGGTTTCCAGCTTTGTGTCGATTCTCTGGTACCATAGTCCTATAAAATCAGTGTTTGAGGATTAGGATAACATGTAAAATGTTTGCAGTTGTTTTAAACTTCAAGTGCCGGTATTCATGCACCTTAATAAGGGTTTTTTTTTGTTTTGTTTTAGGAAAACTCAGAATCGGAAGAATGTTGGTAATAAAAGTGTTTTATGTAAATCTGAAGGTGATAGATTTTGTACCTATTAGTGTGTAGCCATATGCTCAAGAAACCTCTGGGACCACTCGCACACTGTAGGGATGTTACCATGAATACCATCATAAAGTTTGTCATAATAGTGTTGATAAGCTTCATTTTTGTTGTATCCGTGTATTACACTTGAAGTGTGAGGCGTAGTCGTTCCATATCCAACATTAATTTGGTTTATCTGACCATTAAACTGACAGACTATATTATTATCATACCTCAACCTAGTAGAAACATGCCTCCTTTTCTGTCTACCTTCATGATGTTATGAGATATGCTTTTGGGATATGTACATGACCAAAGACTGCAAATGAATTTGCTGGACATTTGGAGTGTCCAGCTCGGCTTCAGACTCCTGCAAGATGCATAGTCGCATTGATTTGCTGTTGGCAATGCTGCCCATATCCAGTACCAGGTGGCAGCAATATACGGAGAGGCCACTAGGTCATTTTTAACATCTGTCATTGCTTCAACATTGCAGGAACATCAACAATGACAATAGAAGCAGAGAAAACATTGATATAAAGGTATATTGATCCCTCTCAAACAGGAAATGTAAATGTAAAGTTACCTATAATATGATCACTTTAACCTTTTTATTTCTGGTTGGATTTCTAACAAATGTACCTTTCCTTCTGGTACGTATTAAAGGAATTGTTTGTATCAAAGATAGAGTACAATACGAAACGCTGACATAGTAAAACATCCCATTACATGAGGGCAATTAAACAGTGTCAGATCTTCATGTGATAAAAAAAAACCTTCTATGAAGAATGACAGACTGATAAACATAGTAAACTAAGACGACGTTTGATGAAAGTGCAAAGAAATGCAAATACAAAGGCAGAAAAATAAAGCATACTGGATAAACAATCAAAAACAACCCTACACACGAAAGAAAACAACCTTTATAGAATCAATTATGATGCCTAACATTTTGTTTAAAGCTCCTGGAAGTAAGTATGGCAGAGCTTCGAACTTGTTCAATTCCACCTGGCAAAAATATGTTTGATATTAAAGAATTCATCATTTTATTTTAAGTTCCCCTAGCTTTTGTCAAATTGTCAAAATTTCTTTGTGCGATAAAAACATTCATACTTTTCCTGGTATAAAAACCATTATTTTTCTCTGTCAAATATTAAATTTACATTACTTTTTTTTCTAAATAGGATACACTATTTTTTCTGAACGTTTTTTAACATTCAGAAACTATTATTTTGACATGAGAAAAAGATTCTTTATATAAATCTATTTTACCTACACCTTTTCTAAATGTTACAAATATTCTTTTTTGCCCAGTGGGATGTGTTCAAGTATGATATACAACATATTTGTCAATGTTGATAATTATCACTTATTAATTACATGCATAGTCTCTGAAAGGTGACTACACTATAGTTTCTTCAATATCAGGGAGAACGCCCAATGGCAAGGATCTTAGGCATAATTTCGTATCAGCCATATAAGACTCTCAGTGTATATAAAAGAATAAAATCAACTTCGGTCAACTCCTGAGACATACTTTTAACAAGTGCCTAGCATCAGTTCCCTCTTATCCCTAATGACTTTATCGTTTTATTTTATTGTAATGCAGCGTAGATACCTCCTGGCTGCAATTACTTCTTTCCTACACTGTACATAAGGAAATTGAACCAACACACGATGATAATCAACGATCATTACATGCCGGCCCTGATAGTAGTCTGTGGCTAGACAATAGTGAGCATCCAGAGCCCACTGCATGAGACTTGTAGGATGCTTTGTACATCCTGCCTCTGCTACTGATAATGATAACAAGATTGCCAATGGAGCAAGCTAAGGCATGTCTGTCTCCTCTTTGTTGGCTGCTGATAATTGCCTTTACTTGTAGGTGCCAGTATGGTTATGTGGTGAACTGAAGTAGTAAAGGGCAGGAGTTCTCCATTCCACATAGCCTGCAGCATATATGTATAGCTATCCATTTCTCTGCTTGCCTCTCCTTGCAGGTCTGAAAAAGTATGGGATTACATAACTGAGTTGGTGCGGCTTTTGGGAGACCTGACAGCTTGGTTAGATAACAGGGCATGGTGGGGTACATCTTGTCATATTATCGCTCATCCTTCTAACATGTTGTATGGATGAAGTATCTTGTGTCGGATTCCTTATTGTTATGTGTATACTGGATTCTGCTGTCTAACACAGACTTTGTAGATTTGCAATAAACTAATCTACATTCATAGTCATTTAGACTTTAGAGTGTAGGCTCAAGCCCATGAGTTTGCAACAAAATTAAAGTGAAATAATTGTAAAAAATAAATCTTTCTTTTCTAATAATTTCGCAATTGCAATGGAAAATAGAGGTCTTCAAGAACATGCACAAGAAGTTTCATGATAAAGCTATGATTATTTCTTGGGAAATTATCATTGTGAAAATACCTTGTAAAATGATAGTTTTCACCATTGCCCCTAAAATTGGAATATTTTCTAATAAAAGGGCCTGTTGCTAGGCAACCATTAGGAATAGAACAAAATGTATAGCTGCATTGGATTCCTTGGCATCGATTAAGGGGGGTAGGTAACCTTAACATTTTCATAGGATAATTATTACCAAAGCTAGGGCTTCCCACATTTTAACTTCTCCCATATTTCATATGGCCCCATATGACCTCATATGACTCTATATGGCGTAATTGACGCGTAACGGACACTCTTAACATGGTCGTTTTGTGACATTGAGATAAAAACATTGCAGATATGCAGAAAATGCACATTTATTAATTCTAAAAGTGTCTATTTACTTCTACAAAAAAATCCCCAATCGTCTCAGGGAAATGTCAAGTACCTCTCTATCTGATTTGTAATTTTAAATGTTTTTCATAGAAAAACAAATAACAGATAATTATTTTATTTGTATTTGTAAACAGTTTTTCCAGAAAAGATAGAAAATTGGAAAAATGCATTAAAAACCCCTCGATCACATAATAGGAATGGTAATAATATCAACTTTGTCATAGATAGCATTTTGATTTATAATAACATCTCTTTCTCTTTGCATTTTCGAAATGGAATTTCAATAGTGTGTTTGTGACATTCTTATATGGGGCCTGTGGCATCCTCATAAGTTTCACCCTGTAATGTTATGATGTGATCTATATGTCATAACAAGTGTAGGGGTATGGTATTTACACTTTACGTTCATGTACCCGTGAGACTCAGACCTAGGTCCTTCGGGTGTAGTGGGGGAATCCGGATGGCAGGTGGCAGCACCTGCCTCTGGGTTCGTATCCATTACACCAGGGGGCCTACCACTCATCCACCACACGTCACGTGGCCGGTCTGAGTTTCGCGGGCTTTTCCCCTATATAAGGCTGGTCCTAGCCCATGTTCTTCAGTAGTGGTTTACCCACTGCTCAACCAGGTTGTTACCCGAAAGGGTAACCGAATGCCCTAGTAGCATGTAGTCCTCTGAGGCTGTGATCGTATGTAACGTAAGCTATGAAATAAAAGCTCGGTTGCCTACCCGGAAACTTTTCTCTCTCTTCGTTATGATTTAATCTAACTTAACGAGACGAACCATTACACTGGTGCCGTGACCAGTTGGTATTCGGGTAAGCGCAGTCAGAAATGACTGAGCTGAGCCCAGTCAGGGAAAATGGCCCAAATCATGAGCTAAACTCCCCGATGGAGGATGGTGAAATCAAATCACCACCCCAAGGTACAGAGTGGAGAAACCCACTGGAACACTACCCTGATGGGTTAGAGGATGTAAGAAAAAACTTACATGATGAACTGGATGAATTTGGAGACTCCTTATTCATGCCAGGAGGTACTTCGAAACCTGCACCAATGCATAAAAGTACTGCTCAATTTGGTAAACTACCATTTGAGGTACCAAAGCCTAGTGCAGGTATGTTTGAAACTCCATATAGTTCTCGAATTAAACACCAGAAATGTGGATTCGAAAGGAACAAAATGGACAAGCTTGAAGACATGAGAGCTGAATACGAGAAGATCCAGAAGGATCTTATTACACTGACCGGAACCCGAGACAAGATTCTGACTGAAAACAAACAGTTGATATCAGAACGTCTTGATTACGATCAAAGTTGTAGACGCCAACAACAATTGTTATTGGATCAGATGGAGAAAGAAAAACAAGATTTTCAACTCCAGCACGAACAGTATCGTGATGCACTTTATACGGCGGATCTGGAATACAGAGCCTCGTGTGATGAGTTGAATAGAACTAAACAAGAGTTAAATTCAACTCAAACGGCCTATGGTAAGTACCAAGAAGAGCTGATGAAAATTGAATCAGCCTTCAAGGATGCTCGGAAAACGTATCAAAAACAAACCGATGAACATGAAAAACTCAAAGGTCAATGGATACGTGAATCCACAGATTTGGCTGCCAAACAGACAAAGATGATGGATGATTATTCCGAACTGGAAGCTAAAGCTATCCAGATGTCAAAGTATCTAGAAGATACTGGTCGTGCAGTAGGCACTCTTGAATCAGACTTCACTGTTTCAGGAATTGCCCTAAACACGACGAGTAACCGGATGAACTCTTTGAGGGACGATGACGGGGTAACAGAGACAACTGTACCTCGTTATGAAGAAATAAAGAGTCATCAGGTTAGATTTACGGACAATACCTTCAAACCTCTTGGTTTAGGTACGGGAAATGGTGGGGTTGACTCTGCGAGTGGAACTAAACAAAGCCACTCGGCAAAAACCTCCACCTTTGACGGCGGATGGCCACAACAGTCACCTTTAGGGGGACCAAATGGCCCGTATGCCCAGTATGGATGGAGTCAATCCCAAACAGGAGCGAATCCGTCCAAAGGTAACACCCGGAACATGTCCGGAGGAACAACCGGACAATCATCCGGGAATTCCAGTCCAGCTGGAGGGCAATCCGGATGTGACCAAGGATCCGGACCTTCAGGAGATCATTCCAGAAGCAGATCCTCTGCTGGTGGGACTGGTTCCAATAATGGAAATCAGTCAAATGGAACAGGAGGAAACACTAATCCCAATAGTGGTTTCTCTAGCTTTGGTGGAAATACACAACCCACCAATAATCATGGGCCAACTTCTCAAACCAGCGGATACACCTTCTCACAGGTGCTTCCATACGGAGCAGGGGGATCAGGGGGCGGAAGAGGACCACCGCCTGGAGGCCCTGGAAGTACTTATGGTACGAATCCTCCAAGGAAAAAGAGACTCAGTCGCCGAGTATCTCTTTCTCCAGGGTTACAAGCGCTGCATGACTCTAATGCAGCGATTGCTAACTTAGGTGTTGATTGCTACAATCAAGGTCTGGACGATACGGAGATCATGGAATGGAGTAAGGGTTTATCCCTTACTGGATCCACGAATCCGGCTCGTAGAGTAGCTAAGATACCTACCCCCTTTAATGCCAAGAACCCTTGGAAGGAGGAGTATCAAGGCAGCGCGGATGTCTTTAACTGCAATGGATGGGGTAAAGCGGAAGCTCTCCCTTATTTAGTATGCTGGTTAAAGGAAGGCGACGGAAAAGGAGCCGTGGAACAATGGAGAGATTCTCAAATAGTAGGACTCTCAGCCCATATGAAATATGATGAACTCATAGAGATTGCTTCATATCTATATGGGAATATAGTTGGAGAAGATCCTTGGCTGACGTTCACTAAAAGAATGCAGAAGCCCAAGGAATCTGCCAAAGTGTTTGGCTTGGAATTTCAACGACTGTTGCATAAAGCCAGACCTCAATGGAGACTAGATGATGAATGCTTCCTAGATGAAATGTTTAAACAATTCATTGAAGGATTGCGGAATCAGGAACACAGGACAGTAGCCTGTGAAGCTTGGAAGAATGATGCCTCTCTGACAGATTTGTTCCAGTCCTTAGATCATTATGATCGAAAGGCCCGTATCTTTGCCGGGAAGGTACCCCAACGGATGTCAGCAATGATAATCCCGGAGGGAATATACGAAATCGATTCATCCGAATCAGGGGAACCTGACGAAGATGAAAACGTTGGGGCCATTGGCCAAGGGAACCCCCGGTATAACCGGAACTGGGGAAAGAAACCGGGTTACATCAAGGAGAAAGTGATTACTTCTAAACCTCCTGTGACTCAACCCAATACCAAACTTACTACGGGTCCGTCTTTATCAGAGGACCTGGTTAACAATTTGGTAAAGAAGATTACTGAAAATCTTAGGAGGCCTAAGCCTAATAGGAGCGTTGTGACATGCTTTCGATGTCAGGAAACTGAGCATTATGCTGCCGAGTGTGAGGCAGATAAGCCAGTTTATAGAAACACTCGTTACCGGAACAATCCGGGTAAGGAGGACTCAGTGAAGAAGGAAAACTGAGAGGGGGTGTCCATGAAGGCAACCGGATTAGCCCCCGAATGAGTGATTGCCATGACTGCCAGCCTATCGCCGCTTGCGGTACTGGTGAGAATCCTCTAGCGATTTTGCCCAGCAGTGAAGCTAAGGAGCCTGATCAGTTCCTTACTCATGAGGCTGGGGAGACTGATAGTACACCAGGTGTCAAGAACCGGCAGAAGAACACAGAGGGGAAACCCGATATCAGTCCAGAGGGAGCGGCCAACGAGTTGGCCAGGGTGGGGTGTGCACAGTTCCCCCCGGGTCATCCTTGTCTCAAGTTTTTGGAGGGATGTGGATTTGACCTCGGCGCTAAGACAGAACTTGCTAAGTACGCAAGTAGTCCTACCTACTTGAAAGGTAGGAGGTGGTACGCAGTTGTATCTGTGAGTGGTAGATCCGCTGAGTTTCTTGTCGATACGGGTGCTAGCCACTCCTGCATTGCTAAGAGATTCTACGATCTTTTGCCTACGAATCATGAAACTTTCACAACGGAAGGAAATGCTCGTACGGCCGACGGTAGCATGATACAAACGTTCGGTAGAACATGTATGAGGTTCAGTCTACAGGAAGATAAGGACTTCATCCTTACTCCTACTGTGGCGAACATCGCGGATGATGGTATACTTGGTCTGGATTTTGCTGCATTATATGGAGCGAGGTTAGATTCCCAGAGGGGAATATTGGAAGTAAGAGACCCGTATCATCTCGAAGTACAATGTGTGCTTAGGCAAGTAAGCAGTGTAGCCAGTGTAGCCCAGACTGTTAAGATACCACCGGGCACAGCCTGTGATGTCTTATGTCGAGCGGACAGACAGTTTTCAGGAAAAACTGGAGTTGTAGAGCCAGACATGGCCATGTTGTCAAGTATCGGATTGGAATCCGCTGACGTTCTAGTAGCTAATGCTGCTTGGACGGTGGTTCCTATATCCAATACCGGTAATAAGACTGTCTACGTACAGAAGGATACGATCCTCGGGTCGGTTGTCCTGTCTGAATTGGTAGAAAGCTGTAAACATGTTTCGGCACCCGGAGCCCCTTCCTCACCCGAAAGGAGCCCGGAACTAGACATTCTAGTAGCCGAAAGCCATGTAGAAAGTGATGAACAATGTGAAGCTCTAACTGACTTGTTATACAAGTACCGTAAAGCTTTTGCAGCACCAAGTGAAAAATTGGGGCGTACCGATAAGATACTGCATACGATTGACACTGGTGAGAATGAACCTTTTAAGATTCCTTATAGAAGACTCCCACTAGCCAAAAAAAAGGTAGCTGAGGAGGAGATAGCTAAAATGCTTGAACAGGATGTAATAATTCCATCAACCAGTCCTTGGTCTAGCCCTGTGTGCATGGTGACTAAGAAAGATGGTATCATCCGTTTCTGCATAGATTACCGGAAATTGAATGGTATGACCAAGAAGAATTCATATCCCTTACCACGGATTGATGAGACTATAGACTCCCTTGGAGGTAAGCAATGGTATTGCTCTCTAGACTTACAATCCGGGTACTGGCAAGTGGGTATGCATCCAAAAGATATGGAGAAGACGGCCTTTTCCAGTCATATTGGATTATTCCAATATAATGTGATGCCGTTTGGATTGTGCAATGCACCGGCGACATTTGAAGCCATGATGGAAACTTTATTAAGTGACCTCTTATGGAAGAAATGTCTCGTCTATCTAGATGATGTGATTGTCTTTGGGAAGACATACGAAGAATGCTTGGAAAATTTAGGTATGGTCCTGGAAAGGATCATAACTAATGGTTTGAAGCTCAAGCCCAAGAAATGCGATCTTTTCAAAAGATCTATTAATTACTTGGGGCGAATAATCTCGAATGAAGGGATTAAAGCCGATCCGGAGAAACTGGATGCCGTGTCAAATTGGCAGGCACCCACGAATGCGAAAGAAGTCAGATCCTTCCTCGGATTCTGTTCCTACTACCGGGACTTTATCCCAGGATATTCAAGGGTTGCCTTTCCTATCCAGAGTTTGTCCCACTGGACACCCGGGATAAGAAAGGAACAATTCCCTTGGGGATCCGAGCAAGACGAGTCCTTTATGAAAATAAAGGATTTGTTTGCAAGTACACCTGTGTTGAAGTACCCTACGGAGAATGATCATTTCATTCTAGATACTGATGCTAGTATTGAAAGCATAGGATGGGGTTGAAGTTCCTATAGCCTTCGCTAGTAACACGTTGAGTAAAACTCAAAGAAATTATTGTACCACTAAACGTGAGTTGTTGGCTGTGGTGGTCTATACGAAGAAGTTCAAGCACTTTTTGTGGGGGAGTGATTTCACTCTACGGACCGACCACTCTTCCCTCAGATGGTTATTGAACTTCAAAGATGCAGAGGGGATGATAGGTCGCTGGTTAGCGCACCTATCCAAATTCGGTCTAAATCACAGCCAGATTGAACACCGAGCCGGGGCAAAGCATTTGAATGCAGATGCTTTGTCTAGAATCCCAGTGAGGAAATGTGCAAATGCTGAGTGCACTGATTGTGGAGCACACAATACTGTGTTGGCAGGGGTTCGAGTTCCATTCGAAACCCATCCGGAACATGTCTTGAATTGGTCCTTGGAGACCATCCAGCAGTTCCAGGAGTCTGATGCAGTCACATCACGTTTGATTAAGTTCCTTAATCAGGGTATCTGTCCTCCAAGACCCGAAGTGTCATTGGAAAACAGAGAGATGAGACGATTCTTAGCTCAATGGGCCGAGCTAGAAGTCCGGGATGGTATTCTGTTCCGATGGAAGAACCATTCTAAGAGGAAGAAAACCTTGCAAGTTGTCATACCTAGTGCTATGCGACGAGATATTATGTATTTCTGTCATGGACATAGAACTAGTGGACACTTTGGAAAGAAACGGTCTCTAGAACGTCTAACCAGACGATACTATTGGCCCGGCATGAGTACAGATCTCACCCGATGGGTGGAGACCTGTCCCGAGTGCTGTAAGAACAAACCAGGACCCGGGTTAGGCAAACTGCCATTATCCCAGGAACTGTTTGGTGTAAGGTTTGCTAGAATAGCTGTTGACATTATTAGTGGGATTCCCCCCACTCCTAGTAGCAACACGTGTATGATGGTCGTGTCTGATTATTATACCAAGTACACCCGAGTGTTTCCTCTACTGGATCATAAGGCTGTTACTTGTGGGTGGGTGCTGCACTTAGGTGTCCCACTCATGTTACATAGTGACCAAGGCAGAGAATTTGAGTCTAGTCTGTGGCAAGAGATGTGTAATTGTCTGGCGATCTGCAAGACAAGAACTAATCCCTATAGACCACAGAGCGATGGACAGGTAGAGAGATTCAATAGGACTTTGATCCAAGTATTGAAGTCTCTGGTAAATGAGCAGATGGATGATTGGGATGAACAATGTCAATTCGTGGTACATGCCTATAATGGCACTGTACATTCGAGCACAAACTGTTCTCCTAATCTCCTCGTTTTTGGAGAGGATTTGATTATGCCAGCCGATTTGGTGTTTGGCGTAATAAGAATGAATCCGGAAACCCCTTGCCAGGTGATGTTTGTAGAATCCCTATGGGATAATTTCAAACAAGCCTATGTGAGGGTTAGAGACGAGTTGCAGAAAACTGCGCGTTGGCAGAAAGTTGGCTATGACACAGGTCTAAAAGCTAGATTTTTTAATCTAGGGGATAGAGTACTGCGTCTACACCAACCTCTAGCCAACCTGAAATTAGCCAGCAATTGGGATGGACCTTTCACTATAACTCAGGTTATTAGTGATTGCACAGTGATTATTAAATCACAGCTTGGTAAATGTTACAAGTCAAATGTAGCGAGACTACGCCCATGGAGAGGGAGGGATACCTCCACCGAAATGTATGGTGATGGTCTATTGAAAGTAATGGAACAGAGTCATGTTAAGCAACTCGAAGTGGTACCGACCCGAAAGCGAGGACCCGGGCGGCCACGGAAGGTTGCAGACCCGAAGAGGGTGGTGCCCCCTGTCGTAACATCCGGAAAACAGGGGAAGATACAAAAAGTCTCGGCAGGCGCAGGTAAAAATAAGAGGAAAGGTCCTTCTAAGGCTAAGAAGACCTTGGAAAAGCCTCTTATGGATACCAGGTCAATAAAAGAGGCCTCAAAACCTCTTAGACGCAGTCCAAGGTTGCTAAAGACTGCCGTAACCTAGCCTGTTAACACAACGAGTGTGTTGTCCTGTACTGTGTACTGTTATATGTTGTAACCTAGTTCAATGTATATTTGAGCCGGTCATGAGTTTCTGGAAAAGGCCCTATGACAATGTACCCATGGTTTTGGATGGATAATCCGGTGGATATTCTTATGCTATCCATAAACTCCATAATACCTAGCGAGTTGTCATAGTTGAACCCTGAGTACGGACGGACGACCGATCGGGTATTGTATTGTTTTTATGTAAGGGCGCGTGACCTAATTAAGGGCACGCGGGAAAGTTGTTGACCCATTTTCGAATGGTCACGTGAGGCGCCGGTTTGATCATGCGCAGCGATTCAAGTTCGAGTATCCCGCCATATTGTCTTATTCCTGCGAAGGAAGAAGACTTGGCCGAGGGTGGTCTTACTCTTGTTGAAGTCTGATAGCCCGTGACAGCCATATTCCGAGGTGTGCCCTCGTTAAAAGGCACCCGCCTTTCACTGGGTAAGCAGTACTTACTGCTTATCCGGTGGATTGGGATATTTTATCCCCGAACAGCCACTTCTGTCGATGGCAGAAGAGGCCGTCCGCCTTGGCGGTGGTGCCGGTGCCAGCACCCCGCCGGAGTATGGAAGTGGTTCTCCCCAGAGTCCCACTTATACATACGACGATCAGCAATACGATGCTGATTGTGATCAGATGGATCAACAAATGAATGATTGATCAGTACTTCTCTGGAGTAGACGATAGCGACGTAGAATCGTTCTATGACGCATCCGACAACTCCAGACAAGTTAGTCCTGAACGCCGAGGTGTTCAACAACAAACTGATGTAGGTGAGCCTTACGTAGCCCCTCCATCCGAAGGTTTGAGTGGAGAGCCGGCAGGAGCCCAGTCTCATGACAGGGCTCTGATGCCACCTCCCCCTCAATTGCCGCCCCGTCTTGGTGGGAGTACCTCATTTGGTGCTTTGGGACCTGCTTCTCCGGTTGACAGGCCAATGTACCTAGAGCTGCCCCTCCCAGACAGTCCAGAATGGCACGATGTAGCCGGTCCCTATGACGGACGGATGTTAGCAATTTCTGAGGAAATGCTGATACCCACCTGTTATGGGACGTCCAGAGAGGTTGACGAACGTGTTGTCAACGCAATCTGGGAATGTGCTCATCCGCAATGGGCTAATAACTTTCCGGAGTCCTGGTTGATGGATTACCATCAGATGGCCAAAGGATTGGTAGTCCACTTATGGTTTCGTAAAGCCGTCTGGGACGCAGAAATGGCTTTCCGAAGGAATACCTCTTATAGGCCTTCCTACGTGTCTGACAAAACGGGTTACACCGGTGTCAAGGCAGATGAGGTCTCTAGATACATAGATAGAGACCAGATCCTACTGTTAGGCACAGCGGATGAGTATGAAGCAGCAGGTAACGCTGTTGTGGATTACTGTCCAGGGGTCCCCATTACGTCTCAAACCATTGAGGCGGAAGAGGCCCGTATTGGTGTGTCTCCACTAGACAGACTCGGGGTAATACAGGACCTCGTAGTACGTCTATTGGAGAGGCAGTATGCACTGGCGCATGCGGAGTTAGTACCCGGACCCGCACCCGTGCAAGTAACAGCCAAGATGGCCGATCGGATGGACCGTCTCATGTCTCCTGCTAAAGCTCCTACCTTGGGAGACGCAGCAGTAGTACCTGAGAAGGCCCTACCTGATACAGATGGTTCCCTTAAAACTGCTCAGTCTACCCCTACGAAGACTGAGCAAGTAAAGGAGAAAGCAGCTGGTGGAAAGGGTAAAGCAACCCCCACCAAAGGTAAGGGTAAAGGGAAGCGGTCAGGAACCGAACCCTCTACCAGCACGAGTGTGGCCGACAGTACCCGAACCCGTCGGGTGTCTCCACGCTCGGCCAATAAGAAGGGCGCTAAGGCTTCGGATGTCTCCGGCAATGAGACGGACGCATCCGAGCCTGGCACTTCTACTAACGGCAGATCCCGCAGGCGGAATAAGAAGAGGGTTGACCAAAGCAAACCTGAACCTATCGAGGTAGACGTTCAAGCTGATAATACAGAAGCTGAACCGGCTGTCCCAACCGTAAAAGTTGAGCTCGGTGTGCCAATCGTCAAGCTACACGACGTAATGGCCGATTTGAGTGGAGACGCTCAAGATGCCGCAGCCCAGGTTCTCGCGGGTCAACAACCCGTTGTGCAACCTGTGGATGTACCATCCGACCCGGAGGGAGAGGAGCCGGTTGACCCAGTTGTGGATGCCACTCCGACTGACGAGCAAGAGGCTGCTATCTGGGCTAACACCAATAGCAACTTTGCCGACTTCATTCCTCTACACAGGGGACACCTGAAGGGGAGTAAATCCGTATGGAGACTGCCCCCTCAGATCACCTGTGAGAAGCGTGAAGATATGGAGGAATGGCTTCGCAAGAAGCTCTCCGATAGAAAACCGGCCAATATGTACTGGATCTATTGGGAATTCGTTAAGAATTCGCCCAATGGTCTGTACAATTACGACCAGAAGGGCAAGCTCAAGTTTGCTCTACATGAGTACTACGGGGAGGATCGTAAGGATTGTCCCTTTCAACGTTGTACTCAAAGTGAGGGTGAGGTTGAATTCTTCATCGAGAAAGATGAGTTCCTTCGTCATCTCGTGGAGGTTCATATGCACCAGAGGCCGGAATATGTCTGCGACCGGGAGGTTGGCAAGAAATGTGCTGAATGCACAGGATGTGTCACCCCCCGACGCGGAGACATGGTCCGGCACTATGTGACTTTGCATGGAGAGGGCCTGGAGGCAGCCATAGATCGGGTGATGAAAATTCACTCTGAACTCTATGGTAACCTTAAGGGCCTCAATGCAGAGAAGTTGGCTTCCCTCACACCGAGTACGAAGCAGTTTGAGCCTACGGTTCCTGGTACTAACCAGAAACTAAAGGCTCGGTTTGCCCAGACTCCCGGGTCCGGCAAACTAGAGTACGCTCAGGAGGAGTACGATCTGTTGAACGAATGGAGGAGCAACAAGGCCCGCCGTCGTGGTGGGGCTTATGTAACTCCATCCGGAGAACAGATCCGAAGCCGCAGGGATTACCGCCAGGGACCCTCCGCGGCAGATAGGAAGAGACAGGCTTCTGAATCTCCAAGCCGAGCCAGGTCACCACTGGAGGCGTTGGAGAGACAGACGAATGGGGGAAGGAAGAAGCCACATCTTCCATCTCCTACTGGAACTCCTTCCCATTATGGACGAGCACCAACTCCACTAGGTGCACAGAACCCGACATTCTTTGGTGTCAGTGGACCGGGTGGCCAGTCCTCCCGGAAACACGCGCCTTTGAATGTCAAAGACCCGAAGCAGTACCCTGCTATGGGCCCACCCGGACCAGAGATGCAAATCTTTGATCAGTACGGGAGGGTCAAGCAGGAACTGCCGACAGTAGGAGGTCAAGCTCCCCGACCTACAATGAGTGCTGTGGTGAGACAACGTCCACCCGCGCCATTGTTGACAGCCAGGAAGCTGCTAATCTGCGACAGGAGGCCCTATCCGAGAAGGAAACAGCTTCTCAGATGCCCGACCTAGAACGAGCAACGAACATGAAGAACCAGCAAAAGTTCTTCAAGGTTTTTGGAGTTATCATGGATAACTGGGACGGCACACCTGAGCATGCTTTGAACCTGTTCGAGGCACGCCAAAAGGTGAAACTAACACCTGCTGTCCCCGCATTGGCATCTACGGATGGAACCGGTGTGGACCCCCCCGTTCAGCCTCAGGCTCAACAACCGGGTCCAAACCAGCCACCCGAGGAGAACATGGAACAGTGAAAACTGTTGCATGAAGATTGGGCATAATTGTGTGTCCCGGGGTGCTATTACCTATGTATTGTTGGATAGGAAACCATTTTTTTATCCAACCCGTATTGATTCGGGTACCAAACTGTACCCTAATCCGGAAACTGAAAACAGAAGGAGAAACAAACAAGTCACTCTGGAGGAGGAGTACGAATGCTGTAAACACCATAATTGTACTGTGCCATAATATAATGACTGTGCCTATTATAAAATCATGGATAATTTACATTAATATGGACTTTTGAACTACAAACCGGATTTACTACTACACCACTACTATTTGTGAGCTAGCACTACAGGCATCAGGGTTCAGCTCGCCCATACCAAGACATCAGCAGCATCCGACTCCTGTTACATCCTCCAATCATGAAAACAAGTAACTTTGTTGATAATATTATATTGTGTGTAAAATTGTATTTATAACTATATAATATCTTTTATAAAGATATATTATTATATAAAGGTACCTATAAATATACTGGATCTGCGAATCCTAAAAGTTGTTTAAGGTAATCCTAGACCTATAACTGTCTAGATAGGTCATTCCTGGTCTCAATATATTAAGAGACTATATTTCTTCTGTAACTTGTAAATATAAAACACTAAGGTATAAACTGAGCTGCGTCTCAAAAGTATAAATATTTTTCTATAAAATAAGAGAAGGTCCACTAGGTGCACAGAACCCGACATTCTTTGGTGTCAGTGGACCGGGTGGCCAGTCCTCCCGGAAACACGCGCCTTTGAATGTCAAAGACCCGAAGCAGTACCCTGCTATGGGCCCACCCGGACCAGAGATGCAAATCTTTGATCAGTACGGGAGGGTCAAGCAGGAACTGCCGACAGTAGGAGGTCAAGCTCCCCGACCTACAATGAGTGCTGTGGTGAGACAACGTCCACCCGCGCCATTGTTGACAGCCAGGAAGCTGCTAATCTGCGGCAGGAGGCCCTATCCGAGAAGGAAACAGCTTCTCAGATGCCCGACCTAGAACGAGCAACGAACATGAAGAACCAGCAAAAGTTCTTCAAGGTTTTTGGAGTTATCATGGATAACTGGGACGGCACACCTGAGCATGCTTTGAACCTGTTCGAGGCACGCCAAAAGGTGAAACTAACACCTGCTGTCCCCGCATTGGCATCTACGGATGGAACCGGTGTGGACCCCCCCGTTCAGCCTCAGGCTCAACAACCGGGTCCAAACCAGCCACCCGAGGAGAACATGGAACAGTGAAAACTGTTGCATGAAGATTGGGCATAATTGTGTGTCCCGGGGTGCTATTACCTATGTATTGTTGGATAGGAAACCATTTTTTTATCCAACCCGTATTGATTCGGGTACCAAACTGTACCCTAATCTGGAAACTGAAAACAGAAGGAGAAACAAACAAGTCACTCTGGAGGAGGAGTACGAATGCTGTAAACACCATAATTGTACTGTGCCATAATATAATGACTGTGCCTATTATAAAATCATGGATAATTTACATTAATATGGACTTTTGAACTACAAACCGGATTTACTACTACACCACTACTATTTGTGAGCTAGCACTACAGGCATCAGGGTTCAGTTCGCCCATACCAAGACATCAGCAGCATACGACTCCTGTTACATCCTCCAATCATGAAAACAAGTAACTTTGTTGATAATATTATATTGTGTGTAAAATTGTATTTATAACTATATAATATCTTTTATAAAGATATATTATTATATAAAGGTACCTATAAATATACTGGATCTGCGAATCCTAAAAGTTGTTTAAGGTAATCCTAGACCTATAACTGTCTAGATAGGTCATTCCTGGTCTCAATATATTAAGAGACTATATTTCTTCTGTAACTTGTAAATATAAAACACTAAGGTATAAACTGAGCTGCGTCTCAAAAGTATAAATATTTTTCTATAAAATAAGAGAAGGTCCAACGGATTTCTCTAAACTTAGTATTGTATTACTCAGGTTAATACCTAATTGTGTTCATATAGTATCAGATTAATTGTTCATATCTGATCATTAATATTCAATTCACTTTGTAAAGTGGACAGAGTTGTTAATTTAAAAAGTCGAAATTTTTTTTTCCGGGTTCAATAACTGTAATACGATCATTATTTACAACCACCGGTCCTTTTCAGGACCCTACTGTTGTCAAAACGTTACTATAAATCTGTGATAGTTGTATATTTATCATTTGTGGTTGTTATAAGCTACTGGTGGAAATGAAATGAACGACACTCGATGCTATTATTGTATAATTTTTCAGAAATAGGATAGTCTCATACTATAGCCTATTTCACATCGAGCAAGTGTAATTAATACCCCTTTTTAGTATTGTAAACAATCACTTACTAGGTTATTAATACACTGCGGTTTAATTACCCCCAAGTTATTGTCTAAGGGGGGCAGTGTAGGGGTATGGTATTTACACGTTACGTTCATGTACCCTTGAGACTCAGACCTAGGTCTTTCGGGTGTAGTGGGGGAATCCGGATGGCAGGTGGCAGCACCTGCCTCTGGGTTCGTATCCATTACACCAGGGGGCCTACCACTCGTCCGCCACACGTCACGTGGCCGGTCTGAGTTTCGCGGGCTTTTCCCCTATATAAGGCTGGTCCTAGCCCATGTTCTTCAGTAGTGGTTTACCCACTGCTCAACCAGGTTGTTACCCGAAAGGGTAACCGAATGCCCTAGTAGCATGTAGTCCTCTGAGGCTGTGATCGTATGTAACGTAAGCTATGAAATAAAAGCTCGGTTGCCTACCCGGAAACTTTTCTCTCTCTTCGTTATGATTTAATCTAACTTAACGAGACGAACCATTACACAAGTTTAGTGATTTGTGTATATTTTTCATCTATTTTGCAGGTGGTGAGCAGATTCTCCCAATCACTAGACTTCCCACAGACCTTTCCTTATAAATATGAAACTCTTGTAAGGGTTTGTGGCCTTACGGACCTGGGGGTTCGGGTCTTACGATTCGGAAAGAAAGAGTAAGACAGTATTTCAAGTGTATGCCAACGGTTAATTTTACTTAGTGCACACTCACGGCTGCCGAATGGTATGGAAGAGGCAGCTAATATTGATGGATAATGGTCTACATGGTGCGGAGGCCAGAAGGGCCTCTGACGTAGCAGCTGAGCCCTGGGCTTTATATAAGGACCCAGGTGTTCGTTGTCAGATGTCCCCACAGACCCGGATCGGTGCTGCCACCTATCCGGAACCTGAGGAACGTCCGACGACTCGACTCACCCGCCACGTCAGACGGTACCCAACTCTATGTTTTAACAATGTGTACCTCTACACCACTCCCCCAGACATTTAGGAGGGTGTTATAGTTATAGTAATATTACTAGGATAACATATCTATATGTCTAAACTATTAGTAATAGAGGTACAACCATAGATATAACGTTAACACCAGATTAAGTATGATTTGGATGTCACATACATATATTTGATAGTGTATGTAGTTAAATAATAGCAAGTTGAATGTTGGAATATGATACGAATTACTTGAATTAATAACAGTTGTACGTATCGAAACTGTTAATTAGCGTATTATACCATAGGATAACATATCATGTTTACGGTATAAGTAATAGGACAAGTATCATAATTCGTATACATGTGATAGTAACAGTTATGTGTAACGGAACTGTTAACATTAAATACATCACGTAATAACATTCATATGCGTTTGTAGTTATTAATACCACATTTCATTATATAGTCTTGAAAAAGACTGTAAGAGTAACTACACTATCTAATGACATATAATTTTGTAACATCATCATATGATATAACCTTATGGATCCGTTAAGGATTCCGTGAGTAGTACGAATAGAACCATTTATATTATACACTTGAAAAAAAGAGAAAAAAATCACGGTGTAGTAATGAATATAATAATATATATAATATCACCGTGTACCAAATAACCTTTATGACACCAGATTAATATACTTATGATACAACATGTCTCGCAGGACAATAATACGTATGTTCTGGTGTAGTTTACCGGATCTTATATTATAAATATGAACAGTAATTTGAGATCCGTACCAACAGATATATAGATATCCGTATCATAATATATAGTAAGTTATGACCAGTGTAGTGGATATGCACATACAAATAGTATAATAGAAAAATAGACATATAATATTATATACAATATGGTAATGGTAGATGCTGCTGGAGTCTTCTGCTGTAGTTTTCCGGATACTAGGAGGTAAGTGTGGTCAGCTAACCACGGGATGGACGTGCTAAAGTCTATGATTTCCTTTTATAGAGTGAACACGGTAGATGAATTTTGGGGCAGCTACCCACAATCCTCTAGAAGTGCTATAGTTCATAAGTATATCCGAATGGTGTAGAGTGTAGAAGTAAGGTGTAGATCCGGTTTAGTCAACAGTGTAGAATCGTAATCCGTTTAAGTATTGTTGACATAGGTAAAAAGTCCAATATAGGCTGGTCCGGAAATAGTAGTAACATATAGTATAAGTCCATTCGGGAGTATAGATGAATTGTAGAGGTAAATCGTAAAGTCCATCCTAATAAGTGGTTAGCACAGGTAGTAGCAGAAGTCTGGAACAGGTATCTGGTTATGTTTAACAGCAGCAAGTCTACTATCGGATTGTTTGTAAGTGAAGTTCTCAATCCGAATAGACTATTCAGGGTACAATAAGAATTATACGGCCTGAATTATACAATAAGCTGGTCATAGAAGGAACCCGGAACACATACAACAGGTGTTCATATACTAATGAAGAAAACATTCGCAGACCTGTAGGGTTCCGCAAAGACTATATCTGGTTATTTAGTGGTGGAGAAAAAAAATTATGGAAAATAACCCGTAGCATGCTTAGGCAGATTTCTTCGCATGCTTCTTCTTAAGAAGAGCTAGAGCCGACTCGGGAGTGCCGTCCCACTCGTCGAGGTCGACTCCGAATACCCTCATGAACTTAGTGTTCAAATTGGTATTCCGGGTAATCTCCTCTTTTACACGTTTCTCCAAGACGTGTACGTCCATAGCTGCCTTTTCTTGGGCAGCTGCGGCAGCCTCCTCCTGGGACTTTACATCGTCCCGAATGAGGGTCTCGAGGCGCTGCTTTTCAGCATCTGCAACCTCCTTCATACACAACAGGGTATCGTTAAGAAGACCCTGATGGAATTCTGTTGCCTTCTCACGGACACGTTTCTCCCAGTGGGTGTAGATGGCCTTCTGGACATCTGCCTCCCCCTGGCGAGACTTCTCGAACCAAACTTCCGCATTACCGGTTTTAATGGTAATGGCGTCTTTTGGTTTCGCAGGTGCAGCGACAGCCTTGGGGGGAGTCGATGCGGCCTGAGGACCACTTCCGGGTGTGGGGCTTCCGGACACACCTGCTGTTGGTACACAGTAGGTAGGAGGCTGATTCTGCTTCAATCCCATTTGCAGGTAGAGGCTTAGCTGCTCCTGGGTGAAGTTGGTTGGCAGGGCGGCTGGAGCGGATGCGGATCCGGCGGCAGCAGATGCTGAGGTCTTCTTAGGGACAAGACGACCACCCTTTCCTACAACCAAGGTCTGGCTCTCAGGTCCAGGTCCCTGGGTCAAGGACGGAAAGTTACGGGGATTAACTTTCCCAGGCTTCGATACGGCGCCAGCGTATCCGGCAGGTTCGGGTTTCTTGAACACCGGAGTGCCCTGAACCTGCTCGTGGGGGTGCCGAGCCAGAGGAGACCTGGAGCGGTCGTCTGCTCTGACTTTAGCAGTGGTGGTCTGACCATTACCGTTGCCGTTGCCACCACGGTTCTGGTCTCTTCTGCTCCTTTCACGAGCTCTCTTTCCCTCCTTACCGGATTCCTCGCATTTCTGCCAGAGAGACTCGTGCGTCCAGCTTACCCTTTCCAGGAGTCAGGACTATCTTTGCGCGGAGTTTCGAATCCTTAGTCTTCGGAACCTCGCAGAGGACTTGGTCCCCTGGTCGGATCTTAGACCAAGCATCCTCACTCAGACTATCGAACTCCTTCATGAGTTCCTGATGAAGCTCCATGATGCGCTTCCGAGCCCCGTCTAAACCTTCTGCTTGGCATTTCTTCTGGTGTCTCGCCAGATCACTACGTCGGCTATATTGCACCTTCGTAGTACACTTCTTGCCCTTCTTACCATAACTCGGATCACAAATGTAAACCGGGTGATGGTGGAAGTGGGCCTCTACCAGATGCCTTTGGAACCGGGCTGGAGTACTCCAGGTCCGGACCGAGACATCACTTGCATCCTGGCAGATAGAGAAGGGACAGGACTTCTGGTCGTCACCGTACCATTTCTCTAGAGCCCAACGCAGCTTCCTCCTCTGGGTATAAGTGTAATACCCTTCGGTGTGGTTTAGCATAAGCCACATCTTTCGATAGGCTTTGCTCGGATTGGGATCTTCGTCCGAAAGACGCATCCAATCTTCATCATCTGACTCATCATTCTTGTTGACTGAGTCCGGGCAGGCATAGAGGGTAGAGCCGTCCTTTTTTACTCCGTAGGCACAGTCGGAGAAACACGTCGGAATCCGGGTTTTGAATCCGGATTTGGCGTTAGCCCATCGCTCGGCCTCGGTTTGAGTTGATGGAGTGGCCTTCTCATCATACTCCACCGAGGATTCATGTACAGACTCCTCGTCTGACGACTCAACATCCATGGCAGTACTACCAGTGGCTGAGGTGCTGGGTTTCGGCTCGGCTCTAGCAGAATCCGGGAGATTCTTGAGCTTCCGAGCAGCGGACCTCCTGTTCTTACTGACCTTCCAGTCTTCCTCCGGTTCCTGGGTTCCGGATGCGCTGGAGGTAGTACTGCCGGTGGCTGGTGTAGCACTGGCTGAGCTCCTGGTGGCAAGCTTCAGGTCGGGGATAGGAGGTGCGGGTACTTCCGCGGCCCTCTTAGCCTCTTCCTGGGCCTCCTGTTCGGCAGTCATTCGGCGGACGAGAACCGTCCGAAGGGCTGCACCTCGGTCCATGCCGGTTAGTGAATTGTTCTGGACATCCACTAACTCTTGCTCGGTTATGTAAAAACCATTGTCCCACTGCTCGAAGTTAGCAGCGGCTTCCCGGAACTCCTTTGTGGTCCGGTACTGGGGCCGGGTAGCACAAGGACGTGGGTAAGTCTGCCCCTCGGGATCCGAGACGCAGCCTACCCAATCAATATTCGTAGCCTTGACGTTCCACAGGGACTTGTCAGGCTTCTGGTACGCTCCGAGCTCGAAGGCTCGGTTGGCTTCATACACTGTTTCACGGATCCATCATCTCGCTCTCTTCCTGTGTTACAGGTGACAAAGCTTCCGGAAAAGCTTCTGCGGACGGAGTCAGCTTATCCGGGTCACTGGATAGCTTGGCTGCAGCTACGGATTCCTCAGCCATGACTGGGGAATCGTCCACAGGAGTAAACTACTCCTTTTTCCGGCTTTTACGGCGCCGGGGCCGACACGGACGGAGTCTGCCTGCTGAGAGACAGACTCTGAGGACGCACAAGAGGTTTGCTAGATGGTAGAATTTAAGAGAGAAGGGGTGACCCGACTGTCCCAAACGCTACCAAAAAACAATATGGCGACAGGCCAGCTTTCGTGACGTCATTTCCCCGCAGCCCGCGAGGTCACGAGAGGTCAGCCGAGACTGGACGCGGTGACGTCATGCGGAAACGCACGTGCTACAAGTGGAACATCAACAAACTGATTGTTTTTAGGTAATTATCGCTCACGCCGATGACTCGTCTGGGGATTTAAGTGGAGATTATGGAAAGCTTAAGCAAATCCACCGGATTATCCGTCCACTACCCATTGATACATCATGCGGCGGCGACAAATAAGCCTTTCGGGTCAGTTGTCATCCGTTCCTCTAAATGTAAACATTACACCCGTTGTGTATACAGGTTAGGTCACTGCAGTCCTCTGGGCAATTCGAGGGCTGCGACGAACGTATCTCCCCTTCTCGGATAGTTCTTTATCGGACCTGACAGTCTGAAGAGCCTTTTCTAGGTGTTTCTTAGCCTTAGAGACACCTTTCCTCTTCTTTTTGTCTTCACCTGCCGAGACTTTTTTAACTCCCCCACGCTTAATCGGTGTTGGCGTGGGTGTCACTGATTCGGAACACTTTTCAGGCCTACCACGGCCTCGCTTCACTGTAGTGTTCTTTACCTGGTCTATTATGCGATTCTGGTTCAGGATCTTCCCGGAACCTTCACCATACATTTCTGTGGAGGTCTCCCTCCCAGACCATTTCCTTAATCTAGCCACATTCGACTTATAGAGTCGACCAAGGTCAGATTTAATAATTACGGTACAATCACTGATAACTTGTGTTACCGTGAAGGGACCATTCCAATTAGACGCTAATTTTATGTGTCTAAGTGGTTCATGTAATCTGAGAACTCTGTCTCCGGATTGGAATTTCCGATGCTTTAGATCGGTATCATATCCAACTTTCTGCCATTTGGCACTTTTTTTCCAAATCAATTCGGACAGACTCATATGCTTTTTTAAATCTGTCTCTTAAACATTCCACAAAAACTACATGGCAAGGTAGTTCCGGGTCCATCCCTACGACTCCAAATACTAAGTCAGCCGGCATTATCAGATCCTCTCCGAATACTAAGAGGTTCGGAGTACAATTTGTACTTGAATGTACCGTACTGTTATAAGCATGTGTCACGAAATGACATTGCTCATCCCAGTCGTCCATATGTTCATTGACGAGTGATTTTAGAACTTGGATAAGGGTTCTATTGAACCTTTCTACCAATCCGTCGCTTTGTGGTCTATACGGATTGGTTCTAGTCTTACAAATAGCTAAGTATTCGCACATACCCTGCCAGAGATTTGATTCGAATTCTCTGCCTTGGTCGCTGTGTAGCATTAGTGGTACACCGAAACTTAGTACCCAGCCTTTTACAAAGGCTTCGGCACAAGTAACTGCTTTGTGGTCCGGTAGTGGAAATACTTTAGTGTATTTTGTGTAATCACACACTACCATCATACAGGTATTATCATTAGCGGTTGTATTCAATCCACTAATGATATCTACCCCGATTCTTGCGAATCTAACTCTGAAAAGTTCTTGGGATAGGGGAAGTTTACCCATCCCGGGTCCGGGTTTGTTTTTACAACAATCCAGACAGGTGAGTACCCATCTTTGCAAGTCTTTGGTCATGCCAGGCCAGTAATATTTTTTGGAAAGTCGTGCCAACGAACGTTTCCTTCCAAAATGACCACTGGTCCGATGTCCATGACAGAAGTACATAATGTCATGTCTCATGGCATGTGGTATTACCACTTGCATGATTTTCTCACCATTTTTACATGGCTTCCAACGGTATAACACGCCTTTCCGGACTTCAAGCTCAGTCCATTGAGCAAGAAACCTTCTCATTTCTCGATTTTCCAGAGAGACCTCGGGTCTAACTAGACGTATACCCTTTGGTACTAATTGCAATAGCTGCGCAGTTATCGAGTCAGCTTCCTGGAAACGTCGTATGTGATCCATAGACCAATCCAGTATACTGGCAACTAGGGGTTCGAATGGTCTTCGAATCCCTGCTAACACTGCCCTATGAGCTCCACAATCAGTACAATCCGGATTATCACATTTCCGGATTGGTATTCGAGACAAGGCATCAGCATTCAAATGCTTCACTCCAGGTCTATGCTGAATCTGGTGATGTTCAAGCCCATATTCTGATAGATTAGCTAACCATCGGCCTAACATTCCTTCAGCATCTCGGAAGTTCAGTAGCCATCTTAAAGAGGAATGATCCGTACGTAATGTAAAGTTCGTTCCCCATAGAAAATGTTTGAACTTCTTGGTATATACGACTACTGCTAACAACTCTCTTTTGGTTGTGCAGTAATTGCGCTGAGTTTTGCTCAGTGTATTGCTGGCAAAGGCAATCGGTACTTCTCTCCCATTTTGGACTTGCGAGAGAGCTGCACCAATGCTATCATTACTAGCATCAGTATCCAATATGAAATGATCCGTTTCATTCGGATATTGTAATACCGGAGTACTCGTGAACAGGTCTTTTAGCTTTTGAAAAGCAAATTCCTGTTCATGCGTCCAAGGAAATTTTTCCTTGGTACTTCCTGGAGTCCAGTTAGCTATTGCTTGTAATGGATAACTGACTCTAGAATAATTCGGAATAAATTCCCTATAATAGGAACAGAATCCTAAAAAGGACCTCACTTCTTTGGGTGTTCTAGGTCTATTCCAATTCGTAACTGATTCGATTTTCTCCGGATCAGCTTTTATTCCTTCATCACTAATGATGCGGCCCAAATAATTTATGGACTTTCTAAACATGTGGCATTTCTTAGGTTTCAATTTGAGACCATTAGAAATAATACGTTCTAGTACCATTTTTAGGTTATTAGAACACTCTTCGAATGTTTTTCCGAAGACTATGACATCGTCAAGATATACAAGACATCTTTTCCACAATAAATCACTTAGGATTGTTTCCATCATTGCTTCAAATGTTGCTGGTGCATTGCACAAACCAAACGGCATTACGTTATATTGGAATAGCCCAATATGACTCGAAAATGCAGTTTTCTCCATATCTGAAGGGTTCATTCCCACTTGCCAGTAACCTGATTGCAAGTCTAGGGTACAAAACCAACTGTTTCCTCCTAAGGAGTCAATGGTTTCGTCTATTCTCGGTAATGGATACGAATTCTTTTTTGTCACTCCATTCAATTTCCTGTAGTCTATGCAAAAGCGGATAGTACCGTCTTTCTTTGTTACCATACACACAGGACTACTCCATGGACTATTGGAAGGGACTATTACATCTTGTTCCAACATCTTGTTTATTTCCTCTTCAGCTACTCTCTTTTTCGCTAAAGGTAACCGCCTATACGGTATTTTAAAGGGTTCCGCATCTCCAGTATCTATTTTATGTACTACCTTGTTTGTCGTACCTAGTTTTTCACCAGGTTTGGCAAAGGCAGTCCTGTACTGACAGAGCAAATCATAGAACTCTTTCCGGTCTTCCGGATTTTCTAATGAAGTTTCTTCATACAACTTGAGTAAGTCTTCCGAAATTTCATCATTTCCTGTTACCTTTTGTAAGTTTACCTTACTATCCGTTACAGTTTCCGAAAGGGTCACGTTTCCAAAAACTTGTCCCTTTTTTAAGTAGATAGTACTGTTTCCAGTATTGGAGACAGGTACTACCGACCAGGATGCATTTGCTACAATAGTGTCTGCGGATATTAATCCGATACTTGCCAGAGTAGCTACATCCGGTTCTATCACTGCAGGCCTATTGCGCATTGCAGGATCACTTCTCACTAGCACATCACAGGCTACTCCCGGAGGGATTCGCACAGTGTGTGCTACACTAGCCATACTGCTCACTTGTCTCAGTACACACCTAACCTTTACAGGATACGGGTATTTCACACTCAACACTCCTGATTGGGGTTCCAACACAACTCCATACAGGGATGCGAAATCCAACCCGAGTATCCCTTCATCTGCTATATCTGCAACGGTGGCGCTCATGACATAGTCATGTACTCCATCTAATTGTAACTTCACACAAGTTCTACCATATGTTTGCAAGGTACTGCCATCGGCCGTCTGAGCACTTCCTCCCGATTTGAGAGTATCATGTTCATCCGGTATAAGATCATAGAACTTCTTGGAGATACAGGAGTGGCTAGCTCCCGTATCCATGAGAAATTCGGCAGATCTTCCGTTAACAGTGAGGCAAACATACCACCGCCTTCCGTTTAAAACAGAGGGCATATCCGTGATGATCGGAACGTCATTGTTCACACCAGGAGTCGATCCACATCCTTTCAGGTATTCCAGACAAGGATGACCCGGGGGCAGGT
Organism: Acholoe squamosa; assembly: GCA_949317995.1. NCBI lineage: Eukaryota > Metazoa > Annelida > Polychaeta > Phyllodocida > Polynoidae > Acholoe > Acholoe squamosa. Next base: position 73,324,849 of record OX439037.1, read on the forward strand.
GGGCACTACCAACCCTGGCTAACTCGTAGACGCCTGCCTCGTTACTGATATCGGGTTTCCCCTGTGCTCCCGTGGCACCTGTTATATCAGCTTCCCTAACCTTCCGGGTGTCTACAACCACCTCGGTGCTAGGCGAGTTTGCTACTACATGCGAACTATCATCACGGATGGTGATATCATGGCAAGATTTGTCACTGGGATCCCCTTCTTTGCCCCTCGGGAGACCCCTCCCTAGTTTTCCTCTGTACTTATTCCAGAGACACCTTCCTGTCTATGGGGGACAGGTTTCTCAGCCATACATTCAGGAGCGTAGTGCCCCAGTTTCTGGCATCTGAAACATCTCCTTTGAGATTTATCAACTCTCGGTCTCTTTAGAGCTTCTGATAGTCCGGCTATTAATGTTTCCATCACATTAGTAGGAGCAACAGTGGCTGCCACAGTTGGCTTCGCCGTAGAGGCTACATTGCCAGGTTGAGTTGATCCGGAAGCTGTTTTACCAGTAACAGATCCTCCCCTCCCTCTCGAATGTACCTTCCTATACCGTTTCTGTCGGTAATACTTTCCAGCTACCTGGACTGATCCAATATATTCTCCATTTTCATCGGAGACATATTCATCCCCCTCATCAGCCTCATACGAAATCGACCGGGGCTAATTGGGAATTTTCATATATCGGAGCAGGTGTACTTTCGTATTGAAGCGGAGCTGCTCTTACCGGGTTAGGTCCTAGACCTACCAATCGTTTCTTCATGTCATGTCCATCTATTGATATGAACAGGTCACTGAAGGAAGTATCATCTTTCCAAGAATCCCAAACTACTTGTTTGTGATCCGGATCCCGCAATCCATTGTAGAATTGTATAAACAACTCTTGTAGGTAACAGTCATCGTCATGAGCCCAATTCGGACGCGCTTTTGATAGCAGGTCCTTTAGCTCCAAACCAAAGACCTTGTGAGATTCTTTAGGTTTCTGTGTCCTTTTCTTGAAGCTTACCCATGGATCTTCCCTAATGATTGTTCCAAATAGGTATGCGGCACATTCGACCAATTGATCATAGGTGCCGTATAATCCGTAAGCTGCTCTCCATTGGTTGAGAGCTACTTTTCCACCTTTTTCAACCAACAGATCAAATACGGCAGAGCTTCTTCTTTTGTCCAGCCACTGCAATTGACTTCGTCGACAAAAGCTTGGTACCTGTCCTTCCATGGATCATTAGAATCATATGGAGGGGGTATCCGTGCCTGTCTACGTGCCGGATTATTACATCCGCGTAGTCTATCTGCTTCTCGCATGCTCCAGTTCATGACTTCCATGCCATCTGCTCCCTTTCAGTAGCAGTCAATGCCAAGGTTTTGGATACATTGGCTCCTATCAAAGATGGTTTGCATCCCTGCAGGCATGGAAGTTCTTCTATTTGGCTTCCTGCCATCTCCTCCTGATCCTGATCCTCCTGATCCGGATCCTCCTGGGATGCCTGGAGGGTTCCCTCCTGGTGGACCATTATTATGATAGTTTCCGGATGAATCGCCAGGACATCCACCATTGTAACCGGCGTTTCCAGAAGACGTATACCTAGGGTAAGAATTATTTTGATTCCATCCCTGGTTATAGTTATTACCATTTTGATAATTACCACTTCCTGATGGATTATAATTATATCTATATCCATAGGAAGATGTTCTTGATTGATACGTACCGCTGTTAACATTGTTTTGTGGCGGATTTGGTCTTGGAAAAGTCCATCAGTAGGACCATTACCAGGACCCGGAGGTGGGTTCGGTAGTCTCGGACCTGCTGGTGTACTGTGGCCGGGTTGGGAGAAATATGAAGGTGGTGTTAACATATGCCTCGGTGGTCCCGGTACTCTTGATTGTGCCACGGGTGTATTATTGTTAGTTCCAGTAGCACTATCGTGAGTCGCTTTAATTTTGTGACTCAAATCTGGTATTGGTGGTGCCGGACCTATTGTATCCAGCACAGGAGTTGCTGGTGTAGGTGCGGTTCCATTACCTGCGGTATTATCCGGTTTCTTGTAGATTCCGGAAACTACATTCTTATCAGCCCCATCATCAACGAATGGGTTGTATCTAATTGGGATTGCATCTTTGGATGTTTTTCCCAACATTGTAGACACCACAGCTGGATCTATATCACCTTTAGTCAACTGGGCGGCTTCTACATATTTGTCTAAGGTTATTGCAGTAGTCTGCAATTCCTGAAGCTCATTCGTGAGTTTCTGTCTATCTTCTTCCAGTTGTTTATTGTAAGCTATAATGCCTACCCGGATGGTTTCATTGTCTTCAGCTTGTTTACTACACTGAAGTTTCAATTTCTCTAACTCGCTCTGATAATGGCATATTTCGGATTCGAATTTTGCCTTATCAAGATTTAGTTGATCGTTCGTATCTATGTATGTTTGGATGCGAATGTGTCTATTGTCATATTCCTTATTGAATGACTCTCTCATTTCCTGAAGTTTTAATTCTTCATTCTCGAGTTCCTTCATATACTCACTCTTTCTGGCTTCGAATTCCTTCCGCATGCCAGGTCTTCTTCCAGCTGAAGTTTTTCATGGAATACTTCAACTTTAGCTTTGACCAAGGTATTTAGGTTCTCGTTCAAAGTTACATAAGTTTCATTTAACAACAGGACATCCGGTCGTTTAAATTCCTCACTTTCCGGTACCGCATAGGTTAAGTCGCCATCTATAGTGCTGTAATCTAATATTGGTAGTCCGGGTCTGGCTAATCTATAAGGTAGTTCTCCGAATGTTACCCTCTTTGGCATTGGTGCCGGATGTTCTGGATTAGTACTACCACCAACTTCGAACATCGAATTACTTAACTCGTCAACAAGTGATTGTTGGCCTATTAAGTTACCCTGTCTCTGTATGGACTGTTCACGTCGTACAGAGTCTGGTAGATTTTCCTCACTATCATTATAGTGGGGTTCGGGATCTCTCCAAGATACAGATTCCGCATCTTGGGAGTTCGAATGGGTTTGGAGCACTAATGATCCATTTCCATTCTCCTGGGCAATTAATTGCCCTGCTGGGTTAGCTTCCGCGAGGCTATCTAACCCATGTACTAGCCGTTCGGACGTTATAACGTCCGGGCTATACACCAGAATTAACTGGTCACGGCACCAGTGTAAGGGTTTGTGGCCTTACGGACCTGGGGGTTCGGGTCTTACGATTCTGAAAGAAAGAGTAAGACAGTATTTCAAGTGTATGCCAACGGTTAATTTTATTACTTAGTGCACACTCACGGCTGCCGAATGGTATGGAAGAGGCAGCTAATATTGATGGATAATGGTCTACATGGTGCGGAGGCCAGAAGGGCCTCTGACGTAGCGGCTGAGCCCTGGGCTTTATATAAGGACCCAGGTGTTCGTCGTCAGATGTCCCCACAGACCCGGATCGGTGCTGCCACCTATCCGGAACCTGAGGAACATCCGAAGACTCGACTCACCCGCCACGTCAGACGGTACCCAACTCTATGGTTTAACAATGCGTACCTCTACACCCTCATAACTGAATTAAAAACATTTCCAAGAACTGAAAAAATTACATCAGCAGGATTTCTTCACATTTGGATAGGTGCTCAATTTACAGAACTGATTAAAGGAAAGCCATAAATGAAAAGGAATATTATCCTGTTTTCATTATAGCTCCTTTTTTATAGTCTGTGCCATCATTAAAATGCAGTATCCCTTTCTTTACAGGCCTCAGCAGATAGACATATACTCCGAACCGCATGGATGTCAAGGCTTTTAGATATGACATATACGCATGTTATGAACATAGAGGGGGATCTTATACATTGTTATCTAACAATTTGGGCCTGGACAGTGCTTTTTTGCTCATAACCCCAGTTCCTTATGTTCGTCTTCAAGAGGCTGCTAGTTTCAATCTGGACATGATAATAAATTGGCAAAGCATACAAAGTCAACCACACCATAGTTTTCCAGTTAAAACCGTTTAGGGTTCAACAGGGAATCAATCCCCGGCCCCTGGGGCAGGAGGCGAGCTCGCTGTCCATTATACCAAGTCGACCGGTGGTAGAAGTGAATCTACATCAAGGATTTGAAAAAGTTTTCCGACATACCTGAAGTTTACAGAGCTCTTTAGCATAGATTTCAATGGTGCCAGGTGGAGTTATTAAGAGAGAAACTTGGTTAGATATGGCCGTGTACCGGGCTGTGTACATTGGATCGGTATGGAAAATCAATGGATTCTTATTTATTTCAAAGAAAATGGAGACAAAATGTAGGCGAACACCAACTAGAGATCGTATATTTGGTGGTGCTAGAATAATAGGGCTTGACACGCTTGGATTCTACCCGAAAAATGTGTGTAAAGGTGGAGGTATGTCGGGCAGAACAACATGGCCACGACGGCTTGGCAAACCGTGCAGATTGGATGCACTTACAAAATGTCTTCTCCTGGATTCATTCTGGGGTTATATGGTAAGAAATTGATACAAAATGGAGAAATATGTTAGATAAACGCCTTAATCAAGTTATGATAGAGCACTTTTGGGTCTATGGTTCAATATTCTACTCCAGCTACGCGGTCGTGGAATATTGAACCATAGACCCACGTGTGCTCTATCATAATGTTGATTAAACGCTAATTATACCACGATTCTGGGTCTTTCAGTGCTGATATGCCTATATTTGCCGTGCAATATCAGGGCTTATTACACGATTTCTGTGATTCTGAGTGCTTTTCCTGGATATTCCCATGCACATACCTGTCGATATTGCACACCATGATGCCTGCATCATGACTTTTGTAAGGTGTGTGGTTATCCATGGATAACAGGCACCGGTGTGGTTATCCATGGATAACCTGCACACCTTACATGTCCTGACATGTCATATGTTACATGTTAAAACCCACGAAACTTTCATGGCCAGGGTAGGGCTCGAACCTGCAGTCTCAGATCCAAAATTCAACTCCCTATGCACTGCTCCACAGGGACTGATGAGAGAGGTGGTTGGCTAGAACCAGGTCTTGATATGATACAAAGCCCGTGGAGGTCACTCACATATAACTACTATACACTCAAAGTGTGAAAATCCCCGCAGTGTGTTAGCAAAGGATAATTACACTCGGGCTACGCCCTCATGTAATTATCCTTTGCTAACACACACTCGTCATGAATTATCCATTGATTACTTATTCAATATACAACACAAGTGTTTTTTTAGAATTTTTGGATATACTTTTTCCAGGTCAAGTTTGACATAGAATTTTTTCAATCTCACCATTTTTTCCAAGTGAAAAATCTTGCAAATTCTTAGTAGGATCGAACCCTGTCCTCACTGGTGGAAGTCTAGAACCATAGCCATTAGACCACCATGTCAGGTGAGAAAAATACCTTTACCATGAGTGCAGGAGCTTAATTCAAAACATTAGGGCTACTCATGCGTTAACTGCACTGTAAGGTAATTCTTCCCTTCTCTCTCTTTGTCCTGGGGGGAGGGCACAATGCTTCTAATAGCAGGCAAAAATCCTACATTCATGGGAACAACTCTTGAATACTGTACGGGGGTCAACTGCACCCTGTGCTCTTTTGTTAGCCCATATGGGGACGGGGAACGATGGTATAAATACTGTTGTGAAGAAGAGTGACTCCACAGCTATTCCTTTATTTTGGGATTCTTACCCCTGTGCCCAGTCAGTACTTCTTGGAATAGTGTAGGAGGGCTGAGGCTAAGATAGATGCGATCTTTTTAAGATCGCTCACTAGGATAAGGTAGATTAATTCCTAAGATCGCTGAGGTCGCGATCCCAGGATGTTTTGAATTAACCTCCTGGCCGGTCTACCCTATCTAATGCAGTGGTTGCAGGCCTCTCAGGAAGAGTAAGTCCTGGGATCACTTTACTATTCCTTTTCCAGCACTAAGATCACTGTGATCTTAGTGAAATAATTGCATAGTGGTTTCACCTGAGTACAAGAGCACTTACAGGGAACACTCCTGATCGAAAGAGTGAATAGCCTGCTGCATACATAAACAGGGGAGGGAGGACATTTACTGAGAGTCCTTGAGGGCCCTTAGGCCTACTCATGCGTTAAGGGCACTCTAAGGTAATTCTTCCTTCTCAAGCTTTGAAGTGAAGTCCTAACCAACTCCCTTTGGTATCCTCTTGCTACAAGCCAGACTCTGTCTTTGGGGAATTTCATCTCTCTCTCTCTATTGAGGTAAGATATTTTTATTTTATCCTGGTTTAACATTTGCATTAAAGTTACCTTATTTACAGATGGAATCTAATATATTTCTTAGCCCATATGGGGACAAGGAACGATGGTATAAGCACTCGTGTGAAGAAGAGTGACTCCACAGCTATTCCTTTATTTTGGGACTCTTACCCCTGTGCCTAGTCAGTACTTCTTGGAATAGTGTAGGAGGGCTGAGGCTAAGATCGACAGTGTGATTTTAAGATCGCTTAATAGGATAAGGTAGAATAATTCCTAAGATTGCTGGGCTTGTGATCCCAGGATGTTTTGAATTAACCTCAAGATAGAAAGAGTGAATAGGACCTGGAGGTTAATTCAAAACATCCTGGGATCGCAATATCAGTGATCTTAAGAATTATTCTGCCTTATCCTATTAAGTGATCTTAAGATTAGACTGTGTTCACATTTCCTAGCCAGCACTAAGATCGCATCGATCTTAGCCTCAGCCCTCCTACACTATTCCAAGAAGCCCTACATTGCAAAAAAGGTGTGTGATTCCAACACATCTATGATATTCAAACACTTACAGCTAAACACCATCAGATTCTAAACACTTATCCTGAAAACTACACACCTACTTCTCACACACTTAAACACTTACACACCATAGTGTTAAGGTGTTTGAGTTAAACACATCCAGTCTCTATGTGTTTAGTCTTAAACATGTATTTGAAAGATAAACATTAGGTGTTTAGCCATCTAATAAGAATCATAAGCAGATAAGATAAGTATAATATGTATGAAATGAGTAAAAGGATAGTACCCTCGCTTTTATAGTTGTATATCACCCAGTTTCCCGACGACTCAGTAGGTTTGTATGTATCTAAACACCTCCTAAAGCTAAACACTACCAATCTATACATTTACTCATGCTGCACATCTTAAAGCTAAACACCTATCAAAACTAAACACTTGTAAAATCAAACACCTGATAGCTAAACATGTTTAAAGTTAAATTCGTTTAGCCAAAAATGTGTTTAGAAAAGTGGGACAAAAATGTGTTTAGCTATGTGTTTAGATCCTAAACCCTGGTGTTTGTTTGCTAAACACCAAATTAACAGTGTAAGAGCCCTCAAGGACACTCAGCACATGTCCTCCCTCCCCTCTTTATGTATGCAGCAGGCTATTCACTCTTTCGATCAGGAGTGTTCCCTGTAAGTGCTCTTGTACTCAGGTGAAACCACTATGCAATTCTTTCACAAAGATCGCAGTGATCTTAGTGCTGGAAAAGGAATAGTAAAGTGATCCCAGGACTTGCTATTCCTCAGAGGCTTGCAACCACTGCATTAGATAGGGTAGACCAGCCAGGTCTTATGATATGTGCCTACACTAAGATCACTGGGGTTGCTATCCCAGGATGTTTTGAATTAAGCTCCTGGTTTCGCGAATTCGATGCATTGGAGGGGCAGGGTAGTCTCCAAGAAATTTTGGAGTGGGGTGATTTCTCTTTTCATGGGTATACTATGGGTTTGGGATGTTACTATTGCAAAAGTAATTTTTCTTAAATATGTAAACTATTGTCATGGTTACCAATTCAATTTGGTACCACGTCAACAATTGCTCGGTTGTCGTACCTACTTGCAGCACAGGTACAATTCTGTTATCTAACTATCTACTGTATGTCCATTCCGTGCACCCACCTACCCCCAATGTACACCCCTAATTTCATGATTATTTTTGTAGCACAGGTGCAATTCTGGTATTGAACTATCTACTGTATGTGCATTGTATGCACCTATATATCCCCCATTTACATCCCTAATTTCATAGTTGTCCCATGTATAGTGACAGAGCTACAGAGGAGCATGTCAATTTTTGCCCGGGCAATTGTTGACATGATGTTTCCCCTTGTAGCTCTATACCTCTACATAGCACAACTTTGAAATTAGGGGTGTACATATGGGGTATGTGGATGCACAAAATGGACATACAGTAGATTGTTAGATAACAGAATTGTACCTGTGCTACACGAATAACTGATAATAATGTCAACAATTGCCTGGGCAATTGTTGACATGATGTTTCCCCCTATAGCTCTGTTCCTATACATGGCACAACTGTGAAATTTGGGGTGTGCATAGGGGCTATGTGGGTTCACAAAATGGACATATAGTAGATAGTTAAATACCAGAATTGCACCTGTGCTACAAAATTAATATTGACATGATGCTTCCCCTTGTAGCTCTGTACCTATACATGGCACAACTATGAAAATTAGGGGTGTACATAGGGGGTATGTGGGTGCACAAAATGGACATACAATAGATAGTTAGATAACAGAATTGTACCTGTGCTGCAAGTAGGTACGACAACCGAGCAATTTTTGTTTTCAACTTGAATTTATTGGTATTCTATTGATTATCTATTGGTTTCGTGGAATAAAATAAGTAGTCAATGGATAATTCATTACTTGTGTGTGTTAGCAAAGGCTAATTAAACTCGGGCTATGCCCTCGTGTAATTATCCTTCACTAACACACACGCATCATGAATTATCCATTGACTACTTGTTCAATATAGACAGAAGTATTCGGTCTTGTGGATAATACACACTGCATGGCAGTACAATACATGTTTACTACATATTATGGGAGGAGAAGATCTTAGAATGTAGGCCTAGCTTTCTTTACCAGTTTCCTGGCAGGCATTGATGCATTTTATTAAAACAATACATATCTCAGTGTACCAGTCCATTGATCCAGAATCCAATTTCTAAGTGTAAAAAAGAATGACTACATCATTTGTATAAAATTTTATACATAGGAACTAACAAAGTATGCCCATAGCCTGGAACAAAGACAGCCATCCCTTGGTCTAAAAGGAAATGTGCCTCCTATTTGTCTGCCTGCATGACAATAAATATATGGCATGTTTGAGACAGTAGGTATAGTAGTAAAGAATCACAATAATGAAAAGGCATGTGGTGTTCTGTGTTAGAAGGTTATTAGCCACCCCCTTATTGGCTATTACCACCACCACCACCACCAGCCAGCGGAGGCTAATTTGTATGTGAATACAAATGGCTGAATATAGTGGGTCATTTGTCTACCTTGAGTTACATTGCTTCACCAAAACAGCTGCTACACTATAACACATAACATTTAAATCTTAGTCACATTTCTGTCCTTTTTTTTTTGCTATGGATCTTTCAACATTCATTTATGCTTCATATGTTATTCAATTTTTATCAAAGGATACTTCCAACATAAATTTCTTGACTCTCATCTGACCACTAAAAAGGGCCTTAGATACTCCTCGCTTTCATGGAGCATCATTCTTGTGAGAGTGAGACAATATGCACCAGAGTATGACAAAAGAGGCCGATAGCCCACAGCACTATAATAACATCGCCGTAAGGTGATCTACTTGTGCTGCCTGTTCTACTAAATATTTGCCTGTTATTGGCCAATGGTGGCTCCTTTTTGCTGCCATTATTTGGTCACCTTTTATTTGCAGACAACAATGGCTCACCAACAGATGGTGCAAGTGCACCCTTGTTCTAGAAGCAGTCCCTTCTATTCCAGCTTTCCTTGAAAACAAGGTTTTCTATTTTTTCTTTGCAGATTACATTGGTGTCTGCTATTGCTCTTTGCACAAGGTTTGATCTAAATAGTGAACAAGTAATCAATGGATAATTCATGACGAGTGTGTGTTAGTGAAGGATAATTACATGAGGCCGTAGGCCGAGTGTAATTAGCCTTTGCTAACACACACAAGTAATGAATTATCCATTGACTACTTATTTTATTCCACGACTACTTATTTTATACCATTGACTACTTATTTTATACCATGAAACCAATAAATAATCAATAGAATACCAATAAATTCAAGTTGAAAACAAAAATTTCTCCCGTTTCAACACCCGTTATCTCGAACTTTGGTGAATTGACCACCAGTCTGTCCGTTCCTATAGCAACAACCCTTCCCTCCCCAGTTCTCACTGGAGACTGCTCCTGTCTGTGTTGTCTGGCTAGGAGTTTGGCAGCCTCTCGTTCCTTTCTCCCCTTTTCAGCCTCCTCCTCCCTTAGCTTAACTCTTCGTTGTTGCTCGGAGGCCCTCCTCCTGCCATTTGGTCTCAGCCTCCTGCTCCTCTCTCTTTTTCTGCTTGGCCGCCTCCTCCCTTAATCTCTCGGCCTCTGCCTCTCTTTTCTCTTCCAGGGCCCTTAATTAGCATTTTAATAACTGAATCTGTATGTCTATACCCGCCAACCCGTAGGGCGAGAGCATGGTAAGTATTCCTCCCTCCCCAGATCCCCCGTTCCCCAGTGTCTGTTTGGCAAGTTCTGTGGAGGTTCCCTGCCCTGTGCCCTTTCCCGATCCCGCCGAGGTGTCTGCAGAAGGCGTCTGAATCATGGCCATTGCATAGTTCAGGCCATAGATCTGTTCAGGGACAGGTCTGTTGTCTTGGAGACGTTGGCTGACGTGTCTAGTCCGTAGAGGGTCAGTTCAGTGCCCCAGGTCTCGGCCTGAACCCCTCCCTCCCCACTAGGTGTCCCGCCAGTCCCCTCTCCAGCTCCCTCCCCCAACACCTCTTCCTCATATGATTTCTCGAAACCTGGGTCTACCAAGTTGTAGTCCACCTGAGCCCCTGGGAACAGTCTCTTTAGTCTGATCATCATCTGGTTAGGTGTCTCCCCCTTTTGGCTGTATCTAGAGCACAGGTCTCTGATTCTGGCCTTTTCCTCCTCTATCTTGGTCTGTACTTCCAAGGTGCTGGTAGGACTCGGAGGTAGGTTCGGTGGGGTTCGTTCCTCCTCCTGCTCTACCTGGGCCTCCCCTCTGCCAGACTGCGACCCCAAGACAGCCTGTGTCGTCATTGCCGCTGCTGATGCTGATTTACCTTTTCCCCCTTTAATGTCTTTTTTTACCCTCTTCCCAGCACTCTTCATCTTCTCCTGATTGCTAGGGCCTTTCCTTTTGCTCCCAGAGCGCGTCCTGGCGCTAGGCTGGGCCATTGGTGAGCTCCCTCCCGTAGTCTCCACCCCCACTTTCTTTGGCATATTTTTAACAGCATTCTCTCCAGCGTGTTGGCTGACATCATATAGCTTTCTGGTGTGTCAAACTCCCCAATGCATACTCCGGGGGAGCTGAGCTCAGTTTTAGGGCTGGCCGCCTGGTTTACTTTCGGTGGGCTTAGTGGGGTTACTAGTTACTGAGCAGGAATACCTCTAGGTCGGTGTAATGAATAATTGCTCACTCCTGAAGATTGTCAGAGTGTGGCGGTTTCTTCGTACCTGCTGAAGTGTGGCCGGACTGAGCACCTTGCCCCTTTTTTATACTCAGGTTGTCTCAGGTCACCCTACCTATCCCGCAGCAATCTATGCTCTGATTGGCTGTTCACTCCTGGCCTCTTCGGCGGAGCCTGGGAAAGAGGTCTCAGACCTTCTCCCCCCCCTTGGTGTCATGGGAACTCCTCTATCATTGGCTGCCTCCCATGGGAACGCCCCTCCTCCCTTCGGTGCTTCTTTCTTATTGGCTGGTCACCTCCAGTTCATCTTGGCGGCGATCTCCTCATTGGTCGTGGGGGACTGGACCCTGGATCTCACCTGTTCTCGACCCTGTCTCCTCCTATCCCTCTCCTCCTTAGCCACCACCACCTCCTCTGAACGATCTCCCAGTCTTCTCCCGGCTGTGGGATCTGGTCTGGCTGGGTTCTGCTCTGATCTGCATCCCACCTGTCTGGTGGCTTCCATCAAGTTTCTAGTCGCCATTGCTGCCCCCGGCCTGCCTTGCGCCACTGTTCTGACCTTGGCGCATTCTATGTTGCCTGGCAACTCCTGCCTCTCTCCAAGCTCCCCTCCCGGTGGCACCTTCTTTATGGTGCAAAATGCACCACTTTGGTAGGGCGCCCCTTCTGTATGGTAAACAATACCTTCCACTGAACGCCTACCACCACCCACGGACCCATCCAGTATGACTGGAGCTTCGGAGATATACCCTTCTTCTTTAGGGAGTGGTAATAAATGACTGTGTTGCCTCAAGATATCCACCACCACATCCTGACATCATAATTTCATCTCTGCCTCTCAACTGCCTTGTCCAATACAATAACGTCTGGGCCATCTACACTTGCAGCTCTGCTACATATCCCTCTAAGCAGCACGGTGGGGGTCCCGCCAGATACAGGAGCACCAATGGGGTCGCTGTCTCCCTCCCCATCATCATCATATTCGGCGTCACGTTAGTGGAGGAGTGAGCGGAAGCTCTGTAGGCAGCCATCACATAGGGCAATTTCCGGTCCCAATCCTTCTGATCCTGAGCCACTGTAGTGGCTACAACACCTCGATAGTCCGGTTGACCCTCTCCACTATCCCGTCACTCTCTGGGCGGAAGGCACACGTCCGGGTCTTGGTTGACTTCCACCATCTCAGCCGCTAGGTCCCTCAGGGCCTACGCCTCCATCCACTTTGTAAAGTAGTCAGCAATAACTACTATGTATTTATTCCCTTCCCATGTCTTGGGTAAAGGGCCCATGATTATGCATGGCCACCCTTTCCAGCAGCAACCCCACCGACAAGTGTCCCATGGGAGCTCGGTGGGGAGGCTTACCCGACTTCCTCCTTACGCACGGCTCACACCTGGGCACACCACCACATGGCATCTCTCCTGAACTCTGGCCAGTAATAGCTATCCTACCACTGGCCCAGGATGCCGTTAACCCTCCCCAGTAGATGCTTTTGAGCTGCCCATGCCTTCATCTCATATCCAGCCCCTCCAAGCTCCGTCACATCCTCAACTCCCCATCCGGTCGGGGAAATGCCAGGATAGGGGCACTGGTCAACGCCTGTTTTAGAGAAGCAAAGGCTGCCTGGCAGTCCTGGTTCCACTCAAACCGCTTCCCTTTCTCTGCCATGGACAACAGAGGTTTGGCCACCAAAGAAAAGTCCTTGACAAAATTCTGGTAGTACCCTGCCAATCCCAGGAAGCTGCGCACCTTTGGTGATGTTATGAGGAACCAGCCATCCCCCCACCGCCTCCACTTTGTCCGGGTCGGTGGAGATCCCCTCCTCACTCACCATTTGCCTTAGGAACATCACTTTCCTTCTAGCCAACTTCCTAGGCTTAATCTTGAGTCATTAGCCTCTCCAGTACTTCCTCCAGGTGCCAGAGATGTTCCTCAAATGTAGAGGAGAACGACCACGTCATCCAGATAGACTAAGCAGGTTTCCCACTGCAATCCCCTCATAACCACCTCCATTACTCGTTCGAACGTTCCCGGTAAATTACAAAGCCCAAAGGGCATTTGGTGGAACTGAAAGAGTCCTCTGTGAGTGGTAAACACTGTCTTCTCCCGGTCACTGGCAGCGATATCTAACTGCCAGTAGCCACTTGCGAGGTCCAAAGAGGAAAACCAGGCCGTCCCAGTCGTGGAGTCTAAACAGTCTTCCACCCAGGGAAGAGGGTAGGTGTCCTTGATAGTTACAGCATTAAGCCGGCTATAGTCAATGCAGAACCAGGTAGTCCCATCCTTTTTCTTGACCAGCACAATCGGAGAAGCCCATGGCCCCTCCGCCGGCTCTATGACCTCCGCCTTTAACATCTTTTCCACCTCCTTGTCCACCACCTGCCTCAGCTGGGGATCCAGGTGCCTTGGTGGTTGCTTCAGGAGGGCCTTATCACCGGTATTGATGTGGTGTTGGATTAAGGTAGTATGCCACCTGTCCTCTGGTCCCAGCTGGAAGGCACTGATTTTATGTCTCAGCAGGTTGAGCAGCTCCTTCCTTTTGTGGGCCTCTGTCCCTTCCACCAGCTTGGCCACCACCTTCCAAGCCTCCACACTCAACTCTTGTTTTCCCACCACTCAGCATATGCTGCTAGCTCCCCCGGACGCCACCTCCACCGCTGTTAGAGTTCCTAGGGTCTCTGCCCAGTGGATCATCAGGGCCTCTCCTCCTGGATTCAAAACCCTTACACAGGCTTGCCCCTCCTCCGGGATCACCAGCCCTCGTCCCACCAGGAACAGGCTGGCTCTCCCGCTGGGGTCGCCCTTCTCTACAATTCCCTACTGGCCCTCCGGCCAGTCCCCCAGAACTCACCCTTCCACCATCGCTTCCTGTCCATCGGCCACCACCGCAGCCCTGGCGCACACAATCCTCCTTACCAGCCCGTCGGTGGTGGCATTATCCCCAGGCCTTACCACCACAGCCTCAGCCATTTCCACCCTAATGCGGTGATCCCTTAGAAATGTAGCTCCCAATATGGCCTCATTACCAATTTCCGCCACTGTGAACGGCATGATGGTCGTCCTAGACCCTAGTTGAAACTCCCCGGTGAACTTCCCCTGGACCGCCATGGGCCGGCCATATGTATCTTCTGTTGACCACCGAAGCGCTCCCATCAATACACTGACAACAAATTAAGGGAAGAACCTGTGTCCACTAGTAACTGCACCCATGCTCCTCCTATCCTGCCTGCCACTATAATGCCATTGCCCCCCTTTTCTTGCCTCCCTTGTATTCTTTCCTCCAGCCTAATATCTTTGACCCGAACTAGGCCGCTGGTCAGGGTCGGTTCTGGTTTTCCGCCAGACGAGCTGGTGGCTGGGAGGTGACCTCCATCTTCTCCAATTCTCCCTCCCTTCTTCAACTGAGGACATTCCCTCTTGAGGTGGCCTTCCTGTCCACACTGGAAGCAGCCCGACCGCCTCCGGTTCATAGCCTGTGCACCCGCCTCCATGTTTCGGCTCAGCTCTTTCAGCACGGTGGCCATCTCATCCATCTTTGCACAGTAAGTCATCATCTTTTTGGTGAGGGAGGTGTCCTCCCAGTTCACCGTTTTCAGGTATGCCCCTGCACCTATGGCGGTCATCACCACCATCTGCAAGTCCTTAGGTTGGGTCTGGTAGACCAACTGCCTTAGCTGACTATCTCCCAACGCCGACAGGAACCGATCAAGGACGAGAGCGTCCACAATCGGGGTAGGCCAACCGGGTATATTTTGTCAGCTTAGGACTCTTGGAGGACCTGCAAGATCTCCCCTGGTTTGCGCTTCCTTGTCCTGAGTAGGGCCTTATAGGTTTCCATCTGGTTTGGGGTTAGAACCTGAGCTCCAACACCTCCAGTAACTGCCGATATCCCTCCGCCGTAGCCGGCTTAACACCCGTGAGTAGCCGACGAGCGGGTCCTGTCAAACTCAATCCAAGGAACATGCCAGCTTCCTCTGATGTCCACCCACTGACTCTGACGCACAAGTTGAAATGGCTAAAATAATTTGTCAAGTCGCCCGTCCCATCAAACTTGGTGGGTTTGATGTGGTTCCACCCGGACCTTTCACTCCTCCTTCCTATCATCGTCTGGGCATCCCCCGAATTCCCCTCTCTCATTTTCAGCGTCTCCACCCTTTGCCTCCTCTGGCAGCTTAGGTAAGTAGTTTCCCCCCCTTCTGCCTTTCCCACGGCCTCATCTTCGTCACAAAGGTAGGTGTTGTCTTCTTCCGGCAACTGGGACTGTTCCAGGGGTGTTCTCTCGAACCGATCCCACCCCTCAGCAACCCTGCCCCCCACCACCGGAGTCCCACTGACCATCACTGCCCGTCCGTTCTTGCCATCCACCTTCTTTGCCATGTTCCTGACCACTTGTGGGCCCTTTTCACCTGTCTTCCCAGGGCCCTGCTCCTGCCTGGCAGCTGACCTCAGCTCCATCCTCCTCCAATCTCTCTCCCCCGATCCTCCTTCAGCCATTCTTCAATCATCACAGATGCAGGTTCGTAGAAAACAATTTCTATAGAAAGCGCTGTCACCAATGTAGCGTTCCATCTAGTCATGCAATGATTGAAGAACCCAACTCTTTAATTAAAGATAACTTGCACTTGTTTATTTCCTGGCCACCTTGGCCACACCATCTAAAAGTTCATCACATTGTCTGATATCGTCTGCAACTCCTAGGGATTACCTGGAATGACCGTACGCTTAGGGCTGTCGGCTGGATCTGACCCTCGGTGAAAACAATTGTCCCTTATATACAACTCTATTTTTGAATTTTTGTCACCACACACTGAGACCTTCTGTCAAGTAAACACTGCACCACGGACTGTGTACCACGGATGACCTTAGTGTTAGGGGATCAAAATGCAAATGATGAGGATAAGTCCCTATGCATTTCCTTATGGAGGCCAGAGATTTTGACCCATTATGATCTATAGTTTTAAAGGAATATCAGTAATATTCATTAACTTTTATACCAGGTCATTATCAGATAAATAATTACTCTTATAATTTGTTGCAATTTGGCATTTCTCGTTTCTCCCAAAAGAGAAACACACAAGATTTTCTTGTCCTTTCAATTCATATTAATCCTAATTCTGCACAGTGTATGGACTTTTTAACCCTTCATTAAGGACCTCATGTCACCCATGGCATTTTATCCTGTGCAGGATATATCGACAAACCCGTTAAGGGTCGCAAATGTATCATAATTGCCCTACCATATCATAGTATAGCATTACAGGCTAGACATGAAGCATGGATGTGTTCTGCTTGATTATTTACAAAAAAACTGCTATCGTCCTTTAGATAATCAATGGTGAAATGGTGGACTTTTTCAGGAAATTGGGTGGATGTGTGAAATTCCCATTCTCCAAACCTTACACCAAAGGGGTGCTTACTCAGCTATCAGTTCACTGTATCTATCCAAAGGGCTTTGGTTACGAGCAGGGGACTCTCAGGTGTAATTAGGCACCGAACCAATAGATCTATCTATAGTCAATGCCAAATGTTATTGGGTAATAACAATTTATGAAGCAAAAATGTAGAGCAGTTACATAAATCTCACTTTAGATGCATGGGCTTTTATGGCAGGGCAAAGGTAATAAACAAAAATCATCATCATTATTTCCTAGGTCACACAATACATGAACTGGGTTAGGTTGAAATATGTAATTCATGAGAAGAAACGTTCTCTCAGTTAAACTGTTGGTTGAATTATTATCATAGACACATAAACAATACTATTATGTTACGAGGCTAACTAGACAGAACCATGGTACAGCCAAATATCATAGAATGGGTTGTGCCTATTCCAAATGAGCCCAATACATTTTTAACCTTTCATAATATAGTACTTAAATAACGTTATATACTCATATTGATATTTACAGCTTGTGTGATCATGGAAACTGAGTGGGAAATGCCATTTTGGCGAGAATCACAGGAAGATCCTAGCAATGAGAGTCCTAGCTGGTACTGTTGGGGAATAATTGCACTATAGTAGCGGTCGGGTGATACGCGGCCATCGAGCCTTGGTAAATGTAGCATAACTTCTTCAATTCTGTAACAATCTGAATAAAATAAAAGGAATGTCCCCATTCACATATACAAGGAATAGTTTATGTGTTGAGTGAAAGTACCCATTTAGAGGGCATAAAGCTGATGATACTTTGAGCGGCCATACCACCTCACATAACCATAGCATGGACCAGAGCCAACTGACCCCCTCATGTGTTCAGTGATGATTAGGAGCCTGATGTCGTGGCCAGAGCTATCTGGAACAGCTTCAATGTCATTTAGGACACATGCAGCTATACATGGATATGAGAACTGGAATTGTATGTCTATTAGAAGTGAAATAGGTAAATATTTCGACTTTGACAAGCTGCAGAATAAACCTAAATCAGCATACCAGCTCAGTTCTCTTATGCCATGGCTAATATCGACGACACTATAGATTAGTACTACTTACGCCGTATTCGATGGGGGGGGTGGAATACGATCCTCGCATATTCGGCGGCGCCATTTTGAAATTTATGCAGAGCTAATTTGTTTCGTATATACGTTTGGTTATTAGAAGTTTTACACAAAAAAAGAATGATTGAACTAATTAAATAATATGTTATGAATGGTTTAAGGTATATCTAAGTGTTAGCGCCATGTTAAAAAAGAAGATATTGCCCTGTACAAGGAACATTTATATCGAAACTAAAAGTAGTGGCTAGCTCCATATCACATGACCTACTTCGTCAAGCAAAGTGTCATGGCGGATGAAAACAAACCAGGACGACTCGACACGTTGAAAAACAGTAAATATGGTTGTGTTTCTTGATTTTAAAGCAAATTCATCCGTAGGGCCATGGCATAAACACAAATGTCAACTCACAGTGAATAATTTAGGATTGTATTCCCCTCGGTGCTTCTGCCCTTATTCAACGAGGCCTTATAGGCACCTCTGGGAATACGATCCTAAATTTTTCACTGATTGTTGACATTTGCTTATATATCTACCTATTCACAAGACAAAGGACAGCTAGAATTTTTTATTCATTCATATCTAGATCCATTGATTCAAACTCCTACAGATGCATATGATAGGGCCTAACTAAGAAGGCCTATAGTGAGTCTACATGGACTGAGGTAGTATGCAGTCACACCTGGCTGCACTCAGTAGGCCTACACAGGTCCTTATACCACGATTCTGGCACTTCCGGTGGTTTTATATGCGATATATGCGTGGTATATTCTGCATATACCACTCATGTGCATTTTTGAATTTTTTGGTATATACTTTTTCGGGGTCAAGTTAGACTTAGAATATTTTTGGAAATTATGGCAGCTATACAAAGTTAATCTAGCCATTCTCCATAGTGAAAAATCGTACCAACTCGTATGAGGATTGAACCCCGGCCGCAGTGGTGGTAGGCGAAGGCCTTAGCCATTGCGCCACACTGAACGGTGATGAAATCCAATGCGAAAATAAATAAGTTCTAACCTGGGTTCCTTGTCCTATGTTTACACTCACTTTTCGTATGGAATCCAACCATGACATGTTATAATATCAAAGTCCCAAGAAGTATTCGATCCATAGACGAGGAATGCGTGCTAATTGTCTCCATTTTCTTCAATATAAATAACAATCCATTGATTTTCCAAACCGGTCCGAAATTTTCGGCGTCTTCCTCGTACGACGAGCAATTGACCTATATCTACATCCGGGCCACTGACACACTTTCACCGGACAAGGAGGCGGGTGGGAATGGCCGGACCGCGACTCGCTTATGATGGAAAAATCAATGGATTTTCCTTTATTTTGAATATATTGGACATAATACTTATGGAGGGATCATCTAGACTATCTAAGGATGTGTATGTTTTAATTTGAAGACTTGTCATGGTTGGATTCAATACAAAAAGTGACTGTATACACAGCGGTACCTCTCCCGGCAAGGAACAAAAACAATGGCTTCGCGCAGAGCGGACACGGGCCGTGTCGCTTGCACTTACAAAAGGTCTTCTCATGGCTATATTCTTTGGATCTCAGGAAAGAAATTAATACAAAGTGGAGGAAATGGTGGTATAAACGTAATAGAAGATGCATATCGAGGCCCACGGGGAGTATATGCTGGATATACTCCCCTAGGGCCTCGATATGCATCATCTATTAGCTTAATGTGAGCTCCTCCTGGCCCCAGTGCTGTAGGTCCATAGGCAGGGTGACTAATTCCCTACATTTTCTAACAGGGTAAAGGTTGCATCTTTCTCAGTTTTCTCGGCTAATACTTAACATTTTTGAAAAATTCCAAAGGATGTTTTTCTCTCACCCTATACCCTCCATAACAGTCGAGAAATTGGTTGTGTATATTGCTTCTAACTTATAAATAATGTAAATTATCGTTAATTTAATTGGAATGGAACAGTTCATTATCTTAAACACCTTTTCTATGAGGTAGCCAGTGACGCTTGCCCAAAGGGGGTGGGTGTTTTGGCTTGGGCAAGTACTACCACTTCAACTACCCAGGGGAGATCTCAGAAGAGCATCAAATCTCGAGACTTCAGGCTATCAACCTCGTCATGGCGGTAAAAACTCTGGCAGGCCCAGAATGCACTCAGATCCACTTACATGTACTGACTGACAATATCGCCACAGCTCAGGTCCTCATGTCCGCAACGACAAAGGGTCACATACTAGCGTCATGCGCTAGGGAGATGGGGATGTATGTAGCTTCGAGAGGGATGATCTTGGATGTAGAGCACACTCCTGGCGTCACACTAGAGTTGGCTGATGCCCTAGGGGGGTACTCACGTGAGATGAGAGCAAGATCGAATGCACTTGTTAGAGAGAAAAAAGTCAAGAAAGTTGTTCCAGTGAACTTGCATAAGTTGATTGACGTTGTCTTGTAATTCCAGATGTTATAGAGTCCAGGCTCTTCAGGCAGATGCAGCAGTCTTACGAAGCGGGGCTTTTAGCCAGGGCACAGGTCAACCAGTTCGCTCAGGTTAAGTTGTATATTTTGAGACCTGAGCTGGTGACCATTTTATTGTACGTGCAAGTCTGTACAAAGTGTCAGAAATTACATGTCAGGACCTAAGTTGTTCCTAGAAGAAAGAGGTTATAAAGTAAAAGCATTTACTCATCCTACTGTAAAGAAATTAGTCAAAGGTTTTGAGCGGTTATCCACACGTTCCACAAAGGGCACTGGCCCTATCAACAAAGACTTTAAAGAAGGTATATCGTATTTTGTCGCAACTATCAGTAGAGGGTAAGGTAGCTGTTCATTCCTCCACCAGTCTAACTTTCTGGCAACACAGTGGTTATTTGATAATCCTCATATCGTACTTAGATTGAATCTCAACTCGAGAAAGATTGTGGGTTGACGTGTTGTCAACCAAAACGCTAGCCAGATCAAAAGGTGTGTCTATACCTATTCCTAAAATTCACGGGTCAGATTATTGCCCAGCCAGAGCATGTTTACAAGTGATAAAACTTGTACCAGGACCCAGGAATGGGTCCATTTCCCTGTCTCCCTATACATAGCAACCCATAGCGGCATCGAGGGTCATGGCACTACTGAGGTTAGCACTGTACATCCTAGACTACCCGGCAGCAGCCACAGTGACAGTTCATTCAACCAGGAGGTCGGAGGCCCAGATCGCGGCGCAGTGGGGCCATTGTTCAGCTTTCTGGGCATCCAGGATCCACAAGGAATAGTGTACCCAGGATACACAAGGGATTGACCAATCAGGAGCAAGCACCTGCTCAGCAGATGCATCTGCTACTTTCAAGATGGTGGATGTCTTGGCCACTCAGTTCAGCTTATTTTATCACAGATATCTGCTAGTTTATGATAGATGAAGTACAATTAAAAGCAGCAACATCATCTTTGAGCTTATATATATTCAAGAATGCAGTTTCATTGGAAAGTCAGAAAAATTTTACTATGATTTACTCTCTTAGCATCACTGTCCATATTGGACTTAGCTGTTTTGGGCACTGGGCTGTTTACCAACAAAGGGACTGCTTCTGTATCCAGGATACACAAGGACTGCTTCTGTAGGCCTATCTAGGATCCACATTAGGGAGTGCTAATGTTTTAACCACAGGGGGGGGGGTAGGGCTGGTGGGTTTGAGGGGGGGGCAGAATTTTTTCAACACCTCTGATTGGGGGGTCAAAATAATTTCACCTGTTTTCAGCGGAAAACCCAGCTCGTTACTATAGGTTAAAAGGGGACGTTCGCGCACGATTTTTGTCCCTAATGAGGGGTCGAAATTTTTTTCAACCCCCCCCCCCGCATAAGGGACGGTAATCGCGCGTAAACGTCCCCTTTAGCCTATAGTAACGTGCGGGGTTTTCCACTGAAAACAGGTGAAATTATTTTGACCCCCCTCCATCAGAGGTGTTGAAAAAATTCTGACCCCCCTCAAACCCACCAGCCCCCCCCCCCCGTTGTTAAAAAAGTGATCACTCCCTTAGACCCCTGCAGGCCTAGGCCTACTCAGGATCCACAAGGACTCTCGGCGAAAATTTTTCTGAACCCCTTGGAGGGGTCTGAAATTTTTCTGCCCCCCCCCTTGGAGGGCTCTGAATTTTTTTCTTCCCCCCTTTTATTCTTTAGTGGCACACAGGCTTTTTCGCTCAAAAGGGGCAACATTTTTTTTCGTCCCCCCTAAAAGGGGTCTGAATTTTTTTATCCCCGCCTGAGAGGGGTCCCTTCTGTATCCAGGATCCACAATAGACTCCTTCTGTATCCAGGATCCACAATAGACTGCTTCTGTATCCAGGATCCACAAGGATCTCCCTTCTGTATCCAGGATCCACAATAGACTGCTTCTGTATCCAGGATACACAATAGACTGCTTCTGTATCCAGGATACACAATAGGCTGCTTTTGTATCAAGGATCCACAAAAGACTCCCAGAAAAAAACACATTCCTGATTTCAATGCATCTATATAATAACTGACCCAGTCAACAAAAAAACGTTATGTAGTGGTTCGTCTTTTTGGTTAGATGTTAAATCATAACGAAAAGAGAAGAAGTTTCCGGGTAGGCAACCAAAAGTTTATTCTGATCTTAGTTACATACGATCACAGCCTATAGAGACTACATGCCGGATGGCATTCGGTTACCCATAGGTAACAGTAGAAGTGTGCTGAGCAGTGGTAGGACCACTACTGGAGAACTTCTGTAGGAACTGCCCTTATATAAGGGAAAAGCCAGCGAAACTCAAGACCTGTCACGTGACGTGTGACGGACGAGTGGAAGGCCCACTGGTGTAACGGATACGAACCCGGAAGTAGGTACTGCCACCTGCCATCCAGACTCCCCCATCACAGTAGTATCTAAGACAGTCTCCTAAAAATCACACCTTTTGAATTCAAACTTTAAATTAAAATCTTTAATTCAAAAGGTGTGATTTATAGGAGACCGTCTTAGATACTACTCATCAAACCCGGAGACCTGGGTCTGAGTGCCGCGTGGATCCTGGATACAGAAGCAGTCTATTGTGGATCCTGGATACAGAAGGAGTCTATTGTGGATCCTGGATACAGAAGGAGTCTATTGTGGATCCTGGATACAGAAGGAGTCTATATTGTGGATCCTGGATACAGAAGCAGTCTATTGTGGATCCTGGATACAGAAGCAGTCTATTGTGGATCCTGGATACAGAAGGAGTCTATATTGTGGATCCTGGATACAGAAGCAGTCTATTGTGGATCCTGGATACAGAAGCAGTCTATTGTGGATCCTGGATACAGAAGGAGTCTATTGTGGATCCTGGATACAGAAGCAGTCTATATTGTGGATCCTGGATACAGAAGGAGTCTATTGTGGATCCTGGATACAGAAGCAGTCTATTGTGGATCCTGGATACAGAAGCAGACCCTTGTGGATCCTCGATACAGACACAGATCCTTTTGGGCAGAAAAATTTCTTCTTTTTTTTTATTAAAAAAAAAAAAAAATCAGAACCACAAAAAAACTTTTTGCCCCCTCCCCTGCCATGGAGAAGCTGAAAATCAAGAGCAGACACACACCCCCTCCAATTAATAGCAGGGTGGAAAGAATTTAGTCCACCCCACCTGTATTTTCTCAAAGGGGTTGAAAATTTGTTTACCCCCTCAGCCCTCCCCCCCCGCCATTGTTAATAAATGATCATCCCCCCCCCTCGTCCATCTTCAACTCATGTGGGGGGGCAGCCTGAAAAAATCCCAAGTCCAACTCCAAGGAAGATACAGGGGGGCTCTATAGTATGAGGGCAAGCCCAGATGCAATGCCAATAGTGAAGCTTTATGTTTTATTATGTTTAGTCATATCCCATTCATTTTCTCAAATAACAACCTCTAATTTTCCATAGAGCATGAGTAATCAAGTGTTTTGTGCATTGAATGGACAAGAATTGGCTAACAAAAACATCCACCATCTTGGACAGCAGCAGATGCATCTGCTAAGCAGGTGCTGGCTTCTGATTGGTCAGTCCATTGTGGATCCTGGAACCACTATTCCTTGTGTATCCTGGATCCACTGAAAGCTGAACAACGGCCCCACTGCGATCGCGGCATGAGCAGGAGCCTCGCAAGAAGACGTGGACATACATGGGACGTGAAGCAGCAATGCATGCGAGTTCTACGCACCAAAAAAACTGTATACTTCAATACTGTCAATCATGTCAAAACAATTACTAAAGGTTGCATTATATTGTTTTAACACACATGAACTCAAGCATATTGTAATAATTTTTTTATCTCCAGCTCGCCTCCTGTTCATTCCTTAGTATAATTATAAATAACGTAAATTATTGTTAATATAATTGGAATGGAACAGCTCATTATCTTACACACCTTTTCTATGAGGGAGCTCGGGTCCCACTGTATACTTAACCAATGTATTTGTTACCACAGAGGACCAGCACCAGTGTACCATGCAGGCACCCCACCTGGATCCAGGCAAAGGAAGTACCGGTATAAAACAGAAGGACGACGGCGAGTCTGCATTTCGCCACAGAACACACACAGCAGCCGGTTCGAAGTACCTCACCCACCATCCCTGAACAAAGAAGTTAACTATCAACATTAATAAAGCCGTAGGCATTATATTGTTTTAACACAAATGAGATAAAGCATATTGTAATAAATTTGTAATCACCAGCTCGCCTGCTGTTCCATTCCTTAGTATAATTATCATTCTTGTTGCTACCTCAGGATGTTTAGAATTTGCTTCAATCAGTGTCCAAATTTGAATGGAGGTCAGAGGTCAGACAGAGCTTCACATTAAGTGCAATTCAATCAATATCTAACAGCAGTAAACAGTGTACCTTGATGAGGTACCATCTCTTGCCTTGGAGAGGGGAATTGGACTGCGCCAGGGGACTGACTTAATGATCACTCTGAAATTCGGGAAACCAACATTACTTATTATGTGTGAATGTGATGTTGAATGTGCTACAGCCAAGGACATGTCAATTTCTGTAGGGTACAAGTGATGGTGGGGAATGTTAGTACATTCTAAGCCATATCGATTTTGTGAAATGGCTTCAAGGTAAAAACAGAGAGGGTTGTTAATGGTTAACTCCATGGAAGGAAGGCTTTTGCTGTTAGCTTGGTGTCGCCAGACAAAAGTCAATACATCAGTTTCAATCTATTTCTCAGAGATGTGAGAGACATGTACAATTGTAAATATCATAAATATGTCAAATCTGTTTTGCTCTACATATGCCCGTTCGAGGGAGCTAAATAAATGCTTCAAACTCCAGTAATGGTATGGGAATGACTATAATTGACCGACGTGGTCGTTCTAGCAGCAATGAATTAGCCAGAAATGAAGCATTAGTGCAAAGAAAAAGGGGCAGAAATTGGGTCATTAATCGTTATTGATGGTGTTCAGATTTTATGCCAGCTCCCTTGGTCTTTATCCATCAGCCTCCGCCTTTCTGCAAGCCAGCAGAAAAGTATCAAAGGCAGAAGGGGCGGGGGTGACACGGCAGTAAAGGAGTGACAGCTTTCATGATACAGCTATTCGGGCAGAAGAAAAGAATTAATTACTGCCTACCACAAATGTCAACATGCAATGGGCATCCTGAAAATAGTGCTCAGGTTCTCATTACAAATGTTTTGTAAAGATCTATAATTTTGTGCATTTACATGTGTATGTTCTGGCCAAGCATGTTTTGTCCATATACAGCCACTCAAAGGGGTGGTGCTGTGGGTGCTTCTTTCTGCTTGGTACATGAGGCATAAAACCATTACACTTGGCAACATAA
The DNA here is from genome assembly GCA_949317995.1 of Acholoe squamosa. Classification (NCBI taxonomy): domain Eukaryota; kingdom Metazoa; phylum Annelida; class Polychaeta; order Phyllodocida; family Polynoidae; genus Acholoe; species Acholoe squamosa. The sequence goes on from OX439037.1 coordinate 73,350,560, forward strand.
AAAGGTAGGTTTGTATTGTCATGTAAAGTTTATGTCATGGCTGCCATTCATTAAAGATTTTATCATGATAGGACTAAAATTCACTTCAGGGGAGCACTGCAAACATGGGTAGATGCTGAAAATCTGGAATGGATTTGTTGCGTTTTGGAACCAAACTCTTCATATATATATATATATATATATATATATATATATATATATATATATATATATATATATATATATATAAGCAGCATAACGTTACATAAACAGCAGATTACATTATACCTGCCATCCTATGACCACTTATTGCTACACAGCTCCAAAGTCATCTAATAATCAAGGCCATATTGTTGAACACTCTGAGAAGCTTGTCTCATCCTTCCTTCTCTTCCTTTGTCAGGAACAATTCTAATGAGTAGCTTATTGTGGTTTTATGGCATAGTTTCATGGTGGATGATGGGCTTGTGAGTCACTCAGGTAAAGCTGGAAAATGTCCAGTTGGAAGGTCAAATGGAAAAATTAAGAATTTAGGACTGTATTTGCCGATATTCCTTTTCAGAAAAAAATATTATTGTCATAGTACTATGGACAGGTTGATATCATCTTCTGTTTTTCCTTTTCTACAAAAAGTAGTCTTAGTGAGTTATGGGCCAATCTGTACCTACGCAGACACTCTCAGTGGGACAAAATCTTTATGAGGTTCAGGACTTGGCTAAATCTATGGCTATGTCACAAATATCGAGATAATGGATCATCATGTGGACTTACAACTTACATTCCTGTTTCACGAAACACAACATACTATGTCATCCTGAATACTGGCACAATGTAGGCACTTATCTAAGGTCTACCCATTGGTGTCTAAGCCTTATTTGATTAAAAAAGGAATTGTTTTGAAATTGCAAATAAGCTGTGATACTGAGAACTTATGGTGAAATCCTGTTTGAAGATCAGTGGGTGATCAAAGGCTGCTTCAATTAATGGCCAACTTAAAATGGAGGTCAGGCAGAGCTGCTAATGAGACTCAATTTAATTAATTTCTGGTCAGTGGACCCTAATGAGGTGCAATCTCCTGGCCTGTGGAGGGGAATTGAACTACACCTTCAGGACAGAATAAGTGAGTGCGCAGGAATCTTAGAAAGAGAGCTTTAATGGTGTTTAGATTAACAGCTGTAGATGGTATTATTAATTAATACACTGTTGATTCAGTCAGGATAAATAATGGTGATTTTCAATGCACACCAAATTCACTCATGCCTCACAGTCTTTTACCTCTAAACAGAAGTAAATTTCATTACTACATACAGTTTCTGTACTCTATACACACCTTTAGGCTGTATGTATCATGTCTGAAAAAGAATTATGATCATATACCACCTGGTTTGGCTGTATGGGGTGTCTCATTGCAAAATGAGGCGTGAGTGAACCGCGGCAGGAAAAACAGCGCGGGAACAGGAATGCAACTTCCTGTTCTCCGGCGGAAATGCCCCACATCTGGGTCTCAGCAAAATCAACTCAGAGGATCTTGCATGGAGATTGAAGAAAAGTCCACGCAGAATTTCTCTGCAAATTGTTCATCAATTACACATAAAAGTTAAGGAAATTCGATGAAATTCCCCCGAAATTTTGTTAAAGATGTGTGTGGGTGTCCGTAGATCACTTTTGGTGTACTGAAACGATGTATTTTAGGTGCTAGGGGGTAAAATGTGCCACCGGGAGCCACTTGGGATACCACTTGAGCCATTTTGGATGCATCGGGGCAAGATTTTTCCTTTTGCAGAAAAGTGAGGCGTGAGTGAACGATCGTTTCCCTGGCCACATTTTGCCTTCTTATGGTCCAATTCATGTATCCTTGGGTCTAAATTGATGATAATTCCTTAGAATAGAGTCCCCTACTTGTGTAAGATGCATCTTTGGCCATGTTTGGGTGTTTTGAGATGACCCCCCTCCCCCAATATGGGTCTGTACGGCCAAATTTTGGACCCGTCGTGAACTTTAAGGCCCTCTGACAGCTAAATTTGCCCTCTTTCCATGGTTTTCTGAGCTTATATTCATTTTTCTACCTTTATTTCTTTATTTTAGTGTGTTAACCCTCCTCTGGGATCAAAAACACAGTCATATTGACCACTTTTAGTGTTAGCCTTCACTCACGCCTCACGCGTTCAGTCACACCTCATGTAAGACAAGATGGCCACCCACTGCTCGTCATGTAGGTTTGAGGGAAACTTTTTGTGTTTGGTATGTTAGATATGTCCTACCTCTATTATATTAACAAGGTGAGTTCACCTTTGCACAAAGCCCACACTGCTCTAATACTATATTTCTTGAATTCATTCACACCTCATTTTCTGTATTTTGGCCAGGAATGGCACATCCAATGCACACAGCTCTATCATATTTCACCATGATATGCCCCTATGGTACCCCTAACTCACACAATTGTCAATGGTTAGATTCTGGATGATTTATTTTGAAAGAATTTGTATGGTGGTTGAAATTCTATGTTTCTGATACATATGCAGTCACTAAAAATTTCCATAATATCCTAATTGGTTCTGATTCTTTTTTTTTTTTTTTTTTTTTTTTTTTTGGGGGGGGGGGGGGGGGTTATTGACCATCATTTCTAAGTATACAGGAACATGTGAGTTATTAAAAAAGATTATTTGGTGTATGTTAAGATATTATTCTGTACCGCATGTCAAGCTCGCATTTGCGAGAAGTGTAGAAATTTTGTGAATTTATATTTTCAAAGTCATGGTGGACACTGAAGATGGGCCTTATGTGTGTATAAATGACTCTAGATAGGTAGTACAATCTCATTTCTCATTGTGTGTGCGACCCCATTGGTTTATGATGATGTACAGCTGAGGTATGGCCCTTCTCGTAAAGATTGATGAAATGTGAGGCGTGAGTGAACCATGTCCATTTTCGTTTTTTTTATGGTTTAGTTTAAAGTGTTAATAGGACAACCTATCATCTTGTGTGGTGTTCCTATCATTTATATTCCACAATAGACATATGTGAGTTATCAAAAAGGAGTATTTGGTGTATGTTACTCTGTACTGCATGTCAAGAGCGTGTTTCTGATAGGGGTAAAAATTTTGTGAATTTATATCTTCAAAGTTATGGTGGACACTGAAGATGGTCCTTATATATGTTTAAATGACTCTAGATAGGTAGTACAACCTCTTAACTTATTGTCACAGTACTGGTATTAAATAGGAGGTAAACTGCCATTGTTATATAAAGTACACATATTGGAGACAATGGAGAGCTATTATCATGATTGTCAGTGTTTATTACTGAGCTAGGCTAAAATTAGAAAATTGGAGAAATAATTCCTAATTTTTCAGCATTTCTAAAATTTTCGCAGATGCGTATTTTCAAGAGTTTTCAACTCTTACTTTAACTTTTTGGTATACATAAGGATACATATTGTACCAGTTTGTACAAAGAATTTGTTGCAGCTAGACCTATATTTAGTAGTTATAATCATGCTGCAACTGTTTCCGTTCACTCATGCCTCATGTTTATAGAAGTTTTTTATGGCATCTGTGATAAAAACTGACATGTTAGGAGTTTGATCCTTGAATGAAACTTTTTAATAAGCCAAGATATAGGGCTATCAATAAAAATAATGTTATTAAGAAATACTGAGTTTGTTAATTCCAGACCCAGGCCCCCCATATCCAGTAAACCTTGGAATGAGCCATATATATATATATATATATATATATATATATATATATATATATATATATATATATATATATACATATATTTATATGTTGTTCAAGCTGCACATGTGTATGAGTTAAACTATTATAGGTTTGTTTAGATGTTTGCAAAGAGGTAGTTAGTTTTCTTTTCATACTGGGTTCAGTGCTCAGGATAACAGTCTAGTTATGACAATAAATTAGCCAGAAATTAGAGCAACTGGCAGAAAATGGGCCATTAATTGCTATTGATCGCATTCAGATTTTATGCAAGCACTTATGATATACCATTTTATTATTCCATAAATTGTAACATATTTTGTATTAATCAAAGAAATATCTATGAAATTAATACATAGGTTGGTTCTAAGAGCTATAAGAGCGCTCAAACTTTACATAAGAGCGTTCATGCCCCACTGCACACCAGCCACAGTCAGTTAGACTAAGTTTATGACATCAAAAGGTCCGACCTAATGGTTCACTGCACAATATAATAAGAATAAGGGTCTCAGTGTGCGACCTCATGGTTCAATGCACAAATTAATAACTTGTAAGTGAATGCAACCGGCCGTCACGGGTGCCTGAGCACCGCTGACGCCGTCATGAGTGTCTGAGCACTCTAAGGACTGAACAATGGGTTACATAAGCACAACGCCATAACCTTCCGGTCGCTCTAGCGTCGCTCCTGAGCGACCTAGGTCAAATATCAAAAATTCTATGGAAAGCCCATAATTAGACGGTCAGAATGAGCCCAAGATCAAGGCTGAACTCCCAGTATTAAGGAAGTTACGCCATGGAGACTGAATCGACCTCCGAGTGAGCTACAGACAAACCGGCGGGAGTTACGCGCCTATCCAGCGGGCATTATAATCTTGGCACATTCAGCTCTGCGCATGCCCAAAATGGCGGTTATACAAGCATAAACGGCCGAGATATGAGGGTCTAAAGATGCAGAACCGACCAAGACAATGGGGGCCATAGCGGCGTCCATGGGGGTCCTTTGTCCCCCTGTGACACTTGAAAGGGTCCCCTCAAACAATTGTAGAGTTAGGCAGATGCTGCTGGCTCCAGTCAGTCTGGAGGTGCTTTTCCAAGATTTGCTACAAATAGCCTGTCTGCACCTCCAGGAGGACACATCACCAAGAACCGCTCTAGAGGTAACATCTCCAGTCATCTCCTGCTACCTGCTATACCACTGCACTATGGTGAAACTATGCTAGACAGGCATTGGTTTCCTACCATTAGTGGCCAGAGGCTATCTTCTTCAAGACTTCCACCAGAGGGTAAAGTTATCCATTATTACATTATTCCTCTAAGCAGCAGGTCAGGAGCTAGGTGTGGGAACCCACCTAGAAGTATGCTGGACACTGTATTATTAATACCTCACAGGTGGAGTGGAACTGAACATTGTACTTTATAAATTACTGTATGTTTACTGTATGTACTAATTACCTACATACTAACTACTGTATGATTGATATTTCTTACATGTTGCCTAAAGCTGAATAAACCAGTGACAACTGGAAATAACACTATTTATTATGAGCCTGCTATATTTACTCCATACACCACTAGTCATATGATATTTCTCATATGACAACTTGATCATGCCAATTACTAGTATGACAAAGTGGTGGAGAACATCCTACTAAGATCCCATATCTCACAGGCTCATAAAATTTAAAGCTGGTAACACAACTAAAAACAATCATGCACACAGTAAGTTAAAGCTGGTACCGCAACTGGGAACAATCATGCACACAGTAAATTAAAGCTGGTACTGCATACACACAGTTAGACCCACTCCACCCACCCAGTGACCTTGACCTTGACACCATACCCACCAAGGTCACCAGTGAGATCTCCCACATACCAGTGAGATCTCCCACATACCAGTGAGATCTCCCACATACCAGTGAGATCCCCCACACATCAATGAGATCTCCCACACATCAGTGAGATCTCCCACACATCAATGAGATCTCCCACACATCAGTGAGATCTCCCATACATCAATGAGATCTCTCACACAACAGTAAGATCTCTAATATATCAGTGAGGTCTCCCAAAACGTCAGTGAGGTCTCCCAAAACGTCAGTGAGGTCTCCCAAACGTCAGTGAGGTCTCCCAAACGTCAGTGAGGTCTCCCAAACGTCAGTGAGGTCTCCCACACGTCAGTGAGGTCTCCCACACGTCAGAGAGGTCTCCCACACGTCAGTGAGGTCTCCCACACGTCAGTAAGGTCTCCCACACGTCAGTGAGGTCTCCCACGCGTCAGTGAGGTCCACCACACACACATCAAGGCCTTATCAGTCAAGCTGGCAGAACAACACACAAAGACCTTACGTAGTCAGGGGCCTGTTGAAGAGGTCTCCCTCCCACCAAGATCTAGGAGGCCCACAGGAGGCAAACCAGCCTCCAATACAACAGACCCACACTCAGTAGACCCCACACCACCCACCCTGTCTACTCAGGGAACAACCAGTTCTCAGGGATCCAACATTTCCCAGGGATCTCTACAGGACGCCCAACTCACGCTATCTACCTCAGGGGAAGAAGGATCTGTCTCAGGGGGTGGATCCACACCCTCATCTAGATCCTCCACCCCAGCTCCAGCCTTTGACAGCCACTCCTCCAGAGACACCTCCCCCACACCCTCCATCATGGACACCGATGAAGGCCCCCAACCTAATCAGACAGCTGAGAAGATAAGGGCCTATGAGAAGGCCATCCAAGATGCAGTTACTGCCCTAGAGACCAACAAGTCCCAGCAGGAGGAAAGGGAGAGGATCCTCAACCAACAACTGGCAGAGAGGAATGCAGCAATAGATGCTCAACAGAAGGCCATGGAAGATCAGCGGAAGTCCCTAGAGAGACAACAACAACAGATAGCAGATCTCATGAAGATGGTATCATCCCAGACCCCACAACCTCCCACACCTGCCATCACACCTGTTGTCACACCATCTGCCTCTGGATCCAAAGATGACATCATAATCTCCATGGTGTCCAACATGACCAAGCTCATAGACAATAAACAGCAGGACGACAGAAAGATCAGGATACATGAGGTAACAAAACCCAAAACCTTTTCACACCCATCACCACTCATGTCAACAGCATTATTCATTGATCACAAATTCCCAGAATATCTGAAGGATAAGTACAAAGTGACAGACAGTGACACCATGGTAACATATTTACCCAAGTACCTCGAAGGACAAGCACTAGCTTGGTTTGAATCCTTCAGGGAGAGTGCCACACCTGATATGTTGACATGGACCAATGTAGTGAATAAATTAAAAGAGTATTTTGCTACTCGAGACAATATAATCTCAAGGACTGCACTCCGTGCACAAAAGATAGACGAACCTGTTCTAGACTATGCATGCCATCTCAGGAAAGTGTGTAATGCCCAACGCCAGAACGATGAAACCCTAAGCAAGGCATTTACCCAAGGCATGAGGCCCTGGATCTCTATAGCTCTTGAGAACAAGAAAATAGACTCTTTTGACCAAGCCCTAGACCTAGCCCTAGAGGTTGAGACCCAAGAGAGATCTAGGAAGGTAAGGGATGCAGAAACCAACCCACAGCCTACTAAGAAAAAGGTCCAGGAAATCAGCACTAGTTCAGATGAAGATGTTAACCTAATGTCTAGTGCCCATGTAAGGCAACAGGAAGCTAAGGTTGCATCAAGAGACCCTACCGGTAGATACAGAGGAAATAACTATGACCCCAACTACCAATCCAATAGAGGCAGAGGTAGAGGGGGCAACAACAACAACCGGGGGGGTCACAACAGTAGGAAAGACAACAGCTCTTCCAACTCCAACAATGGTAACTCTTCATACAGTGATAGGAGAGACAGAACCCCAAGTAATGGCAGATCCTATAATAATCAAGGATCCAACAGTAGGAGCCAGAGTCCACATAGGAACTACAACTCTGGATCCTACAACAACAGTGGATCCTACAACAACAGCCAGGGTTCAAACAACACTGGATCCTATAGTCAAGGATCCAACAGTAGGGGCCAGAGTCCACATAGGAACTACAACAGTGGATCCTACAACAACAATGGCGCCTACAACAACCAGAGATCCAACAACTCCGGTCAATACAGCAACTCTGGTCAATATAACCAGGGTTCCAACCCACGCCAGGAGGATTACAAACCTGACACAAGAGGTTACCAGGGGAACCAACAAAGTAACCCCCAAATACCACCTCATGTGATGGATCAAATCTCCAAACTCCTGGTGGCAAGCATCTCAACCACCCCACAGAACCAGGAAAACTAGGATGTCACAGTGCCGATGGGCCAGTGCACTGTGACACCCCAAATACAAACAATCAATCAGGATTAACAAAGATCCAACCAGAGACAATTGCTAGTGCCAATCTACCATCTAACAGACAGAGACGTCCATCAGTGATACACATCACCCCACCAGATTCATCATCAAAGGATACAGGTGAGAGTACCAAGCTTTCTATTGTACTTCTTCAAAATGGCTGTATCAATGCAAATCTATATGATGTTTCAGATGTACAATGTTTGGTTGATACAGGTGCTACTATCACCTGTGTCAGACAATCATTCCTCATGGATCTCCAAAAGAGATTCCATATCCAACTGAGGAAATCTAAAATCAACATCCACTTGGCAGATGGATCGGTGTGTCATGTTAGACATTCAGCTATGCTGAACTTTAGAATCCAAGGTGTCAGATTCCAATACCATTTTGCTGTAATACCCAACCTCACACAGCCCATTGTACTCGGCACAGATTTCTTAAGCACTACAAAATCTCAAATTGAATTTAATGTTGATCCTGAACAAATTCTCAAACCCATTAGGGCAGTGAGGGATTTTACCATCCCTCCATTCTCTGAACTTGCAGTATTGGGTAAGGTCACATCTACTCAATCACTGCAAGGGAAGACTGGAGTAGTAGATAACCTCCAAAGAAATAACAATGCCCCATATCTAGTTCAAAGGGCAGCAGTAACCCCCAGGGAAAATAACAAACATCCCCTAGTGTTACTCAACACCAGCAGGCGCCCACATAAAATCAAAAAGGGTGCCATCATAGCTCTATTTCAGGAAGTCAAGGAATCTGATTTAGAAAAACCTCAACAGGTGTCAGACACTACCCCACACACTGATCAATCCATCTCAGCCATACGGCCTGAGGATGTAACTCAATTCAGTGACACAGACTCAGACTGTGAGTCCACATATGCTGACCCTGAACCCAACTCAATCAGACTCTCTGAAATAGCTGCTATACATAGTGAGGCACATGACCTCGAGCCAGAATTGGAAGAGAATGTTCCACCAAAATCTGTGCTCACATCCAAAGATCAGCATGATAGATTAAAATCACTGCTGACCAAGTATGATGATGTATTTGTAGGAAAAGATGGAGACATTGGTGCCACACACCTGTATACACACTCAATACATGTAAAACCTGAGGCAGTACCATGTCATTTCCTACCATATAGACAAACACCAGAAAAACAGGCCGCTATAGGGGAAGAGTGTGAAAGGCTAGTACAACAGGGCATTCTGAGAGAATGTGCCGAGGGCCCCTGGGCCTCCAGATCCTTTTTAGTACAAAAATCATCGGGAGGCCATCGGCTCGTCACAGATTTTCGTTATTTGAACCAGAACACGATAAATCAAGCCTTATCTACACCCCGGGCCGATGACACTCTAGACATGATAGGGTCACTCAGACCAAGAGTATTCAGTAAGCTAGATGCCCAACAGGGATTTTTTCAAATTCCTATAAGACAGGAGGATCAGCATAAAACCGCATTCATAGCAAATGACAAAAAATATGTCTATGAAAGGATGCCGATGGGTCTAGCGACGGCACCGGCGGGATTCTGCCATCTAGTCACATTAATTCTGAACAAACTCAAGTACAAATGTGCCCTACCATACCTAGATGACATATTGGTATTATCACCATCAATCGAACAACACTTCCATGACCTGGAAGACGTGTTCAACAGCCTAAGAGTTGGTAAACTCAAACTGAAGAAATCAAAATGTGAATACTTCATAGACAGAATAGACTTCTTGGGAATGAGAGTCACACCCATGGGACTGCAACCATCTCCCACAAAGGTGGAGTCAATCAAAACCTTCCCAACACCAAAATCAGTCAAAAATGTCAGATCCTTCACAGGCCTATGCCAATACTTCAAAAAGTTTATCAAAGGTTATGCCCAAATTGCTAGACCATTATATGATCTACAGACACATCTCAAAGCATTTGTCTGGACAGAAGAGGCAGATAATGCTTTCAAAACATTAAAGCATGCCCTCTGTACCAATGCTCTTCTCAGATATCCAAACTATGAGAAAGAGTTCAGTTTGGCAACTGATGCTTCCAATGTGAGTTTAGGAGCTGTACTCTCACAGAGAGATAATGAAGGAGTGCTCAGACCAGTAGCCTTTGCAGGTAGAACCCTCTCAAAACATGAGAGAAATTACAATACCACAGAGAGAGAACTACTGGGAGTAGTGTATGGAGTATTACACTTCAGACACTATCTAGAGACCAGACACTTCCAACTATACACAGACCATGCAGCCCTAATCCCACTATTAACCAATACAGGACTCACACATAGATGGGCCAGATGGGCTCTAGACATACAACAATTTTCATTCACCATCCAACACGTGAAGGGTGATGATAACACACCACCAGATGCTATGTCTAGAAGAGAATACCCAGACTCTGGACCCATGACTAACCCTCCACCCCCACCAAGGAGAGTTAGAGCAGCCAGTAGAACCAAGTTTGCAAAAGTAACAAAGAAAGTACCATTCAAAAGGGATGATCCACCCAACACCATTGAAAGGCCAGAGACACCCATTAGGGGTATCTTGAAGCAATCTACACACTATGTGTTTTGCCACTGTGAGAGAGAATACTCACAACTCTTTCCAGATAATGACTTCGAGCCTATTGAATTCTCATCACTCAATCAGATAGTGAAGGCAACTCCTAAGGAGCCACCCTTCACCCCACCTGACTCAGACGATGAAGATCCAGAAGACACAATATATGCTATTACTCAAGCAACTTCTAAATCAGTCAGATTCTTTGAACCAATGCAGGGAGAGGAAACACCAAACCATTTGTGTCCTATGACCACACGCTCAAAGACTAGAGAAATGATTCAGGAGGGCACACCAAAACCCCCCACACAATCACAAACTATTCTAAATGAGAAAAAGGTCACAGGAAACAAACCTACCAAAACCCCACCTGCCAGGAAAAATGTCACAAAAGACACTGCATCTACTAAGTCAAAGAACTCTGAGACAAAGAAGAATGACAAAAAGCAAATTGTGCCTTTAAAGAAAAAGGTTGCCACTCCCATTAAGGCGAAAATAGGCCCTCCAAAGGAGCCTACACACCAAAACAAGAGTGACACACCCCAACAAAAGGCACAAGATAGGCCAATAGTCGATGAAAAAGAAAAAGAAAGAGACAGAATAAAACAACATGTGCTAGATATAAATCAACTACTGGATCAGATTCCCGACACATCCATCTCAGGTACAAACCTTGGCTTGGAACAAAGGAAAGACAAGGACCTATTGCCCCTCATACAGTATCTTGAGGATGGGACCTTGCCTGCACCAAAAGCACAAGGAAATAGAATCATCAACCAAGGCCAGACATACACCTTGGTAAACGGTACATTAGTCCATATATGCCCCATAAATTGGAGAAAAACCAATACTGTACCACTTCAAATTGTTATACCACAGCAATGGATAACAAGTACACTACAGTATTTCCATGACTCACCTACTGGCGGCCATCTTGGTTCTAGTAGGATGCTGTCAGCACTCCGACCTAGGGTATATTGGAAGGCTATGCTAGCAGACACAACAAAATATGTTTCCACCTGCCACACATGCCTCACAGCAAAAAGGCAAGTACACTCACACAAAACACCAATGACAGTGAGAGAGTACATGACTTCACCAATGAAGTTCCTAAACCTAGACGCGGTGGGACCACTTCCCACAACTGCCAGGGGAAACAAACATATACAGGTCTGCATAGATTATGCTACCAGATATGCAACAGCTTGGGCTACTACTGACTTAAAAGCTGAAACAACAGCAGCAGAGTTCTACAAGAATATAATTTGTCATCATGGAACACCAGCCACTCTTCAAACAGACAATGGGACATGTTATACAGGTGCAAAGTTCACAAAGTTAACTAAACACCTCAAGATCAAACATAAATTCTCCTCACCATACAGGCCACAATCAAATGGGCTTGTAGAGAGATTCAATGCTAGCATAGGCACAGCACTCAGAGCATTCTGCTCAAAGCACCAAAACAATTGGGATTCATTTATTGAACCCATAACTTTTGCATTAAACAACACTGAATCCCAAACCACAGGATTCACCCCTTTCTTCCTACTCCATGGAAGAAACCCAGCCACCCCAATGGACTTAGGGCTGGGAATACAGGAAGACATATCCACAGTAGCAGACCATGTAGCTAACATGATAACAAATCAAGATACCTCTAGGAGGAAAGCTATAGAAAGGGTCGCCAAGCTACAAAAGGAAAGGAAGGATAGATATGATAAGAAACTTACACCACAGGAAATCAAGGTCACCGACATGGTGTACCTAAACATACCAAGAATCCTGACCAACACAGAGTGTAAGAAACTTCAACCCCTTTTTATGGGACCATATGTTGTAGTAGATAGACCTAGTCTGACAAGTGCCAAACTCAAAAACCTGGACACCAATCTATTGGTGGCCAGACCAGTGCACATAGACAGACTGAAAAAGGTTATGGCTGTCAGAAATAATGAATTTGCACACAGGCTTATTCCACATGAGGCCAAATACTACAGCAAAATTGTAAGGAACAAAAATGATATCACCCTTACAAGAGAAACCACAGGCATAGGCCCTATCAAGCCTAGGCCTGCACACCACATACTAAGGAAGACATCTAGGTGTGGTGCAGTTTCAAGAAATTAGAAACAAGATTGAGATACCAAAAGACATAAGATTTTCAAAATGTATTACAAATTCTCTTCATCCACACATAAGACATGTGTGACTGATAATGAATTACTATGTATATAAAGCCAATCAAATTTGTAAATATATCAGTAGGTTATTGCCTCTGAAAGGGTCAAAGACTGGGACCCCCCAAGTAAAGCAGACATGAAGTCTAAGAAGAGTAAGGGTAACACAATGGAGTGTCTAAAGCCTAATCCCCACATGAAAGAGCGCGCTATGCCAACACAGCAGTCTATAGAGATCAATTGACCTTATAAGCTACACTCAGACAACTGTCTAGACGGTCATGAATGGCTGTCCTGGATGACAGGAGGAGCTAATTACCAGTACACAGATTACACAATAGAACCCCTCAGTTGCAGACACTGGAGATTAGGTACATGACTCCAGAGAAACAATACCAGGCCCACAATGGATGTGGGTAGGGTAGGCTACATAAGAAGCACTGTGGACCATAGCCCACCATCAGTCTTCATCCAGCTGCAGTCTGGAACACAAGTCTACAGGACCCCACTTGGGAATTAGCCAGCCCACTTCTCCATTAGGAGAGACTGCACTAGGATAAAGAACACACCTACTTCACCTTCAACCTGACCTTACCATTTACTGGTCAACCTCTATAGACTCACCGGACATATTGCCAAGACAGCTCAATCTTGCAAAGGTACAGTTTGAACCACTTCATTTAAAGTGTTACACCATACACTTAGACTTTACCAGCACCAAATCACTACAAATTTGACAAGACTTTAAACAGCAAACTTGCTTTACACAAGCACCATGGGGAGACTGAGAGTTTCACCCATACTGCTAACTATGCTGTTATTATATACTATAAAACCACTTACTGCAGGCTATACACCTGTGGTGAGACAAAACATAGGAGTAGTATTCAAACCTAGCCCTCAACCATTGGTCAATGGACATACAACCACAACACTGTTGTTAGCTATTCCCTACAAGATACCTCGGGCACCCGTTACCCAAGGATCCATAAGGGATAGAATACTCCATTTGACCACTCCTACTCTACAAGATCATACCTCTGGCCAAATTATCCAACAAGCTAAGGAGCTAGACACCTTGCTGGAAATTGCAGACAAGGAGATAAATGAAACACTAGCCTCCATCAAATTGTTCTTATCCAACCCCATAAACACATTGGACAAGGCCAAAAGAGAGGCCATACTGGGTTTTCTAGCACCCCTGTTTCGCGGTGTGCTAGGTCTAGCCACAGTAGAAGATGTAAACCAAGTAATGGGACAGCTCAAGAACATAGATGAAATACTAAGAAAATTTGCTAAACAGGATCAGGAAGCAGCTAATCTCATTGAAAAGATCACAGACAGACAAGATAAGTTTGTCAAAGCATACATCCAAGATAAGAAGGTACTGGACAGCACAATCAACACCATAGGTGACACCGTCAACCTGTGGGCCTCTAACATGTCCAGGTCACTTGACTCATATTCAAGGCACGAGAAAACTCAAAGGGAGAAAATGCAAGTATTAAATGATGCATTAATTATCATAGCAGCAAGAATGAATACAGTTCAATCACTGCAAAGGACAAATGCAGCCCTGAGGATGCTATCATCAGGAATCCTAACCCCTGATATAGTACCACCCTCAGACCTCGCTAGATACCTAGTTGACATTAATAACAAACTTAGGATTACACACCCTGGAGCACAAGTCGCAATTAATGACTTAGATTTCTATTATTCACAGAAGCTGACCTCATACACTTACTCAGCTCACCATATATATATTCATCTGGACATTATAATTCAATCTACCACCTCGACCTTCAAACTGTACCAAATGATCACATCACCCATGCCTATAGACACACAGGAGACCCCCACCAGAGGAGTCACCAAACTACAAACCACAACTGAGTTTCTAGCAGTATCTTACGATGAATCATTATTTATCGAATTGGACTCAGCAGATATGCAGGCATGTGAAGGTACTACAGTAAAGGTATGCAGAGATGTAAATGGTAGAATCTATAAACACAGGCCTACATGCCCTGTAGCCATTTTTACTAACCAGGCTCAACAGATTAAGGAACATTGCAAGTTTACAGTTTCACCACTGCAAACACCTACCACCCATGCTATTTCCATTTCTGAAGATGAGTATCTGGTCACTACTAATGAACCCCATTACTTTATCAACTGCCATGGTAAAACGTCTGAAACTCGGAAGGCCCAGTCCTACTCAATCATAGGTGTACCCTGTGGGTGCACGATCAGTGTAGGAGAATTTTCTCTTCCAAACACAAGGTTGCCCTGTAACTCAACCTTATCATTTCATTACATTCTCAAGACAATTAATTTACCATTCATGGCAGCACTTAACAAAATTTCTGAAACCAAACCAGATGAAAGAGAGAATCTTCCAAATTTCCCAGTAGTAAACCTTTCTAGAACCTTAGAAAAACTACAGGAAAATCCAATCATGGATGATATTACTCAACTAAATTTAGAGCCCTTTGCTAAAACAGTATTAAAAGATGCCTCCAACCTTAATAAGGAAATGGAAACGCGCTACGAGGAATCATACCTACGTCGAGTTACAGAGCATCCAATCTTCCAAAGCTTAGCACTCATCCTAGGGATATCAGCTCACATTTTTATAGTATACATACTACTCAAATTATACAGACTAGGAGGGACTGTAGCCTACCTGCCTACAGCCAAAGCATTCAGACTAGTCACCGAGCTGCCCCTACACAAATTGCTCCCAGATAAGAATCCTACCAAACTAACCCCTACAGAGGAAACCCACACCCCCTTCCTCACAATTCAGGAAACCCACACCCTGATAATTGCTATATTATTCACCCTGACCATCTACTCAGCCTACAGAATAATGAAGTACCTTAAGAAATTTGCACAGACACACTGTGGCAAGAAAAATGTGGCCAAGCGCACAAACCCCACAATATATTTTAAAATATATTGTGGAGACTCAAACTTCGCGCTACCCTTGAGGCCAATACCACATGAATTTGATGAGATTAAATCAGCAGCTGCCCCTACCTATAAGGATATAGTGGTTAAAACCTTCCCACTACCTAAGGCTATATTTACCTGGAATGGACCAGCAGTTATAACAACACAGAGAGGAGAATTTGCTTATCACCTCCCTCAGGTGATACACCTACCTTGGCGCACTAGGTTCAGCACTATACCAGCCCTTAAAAACAAAGGACTGTACTACTCCATGCTTCTCCAGAATGATTGTGGCACCAGCCCGGTGACCATGACAGCACTGGAAAATACAACAGATATAATTATTGACGAACAACAGGAGGAGACCGCAAGGTCAAACATGCAGACTATTGCTAATTTTCTAAACCACCAGCCCTCCCCGGTGACTGTGGAAACAGCCTAGACGGCCCACAGCCTAGGCTGCCCCCAGTCCACCACCAGGAGACAACACATCAGAGACAGTATTCAGAACTTTTCGGACAATTTGCCGGCCCTGAAAAGGGCCTTTGGGATGGCGGGTTTTTACACCCTAGGTTTCAGTCAGTCGGGATCCTACCACAGATCCTCGGGTTCAACATCAATGGGAGAGTCCGGGGCCGAGTCCGAGCCATACATATGGCCGTGATCCTGCTCCCACTCAGCGAGCCGGGCCTCCAGCATCCCCAGCCCATACTCGGCAGCCGTGGATGGATTCCCGGATGCCGCAAGATCGAGGAGGGATGCCGCCAACAAATAATCCCATAGCACTCGCTCCCGCGGCCCTAGGTTATAATCCATGGGCCAGAAACCCATACTGCCCAAGGCCCTAGTCAGAAGGGCCACAGTGGCCCCCCGACGCAAGGCTGAGCCCAGGAAATAATGGCAGGAGTAATTACAGACCATCACATCACCATGCTCTATGATCTCTTTGAAGTTACTCACTATGTACCCATAATGGATGGTCTGGTTAGACTCAACCAGGGCCCTAGCTGGACTCCCCACCTCCATCACCTGGGGGACAGGCAGAGCAAAGAGAGCTTGTAGGTGGGCCATGGTACTACAGCAGTGACTTCCAGAGAGGAACTGATGCTCCAATACCAGCCACACACTCCTTAAATGGACACACACACACCCCCCCCCCCACCCTGAACTGTCCACTGACACCAAGCTAGGCACTGCCACAGACACATGCCAAAATCTGGCACCTAACACCTCAAGTGCCACCACTGCATGAGCACACCAGGGAGGAGACTCACATCTCACTCCTGACACACCTCCACTGTCAATGAAATTATCAAAGTATTAGAAAAAAAAAAAATTATATACACAGCCACTTGTTGATGTATAATATGAAAATCTATGGTATTCTCACAAAATCAATGATTAATGCGCGCATATACGCGCAAAATTGCGAAATTGCAAATTACAAATTGTAAAATTGTACAAATCTAACATTAATATACATGAATGCAGGTAGAAAACTAAGACAGTTTTTGTACCCACTAGCACTTGTATACTATGCCAAGGTTTACTTAAAGTAACACACTTTAGGTATCCAAGAAAATTGTTGGAAAAAATGAATGAAAAAAAAAAAAAAAAAAAAAAAATTGTTGAGAAAATTGTTGACATAAAACATGTTTACTTAAGATACTCACCAAATAAATCTCTTTCAGGGACACATACTCAAAAGGCTAGGGGAAAAGTCAATTAAGCAGCGGCCCACTGCCGAAATTGCCAATTAATACACCCATATAGCAAAATCAATGAGTAACTCAGAGACAAACAAGCCTATTGTACCTGAAGTACTTTGTTTTTCCGGCCCTCGGAAAAATTTGTCTCAAATCCCATAAAATTGTATATTTGCACACCAGATTGTACGCTTGTACCCAATTTGCACACTAAAATTGTATGTTTGCACACCAGATTGTACGCTCGTACCCAATTTGCACACTAAAATTGTATGTTTGCACACTAGATTGTAAGTTGTATCCAATTTACATTTGGATTATATGTTGCACATTATACTGTATGTCTGTACCCAATTCATACACTGAAGTCAGATTTTTAGAAAATCAACATTTCTATGTGTATCCAAGCTGTACGCAAAATTATATTTGTACATACAGAAACTATCAATTGAACGCAAAATTATACATTGGCATACTAAAATTGCCAAATGCACGCGAAATTATATATTTGCACACTAAAAATGCCAAATATACGCGAAAATTATATATTTGCACACTTAAACTGCCAAATGTACGCAAAAATTATATATTTGCATACTGAAATTGTCAATTGAACGCAATTACACGCGAAATTGTAAATTTGCACACTGAAATTGTCATTTATGTTCAATTTGCACGCTAAATTGAATATTAAATGCCAAAATTGCACACTATTTGCCAAATTGTATGTTGTACATAAAAATGGAAAATTGTACCCAAAATTGATGTTACATAAGCAAATAAGCTCTGGTATAGTAAGATATAGAAACTCGGAAATGTACTTATACCCAGGAGAAAATTGTTTATACTGACAAAGCTCTACCACAAAAATTGCATTTGAAGCACTCCCCATTACTTCAAATCCTCTTACAAAACAGTATATAACTCCAAAAATAAGGTAAAAATTGTATAAATTGTACATTCCCTCGGCGAAATGACGGAGTTTCGCATTCTTTCGGGGGAGAGGGAGTATTCTATGATATACCATTTTATTATTCCATAAATTGTAACATATTTTGTATTAATCAAAGAAATATCTATGAAATTAATACATAGGTTGGTTCTAAGAGCTATAAGAGCGCTCAAACTTTACATAAGAGCGTTCATGCCCCACTGCACACCAGCCACAGTCAGTTAGACTAAGTTTATGACATCAAAAGGTCCGACCTAATGGTTCACTGCACAATATAATAAGAATAAGGGTCTCAGTGTGCGACCTCATGGTTCAATGCACAAATTAATAACTTGTAAGTGAATGCAACCGGCCGTCACGGGTGCCTGAGCACCGCTGACGCCGTCATGAGTGTCTGAGCACTCTAAGGACTGAACAATGGGTTACATAAGCACGACGCCATAACCTTCCGGTCGCTCTAGCGTCGCTTCTGAGCGACCTAGGTCAAATATCAAAAATTCTATGGAAAGCCCATAATTAGACGGTCAGAATGAGCCCAAGATCAAGGCTGAACTCCCAGTATTAAGGAAGTTACGCCATGGAGACTGAATCGACCTCCGAGTGAGCTACAGACAAACCGGCGGGAGTTACGCGCCTATCCAGCGGGCATTATAATCTTGGCACATTCAGCTCTGCGCATGCCCAAAATGGCGGTTATACAAGCATAAACGGCCGAGATATGAGGGTCTAAAGATGCAGAACCGACCAAGACAATGGGGGCCATAGCGGCGTCCATGGGGGTCCTTTGTCCCCCTGTGACACTTGAAAGGGTCCCCTCAAACAATTGTAGAGTTAGGCAGATGCTGCTGGCTCCAGTCAGTCTGGAGGTGCTTTTCCAAGATTTGCTACAAATAGCCTGTCTGCACCTCCAGGAGGACACATCACCAAGAACCGCTCTAGAGGTAACATCTCCAGTCATCTCCTGCTACCTGCTATACCACTGCACTATGGTGAAACTATGCTAGACAGGCATTGGTTTCCTACCATTAGTGGCCAGAGGCTATCTTCTTCAAGACTTCCACCAGAGGGTAAAGTTATCCATTATTACATTATTCCTCTAAGCAGCAGGTCAGGAGCTAGGTGTGGGAACCCACCTAGAAGTATGCTGGACACTGTATTATTAATACCTCACAGGTGGAGTGGAACTGAACATTGTACTTTATAAATTACTGTATGTTTACTGTATGTACTAATTACCTACATACTAACTACTGTATGATTGATATTTCTTACATGTTGCCTAAAGCTGAATAAACCAGTGACAACTGGAAATAACACTATTTATTATGAGCCTGCTATATTTACTCCATACACCACTAGTCATATGATATTTCTCATATGACAACTTGATCATGCCAATTACTAGTATGACACACTCATCTCTTTTTATCTGTCTTAATCCTTCAGCCTGGGCCCGTTTAGTGAGAGAGTAAGAAAGTGTAAAAGTTGGCTAGGTGTTGACAGAGGCACAGAGGTACAGAGACAATAAAGGATTGACAGCTAGCATGATACAGCTATTAGAGCAAAAATAATGAAATAATTACTTCCTACCACAAACATGCCATAGACATTCCGAGACTCACTCTTGGAAGTTGGGATCTCATTAGGAAATATATAGATCTACATGTCTTATCTTGAGCTGTTTGTGTAATACCAGAAGCACTCTGTATATCCACACTAAAGCCCAGTTGTACAGAGCAGGCTTATGCTTTCCAGTCATACCATCATAGGACTGAGTGTATATTTTAATCCCATTTCCTCAGCAAGGGGAATATTATTACATACACCATATCTGTACAGCCATAACGGCTGTGTATAGTTATAGTGTATAAAGAAGTGCCCTCTAGGAGAATGGTGGTATTTCTATGGAGAAAGTGAGAACTGCTATAATTGCATAGTACCACCAACATTAACTTATTTGTAATATACTTCAAATATAAACATAAATATGATTATAACCCATTTAAAGAAGATATCTTAATATTATAACTTTGTTTTAATCTTGGGAAATACAGACCTTGCGCCACTAGAACGAGGCTGAAATCCTGGACTCAGGTTTTAGTGTTGCTTGTTGCATTGGCTTCTCAGAATATTCTTAACAAGCAGGGATGTCTCAAGATGAGAATATAAAAGCCACAGGAAATAAGCGGTAGCTGACATTGTGGCCTCTATCCCAAAGTACTTATTGTTGCACATCTCCAGAAGCAATAAATAATCAACTCTATATTGTCCCAAGCTTTCTCCTCATCTTTTGGCAGGGACAATTGTTATGACTAGCCATTGTTGTGTTATGGAATTGTTTCATGGAGGAAAATGCCATCGGTCAGAAAAGTAGAAGATATTATTGGAAGGTCATGTGAGATGTCAGCATTGTTGGAGGGGAACTCTCCTGGGGAATGGGGCCTAAATGATTTACATTTACATGTAGGGATACGCTGACCCTTGTGGCAGATGTGTGTAGTAAGTCCTACCAATAGCATACATTTACAAGATCAAAACCGACTCAGCGGTGGTCAGTCTATAGACCAGTGGAATATCCCATTTAGATAATCGCTGCCATGTTTGTAAAACAAAACAGGGTGATTTGCTGTTATGGTATGAACCAATGATGCAAATCTGCTTATTACATAACCTTCAAATATTTTATCTAGACCACAAATAGAATAATACAGTTAAACATTGTTTAAACACCTTCCACAATTGTCAATCATCTGAGTGAAGTTGAAGTAGCCGGTGCGCCTACTGTGGGTTGTATAAGAGTGTACTATGACCACTATGGGCATAACACAATCATTTGGTATCAGTTATATTCTAGAGTGAGGCGACTGGCAGAACTTTCATAGGTTAATTTCAATGAATACATGTGTACACATATTTCTGCATGATATTATTTTACCATAGCCCTAGGTATAGGTGTAGCACATCAAAAAAGGGTCCTTCTTGTAGGATGACTAAAGCATTCTCTATTACAGCAGATACATGGCAGAGGTTAGTATAGGAAGTATAGGTACATGTCATGGTGTGTTTTAACCTAGTAGATGGAAGAGTAAGAAAGATGCTTTCACTGTAAGTCTTGCTTTCTCAGTAGTATTGTCCATATAATACAAAATTGCTGCAGGGTATATAATAAACGCAGGAGCAGGCAAATATATTGTACATTTGTATAATATGGCTGCTTCTGATATGTGCCTATTGTACATAGCTGAGATGAATGTATAGCTAAAGAAAAAGTACAACTATGTAGTAGGCAGCATAAAGCATTGCGCAGCTGCTACATGCAAACCCCTTCAAATAAAAAGAATGTGCTTCTTTGACATCATATAGACCTTCACTGTTGCATGGTCTATGTTCAGTCATTGTACCTGAGGAAGTTACGGACATGGACACAATGCTGATGTCTATCTGTAAAAAGAAATTGTCAAGATTGTCCTTGAATATTGTATAATAATCTCATGTTTCTTCATGACTGGAAGGCAGGCTGTTTCACATGAGGCTGTAATATGCCACCTACTAATGCATCGAGGCATGTGAAATAAGAGGCCTTTCACATGGCCTACCTCTTATATTCTGTGCTTCACATGTAGAGATCCTGTCTACCTAGTGGGGCCATCCCGTCAGGAGGGTATTTCGTAACAAGGCTAATTAGAATTATCGGGATATGACTCCCTGTTATCAGATGTACAGAAGGTTGATTAGATCAAAAGTTAGGGTAAGACCTGTACTATCAAGCATAAGATCTGTACCCTATAAGATAGATACCAAGGTCAGGCCATCCCTGATCCAAACTATTTAGAAATTCTTTTTAACAACATAATACATGTACACCTACAGAAACATGTGAGGCTAGGCATTATTATGTACTTCTATCTAGGATGGTCTTAGGTCTGTGGGTACCCACAGAAGAGGTAGAGTGCTTATTGCATTGCCTTGCTGTCTATTTACGAAATAGAGCAATAGACATTGATGATGTCATAAGCAATAGACTAAATGACCCTTCATGCTCCCAATAGTACAGGGCACACCCCAGTTTTAGTTTGGAAAGGGCGGTATCAGCCATGCAATAAATTCCCAAACCAATGGAAACGAAGTTGAAGATATCATATTTAGTTAATAAATGCACATAATTCTAAGGGAAATTGCACTTTAAAATCAAGTTCAGAAACAGTTTTTATTCATTTCCACCCTGAAAACCCATATCCACAGAAACTAATCAGTACTGATCACTTTAGGGGCTCAAATCGAGGCACACTGGGGAAAGTACCCATTTATCATTTGGGTAATCAGTAATCAGTTTTTATATGAGCATTTGTGAAGACTACATATACCCAGTGTGATTAATTTGCAATTAGGTATTTCATCAAGGTGGTTGTCACAGAAGACATTTTAGAATTACCCCATCCCCAGCATTATTAATGCCTGATTTGGAGTTTGTCTACCCCCTCTAAAGTAGGCTCTATATGAGACATCTGTGTTTATTTTACCAGTAGATTTCAATCCTCATATTTCTTTATATGTTGGCAGGTGAGGGGAAATGTACTTCCAGGTGGGATTTTTATTGCTTGGGGGTTGGCCACCGAAGGCACCACAATGACCATAAATGTGATAAATTTGCTCTAAGATGAATAGTTTGTTTGTAGAAAATGATGGTTTTCTACAAATAATTCTATTTTGATGCAGTCCTTCCATATTGGAATGTAAATGGAACGTTTCGAAGCCAATAATTATAATATCTTAATAAGTACTTCCCCCTGATTGTTTCCCTTATTTCCTTCCGAATATAAAAGAAACAACAATTGATAGAGAAATTAATACAGGATCTAAAAATCATATGTATATCCAGATTTATGATCAAAAGTACAAAACATAGGAGACAGTTATAGAGCAATATTTCAGACAATCATGATGATTAGATGTGATATTATGATTAAAACAATAAGAGGTATAGTTTATTGGCTATTTGGTCAGAATAGCACTATCCCGTATTCTTGAAGCAATTTCTTAAAAAAAAACTAGAAGGGATATTTCTATCTGTGATACCTCATTTAAAAGCTTTCTCCTCATCTTGTCACATATCATCTTTGACATAGAATAGGTGTCTTTGTTCTGAATGTATCTATCTACTTTTACAAGGAATCTTTTTTCAGAATGAGATATCACACATTACCCCCAGCTCTCTAGGTGTGTGCTGATGACTGTTTTCCTGGATGGTTTTAATTGAGCTACAAATCAGTAAATGTCCTGGAGTATATATGTATAGCATATCATATCATTGTAAAGTGAGACCCCCTTGTGGCAGAGATTAAATACTAGAAATGATTACCTTAGTTCATCAGTGGTAAGTGATGATCTGAAGTCATCTGCAGTGAGGACATTTTTCATTGGCCAGGGTCTTTTTTTTGCCAATGGTAGACAATATTTCAGTGTAAAAGTGGGACATAGGTCCGACCCCTTTCAGGTGAAGGCTTTTTGTATTATTTCAGACCATTTATGGCAACTAGTAAATACTAAAAGCTAGTCATTTTGAATAAATGAATGCATAATATGTGACGACTGGGACTGTGTGATAAATCAAAAGGCTTATAGGCAGATAGGAATGAATGCAAAGGAACATCCCCTTGAAAGTACATCAGCTGTCTATATGCAATGTGATTTCTAGTTGTGAAGAACATTGAAGTCATAACTGTAATACTGTGGGCAGAGAGAGATATGAAGAGGAGAGAGAGAGAGAGAGAGAGAGAGAGAGAGAGGAGAAGTTGGGAGAAGGTGAGGAGAAAGGTCTGATACTGAAACCTATCACCCAGATTTATTTCTTCTGACTCTAAACCTTCCTGATTATGACACAGGTTTAAGTACATAATTACAGTATATTAATATTGGGAAATTACCTCAACCTTAGAAATACATGATTTCTGATATTTGAAGACCATTTTTCAACACCCATTAGCCATTATGGTTATCTTCAGCTCATACAAAAATGGATGTATGCTCTTTGATCCTTCTATTGTACACTGCAAAAATGGTTTTTAGATTCTAAACACAATTCTAAACATATCTTTGCAACGTTTTTGTAATCACATTTCCTAAACATGTTAAGCCAAACAATGTGCTTAGCTCAAGTGTTTAGAGATCTAGGTGTTTAGGTTTAAAATTTGTGTTTAGATATCATGAGATTTTATGCTTAGATGTTTATGATTTTTTTTTGTGTTTAGATGTCTAAGTGATTTGGTGGGACTTTAGGGTTTGCAGACATGCATGCATTAAAAAGAATAAAGAAATATCTTTTGTTAGTTTTCTCATTAAAATTTTACTGGAGGACATCAGCAGGTATTTACATGGCAAAGTCTCCAAAGATGTCAGCTGCAGCTTTTTACATATATACATACACACTGCATTAGAATGAGACTTGAGAAAGTACAACAATTTGGTAGGGAGGGCATTGCTTTATCCTTTACAAAATAACATGAATTAGGTGTCAGTCATGGACCTTATTGATAATGTTATGGTAATAATGGTGGTGCAAGTTAGATTTAGTCAATTTTCTATTGCTGTTTCTATTTTCATGATTTTCAATGAAATGATACTATGATGAACAAGGGGTTTGGGGACATTGGTCACAATAATTGCATATAAATGTGTGCAGACAGTCCATTCAAAGGTAGTGCTGCTACCTGGTGTGGATTTGACATCCAAGTATCTAAACATATAAAAGTTTAAATCTAGACACCTAGAATTTAACTGTTTAAACTCTAAACATCTAAATGTGTTTAGCAAATATGTTTAGGTATTTAGAATAAAAGTGTTCATTTTCTTAATGTGTAGTCAATGAGACACCTAACTGACATATACATTTAGGTTTTAAACATGTTTAGACCTAAACATGTTTAAGATCTAAACACCATTTTTTGCAGTGTAGTTTCCCCCTCAGATATGCTTTTTGATGTACAGGATGTTTGAAGGTAATCCCTGCAAATATTGTGCCCCTATTTCCTATAGGTACGTCACTTCCTTTTGATCTATGGAGAAGGAATAGATGCTGAATCTTCACAGCTGGGAAGAGTCAAATTTACAGACAAAGCAGGGGACTGCATATTGCAGGAGCCATACCTCCAATTGTGTCACACTGGCGTCCATCTATAGTACAGGCTCTATAAAAAAGCATATCTCATGTAGATAAAGCTGGGGTTGCAATCTTTATGTTGAGTGGCGATATTTGTGATATGATAATGTTCTACCAGGAGATTATCTTATAATAATGTTAGATTATTACTATTTAAAGATAACTCCCTGAGATCTGTATTATCTGGGACAAAGTGCCTAGTTGCCCTTTGATGATATCTATACTGGTACACAGTCTTTCTCCTGATATGTCTGACCATGTCTACCCATATTTGCAATGATCATTTAGCATGACCATATTTCCTTTCACTCCCAAACAACAGCTTAAGTAGACACACCAGCATAGAATCTGTTATATTCACCCTTGACACAATATTCCTGAGGTTATATTTTAAAAGAATTACCAAAGACACAATAATATACAATTCATCAAAATCAAAAGCATATTATGCTTTCTTCAAAAGTAATGAGGTGATGGTATAGTGTAGTTATTCTTCGCATCACATTTTGTGATTGTTTTACATATTTCCAACAAGTATGAATCACGAGGGAGGTATATACTTATACTTCTCTCCGAATCAGCTTTGACACAAAACAGTATATAAGAATACCGCAGTACTTCTATCTAGGATGGTCTTAGGTCTGTGGGTACCCACAGAAGAGGTAGAGTGCTTATTGCATTGCCTTGCTGTCTATTTACGAAATAGAGCAATAGACATTGATGATGTCATAAGCAATAGACTAAATGACCCTTCATGCTTCCAATAGTGCAGGGCACACCCCAGTTTTAGTTTGGAAAGGGCAGTATCAGCCATGCAATAAATTCCCAAACCAATGGAAACGAAGTTGAAGATATCATATTTAGTTAATAAATGCACATAATTCTAAGGGAAATTGCACTTTAAAATCAAGTTCAGAAACAGTTTTTATTCATTTCCACCCTGAAAACCCATATCCACAGAAACTAATCAGTACTGATCACTTTAGGGGCTCAAATCGAGGCACACTGGGGAAAGTACCCATTTATCATTTGGGTAATCAGTAATCAGTTTTTATATGAGCATTTGTGAAGACTACATATACCCAGTGTGATTAATTTGCAATTAGGTATTTCATCAAGGTGGTTGTCACAGAAGACATTTTAGAATTACCCCATCCCCAGCATTATTAATGCCTGATTTGGAGTTTGTCTACCCCCTCTAAAGTAGGCTCTATATGAGACATCTGTGTTTATTTTACCAGTAGATTTCAATCCTCATATTTCTTTATATGTTGGCAGGTGAGGGGAAATGTACTTCCAGGTGGGATTTTTATTGCTTGGGGGTTGGCCACCGAAGGCACCACAATGACCATAAATGTGATAAATTTGCTCTAAGATGAATAGTTTGTTTGTAGAAAATGATGGTTTTCTACAAATAATTCTATTTTGATGCAGTCCTTCCATATTGGAATGTAAATGGAACGTTTTGAAGCCAATAATTATAATATCTTAATAAGTACTTCCCCCTGATTGTTTCCCTTATTTCCTTCCGAATATAAAAGAAACAACAATTGATAGAGAAATTAATACAGGATCTAAAAATCATATGTATATCCAGATTTATGATCAAAAGTACAAAACATAGGAGACAGTTATAAAGCAATATTTCAGACAATCATGATGATTAGATGTGATATTATGATTAAAACAATAAGAGGTATAGTTTATTGGCTATTTGGTCAGAATAGCACTATCCCGTATTCTTGAAGCAATTTCTTAAAAAAAAACTAGAAGGGATATTTCTATCTGTGATACCTCATTTAAAAGCTTTCTCCTCATCTTGTCACATATCATCTTTGACATAGAATAGGTGTCTTTGTTCTGAATGTATCTATCTACTTTTACAAGGAATCTTTTTTCAGAATGAGATATCACACATTACCCCCAGCTCTCTAGGTGTGTGCTGATGACTGTTTTCCTGGATGGTTTTAATTGAGCTACAAATCAGTAAATGTCCTGGAGTATATATGTATAGCATATCATATCATTGTAAAGTGAGACCCCCTTGTGGCAGAGATTAAATACTAGAAATGATTACCTTAGTTCATCAGTGGTAAGTGATGATCTGAAGTCATCTGCAGTGAGGACATTTTTCATTGGCCAGGGTCTTTTTTTTGCCAATGGTAGACAATATTTCAGTGTAAAAGTGGGACATAGGTCCGACCCCTTTCAGGTGAAGGCTTTTTGTATTATTTCAGACCATTTATGGCAACTAGTAAATACTAAAAGCTAGTCATTTTGAATAAATGAATGCATAAAATGTGACGACTGGGACTGTGTGATAAATCAAAAGGCTTATAGGCAGATAGGAATGAATGCAAAGGAACATCCCCTTGAAAATACATCAGCTGTCTATATGCAATGTGATTTCTAGTTGTGAAGAACATTGAAGTCATAACTGTAATACTGTGGGCAGAGAGAGATATGAAGAGGAGAGAGAGAGAGAGAGAGAGAGAGAGAGAGAGAGAGAGAGAGAGAGAGAGAGAGGAGAAGTTGGGAGAAGGTGAGGAGAAAGGTCTGATACTGAAACCTATCACCCAGATTTATTTCTTCTGACTCTAAACCTTCCTGATTATGACACAGGGTTAAGTACATAATTACAGTATATTAATATTGGGAAATTACCTCAACCTTAGAAATACATGATTTCTGATATTTGAAGACCATTTTTCAACACCCATTAGCCATTATGGTTATCTTCAGCTCATACAAAAATGGATGTATGCTCTTTGATCCTTCTATTGTACACTGCAAAAATGGTTTTTAGATTCTAAACACAATTCTAAACATATTCTTGCAACGTTTTTGTAATCACATTTCCTAAATATGTTAAGCCAAACAATGTGCTTAGCTCAAGTGTTTAGAGATCTAGGTGTTTAGGTTTAAAATTTGTGTTTAGATATCATGAGATTTTATGCATAGATGTTTATGATTTTTTTTTGTGTTTAGATGTCTAAGTGATTTGGTGGGACTTTAGGGTTTGCAGACATGCATGCATTAAAAAGAATAAAGAAATATCTTTTGTTAGTTTTCTCATTAAAATTTTACTGGAGGACATCAGCAGGTATTTACATGGCAAAGTCTCCAAAAATGTCAGCTGCAGCTTTTTACATATATACATACACACTGCATTAGAATGAGACTTGAGAAAGTACAACAATTTGGTAGGGAGGGCATTGCTTTATCCTTTACAAAATAACATGAATTAGGTGTCAGTCATGGACCTTATTGATAATGTTATGGTAATAATGGTGGTGCAAGTTAGATTTAGTCAATTTTCTATTGCTGTTTCTATTTTCATGATTTTCAATGAAATGATACTATGATGAACAAGGGGTTTGGGGACATTGGTCACAATAATTGCATATAAATGTGTGCAGACAGTCCATTCAAAGGTAGTGCTGCTACCTGGTGTGGATTTGACATCCAAGTATCTAAACATATAAAAGTTTAAATCTAGACACCTAGAATTTAACTGTTTAAACTCTAAACATCTAAATGTGTTTAGCAAATATGTTTAGGTATTTAGAATAAAAGTGTTCATTTTCTTAATGTGTAGTCAATGAGACACCTAACTGACATATACATTTAGGTTTTAAACATGTTTAGACCTAAACATGTTTAAGATCTAAACACCATTTTTTGCAGTGTAGTTTCCCCCTCAGATATGCTTTTTGATGTACAGGATGTTTGAAGGTAATCCCTGCAAATATTGTGCCCCTATTTCCTATAGGTACGTCACTTCCTTTTGATCTATGGAGAAGGAATAGATGCTGAATCTTCACAGCTGGGAAGAGTCAAATTTACAGACAAAGCAGGGGACTGCATATTGCAGGAGCCATACCTCCAATTGTGTCACACTGGCGTCCATCTATAGTACAGGCTCTATAAAAAAGCATATCTCATGTAGATAAAGCTGGGGTTGCAATCTTTATGTTGAGTGGCGATATTTGTGATATGATAATGTTCTACCAGGAGATTATCTTATAATAATGTTAGATTATTACTATTTAAAGATAACTCCCTGAGATCTGTATTATCTGGGACAAAGTGCCTAGTTGCCCTTTGATGATATCTATACTGGTACACAGTCTTTCTCCTGATATGTCTGACCATGTCTACCCATATTTGCAATGATCATTTAGCATGACCATATTTCCTTTCACTCCCAAACAACAGCTTAAGTAGACACACCAGCATAGAATCTGTTATATTCACCCTTGACACAATATTCCTGAGGTTATATTTTAAAAGAATTACCAAAGACACAATAATATACAATTCATCAAAATCAAAAGCATATTATGCTTTCTTCAAAAGTAATGAGGTGATGGTATAGTGTAGTTATTCTTCGCATCACATTTTGTGATTGTTTTACATATTTCCAACAAGTATGAATCACGAGGGAGGTATATACTTATACTTCTCTCCGAATCAGCTTTGACACAAAACAGTATATAAGAATACCGCAGTGCCTTCCATGTTCCAAACAAATGGTAGTAACCTAAAAGCTATCAAATCACAACAATATAAAAAAAAACTAAAAAAAAAAAACACACACACACACAAGAAATAAGCAACATCTGTCAGTTTGCCTTCGTTCTGATAATAATGGCTGTAGCTCAAAGGGCAGAGAGTAATCAGCTCCACATTGTTAAACACTGTCAGATGCTTGTCCCATCTTTCTTCTCCTGGTGGGAACAATTCTAATGGGGAACGATTGTTGCAGATGGGATCGATTCATGGGAGAAGGGTTGTAAACGATGATGCAGAAGCAGAGAAAATTACGAGGCTGGAAGGTCAAGTGAGCATTTTGTGAAGAGAGCTATGCCTGTAGATAAACAAACCCGAAATCTCAATGCCAAAACAATTCAATTTTACAAAAGCATTATTATCTTTGGCATTTTTTTTTCTCAAGTGGCCCACTGCTATGATTCTATTTTTAGTCTTTATTCATCCCCAACGACATTTTTGAATGTCTTTCCATCTTTGAACATAATTACTTCATTTAAAATATCATATGAAAAGATCTCAATGCACATGAAAAATATCTCTGAGACTTCAGGATTTGTTAGAAACCATTTATATTGTAAAAACGCTATATACATTACATTGCATTTTATTAAATACACCCACCTGAGGACATGGAAAGACAGACCTAAGCTGGAATGTGCCCTTTAGGTTCACTGGCTGTTCCATCTTATTAATAGTCTCCCTTCCCCTTTAGTATGAGGGCATAGCTTAGAGCTAATAACGCCATAAACTTGAAAGTATCTAATGGTAATTGTTGACTGAAGGTAAAGCTGGTGTATTTGTTTTATGCTTCTTATGCAATATAATGCCCTCTTCTTGTGACAGATAAAGCGGTATAACCATTAGCTGGCCTTCTTTTGGGAAATGATCCTTATAGTCCCCTATAAGAAAGCATCCCTCTGAACAGAAATCACGTGCATCTGGCATGCCTCTGGCATTACAAAATAAATGAGATCATTCCCTCATGCTAGAGGCACCTGATCTCAGCGAGCCTCGTTTTCAGATAATGAGGTCTTGACATCACAAGCAGCGATGGCGGCCAGCTGGCTGCTGGAGTTAGCTGCCATTAGGGATGAATAGTGAACCAAATAATCATATTCAAAGCTCTAATAGATCTATAAACATTTAAAGGGCTACTGATACTGTCCCTACGCTGTCTGTCAGTGACTGACGGCCGTCAGTTGGCCATGGATTGGCGTTTTTGTTTGTGTTTACATCACTGAGATCAGGTGCCTCTAGCATGAGGGACTGATCTCATTTGCAATGCTATTGCTATGGCACTGATCCCGACGCCAGAGGCGGGTGACAATCTGTTCAGAGGGGACAAGAAAGTCTCTTTGTCCTGTAAAAAATAGGCTGTGGGAATCCAGCAGCTGGTCTAGACTTTGGGGGGTTAACGCCCTGGGTGACCTGTAACTATCTATTGATGTGCGCTTGTAAGGGATCAAACTTATTAATGGTTTTACCGATCTAAGATATTCTCGGAATTCACAACATGAAGAGTTATTCAAATTCTTCAACAGCTGTAATCTATTTCCTTGTAGAACCTACTACATTCTTACAACTAACACCAAACATATTATGGTATTAAGCATCCTGATACTTCAAAAAATCTAAAATCCATCAGATCATCACGTTTGATCTCAATAGCAATTTTCATACAGTACTAATGTGACTAGAGAAAAGAACATTGTTTTAGCAGACAATGCAACTGAAGGTTCAGATCATAATGCATAGAAGTAACGAGAGAAGATAAACAGAACTTTCATATGCACACACAAAAGAATAATTGGCACAGTGTAGAGTTTACTGATTATGTAGGGCCTATTTATTGGTGATATTGATAATATGTAACCTATGTATCACACAGAAAGATTGTTGGATTCAGGACTTTTCCTTACAAGAGACTTTCTGTGCTTATAGCTAACATGTATATAATTATCAAACAGAAACAGACAGAGGAAGGAGGCCAAAATCTTTTGCTAGTGGATAGTTATTATCATGGAGCATATATACATAATCCAGCCATCAACATATATGATTCATTTAAACTAGCCCATGTAGAAACTCATCCTCCAGAGAGACCAGTCATAAGCTTGTCTAGTTGCTACAGTAGGACATTACTTCAGAAGGCACATCATCTGCTTTTACATAAACCCTGTGAGTCCTGTTACAAATAAACTGATTTGTCATCCCTAATGCATAGATGCAGATCTGCGAATGTATATTTGGAGGTCTGACATTTCCAACCTGCTATATACTACCTTTAGAAGTAGCCTGCCTATCTCATTAATTGGTCCGTCCTCACAGGAGGTACTCAGTACACTCCTGCTGTCCCCTGTCTCTTATATAGTTCTTTGTGCTTCCTGATAGCAAACACATTAATGTATCCTGTTAACAAATGAACCTTTAATCAATCTGACCACATGCTAAGCTGTTTCTAATAATGCCAGAGATTTGTGCTGCTTAAAGGACCGGTCAGACTGGTCGTAGAATATCTATGACTATGACGGGAAATCCACAACTACGATGCAATTTTCCCGCAATTTCCAAAGTTGTGCATACCAAACTTTCACGATTTTAAAATTGTGAGGTTTTGGCCAATTTTTGGAGTCGTAGGACTATGCTACACTGTACGATTTTATCCCCGATATTCCAGCCAAAAAAAATCGTGTCGTACTTCTTATCTTCCTACGACCAGTCTGACCGGCCCTTAACACACAAAATACCATTATTGAGCATTTTTCATGCATCTCTGATGCAAGGATATATCCAACAAATGCCTGCCTCCTGTCTCTTATATTACTCTTTGGGCATTCTGATAGTGAAACACATTAATGCATCCTGGTATCAAATGAACCCTTAGTCAATCTGATTGCATGTTAACCTGTTTCTGGTAAGGCTAGAGATTTTATAATTGTGCTGTTTAGCACATAAAACACCATTTTTGTATTGAGCTCTTTTAGAGCATCTCTGATGCTAGGATATATATGACATAAGGGGGATTAGAGAGGGCTAGCACTTTGTAAAAAGTGAAAGAAAATGGATATCTTATCTGGTTGAGGAAAGGTATTGGACTGATGCTGTTTTTCAAAAAGCAACAGATGTAATGTACAATGTAAAATGGTCATGAAATGAGGTTGTCAGATTTGTGGGATTAGCAGTCTGTTGGGGAGCTATGTGACTGGTCATGATGAGGACTATGACAAGGTTTGTCATGGAATGTAATGCTAAAGGATGATGATGATGATGATGATGATGATGATGATGATGATGATGATGATGATGATCTATAAGGCAGGGTTGACTAGCCTGGTCTGTCAAGAATGGAAGAAAAAGGAGAGAAAGAAGAAAAGAATGCTTGGTACTATTGAGGGCTTCCAGAGGTGAGTAGCGTGGTAGATAAATATGGAGTGCCACATGTGAAAATGTATTTTCATATATGACATAGAGTACATCCTTATAACTGCGCTCATTATTATTGAACGGGGCTTCCTCCTCATCCTCTCATTTCAGTCCCCTTTTGCATGTGTCTGGTGGCCATATGCATTTTAGTTTAGTTTTCTTACAATTGTTGTTGAAATGCCAAAAAGTTATTTCTTACTAAATCAGTAAAAGTATTGTAGCATCAGTAGACCATCCATATAGGAATGTTAATTTGAACGACATAAATTATTAACACTGGAGCACTGAACTTAATAGAATCAATCTGAAAGGATCATTGAACATTGAGCTGCTGTCATATTGCAATGCATTTGTGTCAAATCATGCCTAAATGTATGTGTATTTGAATTGTTGTTTACACCTCTCTTTGCATATTTCTTCTAGTTTTATATCTAGAATAGCAGTTTATTAGTAGACTAGATTAAATACAAAGATTCCTTATGCTAGATGATGGTATTATGTGAGGTAATGTGTATCTAGAGAATTAGTACCCAGGGGGTTTATTTCTGATCACAGGTAATGCATGATGGACCTTACCTGAATTCTATTCTGTGAATTATGTGAAATGTTGGAAAATTGACACAGTTAAAAGCCTTTGCATAGCAGGCAACAACTTGTTATGTTGCAGGCCCAAGGGGCATACACTATGCACTGTCCAATGCAAGTGGACGTGCAGAGGTTTTCAAAAGGTGCTCGCTGCTGTGAGGCCTATGGCCCCGGGCCAGTGATGCTGTGGCTTTGAATGACTACTGTATGCAGGGTATCACAAGTACACTGTATTACATATGTCCATAGGGCATGTCCCATATTTCCATAGACTGGTAGACTGGAGAGGTAAATCTCTCAAGAATAACACTTTTTGATAAGGGGTTTGAGGCCTTTTGAATGATGTTACAGTGACGAATGGGGCAGTAGAGATTGGGATGTGTTTCTTCACTCTCCTGTGTAGAGTAGCTTTCTCAATACCTCATTAGAGCCTAGAGGGACTATCGTTCTCTACATGTAATAAATACATGTATCTTTCTATAAGCCTATCGCTTACATCAAAGACCAACACCGTTTCATCCGTCTAGACTCTGACATAGACTCCCTCAGGGCATATCTTGGCCTTCACTTAACTTATTCTTAGTAGATTTCTGTAGTATGCCTGGAGGCATTATCTAGCCTATAGCTCGATGCAGCAAGTTTGGAACCTGGGTGTTTTTCAGTTTTGGAGGCAGCTCTGCATTTAAAATGTCTATATTCAAGGGACTTTTTTACATATGCTGCAGAAGACAAGTCTTGTATATGATTCTATCTCAAAAATGATAACAAAATATGATAAAAGAAGTATTTGCCATGTATCATTCCCTCATAATAAATGTCAGACTAGACAAAATGCCCTCTGTAGCTCCCATACAGTCTGGAAAAGCACTATGTTCATAAATGTCTTCATCATTTTCAAAATAACAATATCTGAAGACCAGAACAGTATGAACAGGTCCATGGTGCAAAGCACTTTTGTTTCTATCAAATTTCATCACTAAAAGGTTGTTTTGACCTGATGATTCATTGAAAACCACATCGGAATGTTACAAGAACCCCCTATTAGGCATGTGAGGCCTATCATGATGCACTATCAATCTATTTAGCGGCAAATAGCAGCAAAAGCATTGTGGTACCACAGACTGGAATCATAAGATGTGCCTAATTCTTCTCACACTTATTCTATCACCTAGATATAATTATCACATGCCTTTGAAGATAATCAAGCAGAATGCAAAAATGGATAATTTTGGTATCACTGGGTGATCATGTGTCGATACATAGATCCATGTGGTCCCACATCAAAAATCAAGCAAAAATTGTGCTGAAAATTACAGTTTTTGCAAACTAACAAAAATCACATGTCTCCCAGAGTGTAATGAACCACCTTAGAGGTAAGAAAATAAAGTATACTCATTTATAATATTGATAGGTTACTTTAATGCTCTATTTATGAAAAACTGATGGTTAGAATATTTTTTTTCATGAAATATACAAGGCCAAACAAAGGAAAAACAGCAATATTTTTTAAACTAATGCTTTTTTTTAGACTTTGTACTTCAGTGGTAAACTGTACACTGTATTAATGTATAAACATCTACCCTGGCCTGAAAGCCATGAGTTTCATGTTTCATTTGCTGCAAATATTGCATAAATCGGATAATCTTTGTCTAAACTACAGCAATTCTTTGCGAAAATTCAGGAAAAACTAAGTTTTAGGTCCCCAAATCGCTGCATCGAGATATAGATGCCCTGAGGCATATTTTTAGGATCTCCATGTACTGAGACAAATTGCATAAATTAATAGATTAAGTTAGCCAAGGCTATGTGCCATGGAACAGCCAAAGCAGAAGTTCCATATGCACTGAGG
Source organism: Acholoe squamosa (assembly GCA_949317995.1). NCBI lineage: Eukaryota > Metazoa > Annelida > Polychaeta > Phyllodocida > Polynoidae > Acholoe > Acholoe squamosa. The sequence goes on from OX439037.1 coordinate 73,386,546, forward strand.
CAAAAATGAGAGACAAAATGTGTCATATCCCTACACATATGAAAAGGAATTCTTTCATGATTTTTAATAGGACTGGGCTTTCAAGGTCTTGAGAGTAAGTACTGCATTGTTTCAACCTGCACCATCAATGTTCCAGAGTAAAATACTGCAAGTTTGATAATGCAATCAGTTATAGCATTCATTGTGTTGAGGAATCAACAATGACTATTCCACTGTTCATGTTCCAGTTTCTGCAATAGTAGCGAGAAGGCCCAATAGGGAGGGCTTAGGGTGAATTTATCAATTAACCTCTGTCAAACTCCAGACATATGTTTAGCAAGAGCCTAGCATTAGCTTATCCCTAACAACTTCACACTTCTATTTTACAGTATATCCCCATTGTAATACAGCTTAGATCCCTCATGGTTATAATCCCTACAATGGACATGAGCAGACAGAGAAGAGAATTGAACCAACAGACCATAATAATCACCACTTATTGCATGGCATTCCTCAGAGTAGCCTGCAGCTAGACAATACAGTGAGCTTCCAGAGTGCACTCCATGCAGCTTGTGGGTTGCTTTGTATATCCTGCACTCTCAGCCCAGCGAACCAGTTTTACAGTGGATTGCTTATTTTGCAGGTCTACACTAGGAGTTCATGTAAGTACTATCCTATAGAGCTGATTGGGGTTGTGGTGTAGGTATTACACCAGTATGTGCTGCATATTTACAATTCAGGCTGAGAGTGTGCCTCTGCTACTGATAATAATAACATAATTGCCAATAGAGCCAGCTAAGGCCTTCTGTCTCCGGTTTATTGGCTGCTGGTAATTGCCTTTTCTTGTAAGCACCACCATGGGTATGTGGTCTACTGATGGTGTAGTGATTGTGTAACGGACGGAAGTTCTCCATTTAATACAGCCTGGAGTATATATGTGACCAGAAGGGGGAAAACCTGCATCTAGGGGGGAAAAAGGCTTTTAAAAGTCTAAGTCACATGCTTTAAAATGAGATATCTTGAGCTAAAATATTCCAGGTAGTTCTTCTGTATTTACTTGTCAAACCTAGGTTGGTGTGAGCAATTCAAAAAACCAAATGAGTTCTAAATGCATTATATACCAGCTTAAATACTGATAATGCAAAAAATATAGTTTTGTGAAAAGAAATTAACAAAGAAATGTCATGTTTTTAATCATAAAATTGGTTCTAGAGGTAATTATTTGGGGCTGTTTTCGGTTCTGAGTTGATCTAAGGCATCTTTTTGTATACCCATTGTTTTACTCATACACTGCCCCCTGGTGGCCAAATGCAGAACTAAAAGTCCCCCCGGATGCACATTTTCCCAGATGGGTCACATATGTATAGCTACAACTGCCTCTCTTTGCAGACCTGACAAAGTATGGAATTGTATACCTGTGGGCCAATGTGATGTGTAGGGAGGGCTGGTAGCTTGGCAAATTTACATCTTGTCCTATTATCGCTCATCCGTCTATGGAAGTCCTGTGGGATAAAGTATCTGGCTCCAGCTTCCATATTGTTATATGTATATAAAATTCTTCTGTTTTTGTAGATCTGCAACAAATTAATCTTCATCCATGGTCACTTCAACTTGAAGGTCTAATGTCCTAATGTATCCACTTTCCATACTTGGGAACCTTGTACAGATCAGTCACTAGGAGGTGCAGGGCAACCATACTGCCCCCCTACACTACCCCCCCCCCCCCAGATCCAAGCACTGGGGTGCCTGACACTACCCCCAGCCATCATCAGCACTGAGGTGCCAGACACTACCCCCAGCTATTCATCAACACTGGGGTGCCTGACACAACCCCCAGCACCTCCACTGAGGTGCCGGACACTACCCCCAGTAGATCCACGGATGAGCTGCTGGCTACCAACCATAAGTGCTTGGAACTCAACACCAACAGACATCTGAGGGACTGATCAACCATTTTTCTCAGAAGCGCTGTCCCTGGGGTTCAGGTACGCGCGCATCTGGTGCCAATGTAATGGTTTGTATTACCAGTTCGGTGGTTCGGGCCTTACGTATTAGGGAAGAAAGAGTAAGGCGGTAATTCAAGTGTATGCCAACGGATTTTATTGATAGGATACTTAGCGGCTACCCGGAAGGTGGTGATGGGGCAGCTAATATTAATGGATATCTAGTTCTATATGCTCGGAGGCCTGGAGGGCCTCTGACGTAGCGGCTGAGCCCCGGTCTTTATATACGGACCTTGGTGTTTGTCGCCAGATGTCCCCACAGGCTCGGATCGGTGCTGCCACCTATCTGGAACCTGAGGAACACCCAGCGACTGGACTCACCCGCCACGCCAGACGGTACCCGTACATATTGTTATAATGTAATACCTCTACACTACTCCCCCAGACATTAGGCAGGAGTTCTAACTATTAAATTATTATATAGGGATAACATTACATTATGTCTTACCCTAATAATAGAGGTATAACCATAGATATAACAACAACATTTTTAAAGTATCATATGAGAGGTATTTAACATACTTGATAGTATTAATAGTTATGAATTAGCAGTAGGAAAGTCGATACAATTCGACAATGTGGATGGATAACAGATATGTGTAACGGATCTGTTAAATTATTAAATAAACCACATATTAATATCCTAGTGAGTTTGTTATTATTACAAACATGATAAGTACCTAGTCTTGATAAAGACTTTAAACGTAACCATACTATCTAATGATACATTTAAGTTTAAGCCAGTTAATCCATTAAAGGTTCTATGTTAGAAACCATTTGATATGTCACCGTTTTGTTTTATACACTTGAAAAAGAACAAAGAAACATATATTACATCGTCATGCATTCAAGTAACCATCATAGCACCAGATAATTAATATTATACAATGATATGTCATATAAAATAATAATGACAATCTGGTGTAGTATAATATGTATCGGATCATGTTAAGAATATGACAAGTAACAATAGATCCGTATATGTTATGAACCCGTAAGAGAATTATAATATGTGATTACAGGTATACAAATGAGAGTTATGGTCATTTAAATAGTAATTATGGTAATGATCATGAGAATATATATACATAAAATATGAATGTAGTATAGTGTGTAGTCTAGAAGTATTCCGGATGTGATGCAGAGAGGTAGTGTGGTCAGCTAACCATGGGATGGTTGAATAGGGGCAGCTACCCACAATCCTCTAGAAGTGCTAATGTTTGTTGTAATAATCCGAATGGTGTTAATAAATAATCTGATTGTAAACATGTGGTGATAATAGTCCTTTAGTGATATGGTTGACAAAGTTGTAGTCCAAATAGTTGATCTGGAAGTAGATAGATAGTGGTAATAAGTCCATTCGGTACATAAGGCAGGAATACGGCACAGTGGTAAGTCCATCCGGTAGGGTAATCAGGCTCCGGCACAAGTAACCACTTTGTGATCCGGTAGTGGGAAAACTTTAGTATACTTTGTATAGTAATCACACACTACCATCATACAGGTATTATCATTAGTGGTTGTGTTAAATCCACTAATAATATCTACTCCGATTCTCACGAATCTAACTCCGAAAAGTTCCTGAGATAGGGGAAGTTTGCCCATCCCGGGTCCGGGTTTGTTTTAACAACAGTCCGGACAGGTGGTTACCCATCTTTGCAAATCTCGCGGGCCAATAGTATTTTTTAGAAAGTCGTGCTAATGAGCGTTTCCTTCCGAAATGACCACTGGTCCGATGTCCATGACAATAATACATGATGTCATGCCTCATCTCATTGCATGTGGTATAACCACTTGTATGAGTTTCTCACCATTATTACATGGCTTCCAACGGTATGACACGCCTTTCTGGACTTCAAGCTCGGTCCATTGAGCAAGAAACCTTCTCATTTCTCGATTTTCCAGAGAGACCTCTGGTCTGACTGGACGTATACCCTTAGGTACCTATTGCAGTAGCTGTGCAGTTATCGAGTCAGCTTCCTGGATCCGTCGTATGTGATCCATAGACCATTCCAGTACACTGGCAACTAGGGGTTCGAAAGGTCTCCGAATCCCTGCTAAAACTGCTCTGTGAGCCCCGCAGTCGGTACAATCCGGATTATCACATTTCCGGATAGGTATTCGAGACAAGGCATCAGCATTTAAATGCTTCACTCCAGGTCTATGCTGAATCTGGCGATGTTCTAGCCCGTATTCGTATAAATGGGCTAACCATCGACCCAACATACCTTCATCATCTCGGAAGTTCAATAACCATCTTAAAGAGGAATGATCCGTACGAGTAAAGTCAGTCCCCCATAAAAAGTGTTTGAACTTCTTTGTATATACAACTATTGCTAACAGTTCACGTTTGGTCATGCAGTAATTGCGTTGAGTTTTACTCAGCGTATTGCTAGCAAAAGCAATGGGTACCTCTCTTCCATTTTGGACTTGCGAAAGGGTTGCACCAATGCTGTCATTACTAGCATCCGTATCCAGTATGAAATGATCCGTCTCATTCGGATATTGCAATACGGGAGTACTCGTGAACAGATCTTTTAGCTTTAGAAAAGCAGATTCCTGTTCATGCGTCCAAGGAAATTTTTCCTTGGTACATCCTGGGGTCCAGTTAGCTATGATTTGTGGGACCACCTAGGGGATTACCTCCTGGGGGTCCGTTATTGGGATAATTCCCGGAAGGACCGTTAGGGTACCCCCCTCTATAGCCAGAATTTCCAGTTATTCCGGAAGGCGCAAACCCGTCGGAGGAATTATTCTGATTCCCTCTCTGGTTGTATGTACTTCCTGAATAGAAGTTACCTCCTCCTGCGGGATTATAGTTATTACCATATCCGTGAGGAGTTGTTCTAGGTAAATACGTACCCCCTACCACATTGGGTTGTGGTGGGTTTGGCATTGGAAATCATCCACTATTAGGTACATTGCTTTGACCTGAGTTCGGGTTAGGCATTCTTGCACCTGCTGGAGTGCTATGTCCGGGTTGAGAAAAATACGAATGTGGCGTAAGTAAATTTCTTATTGGTCCCGGTACACGTGGTTGGGCTACTGGAGTAGTGTTTGTTCCACTTGCTATATTAACTTGAGTCGGATTAATTTTATGACTCAGATCTGGTATTGGTGGTGCCAGACCTACAACCGTATCAAGTTTAGGGACTTGAGTTGTAGGTGCACTACTTGTGGGTCCCTGATTTGTTCCAACCTGTATTAAGGTACTGTTCGGAACACCCACTCCGCGGGATGTGGAATGATTCGTTTTTTTTATAGATTCCGGAATCTACATTTTTGTCTGCCCCATCAGTTACAAATGGGTTGTATCTGGTGGGTGTTACATCTTGGGCTGTATTTGCCAACATTGTAGATACCACATTGGGATCTATATTACCTATAGTCAGTTGTGCGGCTTCTACGTATTTATAGAGTCATTGCAGTATTTTGCAGATCCTGAAGATCATTGGTGAGTTTCTGTCTATCTTCCTCCAGTTGTTTATTATAAGCTATAATGCCCGTCCGGATAGTTTCATTGTCTTCAGCTTGCTTATTACACTGAAGTTTCAATTTCTCCAATTCGCTTTGATATAGGCTTATGTCAGATTCATTATTTGCCTTATCAAGGCATAGTTGATCATTCATATCTATGTATGTTTGGATACAAGCATGTCTATTGTCATATTCTTTATTAAATGACTTTCTCATCTCCTGAAGTTTTATTTCTTCAGTTTCTAAATCTTTCATGTATTCCCTCTTTTTGGTTTCGAATTCACTTCGCATACCAATTAAGTCTTCTTCCAGATGCAGTTTTTCATTGATTACTTCATCTTTCGCTTTGACCAAGGTATTTAAATTCTCGTTCAAAGTTACATAGGTTTCGTTTAACAACAGGACATCCGGTTGTTTAAGTTCCACACCCCCCGGTACCGCATATGTTACATCGCCGTCTATGGCGCTGTAGTCCAGAATCGGTAGTCCGGGTCTGGGTATACTGTATGGTAGGTTTCCAAACCTAACCCTTTTTGGCATAGGTGCCGGATGTTCTGGATTAGTGCTACCACCTACTTCAAACATCAAATTATTTAATTCGTCAACAAGTGATTGTTGACCCAGCCAAGTACTCTTTCTCTGTATGGATTGTTCTCTCCGTACAGAGTCCGGTATATTTTCTTCACTATCCATTTTGTAGTGAGGTCCGGGATCCCTCCAGGATGCAGTATCTACATCCTGTGAGTTCGAATGGGTATGGATCATTAATGACACATTGCCATTCTCCTGAGCAATAAGTTGCTCTTCAGGGTTAGCTTCCGTGAGGCTGTCTAACACATGAACTAGCCGTTCGGACATTATAACGTCCAGGCTATACACCAGAATTAACTGGTCACGGCACCAATGTAATGGTTTGTATTACTATTTCGGTGGTTCGGGCCTTACAGATCAGGAAAGAAGGAGTAAGGCGGTAATTCAAGTGTATGCCAACGGATGTTTTATTGCTTAAGAAATTCACGGCTACCGGGAAGATGATGAAGGGGCAGCTAATGTTAATCAAAGATCTTACATGGTCAGAGGCCCTCCTGGCCTCTGACGTAGCGGCTGAGCCTCGGTCTTTATATACGGACCTTGGTGTTCATCGTCAGATGTCCCCACAGGCCCGGATCGGTGCTGCCACTGATCCGGAACCTGGAAATATATATATATATATATATATATATATATATATATATGCTTCTTTGCCAAATGGGACACATTTGAGTACTGCAGGATGGTTAATGTTGACGATAATTAGTGCTAACATGGCTCTGAAAGTTCACTAGACTTTACTTTCTTCATTAGCAGGGAGAAGGCCCAATAGCAAGGTTCTTAGCATAATTGCATATCAAAGGTATTAGACTCTCAGAGTATAAGACACAAAATGATCAATAAACTTCTGGCAAAGAGAAGTCTGTCTGAGAAAGACTTTTAATAAGAGCCTGGCATCAGTTCCCTCTTACCTCCCCCCCCCCCCTAACAATTTGAATGCTCTATTTCTCAGTATATCCCCATTGTATTGCAGCAGAGATACCTCATGGCTGTAATTCCTCCTGTCCTACATGGTACAGAAGGAATTGAACCAACAGACCATAATAACCACCATAATTGCATGCCGACATGGTTATGTGGTACACTGCTGGAGCATGTAAAGCTATCCCTTTCTCAGCTTTCCTCTCGCTGTTGGCCTTACAAAGCATGGAATGGTATAAGCGTTACATGTGGGGAAGCCTGGCAGATTGGTTGATTTACAGGGAAAGTTGGGGACATCTTGTCCCATTACCGTTCATCCTTTTATGCATGTCATAGGGATGGCATATATGATGACAGCTTCACTATTGTTATCTATGTTATGAAAATAGATGGGGGCCTCACACATTGTCAGTTGGGGAATATCTGGGAGTAAAGGTAACTTTGTGTCTTTTGAAGCAATGCAGGCTGCCATCAACAATATTGAGAAATGTCCTCCTGATCAATGAATGTGCCCACATTTTAAAACATTTTGCCTTGATAAAGAGCCACAGGGAAACGTTCTGAAACGTTTTGCAACGTTTTTGGTGACTGGGTGGTAAGTGTGGAATAAGACAATTTATTGGCATAAAGCACGTGTAAGATATGACAAATCTTCAAGATTAGACTTTACATTTTGTGTGATGCTTATTCATAGAGCTATATCATAAATATGCACAGCACGTAGTATATCATTCTACAGATATGCTTTTGAAGTAATATACACAGATATTATAAGCTTATAAGATTAATGTGTGTTACTGTGCAATTTAAAAAAAAAGATGTCAATGAACTATACAACTAGTTGTATAGATAATGTGCACTTTGTGACAATACAGTATACTGTATACCACGGGGCGAAAATATCTAAGGCCAAAAGCCTAGGTACCTTTGTTAGCTTTCTAGCAAATATTAATGCATTTGATCAAAATGTATCATATCATATCTCAGTGTATCAAGTTCATTGATCCAAAATCTATTGACCATCTTGGTATATTACAAGAAAGAATGACTACATCACATATCATGCATGTATACAATTCTATACAGGGGAACTAACAAAGTATACCCATGGCCTGGAACTAAGACAGCCATCCCTTAGTCTATAAAGAAACATGCCCCCTACTTTGTCTGCCTGCATGACAATAAATGCATGGAATGTATGAGACAGTAGGTAGTAAAGAAACACAATAATGAAAAGGCTTGTGTAGGAAAGTCATTAGCCACCCCACGTTGGCTATTGCCACCACTACCACCTAGCAGAGGCTAATTTGTATGTGAATACAAATGGCTGAATATAGTGGGTCATTTGTCTACCTTGACTTACACTGCTTCACCAAAACAGCTACTATGCTCTCAGAAATAAGAATTTAAACTTAAGTAATGAATATTCATTTATGTACTATGTGTAACATAACTTAACCATGTGATTGACTGTCTAAGTTACAGTAGTGCCCTGTATAGGTGCCAGGTCTTTGAATGAATGTAGCATTGAAATTGAAAAATTCACTATAAGGTAACCCTTGAATATGCGCTGGTCTTGAATAAGGGCGGGGCTTAAGTTAGGTTAAAATCCATAAGTGCTGGGTGCTTATACAGGGCACTATGGTAACCCTCTTGGCTTTACTCTTATGTGGTGCTAAAAAGGCCCAGGGAAAAGGGCCTAGGACACTCCTTGCTATCATGGAGCATCATTGTGGTGATAATGAGACAATATGCACCCGACTATGACTAAAGAGGCTGGCAGCCCACAACATATGATAACATGAGGTGATCTACTTGTGCAGCCTGTTCTAATTTGTGTGAAAACATTCACCTGTTATTTGCTAGCACTGGCTCCTTTTCCCCACCATTATTTTGCTGCCTTTTATTTGCAGACGACAATTGGTTATCATAAATCAGACTTATCTGTGAGTGCTGCCCGCCACCAGTCTACGTCAGCTGATAACTATCGTCGATAGATGGTGCAAGTGCGCCCATTGTTCTTGAAGCTTACATAGGGGAAACAATTCGTTCTACTCCAGTGTTCCTAGAAAATGAGGTATTCTACTTTTGTTAGATTACATTTGTTTGTGATTGTTATCACTCTTCGCACAAGGTTGCATCTGAATTGCTCTAATGTGAAATAAAGAGGATTTATAATCCATTTGTGGCTGGGGCAAAAAGAAGAGGACTGTTTATTAATCAGGCCAAGATCTTTAAACCTTTCTGATAACAATGGCTCATTAGGACTGTTCCTTTTTTTCTTCAGTGATACATAAAAAGATATTTTATCAAGCAAGATCTTACATAGACTATATCAACGAATTTAAGAAAGTTTTCAAAGAGTGCAGATAAAGAAATGCATACAAGCTGATTTGCACAGGTTCAGCTGCACATTTTATTTCAATAAATAAAAAATGATGTTTCCTTTCCAATTTCCCAGTTTCCTGATTACTTGAAACTTATTTACTCGGTATTTGAATGTCATGTAGGATCTATTGTAGCTTTTTGGTGATGCACATTATTGTTCTGGAGGGCAGTTCTTGAAAATGATTATTAGCATCATCAGGAAATACAAATCCCAGTCTGGCATGTCGCTTTTGGCACAAATCTTTGGAGACAATAGCCAACACGTCGGCAAGTATCGAGTCATATTATTTATACTTATATAATTTATGCTATTGTCCATGCACATATCACACCATGTATTGACAGAACTGTCTATGTCCACTGGGTTTGTGCCAACCATAAACACACATAAAAACTAAATTTAGGTGCCTAGAACTAAAGTTATAGTCATTACTATTGTGTTATCTTTGGAAGCATTTGGAAAATGTTGGGAAAAAAATGAGTCAATGAGCGTTTTTTAAAAGGACCGAGAGAGACAGACACAGACAAAGAGAGGCAGCCAGAGGAAAGTGGAACCAACACAGAGAGAAGAACACTGATCGCTTTGACACATACTGCACAGGTCACAATTTGTCTCCCACATGACATGTATGAAGGCATGTCGAATGAGGTTGATGCTCTCACATTTGGTTTGTCAACTCCACTTGACATGCATAATGAAGACATGTCACATATTCCTGATCCATACACCTGAGTGCTAGGTAATACTGTGAGGCAATTATGTAAGAGTTAAGAGCAGTCAATAGCTATGTACCAATGGTTCAATCAAGGCAGGCCTATAATAGAAGGCAGGCCACAGACCTGCAACAACAAGGCACTTTTTACTATCTACAGAACTTCTACTTGATTGAGGACCTCTATTCAGTCCATAAGACAAGGGCATGGAGGTGCATGGCAATGACATATTTCTCCATGTACTGTAGATACTGAGATTATAGATTGTGGGTTAGCATACTATCTTTTGGTATTTTCACTGACCCACACATAAGGTGTCTAGCCTCTCCTGTTGAAGAATTCAGGATTGTGGGTATCTATTTTGATGTTCAATAAAAAATGCAAATTTAACAATTAAATAGAATTCACTACCATTCATTGATAGTATTTACAAATCTTAGTTATCTATTCTTCATGAAAACAAAATGACACAGATACATCAAATGCCTCAAGTGTTGGTAGTACCTCTTGGTAGTGATTAATCCTGGTACCAAAATGGTTGTTTGTCCCATCTAGTGGAATATTCTAGAACAATTATGTATGTCAAACCATCATATGTCAAGAGCCTTCGACGTGGCTGTGACCCTAGTCAACTCACAGATGACATGACATTTTAAGGCATGTCAAATCCTATGAGGATTACTGTGTGCTACAGTTGTCATGGTGACATATGTGCACATGTCCCAATGACATGTGCTCTCTGTGTCAAATCAAGTTGACATAGGTATACATGTCACTTTGTCAGGAAGACTTTTTTCAGTGAATAATCGAGGTTTTATTACGGCTTATAACTAGTTTTGGCAGCAGTTGAGCAATTCAAGCAAACTGCTGACTTTACTCTTTAACATACTATAGACCTAGCAGCTTCGACAAATTGCTGTTTTTTTCAACAAACACGCTACTCAAGGACTTTTGGGTGCTAGGCAAATATTCTGTTGCAGGAATTGCTGGTTTATTTGTCTAAACAAATAACACACCATCAAGGAATCTAACTACTTTTATTTTGTGACCACAAACTGAGACATTCTGTACCAAATGATGGTACCACAGATAAACTTGGTGTTAGGGAACCAATAGAGCAAGAAAGGCTGACTTTTCAGAGAAGTTTATGATAAAGTTTTTGGACTTCTCTGTGGTTGACCTAATGAGAATGCAAACATACATTGGCAGTCCTGCCATGTAATATACATCATTGGAAAGATAAAGTTCTAGTGTATCTCTTGGTGTAAATTGTTTCCATATCTGGACAATACAAGCAGAATTATGGTCATTCCCCTGGAATTAACCATAACACAATTTTATTCATGAAAAAGTCACCCTTTCTTGCTGCATGAGTATAGATGAAATCAGTCCTCCATATTAGATAGAGGGGTCAATATGCCCTTTGACTCCATTATCACAGGCATTTTTCACCATTCCCGTGCAGTGGGATTTGACCTTATGGGACACTATCCAAGATGGAGTTTGAATACCAGAAGGGGAGTCTCCGGTGGAGTTAGACACTGAACCAATAGATACTCAATGCCAGACTTAATTGGGTAATAACAGTTTATTGAGCAGAAATTTGGTGCAATTACATAAATATCACTTTAGTGGTAGGGCTTTTGTATCAGGTCGAAACAATAATCATCATCATTTTTTAGGGTTAGGTTGAAATGTGTAATTGATGAGAATAGTTTCTATCAACTCCATTATTGACTAAATTATTATCGTTAAATTATAGACGCATTTACAGTTTAACGTAATTGTTGCCCACTGCTGATTGGGCGTCACTCAGGACCACCAGCAAAATCAGGTTCTATCACATCTGGCTCTCCTGTAGGGTGTCTATATATATTATATAGAACTGACTGCATATTCCACACAATTTTCCCTACACAGAGAGAAGAACACTGATCACTTTGACGCATACTGCACAGGTCACAATTTGTCTCCCACATGACATGTATGAAGGCATGTCAAATGAGGTTGACCCTCTCATATTTGGTTCGTCAACTCCATTTGACATGCGTAATGAAGACACGTCACATATTTCTGATCCATTCACCTGAGTGCTAGGTTATACTGTGAGACAATTATGTAAGGGTCAAGAGCAGTCAATAACTATGTACCAATGGTTCAATCAAGGGAGGCCTATAATAGAAGGCAGGGGATATCATAGTCCCACAGGCCTGCAACACTAAGGCACTTTTTCCTATCTACAGAACTCCTACTTGACTGAGGACCTCTATGCAGTCCATAAGACAAGGGCATGGAGGTGTATGGCAATGCCATATGTCTCCCTGTACTGTAGATACTGAGATTATAGATTGTGGGTTAGAATACAGTCCTTTGGTATTTTCACTGACCCACACATAAGGTGTCTAACCACTCCAGTTGGAGTATTCAGGATGGTGGGTGTCTGTTTTGATATTCAATAACAAATGCAGATTTAACAATGAAATTGAATTCACTTCCATTCATTGATAGTATTTACAGACCTTAGTGATCTATTCTTCATGAAAACAAAATGACACGGATACATAAAATGTCTCAAGTGTTGGTAGTACTTCTTGGTAGTGATCAGTCCTGGTACCAAAATGGTTGTTAGCTCCATCTAGTGGAATATCCTAGAACAATTATGTATGTCAAACCATCACATGTCAAGTGCCTTCGACATGGCCGTGACCCTAGTCAACTCACAGATGACATGGCATTTTAAGGCATGTCAAATCATATGAGGATTACTGTGTGCTACAGTTGTCATGGTGACATATGTGCACATGTCCCAATGACGTGTGCTCTCTGTGTTAAATCAAGTTGACATGGGTATACATGTCATTTTGTCAGGAAGACTTTTTTCAGTGTAGGTTAAGTGCTCTATCTTACCAAATCATTATTACTCATTCCTATTTCATGTATTGTATACATCCATTTTGAGTAGGACTAACTCTTATAATTTGTTCCCAGTATTTTCTTTGGTCATTAACAGAATGACATTTCTTAAGTTTACTTTCATTCTTCTTATTTGATTATTGTTTAATTTGTTTGTACAGACCATTAGAGGCCAGCATTGGCTTTTACTGGACTGCATAGCATTAATTAATGCCATAAAACAACCCCTACTAATGTGGCACTTGTTGGCCACAAAACACAAGAGACAATTTTTGCTTAAAAAAATGAAATAAGCCACGGTTATCTTATCCTTTCATAGTTTGTCTGATTAAATCTACTGAAGTGCAGATTGGAAAGGTGAGAGGATGAGTGAAGATGGATATTGGAAATTTGAGAATTGAGTTTGAATCAAGAGGGATTCATGTTTCATTCTATTTTTTTAGAGGTTTGTAGTATGATATAATGAAAAAGAGAGTATGAGAGGGAGAGAGAGAGATGATGTAAGATAGAGAGATATTTTGTAATAAATAGCATGGCAATTTGTACCTTAAGTGGTCTGACCCCACCCACACATAATGAGCTATAATCGGTATTGGTCCCCAATATAATCAATGTTAAAATCTTGAATATTGTTCAGAGGACCCTATGAATATAAAAAAAGAAGGAAATACCCTTTGTGTTAGAATGTGGGCTGCATGGTGGGCCTATGATAATATCGACCCCCTACCTATTTGGACAACATGTACCATCCCAGGAAGCAAAGGTGGTGTGGCCCTACTGTGGCCCACACTTTATTTGGTGTGGCTTCCGATGTGGGCCACAATGGGCTAACCGATGGGCTGCTGACAGTTTCTGTCCTCAGTGAGGTGCGTGGGCCACACTGGGCTACCAATATGGGCACAGATCAGTCTCAGAGTGGGTTTGGGTTCAACATGGGTTTTTGGTGTGGGCTGCCCACTTTGATCACATGGCGCCATCTGGGATAGATATTATAGAAAATCTATTTTGTCCTCATTTTCTAAAATTTTGAACCCCGAAAATGCTCTGCTAGCCTTCAGGTGCTAGCCCCTCCCCTTGGCCTCCATAGTTGGAGGGAGACTAAACATACTGTAGTACTCTCCCCATCATCATAATACAGTAGAACCATCGATTCAAACTTAGTTGGCCAAGGCATGTCAACCAGACCTAGTCCAGTAACATGCTAGCCTTCAAGTTCATAGTGCCTCCCAATGGGTAGCATACTTCAATATAAAATGATTACCACAGGAATGGTGTAGTCACATTAAAAACTGCTGACGTCACCTAACTTTGCACATTTCAAATGTATTTTGCCACTAGATTCAAACTCTGAGAAAATTTATGTACTGTTATGATTTGTATGATTTATTAGCCTATTTCTGTGATATCATACTAAAGAAAATCAATACTGACATGGGGGGAAAGCTGTACATCAGACATAGTGGGATCATCTAGTGTCAAAGTTCAGAACTCCTTGCTCAGTATGCCTTGTGCAAACCCTTCCTCAATCCTGTCTGGGGAATTATCTATGGAACTGATCTATGCCTGATTCGGGGTGCCCACCTTAAAACCAATCTGTGCCCAAATTGTTTGCCCATTTTGAAGCTTCTCTGTGCCCAAATCAGTTAGCGTTATGTGTCCCACACAACTTGCTGAGAACAAAAACTGTTGGGAGCCCAACAGTCTTAGTTCAGTTTGCCCAATTACCCTCTAGCCGGCGTACCTTTTACTGTGTTGATCCACAAATGTTCCTCTTTCATACAGTGCCATTATCAAAACCGTAAAAGAAATAGAAACTTGTGAAAATACACTATTTTGTGTCATTTTAAAATCATCCTTAGATCTGGCCCCAGCCCCTTTAGCATGCTGCATTCAGGGCTAGAAATGGCCATGTTCCTACATTTATGACTTGGTCCATAAAAAGTGCAGTCTTCAACCTGCTAAAGAACCTAATGAACCTAAAGTTACGGCTTTCACACACATTCATTAGGGTTAAGAGATTAAGTATTGTTTTATAGAATAAAATCCTCATGTATTTAAAATAAGGGGCATACCTAACTTTGTATGATCTTATAAGGCATAAGGGCTCTATCCTTGCCTATAAGCTGTACCTTATACATAGGGTATAGCAGTAGTACATTATATAGAAGAGTTATTCCATGATTATACATATTAGTGTGTGATTATAATGTTTGAACAATGTGAGTGGTCCATATGGTATAATTATGGCCATAGATATACGCCATGGCATGTTTCACTTAGCATGATTAATAGGGATCTTTATAGGTGACATAGATCTAGTTGCATACCTAACTAATATTATTTGAGATTATTGAAAATGCACTTATGACGTACCATTTTATTATGCAAATAATCTTATAATGATTGTATTAATCAAAGAATATATAAGAAATTAATACATATATGTCCACATGAGCGTCCACGGTCCACTGAACACCAGCTATGTGAATATACAAAAGTTATAAGACCAAAGGACCGACCTAATGGTCCACTGAGCACAAACAATGGTGTATATAATGTTTGAAAGTGTCTGCAACTGACCATCACGGGTGGCTGAGCACCACAGACAGCCGTCACGGGTGTCTGAGCACCAAAAACTGAACAATGGGTTATATAAGGGACGGCCACCTAGCTCAAATATGAAAGCCGTTATGTAACCACCCATACAAGATGGTCAAAATGAACCTAAGATGAAGGCTCTACTCTCATTATTAAGAAAGTTATGCAACCGAGACTGTTTTAAGCTCCGAATGCGCCACTGGGAAGCTCATGGGGGGCGTCCTATGTACCCCCATGGACATGAAAGACTCAGCACTAATGGACAAAGGGAGTGGCAGATGCTACTGGCTCCAGTCAGTCTGGAGGGCCAAGCCAGGGGTAGGGTACTTATACTCTGGTGGGCACCTCTGGAAATCAGAATCCTGAGAATCACCACTGCAGTAACATCTCCAGTCCAGCTCTCCTGCTACCTGCTATAGCTCTGCACTCTGTTGGGTTAGACTATGCCAGACAGGCATAGGACTACACCCCACTGGTGGCCAGAGGCTATCTTCTACCATCCATCCACCAGAGGATAGAGTTACACATTTATATTATCCCTCTAAGCAGCAGGTCAGGAGCTAGGTTGTGGGAACCCACCTAGAACCATACTGGACAGTGTATTAATATTATTATTATTATTACACAGGTGGAGTGAAACATTACTTTATACCCATAGTATCATTACTGTGTGTGGAAATTACCTGTATATCAACATTTGTATTACTGATACATAACATGTTCTGCCTAAGCTGAATAAACCAGTGATAACTGGAATAACACTAATAAGAGCTTGATATTCTTACTCACTATAACCACTAGTCATATGATATTCTCATATGACAACTTGATCATGCACAATCACTAGTATGACACACTCTTATCACAATAAGACCTGATAATTATGATTATGGTATAAAATTTCATCATTTCGTCCTTGGCAGTCTCTAATCTCTGAACCCTTATTATAGTCCAGGCAAAGTAGGGTTGGATCTCAAACAAATTCTAACGAAAGTTTTTTTCCCATAATGCATTTCCTTAAGGTCACTAGAATGACATACTAAAAGTCAGAAAAAAAAACTTGGTAAGGGAACTATGCTTAATTAGCTTTAACCTTGTCAGCACTGTATTTCTATATGGTAAACAAGGATGTAGCTATAACTTTGGTCTCCATAGGTCTTTTCAAATAATTTAAAACTTAGCTTAAAACACGCATCTTGAGATGGCAATCCAGATACACCACAGTTAGAATAAATCACATAGTCCAAATTAGCATAAATTCAATATGGCTTCCAGTTCTCCCCATTATAGGTCATCTATCTGAACAAGAATAGTGGCAGATACCTTAGAAAAGATGCAACACAGAGGTTCTTTCTACACAATGCATTTATTTATAGTCCCCTGGCTATAGTCTAAATGTAATAATGTATGGAAACATATTGTCACCAAAATGAGGCTCATTTGCATAAAAATATTTTGCAAAAATCCAATATGGCCTCCATGTGCTGTATTTTTTGCTTTTCGTTGTGTTTTTGATAGTCCAGTTTCTTGAGCTAGACTTACAGTGTTTTGAGACTATACCAAGCACCTAAGTACATGTAAGGTACAGCCATAAGTTGTCATATTTATAAGAAAAAAAGCAAAAAAATTGCCACCTATGACTAGACCGTGCCCTGAGTTAATACTGCGCATGTTTGCAAACGAAAACAAACATGGCGGTGCCCATGTTTTGCCAACCACAAACACAAAAACAGATTGTCACTTGAATTATATCTTTACTAAATGTTGTGAAAAACAAAATACAGAGGTAAATTCATCTCAGGCTTAAGTTATTTGTGACTTGAATACGGGTAAACTGCGGAGACAACGCCTGAAAAAATTCCCAGCATGGAAAGGAGATGAGCTGACAAACCAAGAAGCAAGGGAGTACAATGACTTATGAGCATTATACTTTCTAGCAAAAAGGTGGCGTGTTCATGACATAAAACTCAAACAGATGATGATTGTAGTTGATAAAAAATCATATGGGCACAAGGACATACTTACTTATGGCTCTTACTTATGGCCTAAACCTACTTGATGCTTTCTCACTGGAAACTGATGGATGGGTGACTGGCAATTCCTGCATCATTTGCAGTACACAAAGGCAGCCTTGGTATAAGGTTTATGTCCAGCAGCAGCAAAGTAGGGTAGTATAAAACGAACAGCTTGCAGGTGGAGTCTCTGTTCTGTTCTCTCATGATCACCATTCAGAAACATGCGAAGAATATCAACCATGTCCATGTATTGGAGCCAAAATTAAGCAGTGCGGTTCATCTCTACTCCATTGGAGATATGGGAAGAGCATCTACTGATATATTTTTTTTACATATTCACTGAGTGTACACCTGCATTGCCTTTCCTGAGTGAGTGGCAGTACCATTCTGTCTGTCAACAAAGTGTTTACGAATCTTGCTCCCTCCTCAGTCACATTAGAATTGTTCTCAGGTTGGTGATCCTCAGCCATCACTTCTCACTCTTTTTGAATTTTGCACATTGTATGTGTCTGCAAAAACGATACAATTTTATGCAGCATGAACAAGGAAAGTTCCACGTTTTGGTATGGCAATGTCCTTGCCATTCAGCATGCTGCTCACTTAGTTTTTGACGCACATAACCTTAAGGAGTTCTTTTAGTCCTGAACTGACCATCAAATGCCCAATACTCCCATGTGCAGTACCCCTAACCTGAGGACTTTCTGTATATTAGGTCACTGGTGCTTGGCTTAATTTGTATAATAGTGAGTGCTTTCCCCCATTGTGGTTGGTCAAACTTTAGAACACTGTACCTAGTAGCATGGACACTGATGAATTTTAGAGTTGAGTAAATGCATGAGGGATCACTTGGTTTTATATCGATCATGGGCAGAAACATGACATGAAAGCTCTATTGAGAAGTGTATTAAGCTAGAGAATACAGGTATGCATATTTCCAGATTAATTGAGTATTACTACATAATATTGTAGGTATTGCTGTTTTGAGATATGCCTAGTATCGAGATAACTATATTATCAAAGCAATACCTAGTCGGTTCGAGTAGGTTTTAGATCACTTTATTACGGTAATTTTACGAGAAGACTTGTAGATGCATTTCCACCTTTCATATGTCAGTACCCCATAAGGTAGGAGGATAGCGGAATATATATCTCTCGTTACAGTTAATTCATTCTGCACTGAGTGCCCTCTGGGCCGTTCCCTTCACCACACCGCTCAAGGCCACCTGTGGTGCTCTCTTACGAGAGAAATAGAAGAGCGTCTATCCCACTGTGATACGGTACATAGTCGCAAATACACCTGAATCTCGAGACACTGTAAATACGATTACCTAAAATATCATGTATACACAATCCTAAAGTTTCATTTTAGACCAAAATATTGTTTTTATTTTACTTTTTAAAGTAGTTTGATTGGGAAAATACAGATACATTGTAACATGTATTTATACCTGACGTCAACGGATTATGGTCCCTCCGCCAGGCCCCCTTTATGGCACATTTATAAACTAATATATATTATAATAAAAAAAAAACATGGCGTTGTCTCATAGATATACAGTAGGCTTTAAGTCTGCTTTACAATTATCAATCAAAGTGTACCTTGTCTTTATCTGATTCCAGCGTGTTAAAGCCCTATACAGTGCACTCTTAAGAACAATGGGTTTTAATGAATGAGGTACAATTAGGCATTTATCAGCATGCAATCTTGTAGGAATATTTCTTCTGTCAATGTATATTTCTTGAATGGATAATGTGTAAGCATAGAAAAGCAGGTGCCAATCACGTCTTATATACAATTCTGCACATTTACTATCATTTCTTTTACATTGTTTCAGAAAAATTTACTATTATTGTGGAGGACATCATTTTACAGCATCCACTTGTGTTTTTTTCTTCTCATTAATGGTAAGAGGGTTTTTAATACACCAATCCTTAATACTAAGCAATATACCTTTCATTTCGTCTGCTGATGTTACAGATATTACTGCATTGTCTGCATACAATGTTGCATTAAAATCATCAAATTTTGGTAGGGAATTAATATACAGTGAAAGAGAGCACAGGACCCAAAACGGAGCCATGAGGCACCCCATATGTGATTAGTTTTGATGATGAACATGTGTCATTGGCTAATGTTACCTGTGTTCTATTATGTAGATAACTTTTGAGGAATTTACAAGTGTTTTCGTTAAGTCCTAAAGCTTCTATTTATTCTAAAAATTTTGAGTGTGAGACAGTATCAAACGCCTTTTTGTAATTGAGGTATAAACTATAAGTCGGCTTATTATTTATAAAATTATTAATGATGATTGAGAGATGCTCAGTGAATGCGATTTGGGTCGAGTGTCCCTTACAATATCCATGTTGCACAGGAAATTACTGTACTTATTATTAGATCGTTGAATCTGTGGTCAGGTAGTTGACAAAGCAAGAGAAGCTGAGACTAACTCCTTACAAGGTACATTCTACTTCATTGATCCATATTTCAAAATTGGACCCTAAAGGAGCTAGATCCCCTAAAGACTACACACATCATCAAGGGTTAAGTGGTCCCCATTCCCCATCGGTCCCATCCATTTTTAACCTTCCATCATACAGTACTTTAAAAAAATGTTTTATACTCATATTAATATGAACAGCTGGTGTGATGCTGGGGATTGAGTAGAAAATGCCATTTTCACGGGAAATGCAGGATGATCAGAAGTTGCTCCAATCAGAGTCCAAATTGGAATGGAGTTCAGCCAGAGCTGCTAATTAAGTGCAATTTAATCAATTTCTAACAGCAGGAAACAGTGGACCTTGATGAGGTACAATCTCCTTACTAGTAGAGTGGAATTAGCTGATACCATGGGGACTGAATCTGTGAGCCCTCTGAACTTTTGGAAACCAACATTAGTTGGTGGAATGTGTTTGGAAGGCCTAGGTAACACAGCTCTTAGGTGACCTCTGATCTACCAACTTGCAACTACATATTATATTGAACTCTGATGTAATGGTCAGTCAGTATCTGAACAATTAGGTACTACAACCTACAAACTGCCATAAAATAAAAGGCAAATATTTCTGGTTCAGTGGAAATAATACTCTTTGGTATATGAGAATCATCCAAATTATTTAAGTGCCACGTTATTATATACATCAAATGAAATACAGCTCCAACCACACATAGCCCAGGACGTGACAATTTCTATATCATACAAGTGTGTCTGTCCTTTTTTGATTTCATATACCACTGGTAATGGGGAGTGTTGGTACATTCTGAGCTATATTCATTTTGTAAAATGACTTTAAGATTAAAACAGAAGGTTGTTTCTGGTTAAATCTTTGGGAGGAAGGCATTTGTAAGGAATATTCTTGGGCCATAGCCTTGTGTGGCCAGACAAAATTCAATACATCAGTTTCGATGTTCTTATCAACATTGTTAGAGATGCTTTGAGTTAATCTCTATAGTACTGTTCTAATCCAAAGCTAATTGTGGAGAAACACCCCATCAGGTATGGTCTGTAACAGACAGGATGTCTGTAAGTTCCCCTTTATGCTGAATTAAGTGCTTCAACTCCAGTAATGAGATAGGAATGACTATAGTTGACCTACATATGCCATGGTAGTTACCTTGCAAACACAATCCTGAGACATACTAGAGACATTCTTGTGTCATGACTTGTGAATGTTTAATTCCTTGGGACAACTCGAGATAGAAACTTGCACTTTTTCAATTCCTGAAAATAACTTTGGAATCGTACTCATGTTTTCTCCACGAGAATCCACTGCATTGCCAGAACATTTATTTCTCGAGTCTTGTTTGGAAGGAACATATCTAATTCCTGGGAATAACTCAAGATGTATATTTGTGTCAGGACTTGTGACTGCCACACAAGTCTACCCAGTTAGGTTCCAGGGGTTAAATCGAGTACTGAACTCGTGTCTACTGCTTCATGAAAGCATGTTCAGATCCAGGAATAACTTGAGGTCTAAACCTATGTCGTTACTTGTGATTGCTTCAAGAATTGACTCAGTTAATTCTCAGGAACTCAATATGTCAACTCAATGTGTCATGACTTGTGATCTCTACAGGAATCCACTGGCGCATGAGTGACCAGGACAGTAAAACACCCCTCAGCATGGACATTAATTATCAAAGTCCATCTCAAGACCTTTAAAAGGAACCATCATTGGCTTAGATATCCCTAGTAGATATGTCAGAACCCACCTTGAACATAGATTGTTATTCATATCTGAAATCAATGATTATTCTCTAAATACATTAAAAAAACACAATAATGTCTAAACACAATATATCAGCCCTTTTATAAAAAGATACATAATAATATGGTGATCTTTATCATAGATTATGATCAAGAAGAAACTTTCCATATCTGTTCTGGGTTTTTAATGAAAATCCCCTGAAAAAATCTCCAAATCTCGGAATTATTGCAATGGTTGAAGTGGCAACCAGATACATGTCAACGGACGGTTACATGTGGTGAAGTGAATGTACACGGAATCCAGGGAAGTTCAGTTGATCCTTTTATTGCATAGCTGACATGAGTGTTTCATAAAGGTGGTAACAATGATAACACTCGCCAAGATCTAAGCTCTGCCTCCGATCCTATAGCTCAACCTGTCATAGGTTCTAGGTATAGGTGTAAGGTGTAAGTTGGGAGAGATGATCTTAGAATAGATAGCTTAGAATAGATAGCTTGGAATAGATGATTGGGAGCTGCTCAAGCTACCTTATATACTGAGGGCTTGAGCAGCTCGTGTGTTGTGAAATGTTCTGTACATGTGGCTCAATAGAGTAGTGACACATGTCATAAGGAGAGAGTGCCACCTGTGGGTAGATTATGTTAATGAGGATTGAGAGGAGATTGTGAAATATCCTCTCATTCCAAATATGGCACCACAGGTGGATCCCACTTCCTCCAGTTGGACTGAGTAGATAAGGTTGGAATGTTATTACATCCTTGTGCCTTATGTCACAGAGTCTAATAGAGGAAGTGTGTTTGTGATGACTAAAGGATCCTTGTTGCTATTGAGGAATACAGGAGATTATTGAGTGTGGATCATGGGCAGAGCTTGGGTTTTATATGGCGAAGAAATTAGTAAATATGAAAAATAATAATAATACCCAGAATGGTCCATTGCCAGTGCACCTGTACTTTACTGCAATAGTGACTCATACGAATTTTGATTTGGGGGGGAAATAAGGCTTGGGTGGTTGAGTGGGGGGGCTTGGTTTTGTGTGAGAGAAAAAGGTGGGGTGTGGGGCGCGGTGAATTTTGTGAATTTTGGGTTGGAAAAATGAAAGGTTTTATACAAAATTTCAGGGGGTCTGTTGTTTGGGGTGAGTTGCTAATAGGACGCTGGTAGGCATAATTTCTAAAATAGACTAGCTTGTTAGGTTAATCTATGGCTAGTAATTGATGTTTTTTTACCCTGGCTCTTTTGTAAGAGTTTTTAGTGATTAGTGAGCTAAGATGGTTCAATACAGTGGTGGGGGCGTTTGGCTTGATAACAATGAACAGCTTGCCAAACAGATCCATGGCCTTGCTCCTATTTGCCATGTGGGCCTAGAAGGCTATGGATGGGCCACCCTGGATTGAATCCATATGACTTTGGTGCTTTAAGGCTTAAAAATTAGTATTAAATAAATGGGTAATCTAAGGTAGGATGGGTTGTGTGTGGGGTGGGTGGGGTGTTGCCAAAAGGTTGATAAGTAAGATCTAAAGTGGTCAGGTCGTCGTAGAAAGGCATGAAGTGGACTGCGAATTCAACTATCACATTTTACAAAAGCACTCTGGGCGCACACTACCATTGGCATGTAATGGGTATCTGGGTCACATGATGGCATAATCCATCATTGTCATGCTAGAACGATTGATGACGCTACTAATGGACACATAAGACAAAAACCTACCTGGGCTGGTTGCATGGCAGCCTCGGCATTTGGCCCTGTGGTCTCCGGATACTTGCTCCATATGGTGACTGGGTTTGCTAAGTTTGGTATATTGTTTGGGAAGTGGGAAAGATGGGGGTAGGGTGAGGCTTATAAGCACTTCATGAGGTTGGCTAATTCCTCATTACATGCCTCCCGATGAGGTATGTCTCACCCATATATGGCACGAGGCCTAACTATTGGTTGTTTTGCGAAATCACAGGCCTTGTGATTTGCAAATTGATTGGTACCTTACTCGTCAGTACGGATGATCATTGGATGATCTGAATATTGAATATAATTAAGAGGGGAGTGATGGCTGTGGTGCTGAGATTAGTCAGCTTACCGGGGGTGCACTTGTTCCTGTTGTGATAACACAGCAGGGAACTGTGCTGAATTATTTGATTAAGTGTCTCACCAAACATTCCAGCACCAATGGTAAACAGAGGTATAAACATGGATCAGGATGCAAGAGAACTGCGCTCCTACAGTAGGCCATCATTTGGTAATACCTTAGGGTATAGAGGAGCCCTGAGCTTGTAACAAACCGGCGCATGCATGCCCCAATTAAATGGGACACAAACCGAGCGTACGCTGTGACCGTGGGTAATTTATGTGGCGTGCCAACCAGATCATCCGGTTTACGGCTGCCTGAGCCTTCAGAAAATTAAATAAAAATTTTGGCAATGTCACCCACTTAGTTGTAGTACTAGGGTTTTGATGTGTTGGAGGGAATAATTGGAATTTTGTGGGAAAAATAAAACATAAAAAAAGGTGAATTTGGTGGTTCTAATGAGTACTCTCCATTGAAATAATATATGGGAAATGGAGAGGGAACATCTATTACACGAAGAAAATTTGCCTATAGTGTCTGGGTGGTTCTATGTATGTTTGTTTCAAGGGTGGTAAGAAGGTTACCGTGGGTGGGTTTGTTAGGAATAATGGATTGGGGTGTAGGGCTGGGGTGGGGGGGGGGGGCAATGCCTATACTCTGACTATAGACATTGTAGGATGTTTTTGGAGGAAAATGGTTTAATCAGCCAGTAACACTGTGAGTCTAAGGTTCCTAACATATTTCAAAATGTATGCTCGCTATTCTATCAACCATTTCTGGTTAATAAAAACAAGGAGGCGCCAGAATCAATGAGAGCTCTATACAAGTGGTTGTCCATGTTAACAGATACTGCACTCTTAGTCAATTCTGTATCAACGAAAAATGGCCTTACCTTGCTGTCCATATTGACCAGACTTGCTTTTAGGCTACAGAATCGAGGTATCCTGGCTGTGCCTCATCGTTAGAGCAAGAGTCCTGGAGGTGTGAGAGTCAATTGAGAGTTAACTTCTGCTTCAGTAGTAGGAGCAGGAGTGTTGGTGGGCGGTCGTGTGGTCGGGTCCTGTGGGGTCGGGGTCGGGGACTATAGGTGCTGTAGTTCCGTTCCCTGAATCCTAATTATTGTGACTATTCCTGGGGCTGTCGCTGTCGGCGTCAGATTGTGGCGCTGTATAGCTCCTACCAGGGGTGGTGTTCCTTGGGGTGTCGGGTGGGTATAGCTGGGTCATTTTGAAGGCGTCAGGTGATGAAGTTTGCCTCTGGAGGTGATGTGTAGTATCACTTGTGGATTGGTTGGGCGCGTCTAGCCCAGGTGATGTAAAGGTGCGTTGTTTTGAAGCTGGCTCCTTAGGTGATGTCTCACTATTGCTCATGTTTAATGAGAGGTTGGTAGTGGGATATTCTTGGAGGGTTCATCCACCATCGTGTCAACGGACGGTTACATGTGGTGAAGTGAAAGTACACGGAATATAGGGAAGTTCAGTTGATCCTTTTATTGCATAGCTGACATGAGTGTTTCATAAAGGTGGTAACAATGATAACACTCGCCAAGATCTAAGCTCTGCCTCCGATCCTATAGCTCAACCTGTCGTAGGTTCTAGGTATAGGTGTAAGGTGTAAGTTGGGAGAGATGATTAAGAGCTGCTCAAGCTGCCTTTTATATGAAGGACTTGAGCAGCTCGCAGTGTTTTATCAGCCAGTAACACTGTGAGTCTAAGGTTCCTAACATATTTCAAAATGTGTGCTTGCTATTCTATCAACCATTTATGGTTAATAAAAACAAGGGGGCGCCAGAATCAACGAGAGCTCTATACAAGTGGTTGTCCATGTTAACAGATACTGCACTCTTAGTCAATTCTGTATCAACGAAAATGGCCTTACCTTGCTGTCCATATTGACCAGACTTGCTTTTAGGCTCCAGAATCGAGTTATCCTGGCTGTGCTCCTCGTCAGTGCAAGAGTCCTGGAGGTGTGAGAGTCAATTGAGAGTTAAGTTCTGGAGTAGTGGTGGGCGGTCGTGTGGTCGGGTCCTGTGGGGTCGGGTCCGGGACTATAGGTGCTGTAGTTCCGTTCCCTGAATCCTAATTATTGTGACTGTTCCTGGGGCTGTCGCTGTCAGCGTCAGATTGTGGCGCTGTATAGCTCCTACCAGGGGTGGTGTTCCTTGGGGTGTCGGGTAGGTATAGCTGGGTCATTTTGAAGGCGTCAGGTGATGAAGTTTGCCTCTGGAAGTGGTGTAGTATCACTTGTGGATTGGTTGGGCGCGTCTAGCCCAGCTGATGTAAAGGTGCGTTGTTCTGAAGCTGGCTCCTTAGGTGATGTCTCACTATTGCTCATGTTTAATGAGAGGTTGGTAGTGGGATATTCTTGGAGGGTTCATCCACCATCGTGTCAACGGACGGTTACATGTGGTGAAGTGAATGTACACGGAATCCAGGGAAGTTCAGTTGATCCTTTTATTGCATAGCTGACATGAGTGTTTCATAAAGGTGGTAACAATGATAACACTCGCCAAGATCTAAGCTCTGCCTCCGATCCTATAGCTCAACCTGTCATAGGTTCTAGGTATAGGTGTAAGGTGTAAGTTGGGAGAGATGATCTTAGAATAGATAGCTTAGAATAGATAGCTTGGAATAGATGATTGGGAGCTGCTCAAGCTACCTTATATACTGAGGGCTTGAGCAGCTCACAGTGTTGTGAAATGTTCTGTACATGTGGCTCAATAGAGTAGTGACACATGTCATAAGGAGAGAGTGCCACCTGTGGGTAGATTATGTTAATGAGGATTGAGAGGAGATTGTGAAATATCCTCTCATTCCAAATATGGCACCACAGGTGGATCCCACTTCCTCCAGTTGGACTGAGTAGATAAGGTTGGAATGTTATTACATCCTTGTGCCTTATGTCACAGAGTCTAATAGAGGAAGTGTGTTTGTGATGACTAAAGGATCCTGGTTCCTATTGAGGAATACAGGAGATTATTGAGTGTGGATCATGGGCAGAGCTTGGGTTTTATATGGCGAAGAAATTAGTAAATATGAAAAATAATAATAATACCCAGAATGGTCCATTGACATACATGTAAGTAATATAGTATGTTTCGGAACGGGACTATAGTTAAGTACTGTTTATTACTCACTCGACCTGCAGCCAATCAGAGGGCTCCCTTTTGGCGGGAAATTCAAATCAGCCAATCAGAGGCCTCCCTTTTGGTGGGAAATTCAAATAGGGGTCACGTGACCTGTGACGTCACAGGTCACGTGGCCCCTATTAGAAAATGGGGGTCACATGACCTAGACCCCACGTGGTGTGGAGGTGCCAAAATGGACCAATCAGAGCCCTTCCTTTTGGCGGGAAATTCAAAAATGGTCACCTGACCCTTACCCCGTGTGGTTTCCCGCCAAAAAACGGTGCCCTCTGATTCGCTGGCTGGCTGGCTGTTTAGGTCATGTGACCTCAATTATGCAAATAAGGTCATGTGACCCTAATTTGAATGGACTGATCAGAGGTTAGCATTTTGGTTGGAAATTTGAAATTTTGTCATGTGACCTCATTAGGATAAAGAGGCGTGGTGTTTGGTTTATGATGTAGATGAGAGTGTGATTTATAGTGAGATATTTTTTCATAGATGAAAAAAAAGGCAAGCTGAAAGCTTGCCAAAAAAAAAATATTGGGTGGCTCTTTGGGTGGGGGGGCCTAATAGTATGGGGAGGGGAGGGAATGGGTGGGGGGGCCCTTTGGGTGGGAAGGGGAGAGGAGGGGGGCCCTTGGGGTATTAAAAAAAATTTAACCAAAAGACCCGCCCCTTGAAACAGGGGCCGGTCTATTAGGTAAAAAAATTAAAAAAACTTACATGATAAGGTAAGGAATACAACAGAAACTGCATTACATATTTTCACTTTTTTTTTTATTTCTATATTTTTATACCCTTTTTCTCTATAGTGTAAGTGTGCATTTTGTTTTCTTTTACTTTGAAATTTGTGAGTATGGATAGTTTTTCGATTTAAAAGAACATCCAAGAAGTCTTTGGGTTCTTGAACGTTTTGTTTTTTCATGACACCTTTTACACTCCATTTTTTGGATTTTCTTTCACCTACCGAGTCTTTCTAAGTAGAAAATGTAAGTCTTGGAGTTGA
Organism: Acholoe squamosa; assembly: GCA_949317995.1. Taxonomy (NCBI): domain Eukaryota; kingdom Metazoa; phylum Annelida; class Polychaeta; order Phyllodocida; family Polynoidae; genus Acholoe; species Acholoe squamosa. Next base: position 73,414,547 of record OX439037.1, read on the forward strand.
GACTTGGAATTCTGTCACCCTCCCACTTGGATTTTAAAAGACCGGGAGTTCTTTTGTCGTGAACATAATGACTCTGACAACAAGCAAGGCGCACCCATTCTTTCACACCTTCGGTTTTTGTTTTCACGAAAGTGTCTAAGTGATCATCGCAGACCAGTTTCGCTTCTCACTGAAGTATGACTCTCTCAGTACGGGTTTCACAAGTTCGTCCAACGTTTTCCTGCTGAGACCCATGTAAAGACTGTCGGTGTCTATTTGACAAAGAGTGTAATTGCGCCGATCGATAAATTTATCTAGAAAGTCGAACGTGAACTCTAACATTTTCAACTTGGCGTACTGGTACACCAATCGGCGAAGTATGTGCTCGCATGTTCTCGCTTTTTTGCCATACTTGTGTTCCCTTATCAGTGTGGAACCCTTTTCGTGAAATCTATGGAAAATTATGGAAGGTCCCCTGACGAGATTTTTTTTTATCAGAGAGTGGAGGTCAGAGTCATACTGGTGAAAGGTTACGAAGGCAGTTTTTGTGCTTTGAAAAAGGAACCGTAAAGTCAAACCTGGAAGGGAGATGCCCTCTTTGAACATGTCGATGATGTGATCCTTGAAAAATTTAGCATGATTATTCAGTGCCTCTATGAAGGCTCTCACGTCTTTGTTGTTGTAGTAGATCAAGTAATCTCTGAAAGTTTGCATCTTTTCGTCGGACCAAACTTTTTCACATTTGGTGAAGTCAGATTCAGACATCTTGGTGTTGGTCAGTTTGCTGTTGAAAGCAGACCTCAGTGGAAGAGTTCTGGTTTCCAGTCTATGATCTTGTCTAACTTCCCTAACGTCGGTTGGTAAAGTTTCAGCGTTTCTTCCCCGATGACATTGGCCGTGTCGTTGATGTAATTCAAGACTCTGTTCAACAAGGGGTCAGAAGTTGCGTCAGACTCTCTCACAAAGCATACCATACCTTCGTGTCCTGAAAAGTCGGATGCGATGCTAGCCGACAGAGGTGCGTGTTCCCACAGGACTGTCACTTGTTCCGTCGACGGTTGTTAGGTCGGTCTGAAGAAAGCTTCAAAATCGAAGGCGATTTTGTATGGGTACATCCTCGAACAACCGATGGGAGGAAAAATGGAAAATCTACTAGCGCTTCAAAAATCGTTTTCGAATTCTGGTAGATTCCACCTACATAATTCAAGGTCACTTGTCTGCAATCTGAAAGCTGGTTCCTGTCTCTTTTCAGTAAGAACCTTTTGTGTTGTGAAGGCCGACTTACACTGGGGACATTCGTAGATGCCGGCGTATTCATTGAAATCCGTCACGAGGGACACATGTAGACCGTGTTTCACGGACAGGTGAAGGTTGACTTTACCTCGGGTGGTCAAAGTTATGAAAGGTGGTCTGATCAGGACGACTCGGTTCTTTAGGTTCTGACCTCTCACTTTACGGGTGGTGTAAACCGCTATTTGTACGTCGAACAAACTCTCTAACGCCGGTAAGTCACTTTGGGTTTCGGGTTTTGCAGTGGAATCAAACTGACATAACAATTTCAAAGTGTGTTTGCCGGTCTTGTATAAGTGAAAGGATATGCAGCGAGAGACGCATAACTTGTCCCTGTCGGGAAAATCTAACACCCCCCTCTTTTTTTTTGGCCAACCTGATTGGGTAACCCTCCCCCCTATCGGAAATTCTCTGGGCACCATGTAAATGCAAACGTTCACATCGGTGGGAACTTTCCACTTGGTGTCAGAGTTGCAAAGTTTCTGTACTTCTTCGGAAATAATAGTGTTTTTCATGAGAGAGAGGAAGTCTTCCAGAGTTTCTGAATTAGTTATGGTGGGGAGGGGTTGTAAAAGAGTCGCGTTGTTTTGGGAAGTGTGAAAGTAGTGTAGTTTGTCTCTGTTTTTCCTGTGTTGTAATATTAACCCTACTGACAAGCCCACTTTGTATCTGAATCTTTGCACGATGTGAATCTGACGCATGGTATCTACAGCCTCACTCAACTCACCGGTTGGTAGTCTTAAGTTTGTTACGCTCACGCAATGCCTGTGCACCCTGACTCCGGTTTGTATAGCAGGCCAATTTTGGGTGAACATTTCCTCACCCTGCGGTATAGCGCGTATTATGGGAGGAATAGTCACGCTGTCCAGAGATTCCCGTCAACAGGTGATTTTTTTGCAACTTCCTTCAGAGGACAACAGGGCGTAATTTTACACCCTCTTGAAAATTATGAAACACTTTTCACACATATATTGAACCATTTTCACTGAGTTACTTATACGTGAAGAGAAAGAAGGAGTCTGTTTGTAGTCTTACTTTCTTTCTGTCTGTGTCCATCTACCTATACACCTATATACGGGTCAGGTCATCAGAAAGTGTAAGATTTTACCCTTGAAGGCCCTGAAAAACTAATTTTCTAATTACTTTATATAACCTTAACAAAATTGTCAAGGTACATCTCCTCAGCTCAGAAGACCAAAAAATACCGATCTAGGCCATCCGGTTCCATTTTTATTGCTTGTTTTGTGTCATGTAACGTCCGGTACCAAAATAATGAAATATGGAGGTAATTGAAGTTGCTCTCAGTAATATAAGAATGTCCAATTATGCATAACAAACACATGAAATAACAAGGTCAATATGTCTATTATTGACTTAAATTACAGAATGGAACAAAATTTGAGTTATGCATGCACAGTAGACTGCCTCCTAAATGATGATAAAAGTACCGGACGTTACGTAACGTCCGGTACTTTTATCAGAATTATTTCACATAAGCTGCTCTCATATGGAGACAAATGCTGGTAGACAAACAATTTCTTCACCAAAGTAGGGGATGATAGGGCCCTTCATATGGGTAATAACAAAGATTTTGAAGCTTCATTTTTTCCATGTTTTATAACCGATTTAGATTTAGGTACCGGACGTTACAAATTACAGATTTCCATTTTGAAAGACACATCATGAAAAATTCTCACTTAGTAACATGTCCAAACCTCATGGAAATGATACCTATGATCATATACAATACAAAAAATAACTTTGGGATACTCTAAAGTGTTCTTTATTCAATACAGGACACTTGTGAAAAATACAAAAAGTATAAAAAAGAACAAATTTGGCCGTTTTTTCACTTCGGCAGGCTATAAGTCCTGGAGTTTTTGATGGATGACCACAAATTTACATTTTTCTGATAGCCCTAAGTGTTCTCTATCAAATGAGTCTATGTAAGACAATATTGGTTCACAACGTCTTTCTCCAGAGCCATAAAAGTCCAAAATGACCCAAAAACACAAAATCTACTGCTTTCTGGCTACCTGACCCATTGTATACGTCGTATCTACACCAAGTAAGAACACATACTCACAGTCTTGTTCTAACCTGACACTGTTAAGAAATTCAAGGATAATTTCCTTTTTGTCACCTAGTTCTTTTAGCTCCTTGGGGGAAAAAGTCACACCGTCCTGTGTCGGGTTTTCTCGGTGCCTTCATACCTGCGCACGCGGATGACGTTCTTACCCTTGTAGTAGCTGATTGCTACGTACGTCTTGATTTCCTTGTCCAGGACCCCAAACCATGTGTTTGTGATTGGGTCGTCCTTGGAGGACTGCTCTGTCGCGTTTCCGTATCTCCTCTTGAACGTCAGCGACGGACGCTATTAGCTTGAGCAGTGTGCTAGGGGTGAACTTTACTTCCCTGGTGGGTGTCGAGGTGCCCTTTATTGTGCTGTAGTGTTCCTTGGACAGTTTCACCCTCTTGATCCAGACCTCTAGCTTTAAACTGTCGACGAAGAATTCCAATTTGGGACTGTTGTCAAATATTGGTAGTGGTGGTGGTAGTTCACTTTTCACTACTGAAAAAAAAAAACTCTCTCCGACTCTGCTTGACGTTGGTGCCCGCTGGTGGATAGCAGTACCCGTTGGATGATAGAGATTTCTTGATAGTGGTGGTGAGTAAATTGGGCGATCTTTGACCCATCGCTGGAGAAAGCATCGTCTCATTATTCTTCCTCTCCTCCTCCTCTGTTTCTGTTTCTTCATCGTCCGCCTCCTCTGCCACCGCCACCGCCGCCTCATTATTTTTTTCCTCCTCCTCCTCCTCCTCCTCAGCCTCAAGCTCCTTCTGGGTCTCCACATAATAATGTGTGTCAGTGTTTGCGCAAGTAGTGGCAACAGCAGCAGGAACAGGCGCAGCAGCAGCACCAGCAGCACCAGCAGCACCAGCAGCACCAGCATCACCACCAACACCAGCACCACCACCACCACCAACACCAGCAACACCAGCAGCAGCAGCAGCACCAGGACCAGGACTTACATTGGTAGTGGTAACAGTAGGAACGGGGTTATAAAATGGTGGTGGCCTGTAAGAAGCCTGCCCGTCAAGTCTAACAACACCGTAATAGCAGCAGCAACAGGGGTAGTAGCACCCGTAGCAGCAGGAGAAGGAGCAGCAGCAGCAGCAGCACCTGCAGAAGCAGCAGCAGGAGCACCCGCAACATCAGCAGCAGCAGCAGCAGTAGGAGAAGCCAAAGAACTCTTGTTTTTTTATGTCGTCTTCCTTGTTGAAAGCTGGAGCTTAGAAGGTGTTTGTCTATTCATGGTGAGGGAAATAGAGAAAGTGTGAGTCAATATATTTTCCCCCTCCTTATATATGCCTCTGGAGATAAGCTTCTTACTACAGTTTTAATAGATGAAAGGGAAAATTAACGTCTCTGATCCTATAGTCACAGAGGGTCTTACTCAAAGGAAGGAACTCTCCACAGGGAAAATAAAACAACAGGAGGATCCAGATTAAAACTTCACTCCACTCTTAGATCGTCAAAGGGGTGGTAATCCAGATCAAAGTCAGCTTTTTGATATCTTTTAGAAAAGAACTTTAAAACCCTATGACCACAGAGAGCCTTGAATCTAATTTTCACCTGCCGTCCACAGGTGAACCAAACTGTAGGGGGATCCAAATGAAAGTTTGTCTAAACAGGATTAGAAAACTTAAAAAAAAAGAGTGTCTTATCTCATTTACACACACACCACCGGGGAGGGTAATCTCATAATACCTTAACGAGTGACCGCCCCCCCCTCCCTTCACACTTCTCACAGTGTCTTCTCCTTCTATTTGATGTCAACAGATCCAAAGGCTCACGCTGATAAGTCGCTACACAACGGTGAGAGTATCCAGCTGAAAATAGGCTTAAATGCCCGCGCCTTACACCTGTAAAATAGAATTAGGGTAATTATCACAACACCTTTTCCCTTGTTCAATGAGATTTTAAAAGTAATCCGACTAAATACACTTGTGACAGTGTTTTACTGTTTGAGGTCAACAGATCCAAAAGACGGTGGGAGTAACCCACTGTAAATAGGATTAAATCACCCTATATAAAGAAGCTCAATTTCTCTTGAAAAGACAATTTCACTGCTGACCACTTTGACTACCGCACCTACCACCCACCACTGTCTGCCTACCTACCTACCGACCCCTTTCGATGATTTTGCAGACAAGATAAGTCTTGAAACTCAACCACCCTCCCCGTCGGCTCCCTCTCTTGACGTATGTGAAGTGAGTGTATGGGATGACAACTGTATTATGGGACCATACCAGAACAATTTGGGATATGATGACGATTTGCTTCATGAAATAGGAAGGCAGTTAGTTGGATCTTGGAAAAAAATTAGGAATCTATTTGGAGCTTCCCTGAAGTTCTGGAGTCGATGGTTGTTATCAAGACGTCGGAGGACATGTGTATGGAGATGTTCAAAGCTTGGTGGTCTAAAGCTTCGCCTCATGCCAGATGGGGTCAACTTCACCACGCCTACATCAGTGTTCGTCGACTAGACCTGTTGTATGGGACGCAGAACTTATTTAAGGAGCACAACCTGGATTACAACAACCCTGACCCGCTTTTAATGGAGAGATACTTCATGTCCATGTCTGAAGTTCTATCCAGGGAGTGGCGAGATATGGGTATGTATTTAGAAGTGGATTCTGATAAGCTAACTAGCATCGCTCAACAACCGGAACAAGATCTGTCCACGCCTTTAAAGTATTGAAGAAGTGGGCAGCTAAACCCACCAGTACACATCATGAACTCATTCGAGTACTGATGGATGACATGAGGAGGGGTGATGTGGTCAGATATATATTGCGTTACTTTGAAAACTGAGACAGACGGAGACGGAGGCAAGGTGGAGAAAGCTCTTTGTAGTTTGAGGTAAGCTTACATGAAGGAGGGGTGCACCACGGGGGTTTAAATCTTCTTAAGTCGCTACACAAAAAACAGGGTGTAAACAGCTGGAAAGCGAATTAAACACCACTATATAAACCTGCCCGGCACTAGTATACGTCCACAATCGACACACAGGCATCACCACCGTCGTCACCTACCTACCTACCTAAAGTCTACTACCTACGTACCCCGTGTGTCAAGAAAATGGTGCCCAAGTACACACTTTTCACCTATTCATCCAAGAGACTCAGCACTTTCAACGATTTCATGTGGCCTAAGAACCAACCTTTGGCAGAGAAACTCGCTGCCCACGGATTTTTTTACATCGGAAATAAGGACGCTGTTCACTGCTATCAATGTGGAGTTACCATACACATGTGGTTAGAAGACGATCACATCGCTGTGGAACATTTCAGATTTTAATTTAACTGTCCGTTGGCCATGGAGACTGTGAACCTAACTCCGGCGGTTGGAAAATTGCTGACGGAAATCCTGAAGAAAATAAAGCTGATAGAGCACGAGTTGAAGTTCATCAAATCAGTGCACAGCAGATCGATGGAAAGCAACGTCAGACATTTTTCTTATCCCACCACTTCCAGTTGCGGATCTCTTTTTGAACGCGTAGAGTTGGATGGAGGAAGAGAGGACACAGTAGATAAAAACTGAGGCACAACATATATATTGGTATATTGCAACGTATCATGAAAAATTGTATGTAAGTTTGTGTTAACCAGCTATTAAATAACACATGTAGAGAGTGTCAACTCGAATTCCCTGACTTGTCATTGTAATCTAACGAAATGAAAAATATGAAAATAAAGTGAAATGTGTACATAAAAATATGACATTTATAAGAAATAAAAAAAAAAGTGAAAATGTGTAATGCGGTTTCTGTTGTATTCCTTACCTTATCATGTAAGTTTTTAAAATATTTTTACCCAAAAGACCGCCCATGTTTCAAGGGGCGGGTATTTTGGTTAATTTTTTTTTAATACCCCATAGGGCCCCCCTCCCCTTCCCTTTTTTCTTTTGCAAGCTTTCAGCTTGCCTTTTTTTCATCTATGAAAAAATATCTCACTATAAGTCACACTCTCATCTACATCATAAACCAACCACCATGCCTCTTTATCCTAATGAGGTCACGTGACCAAATTTCAAACAAAAATGCTAACCTCTGATTGGTCCATTCAAACTGGGGTCGCGTGACCTTATTTGCATAATAGAGGTCACATGACCTAAACAGCCAGCCAGCCAGCCAACCAATCAGAGGGCACCATTTTTTGGCGGGAAACCACAGGGGGAAGGGTCACATGACCATTTTTGAATTTCCCGCCAAAAGGAAGGGCTCTGATTGGTCCATTTTGGCACCGCCACACCACAGGGGTCTAGGTCACGTGACCCCCACATTTGAATTTCCAGCCAAAAGGGAGCCCTCTCATTGGCTGCAGGTCGGGTCACCCGTGACATCACAGGTCACGTGACCCCTATTAGAATTTCCCGCCAAAAGGGAGGCCTTTGATTGGCTGATTTGAATTTCCCGCCTAAAGGGAGCCCTCTGATTGGCTGCAGGTCGAGTGAGTAAACAGTACTTAACTATAGTCCCGTTCGGATACATACTATACTACTCAGGTATATAGGCCATTTTTTCATAAATGAATGCTGAAACAAGAATAAGCTTAATGTATTTCTATAATCATTTTAGAGTTCTCACAAGAATCTACAGGTTCATGAGAACGTTTAGTATGGTATAGCAACAATAGGTTAGCGAGAAATATGAAGCATTGGTGCAAGAGAAATTAATAAAGAAGCTGTAGAAAATGAGTGATCAATTGCTATTGATGGGTTTCATATTTTATACCAGCTCTCCTTTATTCTGTCTTTATCCATCACCATTGGCCTTTTTGCAAGGTAGGAAGAAAGTATTTAATGCAGAGGGGGTTGACATGACAGCAAAAGAGTGACAGCTTGCATGATACAGCTATTAGAGCAGAAGGAAAGAAATTATTACTGCATACTGCAAATGTCAACATTATTACCCCATCCATGAGTGCTTTCCCATAACATGGAGTAGGGCGTTTATCTCATAGATTCCTCCATTTTGTATTAATATTGTACCTTATAACCATAGAATAAATCCAGCAGAAGACATTTTGTAAGTGCATGCGATCGGCCACACGCCATGGCTTCTTGTTGACACTGTGGGAATGGCCCAGATCATGGGCCAAATTTTTGAAAATGGTACTTTTAGCATTTTACAGAGTTTTTAAGCTTTACCTACCAATAGGGTCAAATCCTATGCACTAGCCTGGCATTTTTTGGTTTCATTCAAGAGAAAACATCCCAAGCTTTCAAATGAGAGTAAACTTTAGCGAATCAGACCATAATTTTTTTGAGTTATGGGTCTACAGAGTTGAAAAATGACCAAAAAGTGTGTATTTTGCTGAAAAAATACAATTTTCACACCCCCCCCACATGTTGCTTATACTGTACAACACCCCTAAAATCACTTTTGGAATTCAATACATATGTTAACTCTGAGATCCAAAGGGTTTTAACCTGATGTACATGGTAGATTTTTTTCCTCCCCTTTATACTGAATAAAGGTAGCATTATGCTACTCCCTGTTAAAAAATAAAACTTCTCAAGATACCAATGAAATATTCTGTTTCTACCATCCATGCTGCACTTAATTTTGAGGGACATTTAAGGGGTTTATATGGTGTAAAAAATTTGCGGCCACACCCATTTTCTTTTAGTCCTGGCCCTAAAGTGTATTGGCATACACATTTTTGAGCAGGGAGTAACATTTAACATTTTGGTCAATGAATCAAATTCTACTGCTTCCATACAGTAAATCTTTGCTTTGCATATTGTATTGGCACCTCCTAATTAATCATGAACAAAAATTGGTTCCATATTGACTATTTGTGCCATTTGTAGACCATAAAATATGATTGGATGTTACTCTCTGCTCAAAATTCTAAGTCCTTTTGCTCTAAACCAGATAACATCTCTGTCGTCCCTTGCATGGCGCATCCATACAGGTCTTTTCTAATCACAACAAGGACACTTCCACCTATCCTTTGATCCTCTTTCTGTCCAATTTTACTGGCAATTGTTATTCCTAAAGCAAAAGAAAGGTAAGGGATCAGCCAAAAATTCACCTTTATAAGATGTACGAAGGTGTAGGGCACATGTTGATATACTTTATTGGGGTCCAAATGCTTTTATTTTGATCAAAACTGATGTTGTCCGTCGGCAAGTGGTGGAATTTTGCCATTATTTCTAAATGACTGGGCGTTATATGGGGTTGAAGCATGTCGCCTGCCCGAGCCCTATGTGTGTTACTCCCTGCTCAAAAATAGATTCTGCCGCTAAAACTCACTCTCCTGTCTGTCAGTTATCAAAATGTGTACTTATGATATCCTGATGATAGATTATACACTCCTGCATCTTCCTGCAGTATTTGGTTATGATCCTAATACTTTAAGTGTCTGTTTGAGTGTGGAAATTACAAAAATCTGTATCGGACCTAAAGATTTATCCCACTTTTTCACATCTCATGTCCCTAATATTGTAAAGATTACTGTTTTTGTTGGTTTTTATGATAGATGTACCCCTCACTTATTCAGAAAATGTGTTATATGTTACCTACATGCAGTTATTTAGCCCCACTAACCCAATCAATGGTGGAATTTGAATTTTGAGCAGAGAGTAACACCTGATAGGAACTTGTTTTAATTTTTTGGAGGAATATCCATCAAACTCTACCTACTACTGTTTCATTTGCTTGTTATGGAGTCCTCCTAACCTATTTATGTAGATTTTTGTACATAATTTGCACTTTGTGCTATTTGGTGAAATTGATTTTGAGCAGGGAGTAACGTGTTACTCCCTGCTCAAAAAAGTCAAATTGTGGTCCACTTGTGACCAGTTCTATCACAAACTACTGCTAGATATGGAACAGATGGTAGTTGCATATTAAAGTATGCATATTGAAGTTAATATGGATGAATGTTGGTGATTATTTGACAACTTTTGACAAAGCTAGATGAAAATTGGGGTTTTAGAAAAAAATTCTCAGAAAAATCAGTCAATGACAAAAGTTCAATATCCAGTATCTTGGAAAGTTTTTTAAGGAACATATTGATTTTTTGAATCATGATACATACTTACTAGTAGATGTTGTAAATGGATTTAGGAGTCATTAGGATATAGTTAAAAGGTATATCCAGTTGGTATCTGAATTTTGAGCAGGGAGTAACACAAATTACAACAGATTATCTTTGAACGCTTATAAAAACGGACCCGCAAGGAGTTGCTGCGTATGTCAGGTGTTTTTACATAGCCAAGACATTGCCCTTTGAATGTAGTAAAGTTGTTTTAACTTATTTTGAGTTTCACTGTTTTTGCTTTGTCAGGGCCAAAAGTACCACATTCAAAAATTTGACACAGTATATATATGTATGTCAACCTCTTGCTAACTAGGTCATGCTCCTGCAACATGCCAGGCTGGGTGGCGAGAAGTTTCATTATGAAAAATAATGCAATTCTGTTTTATATTGAATACTTTGGAGTCAATTGGCATGGCATAATCATCTAGAATACCTTAGGATGTCTCCATGTTAATAACATTAGATTCTATGCTAGATAAGTGTGCGATTGTGCCGGTACAGCAGGCAGGTCAGTGATATCTACTTTCATATTGGTTTCTAGTACCGCTCGGTGTGGAGTAATGGATAGTGAGTGTGTCTTATGCCACAGCGGCCGGGGTTCTTTTCCCCGTAGGACCTGAACGGTTTTAACTTGAAATGTATGGCGAGGTTGACTTTGTATATCTCCCATAATTATTATCATGTCCATATTCTAACCAAATGCTTCTTGAAGAAGAACAAAAGGTTTCAGAGTAGTGTTATGGCTGGATAATGCTCTAGGTTTATGACCAAAAAAGCACTGTTCAAGCCAAAATCGTGACCATTACATTTGGCAACATATGACCTAATGTTCGTATTGTAATGACATAAGAACTAAGGTTCGTATTGTAATGCCATTGTGAAGAGTATATGATGCACCCGGTGACAGAATTGCAGTGGCTATGTTTATAAAGAGAACATGTGAACTTGATGGCACAATGTCATGAACTTCAAGCAATGTTCCCATTTCTGTATTTCTTTTCGACAGACTATAATATAAATTTTTGTTTTCAACTTCTTATACATCATTCAAACATAAAAGTATAATTGCATACCTATTTAGAGGAAGATACATTTTGTTAATTTAACTGGTTTAATCAATGAGTGTACAGACCTCATCTACTGGTAGAAGTTAAAGAAGGCCATTTACAGAAGCCTTAATGCACAAATGTTACAGGAGCTGACTCTTGGACTCAGTTTGCCTTCAATATTTTGGTGTTGTCTGCCTTGTAGTATCATTTAGTACAAACAGGGTTCTCATAAATGGAGGAGAACATTATGTAAGCCACATTACATAAGCAGCCGATGACATTATACCTTCCATCATAACTGACTATTGCTGCATAGGTCCAATGTCATGCCGTAATCAAATCCATATTGTTAAACTCTCTGAAAAGCATGTATTATCCTTCCTCCTCTTCTTTCGGCAGGAACTATTCTAATGAGTAGCCATTGTGGTAAAAAAAGATTCCTGGATGATGGGTTCGTGAGCTGCACATGTAAAGCTGATGAAAACACCAAGTTGGAAGGTCAAGTGAAATGAAGGAATTACTTTCTGCCGTATCCTGTAATACGGGATACCAATGGCAGTAAGTAGTAAGAGGAAGTACAAGAGCATGTCTTGCTGCTCTTTTTCTCATAATCTATGAAACAGAAATCAATCAATAACCAAGTAGGCTGAGTGAGTTATTATTCCATTTGTACCTCCACAGACATGGCCAGTGCAACAAAAAAAGTCTTATAGCATCAGACCTTGGCCAAAATTATGGACATGTCATAGATATTCTAACAATGGACTCACATCTCACTTACTCGAGGTCTATCCTCTAGTGTCTAAGATATATACAATTCAAAAGGGATTGTCTTGGAATTGCAAATAGGCCCATCCTCCGAGAAATATACTTTTTGAGAGGCCACTCCCATGGCCAGGCAACTCATTTTCGCTAGTCCTCCGCTACTTATGCTAGGATATATGGATGGAGAGAGGAGATGATAGAATTCACTGTGATGTTCAGGAGCTACAGAATGTGAAGTACACATGAACCCATGGCTCCTTCATTTCACACAAATGATCACTAGAATGGCTGATCCCCCACAGTATTAAAACATTATCAATTGGTTGTTTTTAGCATTTCCCCCATTGATGAGGCCAATTGTTTTAATAACCATTCTGCTTATGGTATCTAAACATTACTTCCTTATGACTGCAATAATCAAAGTTATTTGTGAGCCAGCAAGCAGAAATGGGGGCGACATGTAAAAAGAATGTTTTTAGGCCTAAATAAGCATATTTGTTGATTTAGGTTGCCATGGACAGATGACTTTCATTATAAATAGGAAAATCAATGATCCCTTTTAAAGGAAATTTCATGAGGTTTACTATGGTGAAAACAGAATGAAAATATCATTTCTAGATCAAAACTTATGGGCAAAAGAATATTTTTGCTAATTTAGCTAATTAGCATAAATTATGTTGTGATAGCCATGTGATTACAATGACAATCATGTGTAGCTGTGATACTGGGAGTATCACTGGACGATCAGAGGTTGTTTCAATTAAAGTCCAACTTAACATGGAGGTCAGGCAGAGCTGCTAATGAGACCCAAATCAATTCATCCACGGACCTTAATGAGGTGTAATTGGGATTTGATCTGCACCTTCAGGAAAGAATTAGTGGATGTTATTTGAAAAAAGAAAAAAAACAAAAAAAAAACAATCTCAATTATCATGTTTCGGAGTAAGACAACTTTTTGATGATCTGCAATCATTGGATAAATCTTCATTCATTGAACTGCCTGATGATCTGCCTGTGTTTGACCTATTGACAAGTTTGACTAACTACACCTTCCCCGTATTCAGCTTTTCTTTTAGAGGGACATCATTCTCTTCAGTATAAAGCACCATTTGAATCATTGTGCAAGTGCCCATTTTCAGACAGTGAAAATGCTTAAGTTAAACCAAACACACCCTGGGACAGGGTAATTCTGTTGAATACAAGTGTGGCTGCCTTCTTTCAATTGCATTTTCCAATGATAGTTGGGGGTCATATTATTTTTGTCGTTTCCAATTTATCCGATGAAAGGAAAATATTTATGAGGAATGTTCAAGCACCATACATTTTCCTGATGTGGCCAGCCAGTGTTAGACAATATGTCAGCCTTGATATTTCGATCAAATCTTTGACAAAATACTTGGAGAAGTAGAAGGAGAAGTACTCCGAGTAGAGGTCTTTATAGCATAAGCCATTCCAATGATGACTACAGAGAGACACCTCATCAGTTTGATTAGGAGCTTTAATGGTGCATAATTTACAACTGTAAATGGTATTATTCATTAATAAACACGATATCATTACAATACATTGCCAGGTTTTGGAAGAGCGCTAGTAATAAGTGCTGGGGATTAAGGGTGCTGATTTCACCCTTAAGCATTGAAAATATAGACCTAGAATGAATGTCTTTCTTGTATGAGGATTCCTGGACATGGTTTGCAGAGAGTTAGTTAGTTTCCCCTTGATACTGAATTCAGTGCTTAACATTCCAGTTATCAGAAGGAGATGACAATAAATTAGCCAGAAATGACCCATCAGAACAAAAGAAAAATGGATAAAGAACTGGCAGAAAAATGTGCCATTAATTGCTATTGATGGCATTCAGATTTTATGCAAGCATTTGTCTGTTTTTAACTATCCTAATCCATCAGCTGGGCCAATGTAGTGACAGGGCAAGAAATTTATAAAAGATGGCTGGAGGTTGACATAAAGGTAAAGAGGCAGTAAAGGAATTACAGCTTGCTACTAGAGCAGAAAGAAGGAAATTATTACATCTGGCCATTATACTTCCTACCCCAAACATGCCATGGGCATTCTGAGACTCTTCGGTAGGGATATCATTACAAAATGCTGTATACAGATCTATGTACACTCCAAGCATGTTCTTCTCATATGTATACAGTGATGTGGACCATTCTAGAAGCTTGAGCCGTTCAAATCATCATGCCTGAAGCACCCTGAGAATATCTATGCCAAAGGCCAGTTGTACAAAGCAGTCATTAGGTCTCCATACAAACCCTCCACTCATACTACTGAGCAGAGGGCTCAATGTATAATTTCACTCACATTCCCTATGGAAGGTAAAGATCATTCTGTACATCTGATCCGTACAACTAGAGGCAGCAATTCACAACTGATATGTCTAGTAGGAACCATACTAGGAATTCCCCTCCAGTGAAATTGTGGCTAGGTTCCTCTCTCTGGTAGACTTATGAAACACAAAATTGTTTTGGCAACATAGGGACAACAGTAAGTATTCAAATGAGTTCATTATCTAATCAAAACGTTTGGCTATATTTCCATGGAGCAAGTGTGAACTGCTACAATTGCATAGCACCTCCAATAAATTTTCACAATTCGGTCTTTAATTCTACTTCAAATCAGTGTTTTAAAGCATCAAGATAATAATTTCTGCACTTTGGTATTGCAACCAATGGCTATCTCATATACTTCAAATATAAACACAAATATGATTGATAACTTACATTTTAATGCTGTAACTTTGTTTGTATTTTGGGAATTACAGACCTTGTCAAATACAGCTGAAATCCTGCATTTGGGTTATAGTGCTGCTTGTTATGTGCAATGACTTCTCATAACAAGCCCTGGGTCTCTCAAAACAAGAACACAGAAGCCACCTGAATTAAGAAGCAGATGATGTTGTGCATTCTATCCCAAAGCACTCATTGTTGTGCAGCTGCCAAACCCAAAAATATTCAACCCTGTATTGTTAAACACAGTCTGAAGCTTCTCCTCATCCTTAGGTGGGAACAATTGTAATGACAAACCATTGTGGTGTGTTGGAATTGTTTAATGGCGGAAGATGGGTTTTGCATCACACAGAAAAGTAGAAGATTATTGTTGGAAGGTCAAGTGATATATCAGCATTGTTGGAGGGAGACTGTTCTGGCGAATGGGGCCTGAATGATTTGGCTTCACATAATTACTTTAGAGAAACACCAATGAAAGGGGGACTTTAGTTTCAGCTGGTCTATCCTCTTTGGTGGGAAGGGAACCCACTTGGTTAATTCGTTCTGGTCACAGCCTCATGGTGGCAGCACTGAGTGGTGTCTGCTCTGTTGCCAGGCATCCAAATTGGATTCACCACCATTATAGAATACTGTGCTTTATGGCTTTAGATGGAGCCACTGTGCTGGTACAATCAAGACTGCTTGTTGACATGAATAAAATGCTTCAAGCATTTTATTTCTACACACATAATTATATATTTCAAATGACATGGTTAGAATGCACAGAATAGATTTTGGCAGGACACGTTCACCAGTGGGGTGATGATAGATATGCAGAAATTGAAAAATCTATACATTTCAGATCTTGTCCCAGCTTTAATTTTGCATGAGCAATAGTTCAAATTGTGTCACACTGGCTTCAATCTAGTACAGGCTCTATAAAAGGAGCCTCGAAGCTAGGGCTGCAATCTTTATGATGAATGGTGATATTTGTTATACAATAATGATCCACGATCCACCAGGAGATTATATAATATTGTTAAACCATCATTATTTTGAAATCAACACCCTGAGCTCTGCATTGTCTGGGACAAATTGTCTAGTTGTTCTTTGGTGATAATTATTATATACTGTTACCCAGTTCTTCTCCTGATACATCTGATTATGTCTACCATTATTTGCAATGCTCATTTAGATTGACCATATTTCCTTTCCCTACCACACAACAGGTTCAATAGTGTCACCAGGATGCAGTGTGGTATCTTTATCCTTTATTCCAAGGGTTATACTAAAATTACCAAAGACACAATAATATGTTGAATCATCATAATAAACATGCAAATACTTCCTTCAAAAATAATGCAAAAAGGGGCAGTATTGTGAGGTTATTCTTTGTATGGCATGCTGTGTTGAGGTACATGTATATTTGAAACAATTATGAACAATGTGTGAGGTATAGTTTATAAAACCATTATGCTGTATCTTGAGTTACTTCAGTGACTTCAATATTCACTGAAGTAACTCAAGAAACAAACAGTGGTCACATAAAAGCTATTTAGGCAGAGCAATATAAAAACCACAAGAACTAACCGCATCTGTCATTCTGCTGTCCTTTTCAGAATAATAGTTGTAGCTAAAAAAGGAAGACACTAATCAGCTCCACATGGTTAAACACTGCTTGTCCCATCTTTTTTTTTGTTGGTGGGAAAAATTCTAATGAGGAAAGATTGTGGCAGTAAGGTATCTATTCATTGGTGAAGGGTTGTAGACATTGATACAGAAGCAGAGAAAAATGCCATGCTGGAATGTCAAGTGGAATGAGAACATTGTATGCAGGGAGCATCACCTCAGGAAGTACAGCCTATATATTCCTTTTTTGGAGGCTGCTATGATTATTATTTCAGTCTTTATTGAACTGCTGTAATGCTTTACAGTGGCAGATTACTACCCGGAAAATCCTCTATAAGTTAGACTATTAGATTTTGAATGGAAATGACCCCAAAATAATAAAATCCAAGTGCCACAACTAAACTTATGGTTTCATGGCTCATGCGGAAGCCTCATCTGCTGCTTCTGAAGTAAAACCTGTTAAGTGGTCTACTAAAGGTGATATGCTCTTCAGCTCAATACCCTTGATATCTCTTACTTGTAAAAACCAGTAGACATCTTCAAAATGTCACTAGTCTAGCTGTGGATTATGATTATAGATAGCTACTCTCACTCATTAGATGGCCTGTGGTTTCCATATGACTAGGACCTGTTACTAAGAGAGGGTTACTTTCCAGGAGAACTGAATCCCTCCATACAAGTTGGCAGGGTGCAGTCAGATGAATTGTGTAGCTAGGCTACTGGACAAAAAGATGTGGCATGCTCTGTTGGTCATTGATTGTTGCTACGAGCTGCTTTATGGGCACCACCATCTTGGTACTATTGTAGGGAGCACTATTAGAGGGGTGAGGGTGGTAGATATGGCCTGCCAAACATAAAGATGTAATGGTACATGCCTGAATAGAAAACAACAACACTTTACCAGTGTTGTCCTTTTCACAGAAGCCATATTCATAGTATCAGTGAAACATTTTCTAAAATGTATAATTTGAATTAGCCTACATCTTTAGTGTAGTTCTGCCTTTATGAAATGAAATCAATTTGAAATTTGGCATTATTGATGTGCAAAATATTCTGTTCATCTGAACTGCCGATGAGAGCTTCACCCCTACCCAACCTACACACATATAAAACTTACAGCAAATGCAGGAATATGAAGCATGGAATCTCGATTATGGTATAATTACATAGAGAAACTATTAGTTTTCATACACTGTTTATAGGCTGCTGACAGCCAGAATTAGATTGCTATCAGGTTTGAACGCTTTGCAGAACATGACAAACAACATATCTATGGATAACTACTTTTTCATATAGGTCTAGTGTCAATAGCAGAATACATACATTACTTAAATAGATATTTTAGGAGGATTGTCTGATCGCACCAATAATATCCTTATAATTGTTTTTTAATGCTTAATGTAGCCTACTCGGCTTGCAATATAGACCACATCCATCACATATGAAATGTCCTCATGGAGGTGTGTAATGGAATTGTTGTTATATGAACTAAGGGCAGTTGGTCCATGGAGTTAGTGGCCATAAGTTTTATTGGTGATCACAGGTAATGCATGATAAAATTTATCACACTACAGAACTATGGGTGATAAATGCTGTTATTATGATAAACAAAAAATCAACAAAGAGTATTCCACAATAACTGTGATATGATAACATTATGCGAAAAAGGGTCTTAGTGCTGGGGGCAATAAGAAGCTATGTCCCAGTTCATGTTACAGTTTCTGTAATAGTAGAGAGAAGGCCCAATGGGGAGGGCTTAGGGTAAATTGATCAATTATTCTCTGTAAAACTCCTGACATACTTTTAGCAAAAGTATAGCATAAGCTTATCCCTAACAACTTCACACCTCTATTTCTCAGTATATCTCTATTGTAATACAGCTTAGATCCCTCCTGGCTATAATTCCTCCATCTCCACTCCTACACTGGACACAGAGAAGATAAATGAACCAACATACCAAAATAATCACCACTCATTACATGGCATTCGTCAGAGTAGCCTGCAACTAGACAATGCAGTGAGCTTCCAGAGCGCACTCAATGAAGCTTGTGGGATGCTTTGTATATCCTGGCTCTACCACTGATAATTGAAGTTAATCAAGAACTTGAACCATTACAATAACAAGATTGCCAAAAGAGCAAGCTACGGCCTTCTGGCTCCTGTTTATTGGCTGCTGGTAATTGGCTTTTCTTGTAAGCGCCATAGTGGTTTACTAATAGCGTCGTGATTGTGTAACAGACGGAAGTTCTCCATTTCTCACGGCCTGGAGCATAATGTATAGGTACTCCTCCCACTCTTTGCAGACCTGGTAGCTTAGCTAAATTACATCTTGTCCTATTATCACTCATCCATCTATGGATGTCCTGTGGGATAAAGTATCTGGCTACAGCTTCCATATTTTTATATGTATGTCAAATTCTCCTATCCTACACTGACTTTGTAGATCTGCAACAAACAAAATTTAATCTACATCCATGGTCACTTTAACAACTTGAAAGTCTAACGTCATGATGTGACCTATGTTGCAAAATTTAATAATTTGGGTATTTTTTTTTATCCCTTTTTCAGCTTATTCTCCTGATCAGAAGATGATAAAGCACTTTCAACATAAGCCATCATGGGAATACAGAAGCCTTTCCTTAAAGGGTTCAGCAGGTGTAGACCTATATTCTAAAACCCATGGATGTCAAGGCTTGCTAATATGTCACATACAATATTATCAGCACCTTATGAACATAGATGGGGCATGTATACATTGTATGTTTGGTAATATCGGTATATTGACAAGGGGTAATAAAGTTGGGTACAACATGAGTGACATGGCCTATAATAATCTGCTGGGAGTAAAGGTGACCATCAATAGCTGGTCAATAAACGGGGTGACTGTGGAACAAGACAATGTGTAGGCATGAAGCACATGTAAGGTATAACAAATGTATGCCAGTATTTAGAATAGAGACATGTCAAAATATGGTTGTGAGTTTATCAATTCCAGCATTCCAATTATGAATAGATCCCCAAATCATATGTGTGTGTAATTTCTTGCCTCTGTACCTACATTTTCTACATAATTGCAAAATTTTCCAAACTTCATGGTCCATGGTCATTCACAAGATTCTTCGAAAAACCTTCTTTGAGTGTGCATTTTGGGTTTCAGCAGGCAGTGCATCAGATAGCTATCACACCTGCCAAGTAAGCTCAGTGTGAGGAGCATTAAATTTTAACTCTATATCCAAAGGTTGATGGTTCTATTCCCTAGACGTCCTTGCCATTTTTCAAAGTGTAGATGTAAGCCTACTTTATATAGAATGCAAACTAAATGATAGGTTTTTATGATCTTATTTTGTTTATTTCCAAGTAGAATGGTATCAATAGACATAATATTTAGACATGTATGCCTATGCAATGAGAGGAGGGGAACAATAGCAATTGCTTATAGTGGAAAGATGTTTATGGGCTTACCAGCTTGAGCCCATGTCCAGACGGCACAGAGGAATCCCATCTAGGGCCGTAGTGGATGTGCTGGCTGGGTTGATCCCATTGGCTTGTGTACATTCTCTTCTCGCATTTAAGTTGTCTTGGATACATTCAAGTAGATTGTCACCAAGTCATGGAAATCTCAGTTTTTCCATCATTCTTATTGCCATACACATCATCCATGGAGCTATCATAATGATGCACAGCATAGATTCCATTCTAAAGACATAACTTTGAGGAAATCTGGACAGACTGATGTAGGTTTAAGTCACCATGTAAAATGTCTTCTTTCCCACTTATACAACTATATGGATGGAAGAATACAGTTATATGTACGATGCCCTGTATATCACAAGACACCGAATGCTGGAGGCCTCAGCAAATTAACTAGCTTTTTCAGTTTTCAATGGATTATATGGTTTTATCTAACTATCTGGGCCTGGACAGTGCTTTTTTGCTCATAACCCCAGTTCCTTATCCAGCCATAACACACTCTCAGACCTTTTCTTCGTCTTTAAGAAGCTGCTGGTTTCAATCCGGACATGTTAATAAATTGGAGAAGTATACAAAGTCAACTCCTCCATACATTTCCAGTTAAAACCATTTATGGTTCAACAGGGAATTGTTCCCCGGCCGCTGTGGCAGGAGGCAAGCTCGCTGTCCACTATACCAAGGCGACCGGTGGTAGAACACAATACACATAGAAGACATGGAAAATTTGTCTGACATACCTGAAGTTTACAGAGCTTGTTAGCATAGATTTCAATGGAGCCTGGTGGAGTTATTAACAGAGAACCATCCTTAGATATCCTATATGAACATGCCGTGCCTAATTCCTCCATTTTGTTTGAAATAAATAAGAATCCATTGATTTTCCATAGCGATATGTGTCGGAACGCATCGCTGTGGAAAATCAATGGATTCTTATTTATTTCAAACAAAATGGAGACAAAATGTATGAGAACACCAACTAGAGATCATATATTTGGCGGTTAGAGGTACAGGACTTGACATCATGTGTGTAAAGGTGGAGTTATGTCGGGCAGAGTGACAAGATGGCCATGACGGCTTGGCAACCCGTGCGCATCGGATGCACTTACAAAATGTCTTCTCCTGGATTAGTTCTTGGGTTATAAGGTAAGAAATTAATACAAAATGGAGAAATATGTTCGATAAACGCTTTAATGTATGTTATGGAACACACTCATGGGTTTAAGGGTTGATAATCCACTCCCCCTTCGGGGTTGTGTATTATTAACCCATAAACCCACTCGTGCGTTCCCATAACATACATTAAACGCTAAATATCAGTGCATCAAATCCATTGATCCAAATGTCTTAGTATAGAGGATGATGATGACTACACTACATGTTTGTATACAATTCTTTACAAGGGAACTAGCATAGTGTGCCTCTAGCAGGAATACAGCCATAACTCACTCAGCCTCTGACACCCAGGTGGTATTGGAATATACCGACTGGGCTGGCCCTGTACTTTTGATCACCATGCCCCCTACTCCCACCCTGCTTACTACCTGTGCACTGCAGTAAAGGGCCAGGTCACATTTAATTGCACAATACTCCAAGAGCCAAATGAAAGGAGCTGCACTGTGCACCACCAAAGGCAATTTATTATGTCACTCTGATACCTATGTATGACTTTTGCTATGATACCTGCAGAAACTATGGTAGCATATATTGCCCTTGGCTCTTATAATAATACCTATGATATTGCCTTTTGACCCCACATAGTATATTTCATGCATAACCTTGTAGGTGACACATACACAAGGGCTATGCATAGAACAGACTTTTAGTAAGCTATAGCTTCTATCAGTAGTACACATATCCTGGGACATGTATATAGACTAAAATCTTAGGGAACGTTCAACAATTATGTCACAGTTTCTAGGACCCCTTCCTCCATGTCATTGTTTGTCACTGTTACTGACAGACCCCCCCCCCTTAACAGTTATGTAATTTTTTGAACATTCCCTTATATTATATGATTTTGTTTCTCATTTTGCTACAACGAAAAAAAAGAGTATCAGCCTGAGTTTCACCTAGTCTCTGGCTCTGCCTGAGTATCATGAGAGCCTCTGCTAGAGGCTCTCCCCTGACATGCTATACTCATGCTGAGCCTGCTTTAATGCCACACATTGGGAAAAAGGATCAGCATGAGTATGGCACAAGGCTCAGGCATGGTGCCATACTCAGTCTGAATCTAACTGAATACTCCAGCAAAGCAGGGGTCTAGCCCCTACACTGATGTCTGAGATTATATCATATCCTAGCACTAACGACACCATGTGCCTCATTAGCTCAGTTGATATTGCACTGAACTTCACATCTTAAGGTGGCAAGTTCAAGCCCTTGTGAGAATTTTTGTAAAGATTACTTATTTTGGTAAGTCAATCTTGAATATGTATTCATGGGTTTGTGAGAAAATTGTTCCCTTCTAAGCCCCTCTCTTACCCATTCTTACACATACTCAATATCCTTTCTATTATCCTCTAGTCATTGTAACCATGATATATAAGAATATATAATCTTATCTATATAGGAATATAATAGCAATTGGTCACTAAAACATTTAGCCTATAATCATATCTTTGCAGTAAATGCAAAAGTGACATATGGTCCCAGGCATATTTCTATTGATTTGGAAAAAAATACCAGCTTTCAACACACACAGAGATAGCAGATAATATTAGACTTTAAGTGGAGATCTGTCAGTACAGTCAAGATGGTGTAGTTGTAACATCTTTACCTTCACATCAGAAGATCCTGAGTTCGATTCCAGCCCAGGGATGCTCTCAAAAAGCTGCATGTTATTAACCAGCAAATAATTGTTATGCAAAGAATTTATTTTCTTGCTATTTACTAACTTGGCAGATGTTGAAGATTCTGTCAGTGTTCAAGCGGGCATCTATCTCAATTAGTTACAAAGTTAGGTCTTAGAAAAATACACTGCAATAGATGAGATGTTTCCTATTAAACTGAAAAAAAAAGTTTCACAGCACCACCTAGACTTTAACCTGAGACCCCTCACATGCAAAGTGAGAAACCTTCCACTGCGCCACCGCTACAACCTTTTAGTCAGGTTGCAATAGGCAAAGAAGTAGTACTGTGCCCTACTTACTGAGGGAATTGTGGACATTTGTCCACAATTCTACTATGTACTGTGTACTATGGTCACTCCAGTCTGTGTTTCCTATTAGTCTACTGGGCCTCATATGACCAATGACATCTCACTGTAGTAGGTCTATGGTTGAAATATCATATTGAATGTGCCACTTTCAACACCTGCTCCACTAGCACAGATAGGAGCACAAAGGAGTCACAATCAGGAGGTACGCGGTTCAAATCCCACTTACTTAGACTGCCATAACAAGTGGAATATTCAACCATCTGAAATCCTTGTATGTATGAGACAATGGGCTTTTGTCATAGGGTGCCCTTAATTTCGATATTTGTTTAAAGTGTTTATCAAACCACTCATGAGTTGGGCTTAATACATCCTACTGCTGAGTAGTTTAAGAAATGCTACAAATGCAGGGCTATGCAATGGTTGCAATTTAGCCTGTTTGTAACAGTAAGACCATTGTAAAACCTAGGGGGGTGTAGTAGGGTAAGAAGGCCTCCTGCAATGTTGGAGCCTGTTCAGGTAGGGTCCAGCATTGTCTGACCCTCTTTATAGAGATACTCAGGCAATGTCCTATTCTCTTCTATTATATTACTCCAGTTGACCCTGAGCCTGTCTCTAAAGAGACTCAGGCACTATTGGAGTATGGCAGTAGAGAGGGTACAGCTGGACTATACACACTCTAGAATAGAGTGTCAGGCAATGCAGCAGTATGCCCCTACCCCAGGCTCACCCTGAGTATCAAAACAGTCTCATTTTGGCAACATTTGCCTGAGCCTAACACTAGACTCACTCTGAGTATCATTTTTTCCTCAGTGATGGCTAAATAACCTCTATCTACAGAAGCACTGTACATGGGAGTTGTTTAATGCTAAGGGGGCTCCCAAGAACCCAATCATCTACACTTGGCCCTTTTATAGCATCACTAGTGGCTTTGCCACTGAATCATGGGGGGCATTTTAGACTCATCGACTGTGCCACGGGTGGGCCTACTGACGGGAGAGGAACAGGAGACATAGTTCCCATTCACGGGAACAGCGTGGCAATGTTCAGCATGGAGGCAGCGTCGCACCACTGGCATGCTTAGTGATGGGACGTTGCTTAAGACGGGACGTTGCTTAGTGATGGGACGTTGCTTAGTGACGGGATGTTGCTTAGTGACGGGATGTTGCTTAGTGACGGAACCTTTGACCTCACTCTAGACACAGTCCTGGCAGATTCTCTCAAAGCTGTCCAGTTCAGAAGTTTAGCCTTAGATATTTCGAGTATTCCTATTCATTTTGATAAAATATTTCAGCAGGAATACGGTATGTGTATACCCTTTCTATTTACACCTTATTTGATCAATATCCTTCAACAGATATGCTATTTCAATGCTCCGTTTCTGGAGAAGGCAATGGCGGATTTCAAAATTTTTCTAGGGCCCCGTTGCTATGTTGTCTCGATGAGAGTATTGCATTAAAATGCAATGCCCTTTAAAAATCACAAATAAATTCTAAAAATTATTCAAGGGAGAAGACAGAACAACATATATAAATCCCTTGAAATATTAATTGAAGTAGATTTAAGACAAAAAAATCGAGTTAACTTTGAAAAAGTACATACCTTCGTGTAGTCTCTTTTGGATTATTTTGTTCCTGGCAAGCAGTCGAGCTTATTTTAATCGGGTGTGGACCAGTGACAAACTAATACCTTTTTATATATAGGGTAACAAGTCACAAGTAAACACTGGCCCCGGCCCTAAATATGAGCCTGTATCATTGAGGCTGTAACTCACCCTGAATGAAACATGCATCCTATTTGTCATCCTATCTACCTCTGACATGTATGATACAGGATACACTGGGCAATAAAGAAACACCATAACAAAATTATCATTGGCCCTTCTTGGATAGTGACCTTGACAATTCTTTTGTGATTGGTAAATGGCCCGGACACCAAATCACTTTGCTAGATATTTAGGGAGCCCTGTCCAGCTTCAGAATCCTGCAAGATGCACAGCTCAGCATTGATTTGCCACTGGCGATGCAGCCCATATCCAATACCAGGTGACAGTATTGTATAGAGAGGCCAGCAGGACATCTTCAACATGTGCCATTACTTCAACATCGGGCTTTATACATGTTCTCCTAGTTATGCTTAGCTGGGCAAATTAGATATCTAGCAATGTGATTTGGGTTTGGAGGGTTTAAGATTCACCATTAGATTTGACCAAACACACCACATTTTGTGTCATGCTTATTCATAAGACTATATTTCAAGGGAAAGCAAAAATACAAAAGTACATATGCAGAGGTAGAAACGGAAAACATGCTCAATACATGATCTTACACACAAAAAAAAATCTTCTAAAGAATCTTATATCATCCCAAACCTTGGGTTCAAATCTCATGGAATTAAAGCAGAGTTTCGACTTTGTTCAATTCCACTTGGCAAAATTGCATTTGACATTAAAATCTTTAGTTTAGGGATAAGTAATGTGTATCCAGGTGGTTGGGGGGCTTGTTAGATATGGGGCAGGTCATTTCATTTATGAAAAAGGTTTTCCTAACTTTTTTTAAAAACATCAAAAAACTATGTGCTATAAAAACGTTTTTATTTCTAGCCTGAATATATGATTTTAATGACATTCTTTTAGAGAATTGGACCCACTTTCTTCTTTAACGTTTTCAACATTAAAAAATAGTTGGACATGCTTTTTACAAACTTTTTTTATAAATACCTCATCGAATGTTACAAATGTATATATGCTTTTATGCCAAATGGGATTGCTAACATGCCTTTGAAAGTTTACTACACTATAGTTCCTTCAATAGCAGGGAGAAGGCCAAATAGCAAGGTTCTTAGGCATAATTGCATAGCACCCGTTACTCTCAGTGTAAAAGACACAAAATTATCAATCAACCTCTGTCAAACTCCTTGGACAAACTCTTGACAGGAGCCTGGCATCAGTTTTCTCTTATCTCTAACAATTTGACAGTTCTATTTCTCAGGATATCCCAATTGTATTGCAGCATAGATACCTCCTGGCTGCAATTCCTCCTGTCCTTCATGGTACAAAAGGAAAATTGAAACAACAGACCATAATAATCACCAATCATTGTATGGCTACTCTCATTGTAGCCTGTGGCTAGACAGTGCAGTGAGCACTAACCGCTTCCAGTGCCTACTCCATGAGGCTTGTTGGTTGCATTGTACATACTGTCTCTGCTGCCGATAATAATAACAAGATTGCCAATAGAGCCATCTAAGGACTGTCTGTCTCCTGTTTATTGGCTGCTGGTAATTGCCTTTTCTTGTAGGCACCAGCATCGTTATGTGGTGTAATGATGGTGTGGTGATTGTGTAACAGATGGAAGTTCTCCATTCCACACAGCCTGCAGTATGTATGTATAGCTATCCGTTTCTCTGCTTGCCACTCCATGTTAGCCTGACAAAGCATGGAATTGTATAAGTAAGTTGGTGTGACGTGTGGAAGGACTGGCAGCTTGGTTGAATTACATGTGATGGTGGGGGGCATCTTGTCCTGCTATTGCTCATCCATCTATGAATGTCATAGGGATGAATTATATGGTGCCATCTTCACTTCAGTATTGTTATATGTACTGGCTACTTCACACTGATTTGTAGATCTACAACAAACCTATCTATATCCATGGTAATTCCAATTTGTAAGTCTAATCTAATAATGTGATCTGTGGCTCAATAGCATCAGTGATTTAGGTCCTTTTTAATCCTTTTTGAAGGTTAGTGACTAGTCCTGAGCATGTTATGGAAACTGAGGGGATCTCATCTATTGTCATTTGGGGAATATTGGTATGTTGAGAATGAAGCTAGGCTTAATATGAGTGACATGGCCTCTAACAATCTGCTGGGTGCAAAGGTAACTTTGTGTCTTTTAAAGCAGCCTGCCATGAACATAACTGAGAAATGTCCTCCTGATCAACGAATGTAGTAAGTGTGAAACAAGACAATTTGTTGGCATAAAGCTTGTGTAAGTTCTCACAAATTCTCAGTATTAGACTTTACAATACACATTATATTACGTGTCATGCTCATTCATAGAGAAATTCTCAATGAACTATACAACTATATATGGAGGGACGTATACAGTTTTATAGATGAGGTACACTATGTGACAACTCTGACATCTAAGGGCCTAGGTTTCTTTATTAGCTTCCTGGCAGTTATCAATGCATTTGATTAAAATGTATCATCACATATCTCAGTGTATCAAGTCCATTGGTCCAGAATCTATTGAATATCTTGGTATATTACAAGAAGGAATGACTCACATATTTTGTATGTATCTAATTCTATACGCAGGAACTACCAAAGTATACTCATGGCCAGGAACAAAGGCAGCCATCCCTTAGTCTATAATGAAACATGCCTCCTGTTTTGACTGCCTGTATGACAGAAGATGTGTGGCATGTATGAGACAGTAGGTAGTAGAGAGTAATGGAAGGCCTTGTGGAGATCTGTGTAAGAAAGTCATTAGCCACCCCCTCACTGACTGTTACTGCCACCACCAGCTAGCAGAGGGTACTTTGTTGTGAATACAAATATTTGAACACAATGGGTCATTTGTCTATCTTGACTTTAATACACTGCTTCGCCAGAACAGCTGCTACACTCTCACAAATAACAATTTAAACTTTAGTGAAGGATATTTTAATATTCCTTTACATACTATGTGTAATATAACTTTCATAAAAGGATACTTCTAATATACATTTAACCATGTGATTGACTGTCTTAGGCTTACTTCTTGGCTTGACTCTTATGTGCAACTAAAGGGAATCTGGGAAAAGGATAAGACATCATTCTTGTGAGAGTGAGAAAATATGCACCAGAGTATGACAAAAGAACCTAGCAGCCCACAACATATAATAATGTCGCTGTAAGGTGATCTACTTGTGCTAGTGGGGTACATTAAGTGATAATATGGGACAAATCGTTCAGATTTTGATACAAGCGCCACATTTGGACTGGATCACGGGCATGGACTGGTTGCCAGGTTTAATCTGTGTAGCTGTTATCCATATATGCTATAGAAGGGTGAGAAACTAAAGGGAACAGTGCTGCCCTCTGGTGCATTTATTTGCTATGCACAGACCTTGATTACGGAGGTGAGTGGTGACTTTGCCAAAGTAACCCCTCACCTCCGTAATTAAGGTCTGAGCAAATAAATGCACCAGAGGGCAGCACTGTTCCCTTTAGTTTTCCACCCTTCAATAGCATATATAACACCTACAGAGATTAAACCTGGTAACAGTTCACGCCTGTGGACTGGATACTCTCTATAGGTAGTGTTTTCATGAATTTTACTGTTTTATCCTCATTATTCTGGTTCTAAGAATGGCAGCAACTTCAAACTTGGTCCAGACATGCCCTGTCATTTGCCCTATGAGATGTCTGAGTATGAATGACCTTGGCTCAAGGTCAAGGTCATTCCAAGGTCAAATACCAAGATAAATCATTGAATTAGAGTACATTTCAGCCTCTTATAAACATGATATTACCTGAGCTTTGAGAGATGTCTATGGCACATTCCTATTCTTTGATACATCCTCTTTCCATGCATACCAAATACACTACAGTAAACTATAGAGAACTGCTACTATGAAAGGTGGGAGAAAATGAACTGTGACCATTTCTTTCAGAATCATATTATAGTGAATTAGCAGGATGGGATGTAAACCTATATTAGTTTGTTATGAAATCACCAAATTTCGACTGGATACTCACTATGGCAGTCTATTCAGAATAGGACATTGGCCAATTAAAAAGTGACCTCTGATGACCTTCAGCCTGCTCTAATTTGTGTGGAAACATTGGCCTGTTATTGGCTAGCACTGGCTCCCTTTTTCAGCCATTATTCTTCCACCCTTTATTCACAAACGACAATGGGTTATCATAAATCAGAGTTAGGGCTACCTGCCACCGGCTCACATCAACTGATAACTATTGGTGACAGATGGTGCAAGTGGAACCATTGTTCTAGAAGCTTGCATAGTGGAAACAATCCGTTCTACTCCAGCGTTCCTTGAAAATGAGGTTTTCTACTTTTTCTTTGCAGATAACATTTGTTTGTGTTTGTTATTGCTCTTTGCACGAGGGTGGATCTGAATTCCTCTAAGGTGAAACAAAGATGATTTATAATCCACTTGTGGCTTGGGCAAAAGGAAGAGGACTTCTTATTAATCAGGCCAAGATCTTTAAATCTTTCTGACAACAGTAAGATATCTTACATAGACTGTACTAACAAGTTTCAGGAAATATTTCAAAAAGCAAACAAAAATCATCATCATTTTTTAGGGTTAGGTTGAAATGTGTAATTCATGAGAACATGATTGTTGCCCACTGCTGATCAGGTGTAACACAGGACCACTAGCAAAATCAGGTTCCATCACATATCACTCTCCTGTAGGGTGCCTTATATATATGGAGCTGATTGCATATTCCACATAATTTTCCCTAGGTCAAGTGCTCTATTTTACCAAATCATTATTAGCCATTCCTATTTCATGTGTTGTACGTCCATTCCAAGTAGGACTAACTCTTCTTATTTGTACCCAGTATTTTCTTTGGTCATGAATGGTAGGACGTTTCTTTAGTTTACTTTCATTCTTCTTATTTGATTATTGTTTAATTTGTTAGTGATTTGTAAGCTTCTATGGACATTTGCCACCCAAGGTATTTGCAGAGTGTGAAGATTTGATAAAAGTTAGGAAACAAAGTATGTACAACCAGTAGAGGCCAGCCATCTGCTTTAACTGGACTGCATAGCATTAATTAATGTCATAAAAAAAACCCTACTAATGTATAGGCAATGCCGAAGGGCCCTTAAGAAACTATGTTGTGGCACTTTCATGTAGTGTGAACTGAATCATTTCATTGATAAAACCCATTTTCCACTTGGCCTCTGTCACACAATTGAGCCATACATTTCCTATATAGATTTCTGTGACAGAGGCCTAGTGGACTATTGATGTTACCATTAGGAAATGTTTCTCACTGCACTTGTTGGCCACAAAACACAAGAGAAATTTTTCCTCTAAAACATGAAATAAGCCACAGTTATCTTGTGAACCCTATCATAGTTTGTCTGATTAAAATCGACTGAAGTGCAGATTGGAAAGGTGAGAGGATAAATGAAGATGGAAATTAAAAGTTCAAGAATTGAGTTTGAATTGAGGGGGATTCAGGTTTCATTATAATTTTTTATGTAGTATGATATGCTGAATAGTCGAGAGAAATATAATGCAGAAGTTTCAGTGATAGGGAGGTAGAGGGAAAGAGGGAGTATGAGAGGGAGAGAGAGATGATGAAGGACTAAGAGATATTCTGTAATAAATAGTGTGGCAATATGTACCTTAGGTGGTCTGATACCACCCACAGATAATTAGCTATAACTGGTAGTGGATTCCAATATAATCAATTTTAAAATCTTGAATCTACATCAGAGGACCCTATGAATGTAAAAAAATAGAAGGAAATACCCATTGTTTTAGAATGTGGGGTGCATGGTAGGCCTATGATGATATCAATCCACGAGCTATAATGACAATATGTATCATTTTACTGTGCATATATGGCAAACCTCACAAACAAGGCATACACAATGACTTCAGAAGAATCCTAGTAGGCGCAGGTGGTCATATTACGGGGGACTTTAAGAAAGTTTATAATAATGTACAACATAATTAACATTGCTTTATAAAAAGGCAGTTTTATTATAATAAACCTAAAGAACCTAATGAACCTAAAGTTAGGGCTTTCACAGGCATTCATTAGGGTAGGGAGATTCAGTATTGTTTTATAGAGTAAAGTCCTCATGTATTTAAAATAAGGGGCACCCCTACCTTTGTATGATCATATAAGGCATAGGGGCTCCATCCTTGCCCATAAGCTGTACCTTAAACATGGGGTATAGCAGTACTATATAGAAGGGTTATTCCATGATAATACATATTAGTATGTGATTATAAGGTTTGAACAATGTGAGTGGTCCATATGGTATATGAGCATAGATATACACCATGATATGTTTCACTTAGCATGATTAATAGGGATCTTTATAGGTGACATAGATCTAGTTGCATACATAACTAACAATATTTGAGAAGATGGTAAACCCACTCATGAATGATGATAATGATGGTAAGACCTAACGATTATGATTATGGTATAAGGTCATGGATTTTTTATTGGAAACCCAATGGAACTCAAATCTCTATTCATGACTCTGCAATTTTCCTCGAGATGAAATGAACGGGACATATTTTCATCATTTCGTCCTTGGCAATCTCTGTATCCATATCATTGCATTATACAGAACACATATATTGCTGTAGCAGCCCTTAGGAATTTTCAAGAAATAACATCTGCCTTCGGGAGAAGTTATTTTCAGAATGCAGCAATGTGCATGCCTATTTTCACTTACATTTTGCTGGGTCAATTTTGGCTGGGGATATTAAAGCAATATTGATTTTGTGAAATGACTTGAAGAGGGAGGGATGTTTCCACACAGCAGGAAGTTATCCAAAAAGTATGAAACTAGCGAATACAGAAGGTATGCATATTTCCAGATTAATTGAGTACTAATACATATATTACACAATCCTAAACTTTCATTTTAGACCAAATCATTGGCTTTTTGCTTATCTTTGAATCTGTGATCAGGTACTTGACAAATCAAGAGAAGCTGAGACTAACTCCTTACAAGGTACGTTCTACTTAGTTGATCCATATTTTAAAAATGGACCATAAAGCAGCTAGAGCCCCTTAAGATTACACACCTAGCTCAGAGAGGATGAGAGTACAGCTGATCATCAAGGGATCAGTGGCCCCCATTCTCAATGGGTCCCATCCAATTGTAACTTTCCTTCATACAGTACTTAAATAAAGTTCTATGCTCATATTGATATGAACAGCTGGTGTGATGCTGGTGACTGAGATGGAAATGCCATTTTCACTAGAATTGCAGGATGATCAGAAGTTCTTCCAATCATTGTCTGAATGAGAATGGAGGTCAGGCAGAGCTGCTAATTAATAAGCTATTAATGTATGGATATTCGAGGATGAGGTGAGGTTTGCTGGAAATTATTTCCAGCTAACCTCACTGAGTCCTCGAATATCAATGCATTAATGGGTTTATTGCACTTATTCATCCATTATGTATTAATCTCTTACCTCATAACCCCAGAATTAATCCATGAGAAGACATTTTGTAAGAGCATGCGATCCGCACGGTTTGCCAAGCCACCGTAGCCATTGTTTTTACTCCACCCGTTATACCCTCGTCTTTCCAACGACTTTTCAGGTACAATCCAAGCATGTCAAGCCCTGTACTTCTAGCACCGCCAAATATACGATCTCTAGTTGGTGTTTCCCTACATTTTGTATCCATTTTCTTCGAAGTAAATAAGAATCCATTGATTTTCCATAGCGATCTAACGCACATGGCCTGGTACACATCCATTTCATCTTGCTGACAAAGTGGGGAGGTGCCTGGATGTACCTGACCTACTTTCGGCTGAACCACTTCCAGCAAGGAGGTCAGCCGGGTCACTCGTGTGCCTAAACGTAATGCTATGGAAAATCAATGGATTCTTATTTGTTTCGGACAAAATGTAGAAATTTTGCATGGTATGTTCATCTAGGATATCTAAGCATGTTTCCCTGTTAATAACTCCACCAGGTTCCATGGATTCTAGGCTGACGAGGTGTGTAAACATCAGGTAAGTGGAAAAATTTTTCAAATACTCGATGTACATTACTTTGTATCACCGGTCGGCTTGATATAGTGGACAGCGAGTTCGCTTCCTGCCCCAGTGGCTGGGGATCGATTCCCTATTGAACCTAAACAGTTTTAACTGGAAAATGTATGGCGAGGGTGACTTTGTATCCTTCTCCAATTTATTAACATGTCCAGGTTCTAACCAAGATCGTCTTAGAAGAAAAAAGGATTCTGAGAGTGTGGTTAAACCCCAATAATGGAACAGGGTAGAGGCCAGAATCGTGAGATAAGCACAATTAATCAATTTCTAACAGCAGCGAACAGTGGACTTTGATGAGTTACAATCTCCTTACTGGTAGAGTGGAATTTGATGATACCATGGCGACTGAATCCATGAGCACTCTGAACTTTGGGAAACCACCATCAGTTATAATGTGTGTGTGTGTGTTGTGGAATGTGCTTGGAAGGCCTAGGTAACACAGCTCTTAGGTGACCTCCGATCTTTCAACTTGCATCTACATTATATTAAACGCTTATGTAATGATCAGTCTGTATCTGAACTATCAGGTACTCCAACCTATTAACTGCTGTAAAAGAAAAAGGCAAATATTTCTGGATTTCGGTGGAAATGATACTCTTCAGTATATAAAAATCATCCAAATGATTTAGGTACCAAGTCATTTTTTACATCAAATTAAATACAGTGTAGTGGTCAGCCGAAAATGTCATGGAGAAACCGGGACTCAAACCCGGGACCTTCCAACTTTGAAGCGGAAGCTCTACCACTGAGCTACTTCCCCTAGCCTGACATTCTCTACCTTCCAACTACCCTGTATCGGAATGGATACATAGGGGGAGTGACACAATCAAGTGGACAGTCCCTCTGAAGGCTCTGTGCCCCCAACGGGGAATGAACCCCTACACTCATCCCAACCAGCTTTGACCGTATCTGCACAGAACTGGTCCTCCAGTCCAGTCTGAACTGTACCACATGTACCCGTACTGAGTCATGCACAACCCGTATTGGCTCCTGTTTCCAGGAACGGCTGTGTGTGCCACCTGTTTCCAGGTTCCTCAGCACTGGCAGGTCAAAGCGCTTGTCTATACCATACTGGTCCAGGTACTGAGCTCTCTAAAGATCCCCCTTGTCAGGCAGGACCACTCAGTTTCTCCACCACTGTAGTGGTCAGCGGGAAATGTCATGTAGAAACCGGGACTTGAACCCGGGACCCTCCAACTTTGAAGCAGAAGCTCTACCCCTGAGCTACTTCCCCTGGCCTGACATTCTTTACCTTCCAACTAACCTGGATCGGTATGGTATACATTGGGGGAGTGACACAATCAAGTGGACAGTCCCTCTGAAGGCTCTGTGCACCCGAAGGGGGAACGAACCCCTACAACAGCTTTTATTTCAAACCACACATAGCCCAGAACATGTCAATTTCTATATTATTAAAGTGTGTCTGTCCTTTTTCTGATTTCATATACCAATGGTGATGGGGAGTGTTGTTACATTCTGAGCTATATTTATTTTTTGAGATTAAAACAGAAGGTTCGTTGTTTCTGGTCAACTCTTTGAGAGGAAGGCATTTGTAAGGAATATTCTCGGACCATAGCCTGGTGTCGCCAGACAAAATTCAATACATCAATTTTGGTATTCTTATCAACATTGTTACAGATATGCTGTAAGTAGAAGTAGAAGTCCCATGAGTTGATCTCTATAGTACTGAGCTGATCCAAAGCTGATTGTGGATAAACACCTCATCAGGTATGGTCTGTAACAGAAAGGATGTCAATAAGTTCCCCTTTATGCTGAATTCAGGGTTCAACTCCAGAAATAAGATAGGGATGACTATAATTGACCTATATCTGCCATGGTAGTTACCGTACAAACACAATCCTGAGACATATTGGAGACATTGTTGTGTCATGACTTGTAATTCCTCTGAGAATTGTAAACATTCACATCACAATATTTTGACTTGTGAGCCATAAGAAAATTTGTCATTCTCATATTTTGGCACATTCACCAGATTTGCCTCAGTTAAACACGTTCTTCTTTGGGGAATAACATAAGATATAGACACATGTTTTGGCTTGAGATTCTCACAAAACTCCACAGGAGGGAGATTCATAAAAATTCAACATGTATCTGCTTGACCATGTAACTGGTAGGACATGGACTTTTTTTCAGTATGAATTTTGGAATCTAAAAAGATTATGTTCACTGAATAATTCTGAGCACATTCAACATTCATTGAACATGAATCTGAATACATGGTGAGGGCAATTATAGATGGTATAAATTTTACTTTTTCAGTTAATTGTTAAATAAAAAGTATGTAACTGTGACCATGAATTTTATATCTATACTGTAACTGAACACCAGGGAAAAGAGGGGAATCCCTTGCTGTATCATATTCTACAGTCGAACACGCCAGCTATGATGTAATAATTTCAGATAGATATTCAGAAACCTCCACCTCTCATGACTGGTCAACCATGAAGTATGACCTCATTGGGATTCCCCAGTGCTGCTGATCACTTTCTGCGTATCAGAAAGTGTGGTAATCAGCTGTCATGATGTCTATATATAGACTGGGGAACCCCAGCCTATATATGTGGTCTCTAATGGTGAAGTGACTACTGATAAAGGTCCATGTGTGCAGTCAGCTATATAGCCACCCAATATGTTATAGTTTTGTCACTCTGTGCACAGGTTTTGGCCAGATGACCTCATCAGAAGTAGGGGATACTGTGTAATTTGGTGGTGTAATATATGTAAAGTGGATTATACATGGTCCAGAAAAAGGTGATAGGAGTTGTGAATGATCACAGCTCCTTAGGGTCGAGTCATTTTAAATATTATTTCCAGGTGGGGAAGGGGCTGGCTTACTAGATATGGGATGGGGGTCATTTTAAATGGGAATTTCTTAGTGGGGGGACAACACCCAATAAACCCTCATATTGGGAGTGGAATTCAAAACTTAATATGGGCAAATCAAAATACTCATTGCAACACATCGTTTGCAAAATTAGTTCTCAGTAGGGGGGTCACAATAACTTTCACCATATTGGTGGGGGTTGGAAGAAAACTTGCCAATCCACTAAATCCATCAACACCCCTTCCCCAGCTGGCAATAAATGACTCAGCCCTTATGGTGGAGAAATGTTCAAGGGTTTCACTGGGGCAAGGGGGTTAGATATTATCTCATGGAAGAAAGTAGTTTATAACAGAATTGATTCCAGAGCTCAGAAAGCAAAGACTATCGCAGAATTTAAAACCTTATGCAGCAAGTATAACCTTGCCCCAGTCTTAATTGGCTAACAGCTAAGAATTACACCATGAGTCAATGGGCTCCTGTCATTGTTTTGCTGGGTAATCATTGACTTATAGCCGCCCATCAACTCTGGTGATACACTATGCACTGGTAAGGATACAACTACATTGAAGTAACGCAAACATATTTCATATTTCACTCTGCTTTGAGCTGACCTGACCTTCCTAAAGAGAGCTACAAATGCCTCATAGATGTAGAAAATGCCCACACCGCTGGGAAAATAACTACTATTATCATCACACCTCCACTTCACCTTAACTCATCCAAATATCTCCTATCTCACTGTCTGGATGTCATCAGCAGTGCACACTTTTATCTTTATCCTACCAACCTCCTTCTCCTACTATTCTATATTATTTGAATTCTATCTGCATGACAAATTTATATATTGAATGTAAACTCCAGGAATATACTGTGCCAAGATTTAATTGAGGAAATAAAGGTTCAGCAGCCACGTAAAATCACGAAAATGATGTGGTGAAGCTGGAAAAAAAAGTCCCATAGAAAACTATGTATAAATATGTAATTAATACAAATCAATGTCATATGACTTTATTCAAATTATTTCATTTATTCTCAAATATAAGCCCAGCCAGAACATCCACAAGGGCTCCAGATGGGATTCCTCTGGTCCTCTGGGATAGCCCAAACCTGGGCTCAAGCTAGTAAAATAATGTCTGAGGTGCTAGATGGGGCCCAGGTGGGCTAGTCCAGAAACCTCCTTTCACAATATATGTATATATATATGTATATATATATATATATATATATATATATATATATATATATATATATATATATAGTGGTAACTGCCCTTATTTATATATGGGACAAGCCCGCAGAACTCAGACTCATCACGTCATGTGTGACACAGGAGTGGTGGGCGCCCATGTGTAATTGATATGAACCTGAATGCAGGTGCTGCCACCTGCCATCCAGATCCCTCCATCACACCCTGAGACCTGGGTCTGAGTCCCATGGGTGGATGAACGTAATGAGTATTTACCAGCTTGAGCCCACGTCTGGGCTAGCCCTGAGGCCCACAGGAATCCCATTTCTGACCCTTGCGGGCATGCTGGCTGGGAGGTATTTCTGCTTGTCAACTTGATATTCGTAGTATCAAGATGGTAGAGAATATTCAAATAAATATTTTTAAAATATTTTGAGAACATTTTTGAAAATGCAACATCAAAGGGGTTTGGTGATGAACACAAATGTTAGTTGGCACTATTACATGTGATAATTTTAAGGGCATTCTAGCAAAAGGTGGTCAGGAAACTTTTGGCAATGTCCGACTGTATATTTTGACAATATTTTACCCAAATGAATTTCTTAGGTCACTTGTGCAACCAGAAGTTGATATAAAAGGATTTAATAAAAATGTGATTTCTTTTAAAGAGGAGACACGCTCTTCATTTTTGTGTAAAAGCAGTTTTTGCACTTTTAATGCCCCTAGTAGCTAACATTATGCTTAATTCCTTTAGTGCTACGTTTTCCAACATATTAAAGAACATTTTAACTGAAGCAGACTAAGTTTTGCTCACAAAGTGCCTGATACTTCTTAACTTTAACCTACCCATTATACCCATTGAGTATGTTCTACTGTGCTTCAAGGAATGGAGTGGATAAAAGGCTCCCAAAGTCTATACAAATAAGAGCACTGTACTCCTTAAATCAACGAAAATATCAGTTTTTAAACACTGTAAATTTTAAACATGGATTTGTGAACATGTAAAACTTTTACCTTTCTATTATGGGAAATAAATGCTTAAATCCAATTCTGTATATATCAAAATGAACGAAAAAAAAAGTTTAATATACAGTTATCCCCAGTTATGAATTATTAATTTCACTTAGGATGAGCTTAAGACCCCTCCATAAATGGTGTGCAGAATTTAATTATATATGCTGAGTTGGCTATGAACATGGATTTTTCAACCCTGTTAGGAATGTATTTTACATGTCATTGTCTTTTAAAATTGGTCACTAACTTAAATCAACATATATTTTGAACGTCTTAATGAAACCATGCACACCATATTTATTTTTTAAAAAAGACCCTCACAGAATTGTAATTTACATACTGAGCACATTTTACATACTTTCAAATGCATGTTGGATTTTTATGAATCACCCTCCTGATTCATAAGAATGTTCAATTCCTTAGGATAACTCGAGATACAAACTTGTGTTGTTATGAGTTGATATCAACACAATGCACTTTTTCAGTTCCTGAAAATAACTTGGGAATTGTACTCATGTTTTCTCAACAAGAATCCATTGTGTGCCAGAAAATGGAATGGTTGCTATGGAACCAGGAACAGGCATGTAGGCCAATTTTGATTCTCACAAGAATGTACAGGTTCATGTTATTCATATCTAAAATCAATGATTATTCTCTTAATACATTATAAACCATAATAATGTCTTAAACACAATAAATCAGCCCTTTTCATGGTGAAAACACCCCCCAAAAATCTGCAAACTTAGTAGTTATTGGAATGGTTGCTATGGAACCAGGAACAGGAATGAAGGCCAATTTTGATTCTCACAAGAATGTACAGGTTCATGAGAATGTTTAATTCTTGAGGCCTGTGTTTAGAGGGTATAGCAACAATAGCTTAGCCAGAAATATGAAGCATTGGCGCAAGAAAAATTGATAAAGAGGCGGTCAAAAGTGAGTGATCAATCACTTTTGATGGGTTTCATATTTTATACCAGCTCTCCTTTATTTTGTCTTTATCCATCACCATTGGCCTTTTTGCAAGGTAGGAAGAAAGTATGAATGGCAGTGGGGGGGGTGACATGAAAGTAAAATAGTGACAACTTGCATGATACAGCTATAAGAGCAGAAGGAATGAAATAATTACTGCGTACTGCAAATGTCAATATGCCATGTATATATCTGTATATGTGTCTTCCAAGCATGTACACCCTCTCAGAGGGGTGGTACTGGGTTTTTTCTTTGTGGTTGGCCTGTGAGGCACAAATTTAAAACATTACATTCGGCAACATAACAAGTAAGGTTCTTACTTTAATGTGAAGAGTATACAATGCATTTGGTGACAGAATTGTAGTGGCTATCTTTATAACAAGAACACATGTGTACTTGATGGCACCATGTCAATTACTGCATCACTTTTTAAACACTGTAAATTTTAAACACTGTAAATTTTAAACATGAATTTGTAAAGATGTAAAAATTTTACCTTTCTATTATGGGAAATAAATGCTTAAATCCAATTCTGTATATATCAAAATGAATTAAAAAAAAGTTTAATATACAGTTATCCCCAGTTATGAATTATTGATAGTAATTTTTTTTCACTTAGGATGAGCTTAAGACCCCTCCATAAATGGTGTGCAGAATTTAATTTATATATGCTGAGTTGTGCTATGAACATGGATTTTTCAACCCTGTTAGGAATGTATTTTACATGTTGATGTCTTTTAGAATTGGTCACTAACTTAAATCAACATATATTTTGACCGTCTAAATGAAACCATGCACACCATATTTATTTTTTAAAAAAAGACCCTTACAGAATTGTAATTTACATACTGAGCACATTTTACATACTTTCAAATGCATGTTGGATTTTTATGAATCACCCTCCTGATTCATAAGAATGTTCAATTCCTTAGGATAACTCGAGATACA
This sequence comes from Acholoe squamosa, assembly GCA_949317995.1. Taxonomy (NCBI): domain Eukaryota; kingdom Metazoa; phylum Annelida; class Polychaeta; order Phyllodocida; family Polynoidae; genus Acholoe; species Acholoe squamosa. The sequence goes on from OX439037.1 coordinate 73,454,471, forward strand.
AACTTGTGTTATGAGTTGATATCAACACAATGCACTTTTTCAGTTCCTGAAAATAACTTGGGAATTGTACTCATGTTTTCTCAACAAGAATCCACTGTGTTGCCAGAACGTTTGTTTCCTTGAGTCTTGTTTGGAAGGAACATATCCAATTCCTGGGAATAACTAGAGATGTAAACTTGTGTCAGGACTTGTGATTGCCACACAAATCTACCCAGTTAGGTTCCAGGGATAAATCAAGGTGTGAACTTGTGTCATGACTTGTTGTCCCCACAAGAGTCCACTGCTGCATGAAGCCATATTCAGTTCCAGGAATAACTTGAGATCTAAACTTATGTAATGACTTGTGATTAACACAGTTAATTCTCAGGAATAACTCAAGATGTCAACTTGTGTCATGACTTGTGATCCCCACAGGAATCCACTTGCTCATGAGTGGCTATATGGATGACCAGGCAAGTAAAAGCACTCCTCTGCAGGGAAATTCATTATCAAAGTTCATCTCAAGATCTTTAAAACTAGCCATCATTGGTGCAGATATTCCTAGTACATAATTATGTCAGTCCCCCTCCTATTATGTTGTTATTCATATCTAAAATCAATGATTATTCTCTTAATACTGTAATAAATAAGGATTGACACCGGATTCTGAGTTAACAACTTAATTACTTTATTCATAGGCCACATCCCGGCCTGCCCTGTGGGCTTAGGTTCATCGACTGATAATTAACCCGGCTCGTGCGGCGGCACCCAGCTCGCTTCAGCTTTTCCGGCGGCAACCTGTCTCCCATCCGGATCCCGGCGTATCTGCTGTTCTTAGCCCCTGCTGCCTCACCGTGTGACTTGTCGGCTCCACCTCCAGTCTTCCGAACCCCGTCTCCTCTAGAAACCCCCCCTTATATACCCCCCTGATGTCCCGGTGATGTCACACTACCAAATACGGGTGTAGACCGCCAACCGCGGCGCCACCCGGTGTCGGCCGCTCCAACTAACGTCTGGCCCCTCCGCCGGACTCGCCCGTCTCCCCCCATGTAGTACGCCGAAGCCGACTCCATTACACTCCTCCCACCTTAATTACAACTACCGGTAGATCAATGCGGACGGGGTGCGTCCTTTCCAACAATCATCGGTTGATAATATTGATAATCTTCTTACACGATGTGGGCATTCAGTAACAACTCTTACGGCGGTGACTCGCCACAGTGTGCTTCCTCTTAACAGTAAACGGTCGTAACAGCAACATCATATGGTACAGGATAATATTCACTTGGTCAGCCACTCTCCAGTGGCCATCAGCCAACTAATCTCCTGCTCTTACAATAGTATTCGGTAATTTGTAGTAACATCGTCCATTAGGTAAGTACCGGGTAACTTCCACCAGCTTATTAACATTATTAACATAACTACAATCACAGCTAATCTCCTGTTCTTACAATAGTATTCGGTAATTCGTAGTAACATCATCCATTAGGTAAGCACCGGGTAACTTCCACCAGCGTATTGACATTTTTAACATAACTACAATCACAGTTCTCCACCAGCTCCGTGTGCCACCCCGGAGTAGGATTACTGTACCTCTATATACCCGATAGTACAGTAGGCATCTGTAGTCAGCGGACGGACATAGCCGTGTTCTGGCGTGCAGGGGTGGCTAACGTTGACCGTCTTAGCTTGCCTCCAGCCCTGGGGGTCTCCTGATGGCTTGCCCATCGGCAGCCGTCTCTCCTCCAGCCGTCCCTTCCGGTGGGCCTTCCCGGCTTCCGCTCTCCTGCAACACAAGATACGCCGTAAGACTAGGGCCCTAGAGCATCCTCTCTGTCTCTCCCCCTCCCCCGCTTCCTGAGGCCTTTCCAACGTTCCCTGCTATTCGGATGCTACCACATGCTTTATTCCGCCAACATAATTTTAATCCGATCATCTACTGATATCTTTTGCTTTTGTTGACCACTATCACTCTCTACCTGTTCTTGGTTTACTGATTGCGTATTCTTGTTGTTGGTACTCACCCTCCGGCGGTAGACCATCTGGTACAGTTGGTTCACCTGAACCAAATCCCCGCTGAGCACGTCCTCCCACCGGTGGTGGCGCCCTGATACCGGCATAGTGGGCCCCCACTCTTCGTTTGGAGGATTGCCTATCCTCCACCTCTCAGCCGCTGTACCTCCCTCCTCTATCCATGGAATGGTCAGTGGGCCCGTGGGAAACCCATCCCCGCACCCAGGGAACGGCCTGGGAAGCTGTCCTCCTATGTCAGGGCCCATCGGTAGGACCCCCGCCGCTGCAGACATCCCTCCCGACAGTCTCGGCGATGGCCCCCTGTATCCGGTGTAGCGTGACCCGGCGTCGACCTGCGACTCATCACTACTGGAGGGCCAGTATTCTCTTCCCTCCCTTTCCCTCTGTCTCTCCCTCTCAGCCCAACGCCTGTCTTCTTCCTCCTCTTTCCGCCTTTTCTCCTGATCTTTCTCCCGGCGCCACTTCTCCTCCTTCTCTCGTTTTTACCCTCTTCTCCTCTCGGCGCTTTTTCTCCTCTCTTTCCTCTCGACGTTTCTACTCCTCTCTCTCCTCCGCTAGTCTTTTCTCCTCCTTATTCTTCTTACTCGCTCTGTCCTCCGCCAGTTTCTGTTCCTCCCTCTTTCTTTTCTCCTCCTTCTCCTCCGCTGCCTTCCTGCTCTCCTGTTCCTTCCTCTTTTTGTTTTCCTCTGCTTCCATCCTCTCTTCCCTCTTTCTCTTCTCCTCTTCCTCCTCTGCTCTCCTCTTCTCCTGTTCCTTCTTTTTTCTGTCGGCTTCCGCCGCCTTACTCTCCTCCTCCTTCCTTTTCCTATCAGCTTCAGCCACCCGCTTTTCCTCCTCTGCCTTCCTCTCTTGCTCTTTCTGTTTCTTCCTATGGTCCCTTTCCTCGGCTACTCTCTCCTCCTCTTTTTCTTCCTCCGCTCTTCCTCCCTTTTCTCTTCCCTCTGTCTCGTTTGCCCCATCTCCTCTTCCGATCTACGCTCCTCCCCTGACATGTTGGTTTCCGCCTGGGCGCCCGCCGACTGCTGGTCCACCGACTGGTCGCCCCCTGTCCCGGCGGACGGCTGCCCTTTCTCCGGATCCATGAGGGATTTCTCAAAAACTACCAGGGGCCGGGATCTCTCCCTTCCTGACGTACTATCGTCGCCCCCACCGGCTATACGCCGCTGATAACTATCGTGCTTGGCCTGGACTTCCTTAGCGAGGTCGCCTCTCACTCTTGGGGTCCCAGGGCGTGTGGCAGCCGCCGAGGTGGTCTCCCTGCTGACCCTCCCAGGTTCCTCCGGCGCCGGAATTACAGGGGCTTCCCCGTCTGCGGTGACCACCCTCCGGCGGTCCCCTCCGCCATTGAGGTCCGCGTTTTCCTTCTGGTAGTCGGGCTCGCAGGCTGGGCCGACTGGACTGGTTTCTAGCTGGGGGGTGACCTGCTGCAAGTCTGATCTGTGCATCGGCGAGGTAAACCGGCCCTGAAGCCGTGACCGGCCCACCGGCGGAGTCGTCTCTTGGGGACGCAACGCACCTGGAAACACCGAAGTGGAGGGGGGTGAGACCATGGCCATCGGGTGGTCCACCGGCAGGTTGTACATGGCCACCAACCACTCCCGGTGCTGCTGTTCTGTGGCGCTGCTGGATACGGCCATGCTCTCTGAGCCCCCCGTGGCCCATGACACCGACACCGTAATCCCCCTACTTGTGGACTCGGCTGGCACCTCCAGTACGTCTGTCGCCCCACCCCCCAACATCTCACTCAAGACTGCCTTGTCTATCGGCCCCCTTCCTTCTGCTGACGAGGCTGGGTCCTTCGGGCTGGTCTCGTCCTTCTTGGGCCTTTTCGCCGCTGTGGCCTTGAGTGCGCCGGGGATGACCTACATCCGCACGCGGAAATAGGTCACGGCGCCAGACGTCCTCCCTGTAGGGCTCCCGGCGGTCCCAGATGTGCCTACGGCGGTCCTCCTCCTCATGACGCCGCTTCTTATCAAACACTATGTCTCTCACCCTCATAGACATAGTGTGGAGGCTCTCTCCCTCCTGTGTCCTATACCAATCTCCCTGCAAAGGCGGCGGTCGTTCCGCCGGAATCCACCGTAACACCTCCACCCCCTGACGTCTTGGCCTGAAGCGAATCCACTCCTCGTCGCCCTCCCCAGTGTATAAGATTTCTTCTAACCTTGGGTCTGCCAATCTCACCGGGACGGGATCAGGGGTCCTAGTGTACTGGCCTTCCACCTGGTAAAAATTTCCTCGGCAGCCTAAGGGGGCACTGTGCCCTTTTCCAACTTTTCCCGCCCTGCTCTGACACCTACTGCTCCGCCCTCTTCCCACACCGGGCACCACGGTAGGTATGCCTTTTATTCCTCCGGGCTTTACTTCCTCACTTCTGATGCTGACTTCGGTTACTCTTATTAAATCTCATTTTTCTATTTCCAGGACCCAAGGGATGTACGAGGCCCACAGCCGCCGTCCTCGACCTGCTCGCAGCTTCTCCTCTCGCACCAAGTCTATGTCGACCGCCCGTGACGTCACTCCCCGCAGGGTGGGAAAACGGTAAGTACCCGGATCTCTGCTTGTCCCTGGTGAGTTGGAGGAGGAACGCAGCACCCGAACGGCTTCCCGCGTAGGTCCCCGGTGCGGAGCCTTCTTCAGTAGGTCCCTGTGTACCACTTTCTTCACCCGGCCGTCTTGGATTTCAAACACTGGCCCTCCCAACGCCCTGATTATTGTCCACAGTCCGGTGTATGGGAGCAGGAGCTTAGATGATTTCCTTATCTCTCTCCTAGGCACCAAATAATAGACCTGATCGCCTACCTCCAGGGTCTCCCCCCTGACCCTGCAGGAGTATGAGCACTCCTGCCGCCTTACACTCGCCCCGGCCTGTTCCCGTGCATACTGGTGGGCCTGGGCCATCCTGAACTGCAACTCAGCCACAAAGTCCTGTGGATCCCTTGGCCGGTCCGGGGCGCAGTCTGGGTACAATAAGGACAGGGGTGCCTGAGTCTCCCTTCCCAACATCAGACAATTAGGCGTCTGGTTAGTAGAAGCTTGTACCGAGGATCCGTAGGCTGCCATGACAAAGGGGAGCTGCAGGTCCCAATCCGTGTGGTTAATGTCCACTGTCATAGCCAACATGGCTTCCAAGGTCCTGTTGAATCTTTCCACTAAGCCATCTGACTTGGGGTTGTATGGGCATGTCCTAGTCTGGGACGACCCCAGTAGAATCTAGACCTCTCGAAATAGGGCGGACTGAAAATTTCGGCCTTGGTCGGTGTGGATGATCGCCGGAGGACCCAGGCGGCACACAAATTCGGTGACGAAGCCCCTGGCCACGGTGGCTGCCTCCTGGTCCGGCAGGGCCACGGCCTCTGCCCACCTGGTAAAATAGTCCATGATCACCAGAATGTGCCTGTTATCCCTTGGGGTTTTCGGGAGGGGGCCCAGCAGGTCCATGGCCACTCTCTCCAATGTCCACCCCACGGGTTGATGCTTCATCATGGCTTTCGGGGGGTGGGTGGGCCTCTTCCGGCGGAGGCAGTCGGTGCAGGCGGCACACCATAGTGTCATATCCCGGTGGTAGTCCGGCCAGTAGTAGGACTGCTGGAGGCGCCGGATGGACTTGTCCCGACCAAAATGGCATGACAGAGGTGAGCCATGCGACTCTCGCATCACTTCCTCCCTCCTTGAGGCTGGCACCAGTATCTGGAAGGTAGACCTCCCCCCTGGCTCCCACCAGATGCGTCCCAGGCAGCCTGCCCTCGTTTCTAACCGCCCCAATTGAGATACCAGGGCCCTAACCTCATATGGCTCCTTAGCTAAGTCATTCGCTCCGGGGACCTCCCTCCCTCCCCCCAACCAGGCACTCACCTGTGAGAGGAGAGGGTTCTTCTGCTGCTCACACATCCAGCCTCCTTCGGAGGCGTCCTCCACCAGCCCCTGGGCTCTCGTTAATACTCGACAACAGTCTCCTCGGGTCTCTTCCGACACACACCACCCACACTGGCGGCAAGGGCACCTAGACAGCCCATCGGCGTTGCCGCCCCGGCCGATGCTCTATGTGGTAGTCATAGGTCCCTATCAGCTGGAGCCACCTGGCTACCTGCCCCTCCGGCTCCTTAACCCTTCCTTTACCAACTACGCATTAATGCGTAGTTTTGGCCCATTTTGGGCCCATATTGAGTACACTGTAACTTCCACAAAATCCATTGAGACTCTTTGATTTTTTTGTTAGACCTAGCTTGAGTTCGGTTCACCACAGAGTCCAAATAGTTAGTCTCTATCTCTTATACTTTTAGCATGGCAGTTTTACAAACTTGAGACAAAACCTTAAATTACCCTAAAGATTTAATCAATATTTAGGCTAAAAATCATGAAAAATGTCAAATAGTATTAATTTTTTGGTGAAAATTGACTTTGTACATTTTTTCATGCTCAACAAAATGGCATGGAAAATATTTGTGTATTTTAATGCATTATTGGCCATTTTGGCTGGTTACCATGGCAACAGGTGTGAAAAATGCCGATTTTGCATGGTTTTGGTTGCCATGGTAACCAAAAAAGAATGTCTTCCAAAATTCATTATCTGCCAAAATTTTAACAAAACAAAACATTTACTACAATATTCACTTTACATCATTGCAATTGGTACAGGGAGCGCTGAGATATTGCAGTTTGAAGTTAACTCATGAGATCAACTTTTCTCATCATATCACCACATTTATGATGATATATCTCATTAATCAAACTAGATAGAGGAAACTCGGGTGTTGTTCTATCTAACTGATTAGCCTAGCTTAACCGGTCACCATTTCCCTTCTAATTTGAATATTCACATAATTCCAACGGTTTTTGAGAGTTTATGCTATAAACTTAAACCCAAAAATTTGCTCTGAAATACTCTGGTAAAGGAAGAGTTAAAGCTCAACAACCAACAGAGCGCCGCATGGTCGGTTCGAATCTTTATGTGCCTCCCTACCAGATAGTGCCGAAACACCACGGCCAGCATCTCCCGTCTAGTGACACAATAATTCTTCTCCGGCTTAATCAGGGTAGTACGGCTGGCGTAGGCCAGCACCCTCTCAACCCCCCCTTGCTCTTGGGATAGCACCGCTCCTAGCCCCAGATCACTGGCGTCGGTATCCAGTGTCAGATGCCCCTCGCCGGACAGGTAAGCCAAGACTGGCGCCGCCACCAGCTTGGCCTTCAAGGCGTGGAAAGCCTCCACACAACTGCGATCCCACCTGAAGGTCTTATTCTTTTCGGTGAGGAGGGACAATGGCTTGGCCACCGATGCAAAATCGGCCACGAAACCACGGTAGTACCCGCAAAGCCCCAGGAAACTTCTAACTTCTGAAATAGAGGTGGGGACTGGCCACTCGGCGACCGCTGCCCCTTCTCAGGGTCAGTGCCCACGCCCCGCTCATCCACTCTGTGACCCAGGAAGGATACGCTGGGACAGACTAGCTGACACTTGGAGGGTTTGATCTTCAGGCCGGGGCCTTCCAGGCATTCCAACACGGCCTCCAACCGCCAGAGATGAGTGGGGAGGTCAGGAGAGAACACAATGATATCGTCTAAGTATACTAAACATTCAGACCACTGCATGCCCTCCATGACAATCTCCATGAGGCACCCAAAAGTGCTCGGCGCGTTGCAGAGCCCAAAGGGCATTACCCGAAACTGATAGAGACCTGAGTGTGTGGAAAAGGCTGTCTTCTCCTTATTCCGGGGGTCCATTTCCACCTGCCAATATCCGCCCATCCTTTTTGCGTACCAGTACCACGGGGGACGCCCATGGCCCATGGCTCCTCTCTATCACCCCCTGGGCTAACATGGCATCCACCTCGGCGTCCAATATCTCCCGGCGGTAAGGTGCCAACCTTCATGGCGGCAACTTGACAGGTGCCGCTCCCCCGGTGTCGATCCTGTGGGAGACCAGGGTGGTGTGGCCCAACTCTCTGGCAGACAGTTGGAAGGAAGCACGGCGGCGATGCAACATGGCCAACCATGGTTCCTTGTCCTCTATTGGGGAGCCGTCCTCCGGGGGTCCCCCCTCATCCTCACCGCATCGCCGTGTTCCACAGTAGACGGCATCTCCACCCCATCGAGCGTGGCTAACCCCATCCCCTCATAAAGGGTCACCGGCTCCGGTGTCCACCGGTGTCCACCAGGAGCTGTATGCCCTTACCCCAGAGCACGCCTGTCAACTCCAAGCCATTTCCCGTGCGCTCCCGGCACCCTATCCATTCTTTTGGCCTTACCACAGAGGCCTCTTCTCGGCCACCAGAAGAGACCCTCTCTAGTTTCCCGACACCTGATTGACCTCTGTCGCCTTGTCCCCGGAAGCAGCCCTCTCCTTAGCCATCCTAGTCTTAAACTTAGGGCAATTGCGCCTGAAATGCCCCTCGTCCCCGCACTCAAAGCATCCCCTCTGCCGTGGGGGGGGGTCGGGGGCGGTTGGTATTCTGCTGGAACCGAGCTTCCAGAGACGACATGAAGAAGTCCAACTTGGTTCTAAGCCACTCCTCCATAGCCGGACCCGGTCCTACAGTAGACCCCACCGGAGGATCTTCCACCGATCGTACCCGACTATCCGATGACTGGTTGTCGTCGAGAAAAGCCTGCCCTCCACTGCCGTTTCCAGAGCTTCCGACAACTTCCTCGGTCTAGTCTGAAAGATCCATGCCTTTAGCTGGGGGTCCCTGAGGCTCTCCAGGAACCGATCCTTCGCCATTGTATCCTGGGTAGCCGCATCAGCCGCCGGATAGGCCAGCTTGGTCAGGCGTGCAACGTCATCCGCCAGATTATGTAGTGTCTCATTCTTTTGCCTATAGCGTGTCCTCCAGAGGACCTTATAGCTCTCCACCTGATTGGGAGGCTGAAACCTGTTAACCAGGGCGCCATGCAACTTAGTGAAACCCCCATTTTCAGAGGGGTTCACTGATGACAATAAGCGACAAGCTACCCCTGAGAGGCTAATGCCCAAAAAGACTCCAGCCTCCTCGTCCGTCCACCTGTTGGCACGCATGCACAAGTCAAAGTGCACCAGGAATTTGTCGAGGTTAGTAGTCCCATCGAATTTCCCCGGCATAACCGCTGGTTTCTCTACCCTTCTGGACACTGCCCCCTCCCCTCTGATCCCTGCGGACCCCTGTGGGTCGGTTGCCTGCAACTGTTCTCCCTGTCCATCCCACTGTGACTGATCAGCACCTGAAAAGGGTCGGCCAGCATCTGGCCACTCCCCCCACGTTTTCCTGGGTCCCTCTCCGTCGGTGGGAGCACCCTCCCCCTTGTCGACCCTCTCCCCGGAGCGCCAGGTTCGTCTAGCTGCACTATCGGTGGGCTCTCTCCTCTATGCCTCATAGACCTCCTTAAACCGACTCTTACTCCCTTCCCGCCTATCTGGCGGCGGGCATGGCTCCTCACTTCCTGTCGAACTTCCCTTATTATCGCCCGGCCCCGGGCGGCGTATCACTATCCCTTCCTCCGACATATCGAGGAGGCTACCTCTTTTTCCTGCCCCCAAGTACTCCTCCAACCGGGTCCCCGCCGACCCCGGCGTCCATTTAGATGCCATCCTTAATTATATCGCGTAGCACAAGGGTTCGGACCAGCAACCACCGGACACGTGACACCACTGTCACCAATGTAATAAATAAGGATTGACACCGGATTCTGAGTTAACGACTTAATTACTTTTATTCATAGGCCACATCCCGGCCTGCCCTGTGGGCTTAGGTTCATCGACTGATAATTAACCCGGCTCTTGCGGCGGCACCCAGCTCACTTCAGCTTTTCCGGCGGCAACCCGTCTCCCATCCGGATCCCGGCGTATCTGCTGTTCTTAGCCCCTGCTGCCTCACCGTGCGACTTGTCGGCTCCACCTCCAGTCTTCCGAACCCCGTCTCCTCTAGAAACCCCCCCTTATATACCCCCCTGATGTCCCGGTGACGTCACACTACCAAATACGGGTGTAGACTGCCGACCGCGGCGCCACCCGGCGTCGGCCGCTCCAACTAACGTCTGGCCCCTCCACCGGACTCGCCCATCTCCCCCGTGTAGTACGCTGAAGCCGACCCCATTACAATACATTATAAACCATAATAATGTCTTACACACAGCCCTTTTCATGGTGAAAACACCCCCCAAAAATCTGCAAACTTAGTAGTTATTGGAATGGTTGCTATGGAACCAGGAACAGGCATGTAGGCCAATTTTGATTCTCACAAGAATGTACAGGTTCATGAGAATGTTTAATTCTTGAGGCCTGTGTTTAGAGGGTATAGCAACAATAGCTTAGCCAGAAATATGAAGCATTGGCGCAAGAAAAATTGATAAAGAGGCAGTCAAAAATGAGTGATCAATCACTTTTGATGGGTTTCATATTTTATACCAGCTCTCCTTTATTCTGTCTTTATCCATCACCATTGGTCTTTTTGCAAGGTAGGAAGAAAGTATGAATGGCAGTGGGGGGGGGGGTGACATGATAGTAAAATAGTGACAACTTGCATGATACAGCTATAAGAGCAGAAGGAATGAAATAATTACTGCGTACTGCAAATGTCAACATGCCATGTATATATCTGTATATTATGTGTCTTCCAAGCATGTACACCCTCTCAGAGGGGTGGTACTGGGTTTTTTCTTTGTAGTTGGCCTGTGAGGCACAAATTTAAAACATTACATTCGGCAACATAAGAAGTAAGGTTCTTACTTTAATGTGAAGAGTATACAATGCATTTGGTGACAGAATTGTAGTGGCTATGTTTTAACAAGAACATGTGTACTTGATGGCACCATGTCATGAACTGCAATGTTCCTATTTCAGTATTTCTCTTATACGGTCTACAATATCATTTTTTTCAATTTCTTCTTGTACAGTCTACAATATCATTGTTTTTTCAATTTCTTCTTGTACATCACTCAAACATAAAAGTATAATTGCATACCTATTTAGAGAAAAATTCATTTTGTTAATTTAACTGGTGGACTCAGTTTGCCTTCAATATTTTGGTGTTGTCTGGCTTATCCTATCATGTTGAACAAACAGGCTCTCATAAAAAGGGAGAGTATTATATAAGCCACATTACATAAGCAGCAGATGACAGTATACCTTCCATCATAACTGCTTATTGCTGCATAGGTCCAATGTCATGCCATAATCAAGTCCATATTATTAAACACTCCGAGAAGCATGTCTCAACCTTCCTACTTTTCTTTTGGCAGGAACAATTCTAATGAGTAGCTATTGTGGTAAAATGAGATTGTTGGATGGTGGGTTTGTGAGCTACACATAATATTATAAAGCTGAGGGAAATTCCAAGTAGGAAGGTCAAGTGAAATGAAGGAATTACTTTTGCATTGTCATGTGCCCTGTGCACCCAGGTTATATACACGCTGAGTCCTGTGGACTCACAGACCACCATGCGCTCTGACTGTATACATATCGCCACCTAAGACTCTGTACAATATACAGTAATAAACATCATCCTTTACTGCCAACTGATATGAGGTCTTGTGCTATGGATCATTCATATGTCATACCTATTTAGAGATTATCAGGATATGACATGTGGTGGAGAACATTGGTCCTTTTTGAAAGGTGCACAATCATAGACCAGTGAGTATAATCAGTTGTGAAAATGCAGTATTGGTTAGTAACTGCCATTAATTCAGTTGCTTGGCAGCACTGGCATTTCCATCGCCATTTAAAACATCATCTATCTCATTTTGTAAGTGTATAAATGAGTAAGAAAACAGAGCAAGACATTGGAGGTCCAGAATATTTGAAGAAACTCCACAGTTACCAGAAGAAATTGCCGAAGGAGGAAGCAGAAGGCCTAGGGTGCCTTGCAGTGATCACCAACTCTACACCAAAGGGTTTCAGCGCGTCAACCAAGCTACCGGCAGCATGTAGCACACCATCAACTATACTACCATTACAGCTAAGTGACAATGAACTATGAGAACATTTTTTAGAACATGCACTGACTGGCACTGATCAAAGCACAGCATTTACATTTGTCAGCTTTTATAATTCAGCCGTGAAAATGGGTGAACCAAAGAGCTTAGAGGATGCACTTTCCAAGTTAGGCAAATACAAAGGTTATTATGATCAGGTGACCGCCGGAGCAGCCCAGTATAGGGATCTTCTTGAGGGTGAAAAGAGACTAGCTGAACAAAATGAAGAGAAGCATAGAAAAGATATCCAAGCTTTGGAACACGGAGTGAAGAAGGTTAATGCATGATTGGTAGATGCGAAGCCTTAGGATGTAGGGGCATCTATTAGAGAATTAACCCATGATCTAGAAACTTTAAAGATGACATGGAAGGAATCTAGCAAGATAAGCCATTCATTGGCATCATCAGCTTCAAACAGCCTAAGTAACATTTTTATGATGGCTTTGGCGCTGGCTCTAATGATAGGTCTTCTCAACCTGGATACATTTACAGCTTTTTTGAAAACTTTTCCATTCTGCAATCTTTTTTATGATTGCAGTTACTGATGAGGTCATTTTGACTATGATGTAGGGGCCAGAGTAGGTAGGTTGCAGCTTTATGGTCGTGTGTTTCATCAGAAGGTTAGGGATGTGTAAATACACCAATTGACCAGTGGTGAAGGTGCATAGCTCTGCTGGGGCATCATGTTTGGCTTTCATCTTCTTATGATCCTTAATCATGTTTTCTACTACCTTCATCTGGATATCATCCCTGAGATTCAATAAGTGGATGGTTATAATTATCTTCCTTTTGTTTTAATATCACTTGCAGAAGTGATTAGTGCCAGTGTAGCCTCTGTAGGTAGGTTGCTTTTGTGATTTGGATACAAAAGCTCTGAGGGATGATTCTATTGTCTGGTGCTGGCGCTCACAGAGGCCTTGAGACCTGCTCCAGTGTGCACTCCCTGTGACATGTTTAATGCCAAATTTATTGAAAAATTATCCAAAGAATTTTGATGTGTATTGTTTGGCATTATCAGTATTCAGAGCTGAGGGTGTTCCATGGATGCAAATTACTCTCTGACAGAAACCGAGGGCCACAATGGCACTTGTGTTTTCATCTGTGGACCATGCTGTCACATGTCTGGTAGCATGGTCTGTGACTACATGTATGTAGTGAGACCCGTCCACAGCTTTAGTGAAAGGTCTTATGGTGTCCATGGTTGGGGGGGGGGTAGGCTGTTAGCAGAGGTTCACGGAGTGTCATTGGTGATTTCAGGTGCTTTGGTCTCTTTTTGATGGTGAGACATGTGTGGCAGGTGCCACAAAAATCAAACACCTGTTTGAACACTGAGCGCCAATAGTATCGTTATCTGACTGCTGCATATGTTTTAACTGAACCCAGGTGTCCACCTAATGGGGAACAGTGTGTGGATTCAGTGATGGGTACTGGCTCATTTGATCTGAAGACCTTGGTCATGGTAATATCAGAAAAAGACAATGTTTTTGGGGGAAGTATGATTTTCCCCTGGGATCTAATGGGTACTGGGTCATCAGAGCTTGGTGGGTAGGTCCTGGAGAAGAAATTGCCACAAAATTGGCTCTGCCCTGTAAGTATCTCACTTCAAAGTCATAAGACATGACTGTGTCTATCCACCTGGCTAGTCTCCCATTTGTAATGTTTTCTTTTTTTGTTGAAAAGGGATACTAAGGCAGTGTGGTCTGAGTAAACCTTGAAGTGAGTTCCATCCACATAATGGTGGAATCTTTTTACTGCGAAAAAGATGCCCAGTAATTCTTTGTCTGTTATTCCATATCTGGTCTCCTGAGGGGTCAAACCTCTGCCTGCAAATTCAATTGGTCTGTAGAAACCATAGACATCCACCTGTGTGATCATAGCTCCCAAGCTGTAATTACTTGAGTCAGTGAAAATAACAAAAGGCCTGCTTTAGTCAGGGAATTTAAGTACAGCTTTAGTACAGATTGAGGCTTTGATTTTCTCAAAGGCTCGCAAACAGCTTGTGGTCCATTTAAAGGTGCACTTGGTAGCTTCATATAGGGGCTTCATGAACAAAACCTTTTATGAACCTTTTGTAAAACTGTGCCATACCATTGAAGCACCTAAGGCCATGAATGTTCTTAGGTGGGGGAAAGGTTTTGACAGGCCAGATTTTGTCTGGGGAAGGCAATACACCATTTTGGTCTAGAGCAAATCCCAAAAAAAAACATCTTTGTGGTGCCAAATTCACATTTTTCATATTTCAATTTGATATTTCCTTTAATGAAAAGCTTGAGCTCTTTATCCAGGTCCTGTACGTGTCTTTCCCATGTGGGGCTATAAATAGCCACATCATCAACATATGCTACTGCATTTCTATATTTGCATTTCATGAGTAGCTGCTCCATGACGTTCATGAAGGTTAGACCTGAGGTTTTGAGTCCCATAGGAAGGACTTTGGCCATATATCTGGTTCCATTGACTGAGAATGTTGTTATAGGCCTAGAGTCTTCAGCCAAGGGAATTTGGTGGTAAGCGCTATAGACTATGAAAAAGTATGAAAAAGATTTGAGGTCTTGATTAACCCATCTTTAGTCCACTACAATTCTCCTGCCAGAGGCTACAGATCTGTCCCCTTGAGGTTTTGGCACAATAAAGGCTGGTGAATTCCATTCACAGGAGTTGGTGCATTCCTCAATGATTCCCTGCTCTAAATTTTTTTTTGGAAAATTTCTTTTTGGAAAATTTCGTTGTCGGGGGGACATTCTGTATCAAGGCCTATTACAGGGCCTGTAATCTGTGATTAATTCCAATTTAACCTCATTTTCTACATTGGAGCCTATGGCACTGTCATCTATCACAAAGGCTTGCCTATTCCGCTCAACAACTTTATGGATTTGCTCCCTCTGGTTGTCAGTGAGGTGCTCACAAATTTTATATTTTAAGGGTTCATCCCCCTTTGGGAGTTGCTCTAAGGGATCTTCACCACATTTAATTGGGAAAAAATCTTGGTCAAGGGTGGCATGGTTGAGTGAGTGATAATCATTTGGATTTGCCACAGTTACCGGTATTGATTTTTGAGCTGTTTTGGGTTTAACCAGAGTATGTTTAATCAGGAAAGGTAACTTTGAATTGATATTTTCAGTGATGCCTGTAGGTTTAGTCAACCTATCTGGGCCAATGACAATGGGACCAAAACCTTGTATTTGGTCATGAAATTTACTCCAAGGATGAGGGGGTGATTTAACTTGGGTACCACATGGAACCTGGTGATAAATTCTACTCCCTCTACTAGAAAGCTTAGAGTTAATGAATGGTTAACCTGTACTGAGGATCATACGTGATCTTTTTCCCTGTCTGAAATTCGGGGTGTTAATCACTCAGTCTGCCTTTTTTGACTGATAAAAGATAAGGACGCGCCAGAGTCTACCAAAGCTCTGTAGGGATGGCCATTTATGTCAACAAAAACTACACCTCTAGGTAACTCGGTATTAATGTAAGAGACCTTACCTTGCTGCCCATACTTTTCTGACTTGACAGTTCGAGGCGTGTCACTCTGCTGTTACTGTCCTCATAACAGTCCTCACTGTCTGAAGAGCTGTCATCAAGGTGTAAATCACCATTCTTGTGGAAGTTAATGTCAGGCTGTTGGAGGGAGTTGACTTCTGCATCACTTAGAACATCGGTTGATTGGTGGCTGGCAGGGGGGCATTTCAGATTTCATGCCCTCTGCGGTGGGGGTGAGGTTACAGGGTGCTTGGCAACCTTCCCCAGAATCCTATTCTTCATCATCATATTCCTCTTTATCGTCAATGAAGTCTTCATCGCCATCATTGCGATCGTCCTAATCAATATTGTTGAGGTCAGCATCATTGTCAGATTCAGTAGGCTCATTATTACTCCTGGAGTACCTGCTGGGTGTGGAGTCCCTGATCCTTCTTTTAATATGTGAGGTGTCATTAGGGGCTGTGGAGTCAGCAGACGGGGGGAGATTTTTGAAAGAGACCTGCTTATTGTCTGCTGGGGCTGTGGCCACAGTGAAGATGATTTTATTGTCATCTGTGCCTAAGCTCCTGCGGGAACTCAGTGACCTTTTACATTAAGGTGTTTGGCCATGTTTGCCTCCAGTGAGTCTTGGGACCTTAATCTGCCCTTGTACCTCCTGTTGTTGGGCTCAGATTAGTTATTAAAACCACTCCTGTACTTGGCATCATACTGCTTATTGTAGTTGCCACCTGGAAGCCTGTCATCCTTTTTATTGTTCTGATAATGGGCTTTCTTCCTGGATCTGCCATTATTATTGTTGTTGTTGCTAATGGCACAGAGGTCTGCTTGTTGGGCTTTGTTGGCTTTGTTGGCTTCAAGGCTGAGCTTCTATTTGAGTGCTAGGCCCTCTGCCTCTACTATAGACTTGGGTACATCAGGAAGGATCACTGTTTTAATCTCAGGTTTCAGGCCGTTGATTAAATAATCCACTTGTACAGATTCTTCCAAACTGCTATTGGCTAGGAGAAGAGTCATGTCTGCCAGGTATTGTTCCACAGTCTCATTTGGCTGTTGCTTCCTGTTTGATGGTTGCAGGGTCGGGGGTACCAAAACGCTGTGGGAAAGCAGCATACACAGCCTCATTATCATACATGATAGACTTCTCAAATAT
Organism: Acholoe squamosa; assembly: GCA_949317995.1. Lineage (NCBI taxonomy): Eukaryota > Metazoa > Annelida > Polychaeta > Phyllodocida > Polynoidae > Acholoe > Acholoe squamosa. The sequence continues at coordinate 73,471,065 of OX439037.1, forward strand.
ATTGGAAAAGAACCATTGGGCCGCTCTCCCTTTGAGAAAGGTGTACAAGCATGAGGCATGCGGGTGGGGATGTCGAGGGTACATATTTCTAATCCAGAATTTGAATTCCATGATGAATTTGAATGCAGGTTTGTACTCTGGCTTATGAAAGGTCTCAGGCTTATTGAAGGAGCTGAGCTGGGCTGAGGAGAGTTTCTCATTTTCCAATGTCATTTGTCCCATGCTGTTGGTGATATGGGATTGCCCTAACATTGGGATCATTGGTGTAGAATGGGCATATGCCTGGTGAAAACCTGTTGGATGCGCACCTGTGCTTTGGGAGTACAAGGATTTCATAGGTATGGGCATATTCCCAGGGGTGTGTCCCTGTGCTGGAGTATATATGTCTTCCACCACTGAGCCTAGGGCAATGGGCCTAGCTTCTGCTTGGGCAGGAGCTGGTGCTGCCATCTTGTGAGTAGAGGATAAACCAGGATTTTCACCTCGGGTTGGCTGGTGTGAGGTAGGCATGGCATGTATCAAACCGGTTGGATTGCTGCATTGATAGGTGCTGGGTGTACTTAACCTGATGCCTGCGCCTTGTGGTAGGATGGAGGCTGCAGGAGGTGCACTGGGGGTCTGAGTGGTGTGACTTAACCCTGTGCTGGCTGGTGTTGGGTGAGTAGCAGGGGCATAAGTTGGTGGTGCTCTGTTGTCATAGGCTATGCAAATATCCCTTCTAACATCATCCATATTTCTGTTTATTCTTTCAGAAATATCTGCAGCTAATATCTCAGATCTTCTTAGAACATCAGCATTATCTTCAGCGGCTCTGCACTGTGTGTGTTATGTCATGCTCCATTTGAGCTCTCGAGGTATCCATGTTATCCAGCCTGTCATTGTCTCTAGACAGTTGGCTGGTATGTTACTCTTTTAATCTCAGCAGACAGGAGATTAATTTGGCCAGTCAGCAAGTTGCAATCACTGACTGCCTGTTTACATTCTCTTTCTGGCCAGGTCATCCTGGTTATACCTGGGTGGGGGTCCAGATGTCATGCTGCTGTCTGTCCTGTTCCTGTTAAGGTGCGGGAAGGAGACTTCAGTGTCTTCTTCAGAAGTGATGCTGTCCTTTGAGGTGCAGTTGGTCTTCTGTTGAAGAATTGAGTTGTGGCTGCTATATTACCTCCACCTGTTGCTGAATCTACACTTCTCAGCAGTCTATAATAAGGAGATGTTTGTCTCCTATGGGGTGAGCTGGACTGTACGTTTCTCCTCCAGGGGCTAACTATAGGTGTATAGTCAGATGAGGAAAATCTAGATTCCAAGCTGGGGGAGAGGGTATTGGGTGGTGGTGAGATAGCCCTAGGGGTGGAGGGATCTTGGTATGACCTGAAGGGCTCACTGGGTGTGCTGGCATCCGGCCACTGATCCTCCAATATTCTATTGATACGACCTAAAAAGGCTGAGGGGCTTTCACCACACTGTGTATTTTTGAAATTGCAGGTTGGTGCCTTCTGAGCTCTGCCAGTATTGTTTGTGTTTGCTGTTCGCCACCTGGCAATGGCTGATCTTATGCTTTCTATCCAGAGATCAGAGATAAATGGTGTAGTGGTGGTGGAATCTGGGACAACAAAATTATCCCAAGTGAGCTCAAAGGGGCCTGGGTGTATAAAACCGGCCTGGGGGAGGTGGGGTGTGTACCTGTAATAGGTCACAAATCATAGAAAGTGTGCATATGGGGCCTTACATGTCATTCGCCCAGACATGTGCCCAGAAAAAGAATTCTTATAAGTATGCTTCTTTTACAATAGGAAGGGCACATCTGACTTAAATGATAATGTCATTTCCTTAATCTACAGGTCAAAATAGTCTGGACCTGAAATATTTTCATGGAGGTATGAAGATTGTTTCTGTAGGAAATTAAGCCCTCAACATGGCTTGTAACTCAAATGTCATTCTCCCAGACACAATTTCGCCCAGACAATTTTGGTCATTTTGGGCACACTTTACCCCCCTGGAGGCCAAAATATGCATATCTGACCATCAAAACCCATATGTAACATGAAGATCTCATCCAGCCCAACACTTTGAGCCAAAGAAATAGAGGTAGAAACTAAAATTCGAAGAGTAGGGGCTGGAATACCTCCAAATTCGTCATATGCAAACCTTCTATGATTTCCGACCAATAGGCTGCTGGGTAGATGTTGGTATGTTTTGTAAAGCAGCCTGTACCTGAGGAGACATGGGCTCTAGATGTGAGTCTCAATCCAGGTAACTGGGGGAGTTAATTACAGGTGTAGATGTTATTTCACTTGCTAGACCAGCAAATCTTAAAGCTGGGGACTCAGCATCTGAGAAACCAGGTAAAGTCAACTATAGTTGATGAGAAAGTTTTGTTCCTACTCACAGGTGTTGGTTTAGGTGTTAACAATGATGCTGGTAGGATAGGATCCAACAGAAAGGTGTCAGGTGACGAGTCAGCTGTTGGAGTGGGCTAATGTGGGTCTGGAGCTTCTGCTGCTGCTGGTTGGGACATGTCTAGCCCTGGGGATGTAACAGCATGTTCCAAAACTCTTGAGGTGTTGTCTCACTTTGATTCATGGCTCATGAGAGGTGAAAACAATGGGATTTTACAGTGAGGATTCTCCACCATTGTCAACGGATTGTTACATGTCATAAAGTGAGGTAACAGGAGTCCAGACAATTCAGTTGATGATCCAGCTTTCTTGTAAGATTGTTATGAGAGTAATCAGTACAGTGTAACAGTATGGTACTCGCCAGTCTGACCAAGCCATATCCTGGGCCAAGGCACCTGAGTGTCATAGGGTCTAGGTTTGGAGAAGAATAAGATACCCTGAGTGGGTTCTGCCTGTTTATATAAAGGGAGTCAAACTCAGGGTTACTCATGTGCTATTTCTAGAAGTGCATGGTGACTCAGTTCGGGGGATGAGCAGCTCAGTCCCTCTCTGGTTAGATCCAGTCTAATCTGGAGTAGCAGGAGGGAGCTGCTCTCAGTAGTGAGTCACCTGGGCGGGTGAGGCTAAAAATAGTGTATGATATCATGTCTTCCAGTGGGGATCCACAGGTGGGACCTGTGGGTACTCACTGGAGGACGACGGGGATGAGTGAGTCACTCACCTTGTCAGGTTAAAAATAGGGTAACCTTGGATTCTACAGGGGGAAGCTTGGTCAGCTTGGTTTGAATATGTCGCTGATAACTATGATACATAGAATAGTCCATTGACAGTCTTATCGGAGCTATTTAGCCTTTAATTCCTTCAATACCGATATCGAGAAATGACCTGAAAATTAGAAGTACATGTGGTCACTTTTGGTAAAACCCAAGGAAGATGTTCAATAACCATATTAACAGGTCATTAGCCAATATGGTGATCCTTCCTTTCAACAGAAAAGGGATGTATGCCCTTTGATCCTTCAATTATAGTTTTCCTACTCAGATATCTGCTTTTTGATGTACAGGTAAATATGTAAATATTGTAATATGTGAATATTTCCTGTAAGTATGTCACTTTCTTTTGATCTATGGACAAGGATTAGATGCTGAATCACTACAGCTGTGAAGAGTCACACTTTTAGCTAAAGCAATCTTGAGGCTTTAATAACGATGAGCGAGAGTTCCAATTGTGTCATACTGGCTTAAATAAAAAGTGCCTCTCATGTAAATAAAGCTAGGGTTGCAGTCTTTATGTTGAGTGGTGATATTTGTGATATGATAATGATCCATGATACATCAGGAGATTATTTTATAATTATGTTAAATCATCATTATTTTGAAACAATACCCTGAACTCTGTATTGTCTGAGACAAAGAATCTAGTTGCTGTTTGATGATATTTACTGTTACCCAATATTCTCCTGATACATCTGCGTATGTCTACCCTTATTTGCAATGCTCATTTAGTTTGATTGTAGGTCCTTTCACTCCAAAGCAACAGCTAAAGTAGACTCACCAGGATGGACTGTTATCTTTATCCTTTAGACAATATTCCCATGGTTATATACTGAAATTACCAAAGACACAATACTGTATGGTATCATCAGGATAAATAGGCAGATACTTCCTTCGAAACCAATGCAAAGGTGGTGGTACTGTGTAGTTATTCTTTGTATGATATGCTGTGTTGAGGTACACATTCAAAACAATTATGAACAACTTGTCAGGTTTAGTTTATAAAAAGATTAAGATGTAGGGTAGATTCACCGGAAGTCAGCCACTCCTGTACACATTTTTTCTCAGTGATATCTAAGGCTTAATTGCTCTTTAAATAGCCATTCTTGACACCTACAGATTCTCATGTTTAAAGGATACTTGAAATAATGAGATTCATGTCACTGTAATTTTAAAATTATTTAGAACCTTCTCAGCAAGTATATGTGGATCAACACAGTAAAAGGTATGCCCATGCACTCCTCGGGGGCGTACCTTTTACCGAGTTGATCCACATATTTTCACCTGAAGTCGGCCAGATTGCACCTGGAGTCGGCCACTCGATTTCCCATCTTACATCTATGAAGTTGCAGTCTACACAGTGCTACCATCTGATGGACTTTATGTACATACTATGATAATTTTAGTTTCACTTCCTACAAAAGCAGAATGATATAGAAGTATCTGCTGCCATAGCAGAAGGTAGATCTTATGTTAAAAAATCAAAAATGTGTTTTATTTAAAATGAAAAATCTATGTTCATGCCTAGAATATTGGAGAAATGCCTTATTTTAAGTAGTGGCCGACTTGAGGTTAAAGGTGGACAACTTTGACTAAAAGTGTAGATGACTTGGGGTGAATTTGTCATGTGCTAAAGAATGATTGAAAAGCATATTTCTATCTATAACTTTTTAAAGGTATTTATAGATCGTGAATTAGACATAGTAATGAATCTCTAGACACCTTACCTTTCAAATGGAATCCAAATAAACACTAGTAAACTTGACTCAGAAATTTACATTTGTCAGGATTTGTAACTCAGCTTATAAATTCATGTCAAACAGGGCAACTTCTATATGATTTTATTTGGGAATACTAATGAGGAAAGATCATTTATAAGATGGCATATAATACCATAACACCTCAGCCCTCAGTATCTTATTGGAAAACAATCTGGGGAATCAATGCCAAAGGTGGCCGACTCTTGGTATGTGGCCAACTTCAGGTGAATCTACCCTATCTTGAGATACTGCAGTGACTTCAATGTTCCAAACAAACAGTGGTCACATAAAAGCTATCAAGGCAGAACAAAAAAAAAACAAAAAAAAACCCAACAAACTAAGCACCATCTGTCATTTTGCCTTCTTCTGTTAATAATGGTTGTAGCTCAAAAGGTAGCCAGTAATCAGCTCCACATTGTTAAATGCTGTGGGATGCTTGTCCCATCCTTCTTCTCTTGGTTGGAACAATTCTAAAGAGGAATGATTGTGCAATTTATTGAAGAAGGGTTGTTAAGGTTAATGCAGAAGCAGAGAAAACTGTAATGCTGGAAGGTCAAGTGGAATGAGAACATTGTATGCAGGCAGCTGCATCTGTACATAAAAGAGTCCATTATCTCAGCTTAAATTCATTTTCTGGAGGCTGCTATGATTATTATCTCAGTCTTCATTGAATTGCAGTTACATTTTACAATGGAAAATTACTAGCTGGAAAAACCTCCACAAGTTAGACCTTTTGAATGGAAGTGACCCCAAACTAATAAAATCCATATGTCACTACTAAATATAAATGGTTTTATGGCACATTTCCTGCTTTCGAAGTAAAAAACTGTTAAGTGATCTACTAAGGTGATATGCTCTTCATCTCAATCCCCTTGATATCTCTTACTTGCAAAAACCAGTACACATTTCCAAAACATCACTGCGATAACTGTGGAATATAAAGAGCTACTGTCCCTCATTAGATGGCCTGTGGCTTCCTTGTGGCTAGGGCCTGTTGCTAAGAGAGGGTAATTTTCCAGGAGAACAGACTCCATCCATACAAGTTGGCATGGTGCAGTCAAACGAATCGTGTCGCTAGGCTACCGGACATAAAGATGTGGCATGCACCGTTGGTCATTGATTGTTGCTAAGGGCTGCTTTATGGGAACCACCATCTTAGTGCTACTGGAGGGAGCACTGTTAAAGGGGAAGGGATGGTAGATATGGAGTGCCAAACATGAAAATATAATGGGATATGCCTGAATAAAATCAAAAACACTGAAAAGACAACACATTACCAGAGTTGTACTTTTCACAGAACCATTTTCATAGTATCGCTGAAACATTTTCTGAAATTTGAACTAGATAGCCTACATCTTTGGTGTAGTACTGCATTCATAAGACATTACTATGGTTAATAATGTATTTAGAGCTTACTCCCCGATTTCAAATATGAAAAACGACCTATGTTAATTGAGGGATTGTGACATAACCTATGGGAATATTTAAGCCAATGATGTCTCATTTTAAAGATCTTAAGATGAAATTTGATATTGAATTCCCCTGCAGAGGGGTATTTTTGCTTGCCTGGTCACATATTAGGCTGCTGGCAGCCAAAATGAAATTGCTATCAGTTTTGAATGCTTTCTGATAATACTTTGCAGAACATGACAAACAACAAATCTATAGATTACTATTTTTTCATAATAGGTCTAGTGTCAATAGCAGAACATAATGCATTACTAAAATAGATATTTTAGATTGTCTGATTTCACCAATATTATCCTTACGATTGTTATTTTTTTTTCTAGAATAATGCCCCATAAGCTTAATGTAGCCTACGAGTCTTGCAACATAGACCACATTCATCACATATAAAATGTCCTCATGGGAGGTGTTTGATGGGATTGTTGTTACGTGGACTAAGAGGAGTTGGTCCATGGAGTTAGTGGCCATGAGTTTTATTGGCGATCACAGGTAACGCATGATAAACTTTACAGTAGAGCTATGGGTAATAAATGCTGTTATTGCAGATGGTTACTGAGTAAAATTTAATGTATGGATAGACAAATGGATGGATGAATGAGGAAGAGAGATAGATAGAGAGAGAGAGAAAGAGAGAGAGAGAGAGAGAGAGAGAGAGAGACAGAGAGACAGAGAGAGAGACAGAGACAGAGACAGAGACAGACAGACAGACAGACAGACAGAGACAGACAGACAGAGACAGAGAAACAGAGAGAAAGAGGTGAGAGGAATAGAACTTTGCCATGATAAAGTAAACCAGTAAAATTAATTTTAATGATTTTACCAACTTCAGATAATCTCCGAATTCACAACACATAGAGTTAATCAAATTCTTTATCAGCTGTAATCAATTTCCATGTGGAACCTACTACATTTTTACCGCTAACACCAAATATATGGTATTAAGCATTTGGATACTTAAAAAAATCTAAAAGCCAACAGATTGTCACTTAAATACATTTGAACTGTAAACTATCTGTCACTCTCTGATGAATGACTTGTTCACATCTTGAGCATTGCATCTAATATCCTTCAACATAACACAATGGATTCATTCATTTTCAAAGGACAAATAAGAAATACATATATGTTATTACTAAATAGTTCACTCACATTAATGACCATATGAAATATACACAGGATTGATTTAGGCATTCACCATTTTCAGGAAGTGAAATATCCATGCCATCCCAATTCACAAAAGATGGCAGATTCATAGAAGAAGTAGGAAGTACTTACATTGTGTACGCCCCTGCTTTCTTATTGCTCAGACTTCAGAAATCAGTTAATTATTGGCTTAAGTTAAGCCGTTCACATAATGTAGGCAATGGGGAGAATTTAACAAAGAGTTTCATACAGAAAGGGTTGGCACTGTTGACTCATTACACATAGCAAATGTGCTGTACAGCCATACACTACCAAAGCTAATCTGACTAGAGAAAAGTACAATGTTAAATCATAATGGCATTGTATAGAAGTAACAAGAGAAACAATAAACAAACCTTGCATATGTAGACACAAAAGAGAGTGAATTACGTGACATGGGCAGAGTTTCCATGATTCTGTAGAGCCTATTTACTGGTGATAGGCATATTGGTAATGTTAGACCTATGTACCATAGAGAAAGAATATTGGATTCAGGAAATATTCCATACAAGACACTTCAGTGCTGTTACATATTAGCAAACAGGAATAGACAAAAGTAGGAAGTGGAAATCTTGTATATTTTCTGCTGGGAAGTTATTAGCATGGGGTATATATATACATAATCCAGCCATGAACGTATATCATTCACATAGAAACTCTTCCTCCCTATAGGCGAGTTATATATTATTTTAGGTTCATCTTGCCTGGTTGCTACATTAGGACATTCCTTCAGAAGTCATATCATCTGCTATTATTTTACTCCTGTGTGTGCTGTTACCAATAAAGTAATTTGCCATCTCCTAATGCACCTAGGAGGGGTATAATTGGAGGTCTCAAATTGCCAACCTGCTCTTACATACTAGCCTCACAGGTAGGCTGACTACAGGTCACCTTAAAGGGATTCATCTACACAGGAGGTATCCCGTACACTCCCACTGCCTCCTGACTCTTATATACTTCTTTGAACATCCTGATATACTTCTGTAGAGGTACACGTTATTAAAACCATAGGAGTTGGGTACCGTCTGACGTGGCGGGTGAGTCGAGTCGTCGGACGTTCCTCAGGTTCCGGATAGGTGGCAGCACCGATCCGGGTCTGTGGGGACATCTGACGACGAACACCTGGGTCCGTATATAAAGCCCAGGGCTCAGCCACTACGTCAGAGGCCCTTCTGGCCTCCGCACCATGTAAACCATTGTCTTTTAATATTAGCTGCCTCCTTGATATCATCCGGCAGCCGTGAGTGTGCGTTAAGTAATAAACCTAACCGTTGGCATACACTTGGAATACTGTCTTACTCTTTCTTTCCGAACCGTAAGACCCGAACCCCCCAGGTCCGTAAGGCCACAAACCCTTACACTGGTGCCGTGACCAGTTAATTCTGGTGTATAGCCCGGACGTTATAACGTCCGAACGGCTAGTACATGGGTTAGACACCCTTAGGGAAGCTAACCCAGCAGGGCAATCACTTGCCCAAGAGAATGGAAATGGATCATTAATGCTCCAAGCCCATTCGGACTCGCAAGATGCGGAATCAGCATCTTGGAGAGATCCCGGACCCCACTATAATGATAGTGAGGAGAATCTGCCAGACTCTGTACGACGCGAACAGTCTATACAGAGACATAGTAACTTAATAGGCCAACAATCGCTTGTTGACGAATTAAGTGATTCGATGTTCGAAGTTGGTGGTAGTACTAACCCAGAACATCCGGCACCAATGCGAAAAAGGGTAACATTCTGAGAACTACCTTATAGGTTACCCAGGCCCGAATTACCAATATTAGATTATAGCGCTATAGATGGCGACTTAACCTATGCGGTACCGGAAGGTGAGGAATTAAAACGACCGGATGTCCTGTTGTTGAATGAAACTTATGTAACTTTGAACGAGAATTTAAATACCTTGGTCAAAGCTAAGGATGAAGTATTCCATGAAAAACTTCAGATGGAAGAGGACCTAACTGGCATGCGAAAGGAATTCGAAGCCAGAAGGAGCGAGTACATGAAAGAACTCGAGAATGAAGAACTAAAACTTCAATCAATGAGAGAATCATTCAACAAAGAATATGATAATAGGCACATTCGTATCCAAACATACATAGATACGAACGACCAACTAAACCTTGATAAGGCAAAATTTGAATCCGAAATTCGCCATTATCAGGATGAGTTGGATAAATTGAAACTTCAGTGTAGTAAACAAGCTGAAGACAATGAAACCATCCGGGTAGGCATCATAGCTTACAACAAACAACTGGAGGAGGATAGACAGAAACTCACAAACGAGCTTCAGGAATTGCAGACTACTGCAATAACTCTAGATAAATATGTAGAAGCAGCCCAGTTAACTATAGGTAATATAGATCCAGCTGTGGTATCTACAATGTTGGGAAAGACATCTAAAGATGCAACCCCAATTAGATACAGCCCATTCGTTGATGATGGGGCTGACAAGAATGTGGTATCCGGAATCTACAAGAAACCGGATAATGCTGCAGTAAATGGAACCGCATCTAAACCAGTAATTCCAATGCTGGATACGATAGGTCCGGCACCACCCATACCAGATTTGAGTCACAAAATCAAAGCGACTCAGGATGGTGCTACAGGGAATAATAATAATACACCCGTGGCACAACCAAGAGCACCCGCACCAACGAGGCATATGTTGACACCACCTTCATATTTCCCCCAACCCGGCCACAGTACACCAGCAGTACCAAGATTACCGAATCCAACCCCAGGTTCTGGTAATGGTCCTACTAATGGACGTTTTCCGAGACCAAACCCGCCACAAAACAATATTAATGGCGGTACGTATCAACCAAGAACATCTTCCTATGGATATAGAAATAATTATAATCCATCAGGAGGTGGTAATTATCAAAATGGTAATAGCTATAACCAGGGATGGAATCAAAATGATTCTTACCCTAGATATGGGTCTTCTGGAAACACCGGTTACAATGGCGGATGCCCTGGTGGTTCATCCGGAAGCTATAATAATAATGGTCCACCAGGAGGAAACCCTCCAGGCGGCCCAGGAGGATCCGGATCCGGAGGATCAGGATCAGGAGGAGATGGGAGGAAACCAAACAGGAGAACTTCTATGCCTGCAGGGATGCAAACCATCTTTGATAGGAGCCAATGTATCCAAAACCTTGGCATTGACTGCTACCGAAAGGGAGCGGACGGCATGGAAGTCATGAACTGGAGCATGCGAGAAGCAGATAGACTACGCGGATGTAATAATCCGGCACGTAGGCAGGCACGAATACCCCCTCCATATGATTCTAATGATCCATGGAAGGACAGGTATCAAGCTTTTGTCGACGAAGTCAATTGTAGTGGATGGACAAAAGAAGAAGCTCTGCCATATTTGATTTGTTGGTTAAATAAAGGCGGAAAAGTAGCTCTCAACCAATGGAGAGCAGCTTACGGAATATACGGTACCTATGATCAATTGGTCGAATGTGCCGCATACCTTTTCGGATCAATCGTTAGAGAAGATCCGTGGGTAAGCTTTAAGAAGAGAACACAAAAACCTAAAGAATCACACAAAGTCTTTGGTTTGGAGCTACAGGACTTGCTTTCGAAAGCACGTCCAAATTGGGCTCATGACGATGATTGTTATCTACAAGAATTGTTCATACAATTCTATAGTGGATTGCGAGATCCGGATCATAAGCAAGTGGTGTGGGACTCCTGGAAAGATGACACTTCCTTCAGTGATCTGTTCATAGCAATTGATGGACATGACATGAAGAAACGTTTAGTAGGTCTTGGACCTAGTCCAGTAAGAGCAGCTCCTTTCCAATACGGAGGTACACCTGCTCCGTTATATGATACTTCCCAATTAGCTCCGGTTGAATCGAATGAAGCTGATGAGGAAGATGAATATGTCTCCGATGAAAACGGAGAATATATTGGTTCAGTCCATGTGGCTGGAAAGTATTACCGACAAAAGCGGTATAGGAAAGTACATTCGAGAGGGAGAGGAGGATCTGTTGCTGGTAAAACAGCTTCCGGATCAACTCAACATGGCAGTGTAGCCTCTACGGCGAACTCAACTGTAGCAGCCACTGTTGCTCCGACTAGCATGATGGAAACATTAATAGCCGGATTAACAGAAGCTCTAAGGAGACCAAGAGTTGATAAATCTCAAAGGAGATGTTTCAGATGTCAGAAACTGGGGCATTTTGCTCCCGAATGTATGGCTGAAAAGCCTGTTCCGCGTAAACAGGAGAGTGTCTCTGGGATAAGTACAGAGGAAAACTAGAAAGGGATCTCCCGAGGGGCAAAGAAGGGGATCCCAGTGACAAATCTTGCCATAATATCACCATCCGTGACGATGGTTCGCATTTAGTAACAAGATCGCCTAACACCGAGGTGGTTGTAGACACCCGGAAGGTTAGGGAAGCTGATATAACAGGTGCCACGGGCGCACAGGGGAAACCCAATATCAGTAACGAGGCAGGCGGCTATGAATTAGCCAAGGTCTGTGGTGCCCACCTGCCCCCGGGTCATCCTTGTCTTGAATTCCTGAAAAGATGTGGATCGACTCCTGGTGTGAAAAATGACGTTCCGATTGTCACGGACATACCCTCTGTTCTAAACGGAAGGCGGTGGTATGTTTGCCTCACTGTTAACGGAAGATCTGCCGAATTCCTTGTGGATATGGGAGCTAGCCACTCTTGTATCTCCAGGGGGTTCTACGATCTTATACCGGATGAACATGAGACTCTCAAATCGGGAGGAAGTGCTCAGACGGCCGACGGCAGTACCTTGCAAACGTATGGTAGAACTTGTGTGAAACTACAGTTGGATGGTATCCATGACTATGTCATGAGCACCACCGTTGCGGATATAGCAGATGAGGGTATACTTGGGTTGGATTTCGCATCCCTGTATGGTGCTGTGTTAGAACCCCAAACAGGAGTGTTGAGTGTGAGATACCCGTATCCCGTAAAGGTTAGATGTGTACTGAGACAAGTGAGCAGTATGGCTAGTGTGGCACACACTGTGCGAATCCCTCCGGGAGTAGCCTGTGATGTGCTTGTAAGAAGTGATCCTGCAATGCGTAATAAGCCTGCAGTGATAGAACCGGATGTAGTTACGTTATCAAGTATCGGATTAAATTCTGTAGACACGATAGTAGCGAATGCATCCTGGTCGGTAGTACCTGTCTCCAATACTGGAAACACTACTATCTACTTGAAAAAGGGACAAGTTTTTGGAAATGTAACCCTTTCGGAAACTGTAACGGATAGTAAGCTAAGCTTACAGAAGGTAACAGGGGATGATGAAATTTCGGAAGACTTACTTAAGTTGTATGAAGAAACTTCATTAGAAGATCCGGAACACCGGAAAGAGTTCTATGATATGCTCTGTCAGTATCATACTGCCTTTGCCAAACCTGGTGAAAAACTAGGTACGACAAATAAAGTATTACATAAAATAGATACTGGAGATGCCGAACCCTTTAAGATACCGTATAGACGGTTACCTTTAGCAAAAAAGAACAGGATGTAATAGTCCCTTCCAATAGTCCATGGAGTAGTCCTGTGTGTATGGTAACAAAGAAAGACGGTACTATCCGTTTCTGCATAGACTACAGGAAGTTGAATGGAATAACGAAAAAGAATTCGTATCCATTACCGAGAATAGATGAAACCATTGACTCCTTAGGGGGAAACAGCTGGTTTTGTACCCTAGACTTGCAATCAGGCTACTGGCAAGTGGGAATGAACCCTTCAGATATGGAGAAAACTGCATTTTCGAGTCATATTGGATTATTCCAATATAATGTAATGCCGTTTGGACTGTGCAATGCACCTGCAACATTTGAAGCAATGATGGAAACAATTCTAAGTGATTTATTGTGGAAAAGATGTCTTGTATATCTAGACGATGTCATTGTCTTCGGAAAAACATTCGAAGAGTGTTCTAATAACCTGAAAATGGTACTAGAACGTATTATTTCTAATGGTCTCAAATTGAAACCTAAGAAATGTCACATGTTTAGAAAGTCCATAAATTATTTGGGCCGCATCATCAGTGATGAAGGAATAAAGGCTGATCCGGAAAAAATCGAATCAGTTACGAATTGGAATAGACCTAAAACACCCAAGGAAGTGAGGTCCTTTTTAGGATTCTGTTCCTATTACAGGGAATTTATTCCGAATTATTCTAGAGTCAGTTACCCATTACAAGCAATAGCTAACTGGACTCCAGGAAGTACCAAGGAAAAATTTCCTTGGACACATGAACAGGAAAACGCTTTTCAAAAGCTAAAAGACCTGTTCACGAGTACCCCCGTATTGCAATATCCGAATGAAACGGATCATTTCATACTGGATACTGATGCTAGTAATGATAGCATTGGTGCAGCTCTCTCGCAAGTCCAAAATGGGAGAGAAGTACCGATTGCCTTTGCCAGCAACACACTGAGCAAGACTCAGCGCAATTACTGCACAACCAAAAGAGAGTTGTTAGCAGTAGTCGTATATACCAAGAAGTTCAAACATTTTCTATGGGGAACGAACTTTACTTTACGTACGGATCATTCCTCTTTAAGGTGGCTACTGAACTTCCGAGATGCTGAAGGCATGTTAGGCCGATGGCTAGCCCATTTATCCGAATATGGGCTTGAACATCAACAGATTCAGCATAGACCCGGAGTTAAGCATTTAAATGCTGATGCTTTGTCTCGAATACCAATCCGGAAATGTGATAATCCGGATTGTACTGATTGTGGAGCTCATAGGGCAGTGTTAGCAGGGATTCGAAGACCATTCGTACCCCTAGTTGCCAGTATACTGGATTGGTCTATGGATCACATACGACATTTCCAGGAAGCTGACTCGATAACTGCGCAGCTACTGCAATTAGTACCAAAGGGTATACGTCCAGTTAGACCAGAGGTCTCTCTGGAAAATCGAGAAATGAGAAGGTTTCTTGCTCAATGGACCGAGCTTGAAGTCCGGAAAGGCGTGTTATACCGTTGGAAGCCATGTAATAATGGTGAGAGAATCATGCAAGTGGTGATACCACATGCTATGAGACATGACATTATGTACTTCTGTCATGGGCATCGGACCAGTGGTCATTTCGGAAGGAAACGCTCGCTAGCACGACTTTCCAAGAAATACTATTGGCCTGGCATGACACGGGACTTGCAAAGATGGGTAACCACCTGTCCGGATTGTTGTAAAAACAAACCCGGACCCGGGATGGGCAAACTGCCCCTATCCCAAGAACTTTTCGGAGTTAGATTCGCAAGAATCGGGGTAGATATTATTAGTGGATTTAATACAACCGCTAATGATAATACCTGTATGATGGTAGTGTGTGATTATTATACGAAATACACTAAAGTATTTCCACTACCGGACCACAAAGCAATTACTTGTGCCGAAGCTTTTGTAAAAGGTTGGGTACTAAGCTTCGGTGTACCATTAATGTTACACAGTGACCAAGGCAGAGAATTCGAATCAAATCTCTGGCAGGGTATGTGCGAATACTTAGCTATTTGCAAGACTAGAACCAACCCGTATAGGCCACAAAGCGACGGATTGGTGGAAAGGTTCAATAGAACCCTCATCCAAGTCCTAAAGTCACTCGTTAATGAACATATGGATGACTGGGATAAGCAATGTCATTTCGTGACACATGCTTATAACAGTACGGTACATTCAAGTACAAATTGTTCTCCGAACCTTTTAGTATTCGGAGAGGATTTGATAATGCCTGCTGACCTAGTTTTTGGAGTCGTAGGGATGGACCCTGAACTACCTTGCCATGTAGTTTTTGTGGAATGTTTAAGAGACAGATTTAGAAAAGCATATGAGTCTGTCCGAATTGATTTGGAGAAAAGTGCCAAATGGCAGAAAGTAGGATACGATACCGATCTAAAGCATCGGAAATTCCAATCCGGAGACAGAGTTCTCAGATTACATGAACCGCTTAGACACATAAAATTAGCGTCTAATTGGGACGGTCCCTTTACTATAACACAAGTTATCAGTGATTGTACCGTAATTATTAAATCTGACCTTGGTCGACTTTATAAGTCAAATGTGGCTAGATTAAGGAAATGGTCTGGGAGGGAGACCTCCACAGAAATGTATGGTGAAGGTTCCGGAAAGATCCTGAACCAGAATCGCATAATAGACCAGGTAGAGAACACTACAGTGAAGCGCGGCCGTGGTAGACCCAAGAAGTGTTCCGAATCAGTGACACCCACGCCAACACCGATTAAGCGTGGGGGAGTTAAAAAAGTCTCGGCAGGTGAAGACAAAAAGAGGAGGAAAGGTGTTTCTAAGGCTAAGAAGCACCTAGAGAAAGCTCTTCAGACTGTCAGGTCCGATAAAGAACTATCCGAAAAGGGGAGATACGTTCGCCGCAGCCCCCGAATTGCCCAGAGGACTGCAGTGACCTAACCTGTATACACAACGAGTGTAATGTTTACATTTAGAGGAACGGATGACAACTGACCCTAAAGGCTTATTTGTCGCCGCCGCATGATGTACCAATGGGTAGTGGACGGATAATCCGGTGGATTTGCTTAAGCTTTCCATAATCTCCACTTAAATCCCCAGACGAGTCATCGGGGTGAGCGATAATTACCTAAAAACAATCAGTTTGTTGATGTACCGCCTGTAGCACGTGCGTTTCCGCATGACGTCACAGTGTCCAGTCTCGGCTGACCTCTCGTGACCCCGCGAAGCAACGGGGAAATGACATCACGAATGCTGGCCTGTCGCCATATTGTTTTTCGGTAACGTCTAAGACGGTCGAGCTCGCTCCCTTCTTGGATTTTACCGGCTAAGCAAACCCCTCGCTGCTCCTCCAGAGTCTGTCTCCTGGTAGACAGACTCCGTTTGTGTCGGCCCCGGCGCCGTAAAAGCCGGAAAAAGGAGTATTTTACTCCCCGGTCATGGCTGAGGAATCCGTAGCTGCAGCCAAGCTATCCGGTGACCCGGATAAGCTGACTCCGTCCGCAGAAGCTTTTCCGGAAGCTTTGTCACCTGTTCCACAGGAAGAGAGCGAGATGATGGACGTGGAGGAACCCACGGATCGCTCGTTCGAGGAGAAGCTGGCTTCATTCTCACTAAATGAGCCAGAGAAACTGTTATCTCCACTCCCGGCCGAGGGATCCGGAGGGGCTGCGAGTGCTGAACCCGCAGCAACTGAGTCCGAAACTACCCAAGTTGACGGACAGAAGGATGAGTGGAAGCCAGCAGTGGCGGAACCTTTTCCAGCTAGCTAAGATGGTCGCTACCTGTATGTCCACCCGGAACTGCAGGCACAAGTGACCTACGCGGACGGGACACCAGTCAGGATGGACCCGAAAGTCAGGATAGCTATCGAGGGCGTCATGGCTCCCGAACAGCTGACCAGGATGCCTCCCGAGTGGCTTCGAGACTGGCCGTGGTTCCAACGGGGACTTATGGTGGACGCTGGTTTCCGTGAAACCGTGTATGCAGCTAACCGAGCCTTCGAGCTCGGACCGTATCCGAAGCCTGACAAATCCCTGTGGAACGTCAAGGCTACGAACATCAACTGGGTAGGCTGTGTCTGGGATACCGATGGACAGACCTACCCACGCCCTAGTGCTACCCGGACGCCGTGCCGGACCACTAAGGAATTCAGGGAGGCCGCTGCTAACTTCGAGCAGTGGGATGACGGTTACTACATAACCGAACAGGAATTGGTGGATGTCCAGAACAATTCACTAATCGGATTGGACCGAGCTGCAGCCCTTCGGACGGTTATTGTCCGCTGTATGACTGCCGAACAGGAGGCCCAGGAAGAGGCTAAGAGGGCCGCGGAAGCACCCGCACCTCCTATCCCCGACCTGAAGCTTGCCACCAGAAGCTCCGCCAGTGCTACATCAGCGACCGGCAGCACTACTACCCCAGTAGAAGCCACGACCTCCAGCACATCCGGAACCCAGGAACCGGAGGAAGACTGGAAGGTCAGTAAGAACCGACGATCCGCTGCTCGGAAGCTCAAGAATCTCCCGGATTCTGCTAGAGCCGAGCCGAAACCCAGCAGCTCAACCACTGGTAGTACTGCCATGGAGGTTGAGTCGTCTGACGAGGAGTCGGTGCACGAATCCTCGGTTGAGTATGATGAGAAGGCCACTCCATCAACTCAAACCGAGGCCGAACGTTGGGCTAACGCCAAATCCGGATTCAAAACCCGGATTCCGACGTGTTTCTCCGACTGTGCGTACGGAGTGAAGAAGGACGGCTCTACCCTCTATGCCTGTCCAGACTCAATCAATAAAAACGATGAGTCGGATGATGAAGATTGGATGCGTCTTTCGGACGAGGACCCCAATCCGAGCAAAGCCTATCGAAAGATGTGGCTTATGCTAAACCACACCGAAGGGTATTACACTTATACCCAGAGGAGGAAGCTGCGTTGGGCTTTAGAGAAGTGGTACGGCGACGATCAAAAGTCCTGTCCCTTCTCTATCTGCCAGGATGCGAGTGATGTCTCGATCCGGACCTGGAGTACTCCAGCCCGGTTCCAACGGCATCTGGTAGAGGCCCACTTCCACCATCACCCGGTTTACATTTGTGATCCGAGTTATGGTAAGAAGGGCAAGAAGTGTACTACGAAGGTGCAATACAACCGACGTAGTGATCTGGCTAGACACCAGAAGAAATGCCACGCAGAAGGTTTGGACGGGGCACGGAAGCGCATCATGGAGCTTCATCAGGAACTCATGAAGGAGTTCGACAGTCTGAGCGAGGATGCTTGGTCTAAGATCCGACCAGGGGACCAAGTCCTCTGCGAAAGTCCGAAGACCAAGGATTCGAAACTCCGAGCAAAGATAGTCCTGACTCCTGGAAAGGGTAAACTGGACATGCACGAGTCTCTCTGGCAGAAATGCGAGGAATCCGGAAAGGATGCAAAGAGAGCTCGCGAAAGGAGCAGGAGGGATCAGAACCGTGGCGGCAACGGTAATGGTCAGAGCACGTCTAAACCGAAAGTCAGAGCAGAGGACCGTTCCAGGTCCCCTTTGGCAAGGCACCCCGCAGAGCAGGCTCAGGGCACTCCGGTGTTCAAGAAGCCCGAACCTGCCGGATACGCTGGAGCCGTATCTAAACCTGGGAAAGTGAGTTCTCGAAACTTTCCGTCCTTAAACCAGGGACCTGGACCTGAGAGCCAGACCTTGGTGGTAGGAAAGGATGGTCGCCTTATGCCAAAGAAGACCACCGCATCTGCTGCCGCCGGATCTGCATCCGCTCCAGCCGCCCCACCAGTTACCTTTACCCAGGAGCAGTTAAACATGTACCTGCAAATGGGACTGAAACAGAATGTACCACCTGCCTTCAGTGTACCAACGACAGGTGTGTCCGGAAGTCCTAAACCCGGAAGTGGTCCACAGGCCGCCTCGACTCCTCCCAAGGCTGTCGCTGCACCTGAGAAACCAAAGGACGCTATTACCATTAAAACCGGTAATGCGGAAGTTTGGTTCGAGAAGTCTCGCCAAGGGGAGGCAGATGTCCAGAAGGCCATCTACACCCATTGGGAGAAGTGTGTTCGTGAAAAAGCGATCGAGTTTCATCAGGGTCTCCTAAACGAAACTCTGTTGTGTATGAAACAGGTGGGCGACGCTGAAAAGCAACGTCTCGAGACCCTCATCCGGGACGATGTAAAGGCCCAGAAGGTCGCTGCCGCAGCTGCCCAGGAAAAAGCAGCTATGGATGTGCACGTGTTGGAGAAACGTGTAAAGGAGGAGATCACTCGGAACACCAATCTGAACACTAAGTTCATGAGGGTGTTCGGAGTCGACTTGGACGAGTGGGACGGCACTCCCAAGTCGGCTTTAGCTCTTCTGAAGAAGAAGCATGCTAAGAAATCCGTTTAAGCATGCTAGGGTTATTTCTCCCATAATTTTTTTTCCAACACCAAATGACCAGATATAGTCTTTGCGGAACCCTATAGGTCTGCGAATGTTTTATTCACTAGTGTATGAACACCTATGGTATGTGTTCCGGGTTCCTTATGACCAGTCTATTGTATAATTCAGGTTGTATAACTTTTATTGCACCCTGAATAGTCTATTCGGATTTATAACTTCATCCATAAACAATCCGATAGTAGACTTGCTGCTGTGAGACGTATCCGGATGCCAGTTCCAGACTCCTGCTGTTACCTGTGCTAACCACTTACTAGGATGGACTTTACGATTTACCTCTACAACTCATTTATACTCCCGAATGGACTTATACCAACTACTACTATTACTTCCGGACCAACCTATATTGGACTATTATTTACTTATGTCAACTAAGCTTAAAAAGGATTACGTTCTCTACATAGTTGACACATCCGGACTATTATTCTACAAATCTACACCATTCGGATATACTACAAACTTTAGCACTACTAGAGGATTGTGGGTAGCTGCCCCAAAATCAACTACCGTGTTCACTCTATATAAGGAAACTATAAACTTTAGCACGTCCATCCCGTGGTTAGCTGACCACACCTACCTACTAGTACCCGGAGGATACAGCAGAAGACTTCAGCAGCATTTATAATTCCTGTATATTGTATATAATGTCATATTTCTATTTTTCTATAATATTATATGTATGTGCATATCCACTAGATACATATTATGATACGGGTACATAGACATTTTCTTGAAGCGGATCTCTGATTATTATTAGTATTCATATTATAAGATCCGTTAAACCTCACCAGAAAACACATATTATTGTCCTGCGAGACAAATTGTATAATAAGTATATTGATCTGGTGCTATAAAGGTTATTAGGTACACGGTGATAAAATATCATTATTATATTCATTACCACACCGTGAATTTTTTTCTTTTTTTTTCGAGTGTATGGTATAAATAACCCTATTCGTACTACTCACGGAATCTTTAACGGATTCGTATAATAATAATATACGACATGTCATTATATAGTGATGTTACTATAACAGTCTTCTTTAAGACTACATATTCAAATGTGGTGTTAATAACTACAAACACACATACGGATGTTATTATGTGATATATTTTATTATCGATAGTTCCGTTACACATAGCTGTCATCATCACATGTATACGATTCATATTACTTGTCTTATTAGTTATACCTGAAATATAATATAATATTATGTGGTATAATAATTAAATAGACAGTTCCGTTTCACATAACTGTCTCTTGTTCAAGTAATTCGTATAATATTTCAACATCCTAATCGTTATTTGTAACTACATTTCACTATCGAATATATATATGACATTCGGTTCATAATTTATTTGGTGTTAATGTTATACCTATGGTTGTACCTCTATTACTAAAGGTTTAGACATGTAGAAATGTTATCCTGGTAATATTATATGTATAACACCCTCCTAAATGTCTGGGGGAGTGGTGTAGAGGTACACGTTATTAAAACCATAGGAGTTAGGTACCGTCTGACGTGGCGGGTGAGTCGAGTCGTCGGACGTTCCTCAGGTTCCGGATAGGTGGCAGCACCGATCCGGGTCTGTGGGGACATCTGACGACGAACACCTGGGTCCGTATATAAAGCCCAGGGCTCAGCCGCTACGTCAGAGGCCCTTCTGGCCTCCGCACCATGTAAACCATTGTCTTTTAATATTAGCTGCCTCCTTGATATCATCCGGCAGCCGTGAGTGTGCGTTAAGTAATAAACCTAACCGTTGGCATACACTTGGAATACTGTCTTACTCTTTCTTTCCGAACCGTAAGACCCGAACCTCCCAGGTCCGTAAGGCCACAAACCCTTACACTTCTTTGAACATCCTGATATTGAAAAAAACATTAATGTTGCCTGGTATCAAGTCTACCATGTGATCAATCTGATCACATGGTAGACTGTTTCTGATAAGGCAAGGGATTTTATGGGTGATTGTCAGAAAAAGTGAACATATCTGGTGCAAACAGTACAGAAAGACAAAAGTCAAAATAACATTACAAATATTGATCATGTTGATAATGCAACATGTTGGCCCTATGAAAACGCCTGGTGGACTGACTTTCTCCAAAAACTGCAGTTTTTATTCATGGTCAACCAAATCTCAGCAATTTTTGTGAGGCGTCTGCGACGAAAACTCCAGGATTGCTATAATACAAGTTAGGATGGTCACAGCAACTTGAAATTTGGTATGCAAGTACCTATTGGCAGGTTGATTAAGCATGTAAGATTTCAAAAAGGTATCTTTAAATTTTCTTTGTGAGTGCCCAAATAAAGTTATCAAAATACTGAAAATTTGAAAAATGTTGTCTTCAAACCACCAACTTTACTGTAGTTCTGTCAGTAAGGCCCTGATCAGCTCCAAAATTGCTCTAATAAATCGTCATTATGTATAGTGTTTGGAAAATAAAACAGTAGAGGCCTCACTAAAACCATTTTTGTACTGTTTAGTGTCGAATGTATGTGGATCTGGAAAAAAAAAACTGAGAAAACCCTACATTTCACACCATGGGAAGGGACTCCCAAAAGAAATTTTTAGCAATTGCAAAGCTACTGTACACCAAAATGGGCTATGGGTAGGGGCATCTTGTGGTAAAGTATTAGTTGGTTATGTGGACTGAAAATATTTTTTTCGGGGGAAAATGATGAAATGAGGCGTCTGCGACGAAAACTAAATGTGCAATAAATTTTAACAAAAGTACTTGAAATATAATTATTTTGGGTCAGGACATTGGACAACAATGTGTTATAGTCTACCAAGAATAGATATTGCATACATGATGCTTTTCAAAATTACAGGAGCGGAATTTCATTTCTGTCCGAGGCGTCTGCGACGAAAACTCATTTCTGCACTTTAGGCCTTGTTTTTGGCCAAATTAATGATCCCAATTGATTCTACCACACATATTTGATTTACAGATGTACAAAGTAGTCATATTAACCAAAGAAATGTGATTTGGATCCCTAAATTTCATGTATAAGTTCGAATTTCTGGAACAATTTGAGACAATTTTGGGTTAAACACATTCACAACCCACCAAATCCTGACTAAAAATCAACACAGCCTGTACCAAAATACCCTAAAAAAATTGGGGTATATCATTCCTACACATTTCAATCCATTTCTGACTCTAGGGCAGCATATGGTGCTAACTGTAGAGAATTTTGTTCGAAAAGAGTTTTCGTCGCAGACGCCTCACGAATATGAATCTGCACCCAATATCGCCCAAAATCAACATGGTGGGCATCTGCCCAGTCCAAGATACCTATTGACTGAATCAAGCTATACTGTTTCCATCAAAATAAGGCCAATTTAACCAAATGTAACCATATAAGCAAGTACTGATTGGCAAAATCTTTCGATTTCAAAAGAAATTTCATCGATTTCTTTAACTTTGACAGTAAAATTTATCGCACTTTGAACTTTTCTTCAGGAAATCTTTGGTAAACAACCAGAAGGAACATTTCTTTGACAAAAACAAGGCTCCCCAAAGTCATAGACTTCAATTGGGTAACACCAGATAACACCAACTTTGCCACCCCAAAATCTTGAGGCGTCTGCAACGAAAACCCCCTAAATGACTAATTTTAGCCAAAGCACTACATTAAAGGCCCTGAGTCTCACCAATGCTTATCAGAATGGATGAGCAGGTTGTATTGGTTGATATGAAATATAAGAAAAGCAAATCCATACTTGAATAAATCAGTGGCATTGTAAGATGTAGTTGAGGCGTCTGCAACGAAAACCCAGTCCACATTGGCATTATGACCCACAAATCGGTGACCATTGAACTGACAGCTAAAATCTTGATACCAACTTAAACACCCTATAAGACGTTAACATGGCGTGTATTAGAGATATTTTATCACTATTTTTGAAAGATTTATTCTGACCTAAGAGTTATTGTCGCAGAGGCCTCAACGAGTAAAATTCTACACACGAGTGACCATAATGGAAAATTATCAATCAAAACCCACCTAACCTGATATATATATCGTAGGCCTAACCTATGTCTAATACCACGGGCAATTTTAAATGGATTTCTAATCTTTGAGTGGACATGAGGACATATATATAAAATGACCAAAACTGCAAAAAAAAACAAGATTTTTGGTATTTTTGAGTCTTTGGGACCCCATAACTGAAAAAAATCCTAACTCTACAGACTTGAATTGATATTTTTTCTGAAAGGGTAGAATGTCATCTATAAGATGAGACCATGGAAGACAAGATTTGATAAGTATTTTTCATTCTTTGGCTGCATAAAGGTAAAAAAAAACATGGTTTTTCCAGTTTCGCACACTTTTTCTGACACTGACCCTTATACTTGTGCTGCTTGGCACACAAAATACAATTTTTATATTAAGCACTTTCATGCATCTCTGATTTTAGTGAGAAAGGGATATCTAATTAGATGAGACAAAGATGTAATGTACAATCTAAAATGGTTGTGAAATAAAGTTGTCAGATAAGTGGGATTCCATAGCAGGAGTGAAGGGGGTTGTGTGTGAAAGAGTTTTAGACCAGGCATCTGTTGGATGGACTTCAATTCTTTTCTTGCATCAGGTTAACAGTTATACGATAAACTATTCATTTGGTGAAGTTGATTTACCCCAAAGTCTGCTTCGGGAGTTATGTGACTGGTCATAGGTGAGGACAGTGACAATATAACACTGAAGGATGATGATGATGATGTCCTTTGTGGTTGGATGGGCAAAGAGTCTCAGGCTGCACAACCCACATGGGATGTGAGAGACTTGGATAGGCTAACAGGCAGGTTTACATCATAGGCCCAGGGGGCAGTGTGCAAGGTTAGGTCAACCGTCCTTTATCATCTTCATATCCACTGATCATCCTACTGCTAGGATACTTGTATTCTGGTGATAGGTACTCGGCCTAAAAGGTAGGGTGGACCATCCTGGTCTGTCAAGAATGGAAGAAAAAGGAGGGAAAGAAGAAAAGAAAGAAAGAGAGAAAGCAAAAGAGAGAAAGCAAGGATGGAGAAGGGTTGGAAGCAGAAATGATACTTATAACATTTAATTCCCAGTTCCCAAAGTATTCCAACAAACTAATAGAGACCTTTTCCTCCTATGACAACTAGACACAATATCTATGATAATCATATTATGATGGCAATTGCATATACACTTTATTTCCACTAAATGCATATATAATACTTTCACATAATATTATTAGGTTGCAGACAAAAGGGCCTCTGTATCACAACCGGTAAGTTATATTCAAAGTTACCTTTGTAATCCTGTCTTCCCAATGTGGAGACAAGACTCTCCATTGATTTTCTGATCTCTGCACAGGGCATCAGGGATCACAATAAAATCTATCAATACTAATGTTGTTGTAGAGGTCATCATCTTGCATCAGGTGATTCTGATTTGATGTGGGCAGATATTACCTTTGTGTTCCCTTTGCCTCAAATTCTAGTTTCTATGATTAAAAAGGATAATTACCTCCAAGTCTCATCTGTACTCTTTATTTTTTCAGTTACACATGTTTTGCACACAAGGCAGTGGTGTGGATTTCCTTAAGATTATCTCTACCTTATCAAAGTTTCAAATCAATAAATAATAGTGTGGATTATCGAAGTCAACGTTTTTATTTTTTTACTTAAGTGCTAATACATGGGCAAGCATTAGTGCAGGCCTTGTCATTGTCTGACAAAAGCGAATGGATTTGATCTGTCAAGGAATTGCTGCCACTGAATTTACAACAGTAGTCCTATACTATAATAAATAAATCGAAATAACATTGTTGCATAGTTGCCAGAGATCCACCGTTGTCAGCATAATCTGCAGCTTTTAATCAATGAAGATAGAATCACAAGTGTTACATTTACCTTATGCCTACCTAATTATGGTAAATGGTGTAGACTTAGAGAAACCTCAATATTTGGTTCGGGTTTGTATTATTCTTGTGACGTTGTAGACCTACATTTTATTTTGCTATCTTAATATCTGATGCAAAGAACCAGATACCATTTGCCCCTCTTTTCGCACACATAAATTACAGCCCCTTGTGAGAAAGCCCAACTGTAATGTCAAAGGGGTGCTGTGAGAATCGGCCAGCTGGTGTGGACCTTGGGGAGTTCAGGCCCAGGAGGTTAATTCAAAACATCCTGGGATCGCAACCTCAGTGATCTTAGGAATTATTCTACCTTATCCTATTAAGCGATCTTAAGATTAGACTGCGTTCACATTTCCTAGCCAGCACTAAGATTGCATCGATCTTAGCCTCAACCCTCCTACACTATTCCAAGAAGTACTGACTGGGAACAGGGGTAAGAGTCCCAAAATAAAGGAATAGCTGTGGAGCAACTCTTCTCCACAACAGTGTTTATACCATCGTTCCCCGTCCCCATATGGGCTAACAAAAGAGCACAGCATGCAGTTGACCCCTGTACAGTATTCAAGAGTTGTTCCCATGAATGTATGGTTTATGCTTGCCTATTAGAAGCATTGTGCCCTCCCCCCAGGACAAAGAGAGAGAAGGGAATAATAACCTTGCAGTGCACTTAATGCATGAGTAGCCCTAAGAGCCCTCAAGGACACTCAGCAAACATCCTCCCTCCCCTCTTTATGTATGCAGCAGGCTATTCACTCTTTCGATCAGGAGTGTTCCCTGTAAGTGCTCTTGTACTCAGGTGAAACCACTATGCAATTCTTTCACTAAGATCGCAGTGATCTTAGTGCTGGAAAAGGAATAGTAAAGTGATCCCAGGACTTGCTATTCTTGACAGGCCTGCAACCACTGCATTAGATAGGGTAGACTGGCCAGGTCTTATGATATGGGCCTAGACTAAGACCGCTGGGGTTGCGATTCCAGGATGTTTTGAATTAAGCTCCTGGATGGCCTGCAACTTATTGACAATTCAACTAAATTGATGATTTCAATTGCACACCATTATTGCACATCATTTGTGACACAACAAAGTAGACAATTATATTTTTTGAACTGATCAACTAAACTAATACTCCATAGCTGAATACATCCTTTATTTGGAATCACTAGTTTACATTTTCATAATGCAACTACTCTGCAACTACTTTAGTTGTTTTTTTTATGTTGAAACTTCCAATACAGAAACAAATCTTATATCCATTTCAATAATAGATTGCATTTTTTCTAGTGAGAAATCTGCCATACTATGAACAGTATTGCCGCTAGACATATAGTAAGAACTATATGTCTACACCGAAAAGAACCTATCGTTCTTTGATGACTGTTGGCTGTTTCATATCTTAATGCATCTAAAATCGCCCAATGTACAATAAAGCCCCATTCATTTGAGTACTGGTAGGATGGAAAATAAACCACACTAATTTATCCACCCTGCAGTTATATTGTTACTTTTTTTATTTAATCTATGTTCTGAAATGTGAAATATACCTCCGTTTTTGCGTATTTACAATTTTCAAGATTTAGATCAACCTTTTGGAAATAAGACTTTGTTTCACACCCAATGATGGACACACAAATAATGAAGGGGTATAAAAAAACATTGATTACATCATACATCGTGTAGGACAGTTGTTTCTAACCCTTCGCCAGAATTTACTTGAAGGTGAAATGACGGAGTTTCGCATTTTCTCGGGGGAGAGGGAGTATTCTATCATATACCATTTTATTATTCCATAAATTCTAACATATTATTGTATTAATCAAAGAATATATAAGAAATTAATACATAGGTTGGTTCTAAGAGCTATAAGAGCGCTCAAACTTTGTATAAGAGCGTTCATGCTCCACTGCACACCAGCCAGGTCAGTTATACATAGGTTACAACATCAAAGGGTCCGACCTCATGGTCCACTGCACAATATAATAATTCTGAGGGTCTAATTCAGCGACCTCATGGTTCAGTGCACAAACTAATAAGTTGTAAGTGAATGCAAACGGCCGTCACGGGTGCCTGGGCACCGCAGACGCCGTCATGAGTGTCTCAGCACCCAAAACACTGAACAATAGGTTACATAAGCACGACGCCATAACCTTCCGGTCGCTCTAGCGTCGCTCCTGAGCAACCTAGGTCAAATATCAAAGCATTTATGGAAAGCCCATAATTAGACGGTCAAAATGAGCCCAAGATCAAGGTGGAACTCCTATTATTAAGGAAGTTACACAATGGAGACTGATTCAATCTCTGAATGCACTAGAGACAAACCAGCGCAAGTTACGCACCTGGCAAGCGGGCATTAGTAACTTGGCATATTCAACTCTGCGCATGCCCAAAATGGCAGTTGTAACGGCGTAAACTTCCAAGATATGAGGGTTTGAAGTTGCAGAACTGACCAGGACAATGGGGGACACAGCGGCATCCATGGGGGTCCTTTGTGCACCCTGTGACACATGAAAGACCCCCCTCAAACAATTGCAGAGTTAGGCAGATGCCACTGGCCCCAGTCAGTCTGAGGTGCAATGCCAAGATTTGGTACAAATAGCCTGGCTGCACCTCCTAGAGGGCAGAATCTCCAGAACCGCTCCAGAGGTAACATCTCCAGTCACCTCCTGCTACCTGCTACACCACTGCACTATGGTGAAACTATGCTAAACAGGCATAGGTTTCCATCATTAGTGACCAGAGGGTATCTTCCTCAAGACATCCACCAGAGGGTAAAGTTATTCATTATTACATTATTCCTCTAAGCAGCAGGTCAGGAGCTAGGTGTGGGAACCCACCTAGAACTATGCTGGACATATTATTATTATTACCTCACAGGTGGAGTGGAACAGAACATTATACTTTATAGACTATTGTATATTTACTGTATGTGGAAATTACCTGAATATTAACAACTGTGTGATTGATATTTCTTACATGTTGCCTAAAGCTGAATAAACCAGTGATTACTGGAAATAACACTATTTTATAAGAGCTTGTTGGATTTACACTATATACCACTAGTCATATGATATTTCTCATATGACAACTTGATCATGCACAATTACTAGTATGACAGTACTTAAGACCTTTAGCTAGCTACCTAGGGGTCATAATCCACACCTACCTAACCATAAATCATAGTTGATGAAACTCATAAACCTGATGAAACTTCGACTATCAAAGCTCCGAGAGTGAAAGTCAGAACAACTAAAGACACCACTCTCAAAGTCTACAAGTAAATGATAAGACAAATTGTGGACTACTGAGCGTGGGCCTGTATGGGCAGTGAGGGATCTCCAGACGAAACAGAATGACGCCCTTCACATTGTGGAGGGAGTCATGGATTTACCTGATTTGAACGTGGATGATCTACACAATAGATGTGGTGTGGAGAAACTGAAGGTTGCAGGAAACAAGCAATTGCTAGGACTAATGTTTAACACATCAAATTTCCAAGAAATTGTACTAGTGCCTATCTGGGTACTGAGAAACACTGACAAGGTGAGATTAAAAATTCTTAGAGTAAAGAAAGACATCTTCCTGAGGAGTCCATCATATAGAGGAAATATGCTCTCGGATCCACTGAGTAGTACAACTCAATCCATGCAAACATAATTATGATAACTTTGTGAAGAGATTGTAATAGTCTCCTCTGACTGTGACCTTTTGAATGATTGGTATACCATTTATGATTTCTATTTCTTCTGTATGTCCTACCTTTTCAGACATATTACGTTGTATGTGCCTGGTTGACGTATCTTGAAAAATTCCCAGTGATATGAGAATGTTTTATGTCAATAAAAATTCAATTCAATTCAATGCTTTGAAACTAGGGATGTTATAGACATCCCATTTTTGTCGATTCCGATTATCACGATTTTTGGTCTCGGTATTCCGATTCTCTTCCGATTTCATGATACAGTAAAACCTTGTTTAAATAAGGAAAAAAAAATCTAGGAACTATGATGTTTGGGGGATGTCTGGGTAAAAGTCAAATGTTTGTAGATATGTCAAATTACAGCACCTAACAAAATGCATAATAGATTTTAAACTAAGGGAATGTAGATATAATATGGTTCTTAATATTTTAGTTAAAATCACGGAAATACAAGCCATCTAAGATGTATTCATGCATGCAATTGGTAATTGAGAAAGCACATGTAGCCAGAATTCTGCTACACATAGAATTCATAATTTACATAGCTTAGTGTGTATCATCCAGTATATAGATCTGCTCCCCTACTACATTTGTATATGCCTATGCATCCTAATAGTACCAGTGAACCATCAAGCTTTCTTAGGGCTACTTTTTTTTTTCTTTAAAAAATCAAAGATATTTTACCCTTCTTTTCTTGCTAATGGCAATTTCTTATCATTAAAACACCTAGCATATTCCCCTTACTTATCACATACAGCTATTCATCACTTTATTATACTATAGGGGCATAAAACTATCAGGAAAAATCACAATTTATTGCTTTAGGATAATACTGCTCT
Organism: Acholoe squamosa; assembly: GCA_949317995.1. Classification (NCBI taxonomy): domain Eukaryota; kingdom Metazoa; phylum Annelida; class Polychaeta; order Phyllodocida; family Polynoidae; genus Acholoe; species Acholoe squamosa. The sequence goes on from OX439037.1 coordinate 73,501,020, forward strand.
ACTAAAATTGTGAGGATGCAGATGGTCTCCATCCCAATATTGCACTCTTGACACCATAAGCTTCAATTTGATACCAACTATGCTAAAGGATTCAACAAAAAAAATAATTCTAAAATAAGGCATTACCATGATAATGTAATATATGATGATTATGGATGCGCAATTTATCTTTCAGTCCAGATATAAGCACGAGGCGAAGCATTCACTGACATACAAACATATATATGGTATCCATAGGGCCTCACACATAAGACTCATCTAACCCAACACCATTGTCCAGCCACATGGCCTAATGGATAGCATGAAGCACTTCAGATCAGAAGATCACTCGTTCTAGTCCCACCCACGCTGAGCTTTTCCTGTATGAACCACTGTCAAAGCTAAACCTGCAGTGATGTCACATAATTAAGAATAGTATAGAAAGAGAGCACTGTCAATATTCAAGTGTCAACTCTCATTGCCTCTATCCTGTCATAAAAGCACCCTGGTTATCCAGTTTGGGCACCCAAAATGGTTCTGATATGTGATAACCATGGTGTAAATTGATATATGAGTATGTCGATACGATATTCACTATTTCAATAATGATGATACTGTGGATATCGATGACAGCCCTATTTGAAACATTTTGAGCAGCCAGTGTTACAGTGTCCATAATACTATACAGTCGAGGAGATTCTGTGGATGCCATTTTATGCCATGGCTAATATCGACGACACTATAGATTAGTATTACTTACGCCGTATTCAATGGGGGGGATGGAATAAGATCCTCGCATATTCAGCGGCGCCATTTTGAAATTTATACAGAGCTAATTAGTTTTGTATTTAGGTATGGTTATTAGAAGTTTTTTTGAAAAAAGAATGATTGAACTAGTTAAATAATATTATGTTATGACTTGTTTAAGGTATATCTAAAAAATTGAGCTGTTAAAAAAGAAAATATTGCCCTGCGCAAGCAACATTTAATTCAAAACTTAAAGCAGTTGCTAGCTCTGTATCACATGACCTACTTCGTCAAGCAAGGTGTCATGGCGGATCAAAACAAACCGAGACGACTCGACGCATTGAAAATCAGTAAATAACGTTGTATTTCTTTGTTTAAAATCAAATTCATCCCTTATGGCCATGGCATAAATGCAAATGTCAACTCACATGGTATATTTTTGCATCATATTCACCAAGGTGAGGCTGTCCGTATTCAACGAAGCCTTATAGCCTATAAGGCTTTGTTGAATACGGACAGCCTCACCTTGGTGAATATGATGCAAAAATATACCATGTGAGTTGACATTTGCTTATATACACTGTAGAAAATAACTGTTGAATCTACCAAGGGTCGTTGTAAAACTGGACAGTGAATCACTATAATCGAATACAGCAGTGAACCTGTGTGGTTTTCACAATAGCCCCAGGTGGCAGTTTTGTGATACAAGGAATCTCTGTGGCAATAACGACAGCTGGCAACTTTGGGACGACGATTCTGTCAATATTTGATGACATTTTTTTTTTTTAATAAACAGAAATTTGAACTGGAGACACATTTAAGAAAGAATGGCATTGTTCATAATAGCTTTCATGACTTTACCACTCACTACTAGTGTTGTGTAATGTTTGTCCATATTATACTTGCAGGAGACGTATTCCTTAACCTCAACCCCCGAACAAACGGCGTAATCATGCATGTAGACCTGCTCAAAAAAGTTACTGTTACTTACTCTATCCACGTGGTTAAGCCCTAAACATTGCGTATTCATAACTTCACTATCTTCCCAACAGCCAACCCTTCCCTACACATAAGAGTATGCCATATAGCCTACATAAAGTATATATATAACCTTGCCTAGCCGATACATTAGGACATTCTTTCAGAAGTCATATGGCCTGCCATTACCTCACTCCAGAACGTCATGTTACCATTAAACCAATACGCCATCCCCTAATGCATCTGGGCATGCGTAATTGGAGGTCTCACATAGCCTACCTGTAGACCGTCCCTATGCCTAATGGGGGTCTATCCCCTCAGGAGGTACTGAGTACACCCCTGCTGCCTTCTTCTTTTATACTTCTTTGCACACACTGATAGGGACACCCATTAATGTCTTCTGGTATCAAATGGGCCCTAAGATGATCAGATCACACGCTATTTTTGATAAGGCCATTTCTATACTCATGCTGTTTAACACGAGAATATGTTTTATTTTCTATTAAGCACTTTTGATGAATACCTACTTTGTAACACTGGATATTCTGAAGTTAAACTATTATCATATTTTATTCTGAACTTTATGCATAATTATATATATATATATATGGAACTATATACACTCGTGTATATATATATAATTAACCGCGAACGGTTAGGGACTATTTGCAGTGCGCATTGGTATCTATGATGTCATAGCATGACGTCATGGTAAACACTCCTCCAGTATATAAGAGGGGATTTTCAATGTAACGGCCAATTGGCTCGTTTTCACCTGTACAGGTAACACCACGCTGGGTGTTCCCTGGAATTTTAACGGTTTTTCTTGATTGAAATTTGATTTTTCAAATCAAGATGGGGAGAAAATCAACTAGAGTTGCCAAAGCGGCTATGGCCTCCAAAAAATCGGCCAAATCGGCTAAGAAAACGGTGGAATCGGTCAATTCAGGACTTGCGAGTGAGCTGGAATCTTCTGGGGTGGATCGGAGATCCATCTCACCCAACCACGCTAAGGGTTTTGAAGGAGTACAGCTCATTGACCAGACGGAGAGACTGGAATCATTGGAAGACGAGTTGTGCAGTATCAAAGGCTTGCTGCAGGAGCTGGTAGCTGGAAAGGACAAGAAAGACGAGACGAAATCTATGGAGGGGGCGTGGCAGCATACACGTGCGAATGTTTGTCAACGGCCGGTGACGTCATCGCATCGAGAGCGCAGCCGCGTAACCAGGCAGCGGTCCCCTAGCGTCCTTAGCGACGGTTCGAAATGGGACGAAGTCGGGCATCGTGGTCGTCACCGGAGATCAAAATCATCTTTCTCCACTCGTCACAGACCTCGGTCGTCTTCAGGAGGGTCGTCAGTAGATTCTTCTACATCCAAGCTTCACACCAATACCAAATATGGTGAGTTTGACCACGAAATATATGTAAAAAAACGGGAAAAGATCGATACCGTTGAGAAATTGATGTTAGTCAACTTGAGCTTTATCTTAGATTATTACAAGGATAACAGTGATGTAGAAGGCATGTTGAGGCATCTCCAAGTCCTGGTTGAAAAAGCTGGCACAAGAATGTATTCAGTAGCAGCCCTATTGGCTTACGATAAATCGGTAAGGACTAGGGCAAATAAGGATGGGATAGAGGCTTTTGGAGTGATAGACAACTCTGACATTCTTAGGCACCTATCATATGATGGTACTGTTCAAGCACAGAAGGCTTATGCTACTAAGACTAGGAATGGTTTCAAACAGAAAATCTCAAATAACTCCTGCTATGCTTTTAATAGAGCAGAAGGTTGTGTACGGGACCCCTGTAAATACAAACATGTCTGCAGTGGTTGCGGCTCCTCTGGGCATGGTAAAACTGAATGCCAGAAGGCCAGGAGTGAATAGGAAACTGCAGGTGGTCGATATCCCATAGCTGGTAATGATATTTGTTTGATGCCGGACCAAGTTATGGTAGGTTTGGTAGATATCGACTCGCCTGCTCAAGCTCCAGTACAGGAGGTTAATCATGCGGAGGGGGTTAAGGATTGTATTCTTTCAACTGAATCCGTAGCAGAACAAAGTATTTTCCAAGAATTTAAGTCGTTAGAAAATAATATAAATGTTACTTGTAATAGCCCATTACAGGTTGGTAATGAACCGCTATTTACTGTTAGTGTCTCAGATTTGCCCAGCATCAGGGTGTATGACGACTGTATAGGAGGTATATGTACTTGTGTTCATTACGTTGGTGGTGAGAGAGCTCAAATTTTGCCATGTAGGGTAGCTTCTTTCCTTCAACAAAATGGTCTCATTGATATTAGTGGTATAGAGGCTGATTTTCTATGGCATGGTATTGTTCAAGGGTTTAAAATTGTGGATCCGGACTGTCAAACTACATATGATTGTAAAAATTATAAGTCAATCCTCGAGGGAAAGTTCTATAATGAGTACTGTGGTATATTGTTAGATGAACTAGAAGCTGGTCTAGTCTCTAAAAGTGTAGATAAACCCCGTTGTATCCAGGCCCTAGGTGGTGTAGAAAAATCAAATGGCAAGTTAAGACCCATAACTGACTGTAGCATGCCTGATAAAATATCTATTAATAATTTTATGGATACTACGACCTCAGCTTTTTCTTATAATAATATTAGCACGGTGACTGCTCAGTTGAATAAGAACGATTTCATGAGTGTGGTGGATTTAAAGTCAGCTTATAGGTCTATAAATGTGTATGCACCTCACACAACCATGCAAGTTTTCAGATGGGATTTTGGACATGGTGAGGAGTATTATGTAAGCAACAGGTTGACCTTTGGCCTGAAATGTGCCCCTTATATTTTTAATAAGATCTCTGATTTTATTGTGGAGGTGGCAAAATTCTACGGTGTAGAAAAAATTGTAAATTATCTAGACGACTTTATCATAATTGCTGATACTTATGATGAATGTCTTAGACAAAGGAATGTATTGATGGAATGTATGACCTACATGGGCTTTGTAGTATCCAGAGAAAAGGTGACGACCCATCCCAAACTTGTAAATTCTTGGGCATTAATATAGATTCAGTTAAGTTAGAACTGTCTTTGCCTATTGAAAAGGTGGAAAAAATGGAAAATCTTTTATTAGATAACGTTAATAAGAAATTTGTTTCTAAAAAGAACCTGGAGAGGATTGGAGGTTTTATGTCCTTTTGCTCCCAAGTAGTTAAAGGTGGGAGAACCTTTAGTCGCAGAATTTTTGATCTTTGTGCCAGAGCAAGGCCTAGAGGTATTATAAAAATTTCTGAGTGTACAAGAAATGATATGGAATGGTGGTTGAGATTCTGCAATACTTTTAATGGTAAAAGTGTGATTTTAAATGATCGGTTCGATACTCCAATGTACTCTGATTCATCCATGAAAGGCTTTGGGGCTTGGATGGGTAGAGATTATTTATATGGTGACTGGACATCTTACGATAAATTCAGTCTAGGTAGTGGTCATTTTACTCAACCGCCAATACTGGATAATTTAAAAAACCACCATAGAAATATAAATGTATACGAGTTATATCCCCTTCTTATGGGTCTTAGACGTTGGATATCTGGCTGTAAAAATAAAAGAATACATTGCGTTACCGACAATATGCAAGTGTTAGCTATGGTAAATACCGGTAGGTCAAAAAATAAGCTGTGTATGGAATGGCTTAGAGAGATTTTTTGGCTTTGTTTCATCAATAACGTGGAGGTGTATGCAACTTATATTAGGTCAGAGGATAATATCCTAGCCGACCATCTCTCTAGACTTGCTTACAAGGGTGTTCTGGACAAATGTGTAAACTCTCTTCTTGAAAATGATATGTGTTGCTTTGATTCCAGAGTGGAAAAGGTTACAAAAAAGAAAAGAGTGTCTTTTAACGAAGGGTGTATCACAGAATACGAGGAGAACAAGGAAGCAACAACTCAACAGGTACAAAAAATTTTGTAATAAATTTAATTTACCTAAATTTCCTTGTTCTCCCTCACAGGCTGCTACATATGCAGTATATTTATCTGGTTATATGAAACCTTCTTCTGTAGGAAATTATTTATCATCCATTTGGTATCATCAAAAACTTAGAGGTGGCTTAGACCATAGCGGTAATTTCATGCTAAAAAAGGTGTTGGATGGTATTGATAGAAATTATGCTGTTCCTGCTAGGGTTACTCACCCATTGAGTCCAAAAGAAATGTTATGTATTAGATCGTATTTGGATCTCTCCAACAGGGCTGACTTGAAATTTTGGTTAGCTATTCTCTTATGTTTTAGAGGTGTCCTCAGGATAGGACATGTTGTATCTTCTCCTCATACACTAAGGGTAGGTGATGTAAAAATGTTTAAAAGTTATGCTAGTCTTCGCATTAAAACTTCAAAGACTGACCAGCTTGGTAGCTGTTCTTTTAAGATATATTTATGTAGGGACGATACCTCACTGTTATGTCCTTGTAAAGACTTAGGAAAATTGTGCACAGGTAGGGTTGCGAATGATTTGTTATTCAAAATTAATGGTGTTCCTCTACAGTACCAATATATTAATTCGAGGCTGAAATCTTTATCTATACGTGCTGGTATCAAAGGTTCACTCACTTAGGCATGGTGGTGCTACTATGTTAAAGGATGCAGGACTTAGTGTAGATTCTATTAAAAAGAAGGTAAATTGGAAATCTAATTCTGTTTTTACATATTTACATAATCATAAAAATGAACTTTTGGAATTAGATAGACTTTGCCAATCTCAATTGCATTGTTGATTGGTATGTGTTTGTTCACATGTGTTTGGCGTGTTTAGGTGTTTGGCATGTATGGTGCTGATAGCCCCAAGGTCAGTAACCCACCAAACTCATGTGTCTGTGATATGATCATTTATTTACTACTGTATCATATATTATTATTACTATTATCATCATTACTATCATCGTTATTACCGGTATTATTTTCCCTGGTAGCGAGATAACTTATGGAACTATATACACTCGTGTATATATATATAATTAACCGCGAACGGTTAGGGACTATTTGCAGTGCGCATTGGTATCTATGATGTCATAGCATGACGTCATGGTAAACACTCCTCCAGTATATAAGAGGGGATTTTCAATGTAACGGCCAATTGGCTCGTTTTCACCTGTACAGGTAACACCACGCTGGGTGTTCCCTGGAATTTTAAATTTTACTATTGTTATTACTATTGTTACTACTATTGTTATTACTGTACTATTGTTATTATATTATGCATTTTACTGACTATGCTTATTGTCAACTAATTATTATAGTTGTTTTAATAAAGGCATGTATGGTGCTGATAGCCCCAAGGTCAGTAACCCACCAAACTCATGTGTCTGTGATATGATCATTTATTTACTACTGTATCATATATTATTATTACTATTATCATCATTACTATCATCGTTATTACCGGTATTATTTTCCCTGGTAGCGAGATAACTTATATATATATATATATATATATATATATGTGTGTATATATATGTATATGTGTATATGTATATATATATATGTATATATATATATATATATATATATATATATATGGAACTATATACATGTATATTTATATAATTAACCGCGAACAGTTAGGGACTACTTGCAGCTCGTATTGATATCTATGACATCATAGTATGATGTCATGGTAAATAATCCTCCAGTATATAAGGTGCAGTTTTGAAGTAACCGTCAGTTGGCGAATCTCACCTGGTCAGGTAACACCACGCTGGGTGTTTCCTTGATTTTTAAATTGATTTTCTTGGTTTAACGATTGGTTTTCAATCAAGATGGGTAGAAAATCAACTAAAGGTGTTAAATCGGCTACTGTCTCGAAGAAATCAGCCAGATCGGCTAGGAATACAGTGGAATCGGCCAACTTAGGATTTTCGAGCGACATGAATTCATCTTGTGCGGGTCAGGTCCCTCCATCGCCCAGCCACTTTATCGGGTTAGAAGATGATCCACTCGCTGACCAGACGGGCAGGATTAACTCGCTGGAGGGCGAATTATGCGAAATCAAAGGTCTTCTGCAAGAGGTAATTGCTACTAGAGGGAACCGGAAAGACAGGATGTTGGATTCGTCTGAAGGGGCGGGGCTCCCACGTGCTGATGTTTACAAGCAAGCGATGACGTCAGGTCGGCAAGGACGCAGCCACGTTTCCAAGGAGAGACGACAGCGGTCTCCGAGCGGCCATAGCAACGGATCGAGATGGGAGGAAGTCACTAGCCGGGGTTGTCGTTGGAGGTCTAGATCGTCTTTTTCTGCTCGTCACGGGGCGCATAACTCCTCAAGAGGGTCGTCAACTGATTCTACTGCATCTAGGCTCCATGCTGGTACCAAAATTGGTGAGTTTGACCATGAAATCTATGTAAAAAAGCGTGATAAAATTGATACATTTGAGAAATTGGTGTTGGTCAATCTAAATTTTGTATTGGACACTTACAAGGACGGTGATGATGTGGAGGGTATATTGAAACGCCTTCAAGTTCTAGTAGAAAAATCAGGGACTAAAATGTATACAGTGGCTGCATTGGTGGCCTATGACAAATCTGTGAGGGCTAGAGCCAACAAAGATGGTACAGAGGCATTTGGGGTTATTGATAATTCCGACATTCTTAGGCACCTCTCTTATGATGGTACTATCCAGGCACAGAAGGCCACCAAAACTAGAAATGGGACCAACGAAAAAATTTCAAACAATTCATGTTATGTTTTCAATAGAGCAGAAAGTTGTTTGAGAGATCCTTGCAAATATAGGCATATCTGCAGCGGATGTAGTGCTTCTGGACATGATAAGACTGACTGCCAAAAAATCCAGGAGCTTAATTCAAAACATCCTGGGATCCCAACCCCAGTGATCTTAGTGTAGGCACATATCATAAGACCTAACTGGTCTACCCTATGTAATGCAGTGGTTGCAGGCCTGTCCAGAATAGCTAGTCCTGGGATCACTTCACTATTCCATTTCCACCACTAAGATCACTGCAATCTTAGTGAAAGAAATGCATAGTGGTTTCACCTGAGTACAAGAGCACTTACAGGGAACACTCCTGATCGAAAGAGTGAATAGCCTGCTGCATACATAAAGAGGGGAGGGAGGACGTTTGCTGAGTGTCCTTGGGGGCTCTTAGGGCTACTCATGCGTTAAGTGCACTGTAAGGTAATTCTTCCCTTCTCTCTCTTTGTCCTGGGGGGAGGGCACAATGCTTCTAATAGGCAAGCATAAATCATACATTCATGGGAATAACTCTTGAATACTGTAGGGGGGTAAACTGCACCCTGTGCTCTTTTGTTAGCCCATATGGGGATGGGGAACGATGGTATAAGCACTCTTGTGAAGAAGAGTGACTCCACAGCTATTCCTTTATTTTGGGACTCTTACCCCTGTGCCTAGTGAGTTCTTCTTGGAATAGTGTAGGAGGGCTGAGGCTAAGATCGATGCGATCTTAGTGCTGGCTAGGATATGTGGACCCAGTCAACTCTTAAGATCACTTAATAGGATAAGGCTGATTTATTCCTAAGATCGCTGAGGTCGTGATCCCAGGATGTTTTGAATTAAGCTCCTGAAATGATTAGGAAATTGTAGGTGGTCGATGTCCTATAGCTGGCAGTTATATGTGTTCAGTGCCCGATCCAGTTATGGTAGGTGTGGTAGATGTTAACTTGCCTATGCAGGCTCCGGTACAGGAGCCCGTGTCAAAACAAGATGTATTCCAAGAAATTAATTTTCCATGGAAGATGGGAGAGGTTGATAGTTATATTAACTCAAATAATATGTGTAATACATATAATGGCCCAGTACAGGGCGAAGATGAACTACTATTTTCAGTGAATGTCAAAGGTTTACCTAGCATCAGGGTGTATGACAATTGTATAAAAGGAGTATGTATGTGTGTTCATTATATTGGTGAGGAGAGAGCTCAAATTTTACCATGTAGGTTGGCTGCTTTTCTCCAACAAAGGGGTCTCATTAATATTGAGGATTCTGAGGCAAACCTTCTATGGCATGGCTTTGTCCAAGGTTTCAAAATTGTAGACCCAGGCTGTCGAGCTACTTATGACTGTAAAAACTATATATCTATCCTCGAAGGTAAATTTTACAATGAATTTTGTAATATATTATTGGACGAAATGGAGGCGGGCCTAGTCTCAAAGACTAATAGTAAACCTCAGTGTATCCATGCTCTTGGTGGAGTCGAAAAATCCAATGGCAAGTTAAGACCCATAACTGACTGTAGTATGCCTGAAAAGGTTTCTATTAATAACTTTATGGATACTACTAGCTCAACTTTCTCCTACAATAATATTAGCACTGTAACTGCTGAATTGGATAGGAATGATTATATGAGTGTGGTTGACTTAAAGTCGGCTTACAGGTCTATGAATGTATATGATCCTCATACAACTATGCAGGGTTTCAGATGGAATTTTGGACATGGTGAGGAATACTTTGTGAGTAACAGGTTGACACTTGGTCTCAAATGCGCTCCATATATATTTAACAGAGTTTCTGACTTCATTGTGGAGGTAGCAAGGTTCTATGGTGTAAAAAGATTGTTAATTATTTAGACGAATTCATAGTCATTGCAGACTCGTATGAGGAGTGTCTCAGTCAGAGAAATTTGTTGATAGTGTGTATGGAATACATGGGTTTCATAACCTCTAAGGAAAAAGTAACCGAACCAGGACAGAAGTGCAAATTTCTAGGTATTCTGAATAACTCTGTTGAGCAGGAACTATCTCTACCTAGTAATAAAGTAGAAAAAATGAAAGGAATCTTGTTAGACAATGTTGATAAGAAGTACATCTCTAAAAAGAATCTGGAGAGGATTGGTCGTCTTATGTCCTTTTGCTCTCAGGTAGTAAAAGGTGGTAGAACATTTAGCAGGAGAATTTTTGACTTGTGTGCTCGAGCTAGACCTATGGGTAACATTAAAGTCTCTGAATGTACCAGGCAGGACATGCGTTGGTGGTTGGATTTTTGTGGCACTTTTAACTGTAGAAGTTTAATCCTTAATTACCTGGTTAATATTCCTATGTATTCGGATTCCTCTGTTAAAGGCTTTGGAGCCTGGATGGGCAATGATTTTCTATATGGAGATTGGACTTCGTATGATAACTTTAACCTTGGTATGGGCCATTTTACTGTTCCTCCTATACTTGATAATCTAAGGAACCATCATAGAAATATCAATGTGTATGAATTGTACCCTGTTATGATGGGTTTAAAGCGCTGGATTTCTAGTTGTAAAAACAAAAGGGGTGTGGTGGTCCCGCGTCGTCTTCGAGGTACCTTCGTGGTCCTCGTGGGCGACATCGAGAGCACCTCTATTACCCGACGCCTGGGGGCGCTGGAGTCCAGTGCCACGTCACCACTTGGTCACGTGGCCCTCGACTCCGGTGTATATAAGGCCGTTGTACGGCCTTCCTCAGGGTCAGTCCAGCCCCGACTGACCATAGTGAGCGATGGTTGGCGGCTGCCCGGCTACCATATTCTAGTACTCCTCTGTGCTGCTGCACAGAGGAGGTGTATGTGGAATATCAACTGTAGACACTAGAAGGCCTAGTGTCGAACCTGTTATAGAGTTCAAACTCTGCCACCTGTAACTGTGATCGAGAACGGCTGATGCCTATGTGTTATTAGACAATTAAGTTTTAACTGGAACCTGAATAGTTGTTCTTCGTTGTTTATCGAAAGATTCGATTAAACATCGAGGGGTAAAACGCTACACTGGTGCCGTGACCAGTTGTTAACTTTAGTCCGCATAGGTACTGCGAGCTTAAGTTCGACATGCAGGGTCACTTGGATGAAGGTGATGACCCCAATCACCAACATCAAGTGACTACAGGCCCGTTAGTGGATAGGAATGATCCACTAATCGGTGGTGGTTTGAACCACACCCTGATATTAGGTCCATCGTCTGACCCGTTGGGCCTGTATCAAAGGAGCCGACTACTCAATTGGCGAGTATCGACTCAACTCTCTCCGGCGGCTGAGAACTTCTTGAGGACACAGAGTTTGTCCTATGTAGAAAAATCAGCCTCGCCCGTGGGAACTCCAATGGGCCTTGGCAGTTGGTCCTTCGAGGGTCCCTCGCCCGTGTCGATACAAGGAAGTATTGACAGTGGCAGGGGACTCAACGAGGAGTTGCTACAAGAGCAGCAACGCCAACTGCGCCAGGGTCGCCAGCAGTTGGATGCTCTCGCGAGTAACACCACGAAAGCTCAGGAGAAGAGTACAGAAATAGAGCTGAAATTGGAACAGCTTAGGCAGCAGGCGTTAGAGGCCTCGAACAAGACTCAGATCGCGAATAGAGAACTTACTGATCTTCAGGAGAAGGTCAAGCAGCTCTCTAGCGAAAAGGAGTCCTTGCTTGTAACGAAGTCAGAGATCGAGCGTAGTCGGTTGACAGCAGTGGATTGTCAATCGCTAAAAGCGAAGATCGATCGCCTTGCTACTAGCCACCGAGAATGTGTCGAGAGAGCTCGAAACGATTTTCGGGATGCCCAGCACGAGCAGACGTCCCTTAAACATAAGTTGAAACTACAAGAAGTAGAAAAGACTATGTTGGAGGAACAACTGCAAGAGTTGCGGCATGAGTTGAACCAACAATCAGCCGAGCATACTGAAGAAGTAGCTGAGCACCTAACGGCTTATGAAAAGCAGGTGAGCCAGCTACGTCAGGAACGGGAGTCGTTACTCTGTCAGATGCAAGCTGACGAGGATGCTCGAGCCAGGGACGAGGCAGAAATGCGTCGTCGCTGTGAGGAACGAATCGAACACGCAAACAAAATGGCGGAATATCAGGTCCTAATGGAACAGAAAGCGAGGCACGAGGCCGAGCTTAATTCCTTGAAGTCTGAATCCCTAGTAGCCCAGTCACTGAAAGATCAGAAGGATTCGGATACTCTGGGAGCCATGCGTGGTGAAATCGATGAGCTCCGACGAGAGATATTGTCTCGCAGGAAGGCTGACGAAGCCAGGGTGAATAAAGAAGTTCGAGATGAACTCGCACTCGAAGAACGTCTGAAGGAGCAGACGGAATCGAAATTGCGTACCGCTAGACTTCGAGATAAGCAACAAAGTAGTGAATGCAGCACTACTAAAGTTGCTACTCAAGGGGATCTAGTCGAAAACCCTGACTACAGAGAGTGGCTCGACCGTGCCATGAAGGAGGTCAAGCAACTCTTTGCCATCAGCGAGCAACGAGATCTCTCGAAGCCTGAACATACCCGCCTGGAATTCCTAGTATCGGAATTAAGGCAGGCGGAATGCTCAAAACAGCAGGCAGAGATAGATAGAATGGTGGGGGCAATCGACGACATCTCGAAAATTGATTCGAGGTCGCGTCGGACCCTACCTGTTCCTTCGATGGCACGCACCGATGGTCTAAGTGGAGTGATCGGACAGTTCTCGACCCCTACCACGACCCAACAACATATAGGGATATCAGATTCGAGGCTTCGCGCTTGAGTGATGCCGATTCTGGTAATCCCTGGGGGATGAATCACAGTCGTGCAGACATGACTATGAGAAACATGGGGATGGACCATCAAATACCTAGAAGAGGCACAACATTCGCTCTCGATCAGGTCAGGAGATCAAGCAGAATGTTTGAAAACACCTCTATCGGGCATGAACCAGCCCGAACTAGGTCAGTCGAGTGCCCTCCATTTACATGGAAGGACGATTGGCTCCGTTGGTACCACGGATTCAATCACGTCCGTCGAGTAAATGTATGGACCTCGAGTATGGCATTAGCTCAACTCCTCATGTTACTCCAGAATGGCCCTGCAGCGGATACTGTGTGGCTATGGGAGGAGCATGGAGATGGGACTTTGGAGGGACTGGTCGACATGGTAACGGAAGCCATGACTTCTAGCCTTCAGGACCCCATTGTTACAATGGAGAAGAGGCGCCAAGGCAAGAACGAAAGCATTAGAGCCTATGGCTTTGCTTTGAGACGTCTTGCCGGCGATGCCTATCCAGGTGTGGACTTCTCGGTTGAATGGCTCATAACCAAAGTCAACCAGTTGTTCATAGGAGGATTGTATGACGTTGATTTACAACAAGACGTTCTTCGGGAGTGGCGCACTTACATGTCCCTAAAGGATCTCATGGACTTGGCAGACGAGTTGTTGCGGAAACGACAACTCCTGCCGAAGTTGGTGAATCCTACCTCGACAAATGCATTGTCGGCGCTGGCCGACGCCACTTTGGTCGAGGAGGGACAGGGGGAAGTGTCCTCATACTCGAAGCCCGGGGCGGGGAGTAAGACTAAGAAAGGTCAGAAATCCGCTGGTAAATCGAAAACACCAAACAAGGCCTCCAAACCCAAGGTACAGGAGCAGACCTTCTCGCTGAGTCAATTGAAGAATTTACTCAGGGTTATCGAGGGAGGGGATGTCCCTGGTACTAGCTCGGAGAAGCCGAGTACCCCTCCGTCCGACGCCAAGTGTTGGAACTGCAAGAAGCAGGGGCATTTCGCATGAACTTGCCCCGAGCCGATTAAAGGTCTACCACCTGACGCGACGGAAAACTGAGGCGGGCGGCTCGACGTGGCAATCGAGCTGCCAGACCATCGAAAAGCCAAGGTATCAGCACCTCTGGCACTCCTGATCAGACGACAGTAGATTTGAGGGAACTAGGTAAGGTCCCGGTAGGGCCGTCCCAGCCCTTTACCACAGTGACACCGGTCGGGTTCCGAAGATGTCGGTGTAGAAAAAGCCTCAATGGCCAAGGAACAGGGCGCTGGCAGCCCGAACTCCGAGGTCGAGGGTTCGACTGGATCGAAAGTGAAAGTCGACGCCGGGAGAGAGGCCCTGATGCGGCAGCTGGCCAGAGTCTGCGCAACAGAGCTTCCCTCAGATGATCCCTGTCTCTCTTTTCTGAAGAAGAGAGGGATCGATCTGAGTACTGACGTAGGGTTGAGAATGCTAGCAGGAACCGCCCCCTTGTCGGGGAAACGATGGTACCTGTCTGCAGAGATTCGAGGACGTTCTCTAGACTTCCTGATAGATACTGGTGCCAGCCACACCATTGTCTCTCGGGAACTCGCGAAAACGTTAGTGGTGCCGTCAGATAATCTCTACGAGGGAATAACGGCGTGCACTGCGTCTGGAGCTGAAATGCGGACCTATGGTCGATTGGTTCTACCTCTTAAGGTCGCATCGACCCACTATGTGTTTAGCCCAATAGTTGCCGATGTGGCTGACGATGGCATTCTGGGGCTCGACTTCGCGGCATTATACGGTATGATCCTGAACCCAAGGACGGGTCAATTGGTCATGACCGAGCCGGTAGAAGAGCACCATCAGTGTAAACTGAAGAGAGTGTCATCAATAGCCTCAGTTGCACAGACCACTAGGATACCTGCCAGACATCGGTGCGATGTCTTGGTAAAATCCGACGGTCTGGAAAGAGACCGACAGGGCATAGTCGAACCCGACCTGAAAACTCTGAGAGGTTTCGGGTTGGTTGGTGAGGCTGCCCTTGTCAGCAATGTCCGTCGAACAGTGTTTCCCGTCTGTAATCCACTGAATCGAGACATTGTCCTGGAAAAAGGCCAGGTGGTGGGTACTGTACAGTACGCTGACAGAAACGGTGAACTCTCTTCACCGGAGGTAGGATCTGTGATGATGCGTCTCGAGCAAGAAGCTGCAGACATCGAGACGGCGGAAATCGCGAGCACCCGCACGGGGGAGCTCCCTACCTGGCTGTTAGACATGTATGGCGACACCCACCTGACCCAGCCAGAAGAAAGACTGAAACTGTCCGCCTTACTACGTAAGCATGTGGACGTCTTTAAATCCCCAGATGAACCGTTAGGGCGCACCGATCGATGTCTGCATAACATCGACACGGGTGACGCACAACCTATCCGAGTCCCTTATAGAAGGATTCCGCTCAGCAAGAAAGCTGCGGCGGATGAACAACTTAAGGAGATGTTGGATACGGGGGTGGTTAGGCCAAGTATTGTCCCTGGTCCAGTCCCGTCCAGATGGTGACGAAGAAGGATGGGACCATGAGATTCTGCGTCGATTATCGATGTCTGAATGGAGTGACTAAGAAAAATGCTTACCCCCTCCCGCGCATCGACGAATCCTTGGATGCCCTAGGAGGAAACAAGTGGTTTAGTTGTCTCGATCTCCAATCGGGATATTGGCAGATCGGGATGAATCCCGACGACGTCCAGAAAACCGCTTTTTCCTACCAGAGGGGGCTCTACGAGTTCGATCGTATGGCGTTTGGTTTGTGTAACGCCCCCGCCACATTCGAGCGAATGATGGAGGAGATGTTGAGAGGTTTGCTAGGTAAAAGTTGCCTGGTTTACCTCGATGATATCATCGTCTTCGGCAAAACGACGGATGAAGCAATGGCGAATCTGGCAGAAGTCTTCAACAGGATTCGGGCATGGGGACTGAAGTTAAAACCTAAAAAGTGTCAACTTTTTAGGACTTCAGTCGAGTACCTGGGCCAAATCGTGTCTGAACAGGGTATAGAAGCCAACCCGGGGAAAATTAGCGATGTAATGACTTGGGCTAGGCCCACTACAGTGAAGGAAATTCGATCCTTCATTGGTTTTTGTTCCTACTACCGAGAGTTCATCCCGGGGTTCGCGGAACTCGTAAGCCCTTTACAGGACTTAGTGATCCAAAAACCTAAAGGTAGTAGAGGTCGTTACGAGGCATTCGCGTGGACGGAAAGAGCCGAACATGCCTTTGTCGAGTTAAAACGAATTTTCAGGGAGACACCTGTGCTTCGATTCCCAACACCCGACGGTCGTTTTATCTTAGACACTGACGCTAGTAATACCGCGATCGGGGCTGTTCTATCCCAAGTGCAGGATGGAGTGGAGGTCCCGATCTCATTTGCTAGCAACACTCTAAGTAAAACACAACGAAACTACTGCACCACCAAAAGAGAACTGCTGGCGGTTGTCGTGTACACCAGGAAGTTTAGGCACTACCTCTATGGTGGTAACTTCACTATCCGCACCGATCATTCGTCTTTGAAATGGCTCCTGAATTTCAAAGAGGCTGAAGGAATGATGGGTAGGTGGCTGGCCCACCTTTCGGAGTTCGGTCTCGAAAACTCTAAGATCGAACATCGAAGTGGGGCCAAGCATCTAAACGCCGATGGTCTTAGTCGTATCCCTGTGCGGCTATGCCAGAGGTCGGATTGCACAGACTGTGGCAGTCATAATGCTGTGATGGCAGCTGTAGGTGGTTTAGAAGACAGCCGGGTGGGTGTTGCATTTTGGTCTCTCGATGAACTCATTGATGCTCAGAAAGCGGACGCCGACATCAAACGAGTTGCTGAATGGCTAGTTAAGGGGGCTAAACCCACTAGGCCTGATGTATCAATCGAGAGCGCCAAAGTACGGAAATTAGTAGGGCAATGGCCTCTATTAACCTTCTGTGAAGGCTTGTTGTGTCGCTGGAAAGTCGAGGCGGGTCGAGCTAGACGCACGATTCAAGTAGTTGTACCACGCCAACTGAGGGGCGAGGTACTCTCCTTTTGCCACGGACACCGAACAGCGGCACATTTTGGTCGTAAACGAACGCTCGAAAAAGTGAAAAGGAGATATTACTGGCCCGGAATGGGAAAGGACATAGGTCGTTGGGTTCGGCACTGTCCTACCTGTTGCCTGGTAAAGCCCGGCGAGGGCATGGGTAAGTCTCCTCTACACCAAGAGTTGTTCGGGGTGAGATTCGGGAGGATAGCTATGGATATCATCTCGGGATTTGCACCCACGCCAAACAAGAATACTTGCATGTTAGTAATCCAGGATTACTTCACCAAGTATGTACGCGCTATTCCCCTACCAAATCACACGGCAGAGACCTGTGCAGAGGCCTTCGTGGACGAATGGGTTTTGACCTTTGGAGTCCCGTTGCTTCTGCATTCCGACCAAGGTCGAGAATTTGAATCTCGACTCTTCTCTGAGATGTGTGAATATTTGACGATTGTAAAACAGAGAACCAATCCATACAGACCACAGAGCGATGGTCAGGTGGAAAGGTTCAATAGAACGTTGATTCAGAGTCTGACTATGTTGGTAGACAAACATATGGACGACTGGGATGAACAGGCTAAATATGTGGTGTCCGCATATAACAGCTCTGAGCACAGTTCTACTGGATGCAGTCCAAATATGATGGTATTCGGGGAAGAAATTCTCATGCCAGCGGATGTGATTTTCGGCTCAATCGAGAACCCACTCGAAGTCCCTTGTTCCGTCACTTTCGTGGAACAACTTCGTGACCGATTGAGGGAGAGTTATAGCATGGTAAGGGAAAACCTAGGTAAATCTGCGGAACGCCAGAAGGTCGGGTATGACTATGGGCTAAAGCAGAGAAGATACTCAGTTGGGGAACAGGTGGTGAGGTACCACACCCCCCAAGCAGCTATGAAGCTTGCCCCCAACTGGGATGGGCCGTTCGTAGTAGATTCTGTCCTCTCTGAGTCGACATTATTACTTCGATCATCCCGCGGACGGTTGCAAAAGAGCAATGTCAATAGAGTGCGCCGGTGGTTGGGCATAGAGCTATCACAAACTGTCGAGTTGTTGCAACCACGACTTGATGATGATTCACCTTCTCGTAAGGCTATGAAAAGGGCTAAGTCTGTTTCTGGACAGGTCGAAATAGAGATCGAAAGGGCGGCCGGAAGTTCAGTCTAAAAAACAAACTAAGCAGGGTCATCGAAAACGACAGCAAAAGGCTCGAAAACTGAGCGAGGTGGAGGTGTTGGATGCCAGTAAACCATCAAAGCGGCGCCGTGGTCGACCGGCCCGTCGAGATAAGTCGAAAGCATCTAAACAGCCTTTGAAGGGATGTCGGAAGCCCGACCCCCCCTCGAAGGTGCGAACGACTGAACAAACTTCACATCGAAACGTCTCGATTGAAGTCAAGGATCAGTCACTCCAGTCCGGACCTATGACTCGAGCGAGGCTTAAGCGCCAAGGCTCATCAAAGGAACGGTCAGCGAGTGTCGAGAATGAAAGGAAATCCAGAGCAAACACTCTGGCTCCTACATCCACACCGTCACAAGTGATGGGAGGCAGACGCCGACGGAAATGGGTTAATAGCCCGGTCGGCCCGGCCACATCAAAGGACGGCGGGCTAGGAGGGGGTGATAGTAACCCGCCCCGAGGCTCAACACTCGTTCCTGTAGTAAAGGTTAAAATCAGGAAAAGTCCTAGATTAAACCCTACTCAGTAATCGATGTTTCGCACAATACTAAGCAGCAGCTTTACTAACCTGTGCTTTTAACGAGGCTTTAAAATAACGGGTGCCGTTCTTGAGTAAATCTGTCTGTGGACGTGAGGCCGACGGTGAAAAAAAAAAAATTACACAACGAGAAGTCATGCGATTGTCTCTTGGTTTGAGACAACCTGATGCTAGAAACATGGAAATGTGGGGCGTCCGTCTTTTATTTTGACTGTGTGGAGGGGTTCCCAGCATAGGCTGGTGGATTCTGCCCGAAGGGTAGATCCATATTGGAACCATTTTTTTTTTAAATCCCGGTAGTCTGATGAAGGGGGGGGTGCCCAAATTATCCATGTTAATAGTGTTGGAACCCATAGACCGCATAGGAAATAACGGCATATGCAAAAATTGCGACTGGAGAACCAGAGCGTGACGGTGAGGGGAGAGTGAGTCCAGTCAGGTGGAGGTCACATCTGCGCCCTTCTCGTGAGAGTCGGACGCAGATAAGCTGGACTAAGCCTAGCTTATTCCAGCTGGTACACTCCGTCTGGGGACTTCCTACCTGAGTGTAGGAGGTCTCCCCGCCTAGTGTCGAGGGACACGACCTGCGTGAGCGCAGGTTCGTGTTCTCTCGAGGCTCCAGTCTTCGGTCCCTCGAGCCGCCTGAGTGCGGTTCGAGGTACATCGAAGGCACCTTCGAGGCTTCGACCCGCCAGAGTGCGGATCGAAAAACCTCGAAGATTCTCTTCGACGTCTCGTCCCGTCTGAGTACGGTTCGAGACCCGAAGTCTTCTCTCCCTGGTGGAACCTGGCAGTTCAGGAAGAACCATGGGGTCCTCGTCCGACGAGCAGTCAGGGTACAGCTCTTCGGCGAGCCACAAGTCGCAGAAGAAGAAGAAGAAGAAGAAGAAGAAGAAGAAGAAGAAGAAGAAGAAGAAGAAGAAGAAGAAGAAGTCCAAGAGGACCAGACCCGAGCAAGAGCTCGAGTCTACCTCGGCTAAAAGTGCAGCCCTTCTGAAGCAGATCGAGGATGCACAGAAAGCCTTGGCTGAGTCCCAGGAGCGGGAGAAGGAGCTCCGCCGGAAGGCGAAAGAGGCAGCTAAGCAGCAGAAGCGCGACTTGAAGGTCGCAGCTGCTGCCGCCTCGAGAGACTCTTCTCCCGATGAGATGGAGGTCGACGAGCCGTCGACGCCTGCTCCATCGAAAAGTGCTACCCCTTCAGGTTCTAAGGGCAAGAAGCCCACTGAATCGAAGGCATCCAAGGGCACCTTGAAAGATTTCAAGATCCCTAGGGTGCCCAAGAAGGAAGGTAGCAAAAAGGAATCCGCAGCCAAGAAGGCTCCGGCCCGGGAGAGGAGTAGCGAGTCTACTGCTCCACCGGAACCTGGAACCGAGCCGTCGGAGGTCGATGCCGGTGCCGTGGAGAGCACCGTATCCTCATCCCCAGACACGGCCAGGGCTGTCGACGAGTGGAAGCGGCTGTCAGCGATCACTGCCAAAGGACGTGCTGAGTACGTCGATGACAGGCCACTGACAAAGCTTCAGGACTACCGCAAGAATGGTCAAGTGGTACTCCCTAGTCTCCTCGGAAAGGATGGTAGTGACGACGAGGAATGGTATTCGGACGATAGTCATGCCATTGACTGGTATGTCTCGATGATCGAGAATATCACGAATGCCTCAGACTCGTCGGGGGTGTCGCTGCCCGAGCGACAGCGGATTGGGTTCGCATGGCGCATCTTCAATCCAGGGCAGCAGTGTGCTTTCGAGAACTGCACACGTAAGGGGTTCCCCCCTCGCGTATATGCGACAGACGGCAGGTATGCTCGACACTTGGTTGAAGAGCATCGAGCCATCCGTCCGCAGTTCGGTTGTGTTAAGGTGGAAAAGACCATTCCATGTTATCAGGACCCTGATGACCCGACCTCTCCTCCTTTCGTGACTTCACGAAGGGGCTTGATGGCGCGTCATCTTAAGTCGTACAAGCAGCCCCATAAGTACAACGCCGAGGGCGCTATCCAACTAGTGGAGACGCTGGTTGGAAAGTGCGAACGGAATGAGAAGACAGGCGCGCCGACTAGACACTGGATGCGGATGGCCCCCGCACCCCCGTCTACGAAGCGCCTGTATATCAGACCGGAGCTGATGCCCGCTTTCTACGGTGCCTACCCCGAGTTCAGGGTAGAGCAACGGAAGAAGCGGGAGGCCAGTCGTCCTCGGGACCCAGGACCGACAGCTTCAACGAGTGGGAACAAGAGGCCCCACTCTACAGAAGCTGGGAAGTCTGCCGGTTCGACTGAACCTAAGAAGCCTAAGCCGCAGGCTGCTCCCTCGAAGCCCGAAAAGGCATCGAAAGCCGCCCTGGCCCCGGCTCCTAAAAAGTCGAAGACTGCTTCGACCGGTTCAGCCAAACCAAGCACCAGTGGTGCTAAAACTGGAGGCAAGACGGTGGAATCCCGGAGTGGTCGTGATCGGCAACCCAAGGTGACCACCAACTCGTCTCCCCCTGTCAAACCCCCTGCGGCGGCGGAGGACAGCACCCCAGCTGCCACGCCGCATGTTCATGTGGGAGGTGCGACACTGACCTCGGCAGCAGGAGCTAGCTTCTCCAACGTCGTGACAGGCGCCGACGACCCAACAGCAACCTTGCGTTGGGAGATGGCACAGCCTGCCTACGGCGATGGCGTTGAACGTGGGGTCCCGAAGACATTAGTGGAACGTTGTAAGGGACTCCTACAGATGACGGGCAGCCCTGCTATCGACAAGTTCGGTGAGGCATTTCGTGAGGAAGCGAGTGCCTACTTGTTCGGCCTGTTCGACAGAACGAACATGGCCATCCGTAACGAGCTCCTTCTGGCTCTTGGGAATGAGGCGCGCCAGACCGTTCAGATGGAGATGGACTCTCGTCTGACCGATGTCCGAACGCGTCTCAATAACTTTGAGGCACAGGCCCAATATGATATTACCAAGAGGGATAGTATCATAGAAGGCTGGGAGGAAATCGACCGCGAATTCTTTAGAGTCTTCGGGGTCCAACTCTCGGAATGGATGAGGGACAAACACCATGGCGTCCGAACCCTGAAGCCCGTTCGAACCGAGCCCTCTCGCGAAACGCAGAGGTACCTCGTCGAGGGTGGAGTGGTTCCTGACGTCAGGACGCTGGCGGCTCAGACGAATCCGTTGAGAGAATTGTCTCCAAAGATGGAGAGTCTGAGCTCGGCTATGACGATGTTGGGCCGAGAGCAGGTGGTGCAGGACAAGCCTGACACCCCGGGTAGGTCTCTCGGTGCCTCCGTCTACCTGCCAGCAGCCCCGTCTTCCTCCTCGGTTCCCTTGATAACCCTCTCGGGAACCACCGAGCCTACGCCGCCACCGGTCCAGAGAGTGGTGTCACCGAGGATCCATCCGGATCTTCAGGGCATCACTCCTCTGGCCCCGGCGAACGTAGCCGTCTGCCCGGACCCGTCGGCTTCCGCCCAAGCAGTAGAACCTGCCGAGGTGGAACAGTCGATGGATATAGACGGGGACGTCGATGTCGTCGGTCACTCTCCAACGGCTCCCCCTGACCAGGGAGACAAGGACGACCATGAAGGTCGGGAGAGCGACGACGACGGAAGCGACTCAGCAGACTCGGCCGTTCTCCACTCAGATGCTGAGGGGGACTCCCGGGATGCACCCGAGACCTCTAGCGAGGCTTGGAGTACGACAATGGACCGTGTGGCCCCATTGCCGGAGTCGCCGACGTTTTCGGGCCAGCTAGCCGCCAGTGCTTCACATGAGGAGGAACGCACTGACGGAGAGCAGGCTGAAATCGACGCCGCTACAGGGTCCATCTCGGGGGATCAGTAGTATGATACTACTGTTCCTCCTCTCCAGCTTGGATCGCTGACATCGGACAGAGTCTCGATGTCAGCATGGAACCCCCGGGAACTTGTTCCCGGACGACGGTGTACCCTCCACGAGTGGGGGTACCTTTCCAGTCCCCGGACCTTCCTGCGAAGCTGTGTGGATCCGACGCCACCCTGGTCTTAGGACCCGGTGGTGCCACACATCCTCGGCCTCACGGTCGAAGGACCATCATAGTAGTACTGTACACTATCGATGGGCTTCCTACGCTGGAAGGAGCTTCTCAACGAGACAGGGAGGAAAGGACACGACCCCGGTTACCATACCCGGTTGTGCCTCCCTCGGATCGACCAGGAGCAGGTCGTGAAGCAGTGTTTCGACACTGGTCTCCTACGTTGGATGGAGCAACGCCTTATAAATTAACTGTGATGATAATTTTTTTCTACAGTACAGTAGAAACTATATTTCTATATATTCCTCTACTGTTTCTGTCGACTATGTCGACAGATCCAGTAGTTCATATTATTATCTATTTGTTTAGACTGATCCGGGGTCTCTGAATTTTCGAAGACCTCGTTTCAGTCTAGTGGGGGGTGGTGTGGTGGTCCCGCGTCGTCTTCGAGGTACCTTCGTGGTCCTCGTGGGCGACATCGAGAGCACCTCTATTACCCGACGCCTGGGGGCGCTGGAGTCCAGCGCCACGTCACCACTTGGTCACGTGGCCCTCGACTCCGGTGTATATAAGGCCGTTGTACGGCCTTCCTCAGGGTCAGTCCAGCCCCGACTGACCATCGTGAGCGATGGTTGGCGGCTGCCCGGCTACCATATTCTAGTACTCCTCTGTGCTGCTGCACAGAGGAGGTGTATGTGGAATATCAACTGTAGACACTAGAAGGCCTAGTGTCGAACCAGTTATAGAGTTCAAACTCTGCCATCTGTAACTGTGATCGAGAACGGCTGATGCCTATGTGTTATTAGACAATAAAGTTTTAACTGGAACCTGAATAGTTGTTCTTCGTTGTTTATCGAAAGATTCGATTAAACATCGAGGGGTAGAACGCTACAGGATTCATTGCATAACAGATAATATGCAAGTTCTAGCTATGATTAACACAGGCAGATCTAAAAACAAACTTTGTATGGAATGGCTGAGAGAAATTTTTTGGCTGTGTTTCATTAACAATGTAGAAATCTATGCTACTTATATTAAGTCAGAGGATAATATCCTGGCTGACCAATTGTCGAGACTCGCCTATAAGGTTATGCCTGGTAAATGTATTTCCACTCTCCAGGATAATAATATGTGCTGCTTTGATTCCAGAGTGGAAAAAAAGAAAAAGGTGTCTTTTGGACCAGGGTGTATCAGAGAATACTAGGAGATCGAGGAAACAACAACTTAAAAGGTATAAAAGATTTTGTAAGAAATTTAATTTACAACCTTTTCCTTGTTCTCCATCCCAGCGTTCAATTTATGCCGTGTATTTGTATGAATATATGAAGCCATCGTCTGTGAAAAATTACATGTCTGCAGTTTGGTATCAACAAAAATTAAATGGTTTTGTTGATTACAGTGGTAATTTCATGTTAAAGAAGACTTTGGATGGTATCGACAGGCTTGATACTAATCCGGCAAAGGAAGTTCATCCTTTGACTCCACATGAGATGATAAAATTAAGGTCAAATCTAGACCTGTCTAACAGAGCAGATATGAAATTTTGGTTGGCTATATTAACATGTTTTAGAGGTGTTCTCAGGATAGGCCATGTGGTTAGATCCCCTCACTCGTTGAGGGTAGGTGATGTTGAATTTGAAAGTGAATATGTTAGCATACATGTTAAATCTTCTAAAACTGACCAGCTTGGTAGAAGCTCCTTTTATGTATTTCTGGTTAGAAATGACAACTCATTACTTTGCCCATATAGGGACTTACAGCATTTGTGTAGGGGTAGATGTAAAAATGATCTCTTGTTTAAGTCTAAAGGTAATGGTATGGAATATCAATATGTCAATTCTAGGTTAAAACAT
Source organism: Acholoe squamosa (assembly GCA_949317995.1). Lineage (NCBI taxonomy): Eukaryota > Metazoa > Annelida > Polychaeta > Phyllodocida > Polynoidae > Acholoe > Acholoe squamosa. The sequence goes on from OX439037.1 coordinate 73,525,818, forward strand.
CTTGCCTTACAGTCTGATTTGAAGGGTTTTATCTCTACCCATTCTCTTAGGCATGGTGGTGCCACTTTATTAAAGGATGCTGGCCTCAGTATAGAGGATATTAAAAGGAAAGTAAACTGGAAATCTAATGCTGTGTATGGTTATCTACATAATTACAAAGACAGATTATTACAATTGGATAGGTTGTGCCAATCTCATTTGCAATGCTGATTGGTATGTGTTTACATATGTTTGACGTGTTTATGTGTGTGTTTGGCATGTATGGTGCTGATAGCCCCAAGGTCAGTAACCCACCAAACTCATGTGTTCTGTGATATATCATTATTATTATATAAATATATTATATTAATGTCCCTTTATTACCGGTACATTCTGGTATCTATAGTATTAATTATTATCCGTATATTACCGGTATATATTTATTCCCTGGTAGCGAGTTAACTTATGGAACTATATACACTCGTAAAATAATTATATAATTAGACGCGAACGGTTAGGGACTACTTGCAGCTCGTATTGATATCTATGATGTCATAGTATGACGTCATGGTAAATAATCCTTCAGTATATAAGGTGCAGTTTTGAAGTAACCGTCAGTTGGCGAATCTCACCTGGTCAGGTAACACCACGCTAGGTGTTTCCTTGATTTTTAAAATTTTACTATTGTTAGTACTATTGTTATTACTATTGTTGTTACTTATACTATTGTTATTATATTATGCATTTTACTGACTATGCTTATTGTCAACTAATTATTATAGTTGTTATTAATAAAGGCATGTTTGGTGCTGATAGCCCCAAGGTCAGTAACCCACCAAACTCATGTGTTCTGTGATCATTATTATTATTATTATTATATATATATATATATATATATATATATATATATATATATATATATTATATTAATGTCCCTTTATTACCGGTACATTCTGGTATCTATAGTATTATATTATTATCCGTATATTACTGGTATATATTTATGCCCTGGTAGCGAGTTAACTTATATATATATATATATATATATATATATATATATATATATATATACACACATATATACACATTAAATATGTGTGTGCGTGTGTGTATTAAAGCTGTATGTAGTAATAGGCTAGCTCAAGTAGCAGTATACAGAAAGTGGAAATGGGCACAGTGAGTCAAAGTTGTTGGAAATATGCTTTTGGTGTATGCTTTTAGTGTACCTCGGATATGGTATTATAGAAATAATGAATGCTCCTAGGCCAATTGGCAGACAGAAGTTGTTATCTTTTACTTTAATTCAAAACATTATTAATGTTTTTCTTTATGCAAGCGAATCATGTGGGAGGTGTCTTGTGTGGCAGTGTAATGGGAGTCGCTCGTGACAGCACCTAAAGTTGTAGTAGTATGAGGAGCTATAATTTTTATAGTATAAGTGAGCTTGTGTAGTTGTAGAGGAAGTATGAGAAGGAGCATTTTTACTCTCTGTATACAGGATTTAAGAAGAAAAGAGCAATATATCAACTAACCACAGGAAGCCCAAACCACCTAGTAACTGACTCCATCTGCTGTCAGGTTAATAAAGTCAGTACAGATAATAGTCTGCATGAGGAGCTATGGGACCGGTCATAGGTGAGGACAGTGATAATATTTGTCATGGAATGTAAGACTGAAAGATGGTGATATCCTTTGCGGTTAGGCGAGCACTGGGGCTGGGATCTATAGGGGAGATGGGCTGTGGTAGGGTAGTAGGCAGGTTTACATCATGATAACACAGGCTCAGGGGGACTGTGGGTCGGGGGAGGTTAAGTCAACGTGCTCTTGTCATGTCCATGCCCACTGATCATCTTTCCCCTAGAGACCTCATGTTTCTCTGATCTCTACTGAGGTCTGCATTATGTGGTGGGCCACCGTTGTCTACCACTAAAAGGGATTTGGCTGTAACCATATACTGGTATTCACCTTGCTATAAATAGTATGGCAATCCCATGAGCGGATCCAAGGGGGGGGGGGTCCTGGGGGTAAACCTGCCCACCCTAGGTTCACACCAAAATGCTTTAAAATTTGGAGTTTGCTATATATTTCTACAATTTTCTAGGGGACATGCCAAGCCTCCCTAAAACATCATTGTGCAATCAAAATTCAATAAGATTTCCATTCTCTGTTCTCATAATCATGGGTTTACTACTGATGGTACACCAAAATGCTTTACTGGATTGGGATCTAGAAATGCATCAGAATGCACTGTTTGATGTCTAGATTTCAGAATTTTCTTGGGGGGGCATGCCCCCAATGCCCCCTAGGCATGTTGCAGCGCTGTCCTTGCGATGTCGCGCCGTTGCACTTGCGACGTTGTGGCGCTGCGCTTGCAGCATTACCCCCATAAACCAGGGTTGGACCCCCTTTTTCAAAATTCTGGATCCGCCCCTGAATCCATGGCATTATTCCAGTATATATCCCTCTAATCCAGGATCAAATGTAGATCTATTTCAATTCCCCTTAATCTATTCATGGTGAGATTATTAAAATATTTTATTTTGTGTTGTTTATAGATAGAAAGCTGTTTCAACTCGCTGGCTGTATGATTATCTTCAGACAGGTGTATCTCCCTCATTGTGTTGGCAAGAAATACTGATGGGCTGTAACGTGTGAATGATTCCTCATTCAGAATACAAAGCAAATTATCTTTTGTTTTCAGTAGGAATATACAAATCGTGTTCATAATTATTCAGACCACTACTGCAGTCCTGGACGGACCAGACATATTCTAATCAGTTATTATCACTTATGTTTAATACAGATATTTCCAGGGAAGCTATATAGGGGCTTGGAAGCTGATGTCAATAGGGTTTAATATCTGCTGTTATCTACTTACTACCACTGTAAACCTGTCCTACTAGTCACCTTATCATACCGTTGTATTACTGCCCTCTACCTCCAGAGAGGAACAAGCTTAAGGGTTATACCTCTGTATCGTGATTACCATCTTCTCCACTAACCACCTTAAGTAAGCTATATTCAGTCAGACAGAAGTGATGTTTCATGAAGGGGCATGTAAAATATCCTTGCTGCTCGGCATCTTCTCTTTTCAGTCACTCAGCCAAAGCTGTAGTTTTCTAGGGTGGGAACATGATTTTGAAGTCAACTGATCTTTATAGGCCTGACGATTTACGAGACAGTTAAATGTAATGCAAGTAGAGATCATCCCAATATCTTAAGGTTAACAATTGACGCTACTGTGCAGCACACCTATTTATATCCACGAGCTATGGTGAATTGACCCTGTGTCATGCACGCTTCCGGTAAGCCTGCATGACCTGGATAAGGTATAAGACCCCCTTTCCACCCTGTACCACCCACATACATATTTCACCCCTAACCCTCCCCTTGGGTGGGATAGGGGCCAGGCCCTAGGCCCGCCGATCACGGTGACCGTCGCCCTAGGGTGCCGTCCGTTGCGATTGCTTCGTCCCTCGGGTCTGTCTGGACAAGGTGCTGCCACGACCTATGGGGTGAGCAGCACACAACCTGGGTGAGTTGCTCTGATTTTGTAACTTGCAACTGACATGCAAATAGCTGCTTGGGACCTGCAGGAGGAATGCATGTAGGAGGGGGAATGATGAGGATGGGAAGGAAAAGTGCTGGAAGCTGGGTTTCTTTGGGTGTCATAATTTGTCTAGGAGCAGAAAGGGAAAGTAAGGAGATATTGCCACGACAAACCAGGTATTGAGAGCGAGGGATGTCGAACACCATTTATATGTTATAATCCATGCGAGAAATCTGCATTAAACACCAATTTAGTATTATCATCAGTGTGCATGTGTCCTTGCACATGCACATATGCAAGCGACACACAAAAAGACAGGAAATTGGAGTTGAAGACCTTTTCTCCACCATTTGTAGAGTATATTAATTTGTCAAGTATATAAATTTTGGCAGAGAAGAAGGATTGGACATCAGGCGCCATTAGCCAGGGGTCTACCACAATGAGTAGCTCTAAGAAAAGAACCAAGTCGTTGAGCTGCTCCTCACACAGAGTAGCTAGAACCTATGTAGGGTGCTGTAGATGCCGCGCTCGTCCAGGTGGCTTAATCAGGTCCCAACCAACAGCCAACTGCAACCTCACCGAGCAGCTCTGGGCAATTCCCTCCCCCAGCCAGGAGCAGCTCAGTGGTTAGGCCAGCAGGCGCTAGGAGGCGTGCATGATCGTGGATTGGATGGCGGGGAGCAGATTGTAGTAAAGGTAGGAGTAGTTGTGTGAGCAGCAGGAGGAGGTGCTCATGTTGTGGTCTACTACCTACACACCTACTCTGAGCTACTCACATGTGATGGACTGCAGCCTCTGAGCTGCTCACAATACTGGGACGTCACTCAGCCACACAAAGGCCCTCCCACACGGACTATGGGAGGTGCTAAGCCTTAACTGTGGAAGTTGTATACGTAACAATGTAAACACGACTACCCACGTGAAAGGAGACACTAGCACCTAATGCACAGAGAGGTTGGACAAAAGCAGTGGACTTTGGGATGTGTAAGGAACACAGGTCTATCATGTTTGAAGACAAAGGAGGGGACTTTAGAGCTAAGCCAGGCAAGAAGGATTAAGTCAATGAATCGAAACACAGGACACAGTGAAGCCGTTAGGAAACAATTGCTACTATGAGAGAAAGGAGACACCCTTTAAATCCATCAACAGGAATGAATTGACAGGTTGAAAATAGGGCAAATTCATTGAAAAGGGTAGAAGAATAACGGCCGAGAGATAAAGGTATCATACAAGTAATAAGAGACCGAGGACATTTGTAAAGCTAGAATTCACATCAGAGTTGAGGCACTGAGACCTCAATACAGATACTAGAAATGAGCAGCGGCATGGGTGAAATAGAAAGAGGCGACAGAGTGCAAGAACGATATCAATAACAATAACAGAGGCAAATACAAGAACACTGAGGGTGATATAACAACGGGACGAGCGGCAGCCGAGCAGATGAGCTCAAATTGATTGTGTTGCAGTGAGCTGCTCACCCCGAGTAAAGCCCCGCCCCGCCCGTTGTCTAATGGCCCATTCTATCATCATTGCGGAGGACAGAGGAGGGGGCACAAGCACCCAATAGGACCCGGTGACTGTTTTCTCACCGCGCCGAGATCTATGCTCACCGACGGATTTTAAATCCAAAACACGTCCGAGCAACTCTGAGCAACTAAATGGTGGAGTTAGAGTGAGGGGAACGTCCATATCCGTGCTATCCATCACTGGTAAGCAGTTTGATGAGAGTCCTATACAGAAGGTCCGGGTGTATAACTATAGTTAATATAGGGTGGCAGAGACTGAGAGAGACAGAGAGGATGCCTAATGGCCACAGGGAGAGCAGCGGGAAAAAGGACCCATGGCAGGCAAAGCAGTAGTGGAAGATTATGATGTACTGTGTGTTGTTGGTTTTTGCTTCATGGAAAGGAAATGGGATTATAAAGGGCTGGGGAAATTGAGATAGAGATTGTTGGTTAAAAAGAACCGCAGGCAGACAGTAGAAGTGAAATCAAATCAGACACAGAAGGCAACAGATTATAAGCAGGACCATACACAAAGTGAGTCCTACCAGAACAAGGAAAGCAATAACTCCCCATGACTTCATGTATTTCCTCCAGTTCCTAGAAACAATCTCTTCCTAGTAAGACCACCAATAAGACACTTGTTCTGGAATGGCATTGGGAGTTCCAGGGCATGTGTGACTGCTGATTCGGATGCTCCTGGCCAAGAGGCAGAAGTCACAATGGACATTTAAGAGGAAACTGGGAAAGCGCGGCACGTAATGTCATTACGGTATGTATAGGCTGGGCTTCCCTGAGCCTGCCAGCCAATGAACCCGCATAAAGCCAAGGCAGGCAGTGGTGGAGTGAAGGGGGGACACAGGAGTCACATACAAATAGTGATGGACACTGGAGGGCCCTCTCCAGTAGCCTGCAGACTGTCTTACTGAGCAGTTCAGACTTCCTGCTGAGCTGCTCCCTCCCTCCCTCCTTGGATGCTACTCTAAGACACCTGTACCTGGGACCATTCTATGCTGTATGCTGACTGCTGCACACCTGGTTCCTCCACCCATACCTGTCCCTGCTGCAGTTACTGTAGGTAAGTACTATCTGTACATCATACCTATTAAGGCCATTCTATATTTGTTTATATTTTTTTATTATTGATAAAAAACATACTACAGTTTATAGGTTTAGGTATGTTCTTTAGATATTAATTTCAAGTAGTAAGGTTGCAAGACATTTTTATAACTAAACAGGAGGCAGGACAATGCTATCGTATTTCTTTCAACACATTTCCCTGGATATAATTTGAACTAATCAAAATACAAAAGGAACTATGGTACTCAGCATAGGCTACTTTTCTACAGATTATATATCATTGGATACTTCTTGTAGCCTACAAGAGACGCAAGCACAATATGTCACATAACTATTTAGCTCTAGACTATTTAGGCCGACGTGATTAATAACTGTAATGTTTCAATATGTAAAAAGGAAACAACCAGAATGTGCCTGTACAACTATTGGGCTATGTAAGGCAAAACCATTTTGGTTAGAAGGCAGAGAATTTAAGTAACATCCTTTAGCAAACTATAACTAATAGCCTTTAAAATTAAGGAATAAAGCAACACAAACAAAACGAAAAAATAAAACCCAAAAAACAACAACAACTAAACAGGAATGTTTCTGCGCCATAAGGAGATACCCAATATGTAGGCTGAAACCAGAGAAGCCATTCTAATTAGGGGAAGCGGAGATGACCAGCACAGCCTTATTTGGCGTGCCATCACAAAGGTCTTTTACAAAATAGACAAGCAGAAAATCTCTCTATAGCCATGGGTCAGAATACTGAACAGTAACTTTAAGCAAGTAGCAGCATCGGGGGAAGCTGCTTATAAATGGCCTGCATTATGCATGGAATTGATTCTTATGTGAGAACAGGGATTTGCACCCTTTGACAAAACAGGCCTCTATTGGGGGTAATGGGAGTATAAGGCAGTCTCCGTGCGGCCTTCTCGTCTCCTGGAACGTGCCACGAGAATAAGGCACGTGACTGACAAGGGCCCCACCCCTCTGGCACTCAGCCTTTTACATGGCTCCGTCTGTCGGACACTTGAGTGATGTAGTCCTGCATGGCACTGTCAGTTCTGTATCTAAGATATATCTTTTTATAGAAATCAAGACAGAAAGCAACCAAAAAGATCTGCCTGGCAGACACTTTCATTGTGATAAAGGAGAGGTTATTATTAGATATATGTGGAGGTGTGGCTTGGTTTCCTGCCCACTAAGCCTTATATGAGGACCCAATTTTCTTCAATTGAGGACACTTTGTTCTAGTTACATGTAATACCCCCTGCCTTTCTACTCACCTTTTTACTTAATCTATACCTTTTCCCTTCGCTGCCATGGCACCTAATCCACCAATGCCACTTCTTTAGGGTTTGCAAGCTGCTTCAGTGGCCAGGATGATACTGACCATTGCAAACCTACTGATGATTTCAGTTTTATTAATAGGTGCGGACATTGTGCCTGTGAGGCCACATATGGTGCCATGACCACCTGGTGACCTAACATTTGAACCCATGCATGGCTGACATCTGGAAGCTTGTCTACTCTCTGACAGGCCAGGCTTCCCAGATAGACTTAGCAAAACCTGAAGATCAGGGTAAGGGCCACATTTTTCTTGTTTTAACCAGTGCCCACTACCTAAAGTCTGACACCAGTTTATCGCGACCGATAAAGTTGAATGTGTATTCTAAGAGATAAAGGGACATATATGGGTTTAATGATGGCAAAAGGAACCAAAAGAGAAAGATTATGGAGAGAGCTAGGTCCTCTGTAGTATTATTTGTGAAGTAGGCCTAGGTGCTGAAATCAAGAGATAAAGGGACATATGTTGGTTGAATGATGGCAAAAGGAACCAGAGAGAAAGATATGGAGGAGAGAGGTAGAAGACACTAGAGTTATATAGAGGGGAGGCAGGCCCATATCTAAATTAGGAATATTAGCCAGAGCGCCATTCATCTATAGAGGATGCCCACTATCAGGACCATTCAGATATCCTAAATGTATATTAGACAAAAAACATCTTTCTCTTGATACTGGTCTTTGTAATTAGACATTCCTAGGTAATGACTTTTCCCTGAATCAATAGGCAGAGATTAGGTAAAATCATAATTACCTGGCAGGAAACCGACATAGTAGAAAGGGATATATAATATGCCATAATTATGATATCTATAAGTATTCTTTCAACTTTCATTCGATCAACTTCCAAGTTTTGTAATGACTCCACCCCCTTTTCATCATGATGTTTTCAAACCTCTATACAGACACTATGGATGTATTTTTGACCAATGAAATTGCTCCATAGTATTTTGCTCTTAAGTAGTCCTAGGTGTGCTACCCCTCCTTTTTGGCTGCATCCGCTTTTTGTTCAAATCCAAAACACCCTCCGAGTACTAGCCCCTGTAGCTTAATCACAGGTGTATGATGAAAAGCAAATGCTATATGAAAGACTTGAACTCCCGATAGCTTATAACATATATCTATGCGGCAGTGTGATTAATGAACTAGACATCAAATTGTATGAAGCCAATGTTTATTTGTAACCACCATAATGAAGTATATCAATCATAGGGAACTCAAATCATATCAAAAGGATCAGCTTGGTTAATCATACATTCTTCCCTAGTAGTTGTCAAGGGTACACTGTCTGCCTGCCACATGGATTATAGAATAGAGTCCTTTTTATTCTGCAATACAGTAGTACGGCTGAAAATTCCTAGCAACACCTGCTGTAGGTATAAAACCAATGACCCGATGTGGATCCTACTGCATGCACAATAGGGGTATTTATAGCCCATTTACATGGGAAGCTTTAATAGACCAAATGGCTTTCACCAAATCAACTTAGAAGGATGCTATGTATGGTCTTGGTTGAGTTCCAACTAGTCTTGTTCTAAGAATCATCGGGTTGAGGTCTTGGTGGACCAGGTTTAAGACATTTAAAAGGAAGCCCAGTGAGGTACAATCGGTAATTGTCAATGCTTTATTTCTCCTCTTAAATAGTATTTCAGATATATTTAGTTCTCAACCACATAGGATGAACAGTTATACATACATGCTTGCTCTATCTTGCATCCATTGCTGTCTAGTTGTAGTTTTTGCAGAGTAAATTATAAATAAGTTTGTGGATCATTTCAAGAGGAAATAACTGAGCAAGGGATGCTGGTAAAAGTCACTCAACTTCGTAATCACAGCATTCAGAGAGACCTTTTTTGAAACAAAACCCCAGAATCATAAAGAACCAATGGCAACAGTGGCAATCTCACTGTTTCAACCCTTACCGGTACAACACTGAATCAGCATTGCATTTCATAAGAACTAAAATTGCAGACAGTCATGACTGTTGTGTGCGATCAGCACTTATGAAGTAATATCATAGATGCCGTTTTGGGTAGTCATACCAGGAGGGTCTTGCCAAAAGACAAACGTGAACCCAAAGGGAAAATGTGCACGGTTTTGTGTTGCTAAAAGATTGTTTGGATAAACGTTTACATGAAACGTGCACATTTTCTTACATCTCAAAAATAGATACAATGAAAACGCGTTAGGCCATGCACGTTTTCCTCAGCAATCTCTGAAAAGATTTACAGATATACTCCATCCTTTACATAAAATATCGAAGTAATACGTTTTTTTTGGAGGGGGGGGGGCTTTCATAAAGTATGTTCACACCAAGAGTGGGATGGGGCGGTCTATTTTTCCTTCTTGGAAAATGTTACGTTTGCGGACCCTGCAATTCAATAAATACAAAAGCTTCAATGTTGGAGGGGGGGGGTCAATATCGTAGAGGAAATGTGCACACATACTTAACGGAATCCACCTTCACATTAGGGCACATGTACCTCATGGGCAGAAAGAAAATGGTGCACCCTATTGAGATTCGGTGATTTGGCCAAGCTATTCTACTGAGTTGCTCTTTCTCCTAAATCTGTTACCCTGGGACAGGTACAGGATAGGGGTAACATAGTGATGCAGTCTAAATGTCATTCCCCCATTACATCGGTATCAGGACTACTACAGCTCCATCATCTGATAAGGCCATGTAACTGATTCTCTTTTGTTGGGGTGAATATGACTGATTGTATTGCAATAATTCCCCCTTCCCTTTTAATCAGTATACACATCCGATGGTTTTCATAGTATGAATCATCTCTCCTGATGCTGTAAAAACCCTACATTCTCACTTTGTATCTGTCACATTATAACAGAGGTATAGATACTAGATACTAGAATATAATTATTACTGGTGCTAGATCGTATTATAACTCTGCTGACGTGATAAGTGAATAAAGTAGAGGTGCTATTTTGCCATTTGCAATATTCAATCATGGCACTTTGACTTAAATCATTGGATAATATGGATTGCCTTTCTTTCAGTAGTAGATATTGGATACCCTATGAGAGTCATCACATAAGTTATAATATGTCAACACAAAGGAGGCAACTGGAGCATTCATGCTTTAAGAAAGAGTGATAGGCAGGGTAACACATGGCAAACATGATATTGCATTGTATCTCAATAAAAGGTTACCAACCTGGCCTCAAACAAATCCTTTTGAATGTGAAATTTATTGGTTTAATACAACACATGTATTGGGTGCAGTGGTTGGGCATGAGGAAGGTTATGGATATCTGTAGGACATGGGTGTGGAGCAAATGTAAGGGTTTAGTTGGGAGGATTCTACAAGCTTTGTATGATAAGCTACATTTCAGTGTTGTAGCAGGTGGGCTGGTGATGCACAGGAAGTGATAGCAGTACTACATCAGTGCATCATGCTGACCTTTCAGAAGTGTAGTTACACATGAATGCAGTCTTGGAGACTAGACTGCATTTATGTTTTATTGTGTCAAAACATAAGTAGAAGATGAATCACTCTATATATCTAAAGCGTAAAAGAGACAGCACTCCCCCAACAAGATCTCCCCCACTGCCATGGGCCTGGGTGCCCACCACCCCTCCCCCTGACTGCACGTGCCATCCATAAGAATGAGACACTGGAGGAAAGGTGATCCAGCACATAGGGAGTGTCCCTCTATCTCCTACAGCTATGAAGGGGCCTCCTAGGAGTTTGCCTTTCAGAGCAGGGTACTGTTAAGGGCATAGTGTTGGGGTGTCTGTGTCGGGCCTTTCGTGGTTGGGGGAATGGGGCCTAACCATTTGAGGACACTATATGGTGATAAAGCCTGGGACTGAGTTAGATCTTCATTCCAACCTTCCATGAGTGTGTAAATTGAGTAGGTTCAACATAATGCATAGATGCGGCACTGGCCTTCAATACGGTAGATGCACATTATGTCTTTTTCTGAGTCAAGAAATGGTGTGAATTAGGGGCAATGGTGAAGGGTTAAGTCATGGAGAGAATGAGGAGGACTGGTAACAACTTTTCATTGCCACACCATTCCACATTCCAGGGGTGTCTGCATGCCAGTCAGACCTCTCTTCTACCCAACTGCCATTCGCTACCACTTGATCTGTTACCTTAGTTGGAAAGACCAGCATAGTGATATGGTTCAAACCTATGAAGGCCGAAGGAGAGGTCTTCTGGCCTGAGTTTGTGATCAAGTTACATCAATGGTTTTGATATCAATTCTATATACACATTATACTTCTTCCTTTTATGCACAGGTGGAGGAAACATAGATGTCAACAGCACCTCTTTACTATTTACATTTGGGGCCCTCTTCACTATCTGTCACTAACCTGTCTCTTTTTCAAATGCTGCTGGTTACTTACAATCAGAAATGTGGCTACCAGCTGTTTTGACATTTATATATAGAAGGGGGAACCCTAGCCTACATATATGTGGTCTCCCATGGTGAAGTGATCACTGATGGAGGTCCATGTGTGCAGTCAGCTCTATAGCAACCCAATATAATATCATAATTTTGTTACTCTCTGAGTAAAAAGGATGTAAAGTGGACAATCCCTAGGGGGGGGGGACTCCCCTCTATCTACACATGGATGTAGTCATGATTTGGAGTGATATGGGTGTTTTTTTTTCAGCCCTAAGGGAGGGGAATGGCATACTCCCATATAGGTGGGGTTTTTAGTGGCTAGACAATTATGGGTGTCATATCTAGGGTTGGGGTGAAGGGAGGGGGGAGGGTTGGAGGTTGTTAGACTATCCTAAAGCATGAAGGTAGCACTTTACACCAATGTGAGGGTATAGATACATAACAAGTGATAGATAGACAATCTAAGTACATGCTGATGCATACATGTATTGTTTGTCTCTTTTCTGACTAAATTAATGTTTTTCATCGCAATAATCATTAAGGGGGTATAAATGGCTTACGATACTACATCGACCAATAATTTTACATTTCATCACTGGTTCTTGCAGTCATCCAGGCACTTTACAGTGACGAGTGGGGAGGTATGGGGTGCACACTGGCCATGGATGTCAATTTTAAGGAAAAAACATGTCACATTATTCCTTAATTATGACTTTTAGACCCTTGCCACCAATACTAGCCTACACCAATATGGGTATAGACCTATATGGTTAGCAGTTTTAGCTATCAACTTACACCATTATGGGTATGACGAGCAGGTTCATGACCACACATCTGGGTAAAAATAATTCAAGGCCCCCCTCTGGATGTCATATGATTTCAATTGATACTATATTTCATTAATTCTGATCAATCAAACATCCTAAATATGTCAAAGAGTAGTGTAGCAAATTTAACATCATACATTTAAACCTCCAAAGTAAAGTGACGTTATACCCTGCATAAAAGATGCACTCACACTTTGTGGGCATGAGAGTGTAAATAGAAACTGAGATAACTTCTGTCCTAATCATCGGAATTTTGGAATTCAAAGACATATGGCCATCTCATAGCTTCCCCAATCCCCCTGGATTGGTAAGAGGGTTGAAGAAATATTCAGGAGGTTTTATAGAAAACCATGCCTCACTCTTGCTGATTCTTTACGGCACTCTAGAGGTCTGTCCTCCCATGTAAGATGCACATTGTATCAAGCATAGCCAGAGACCACACTAGCAGTCGCAGGGATGGGGAGGGTCTGTGACGGGGAGGTGTTCAGGAGGGGCAAACTCCTTGGCATGCAAACTTGGGAAATTGACAGCTATCTAATGACGCCCTCCACTGCCCTACAATACTAAAGACTACCTGTGGATTTCCTGGCCCTTGTCCCCTTACCCAGAGCTCTTACCCCAGTATCTCACCCATGGCATGGGCCCATCCCTCCAGGTCAAGAGATCTGCCTAAGGATGTCCCTATGTCAACCCAGCATCAGAGAGTAACTAGCCAATGATCTCCCTGTCCATGGGGCATCTGTTTGCTGACCTAGGCAGATCCCAAAACCCATCCGGAAAAGGGCCTAGGCCAAACACCATAGGGTCATGGACTGTGTAATGGTTCTATGTCTGGCATAGTGCATCAATGAACCACCTATGAGTTACTGGCCAGATTGCATGTTTGGCATGCTGGTGGACAGAAGAGTAAATCATTGCTTAAGTTCTTGGGATTCCTCGTCAAAGTAAGATGGAATATAGGGAATTATGTGGGAAATCCCAGACCCCCCCCTTTCTCCACTCTAGGCATAGGCAATAGCATAGATATTTAGGAAAGTGTGGTTAGATAATATTTAGGGAGTTGCCTATACTTACGGTAAATTTGTCCAAGTTCAAAAACGTTGCTATATTTATGAAATTTGTCATAAAAAATGCCTAAATCTGTGTTAAATGGGTTAAGCCAGCAAAGGCATTTAGGAGATGAATTCTGTGATTGTAGACTTTTGCATCGAGTACATGATTTTCATAACCAGCATTGTACACCTACATATACCATGTTAGCCTGGATAAGCGTTGGGGCGCTCATTGATTTCAACAAGAATATACCCCCGCCACTTATTCAAGACTAGTGCTTATTCAAAACTTTATTTATAATAATTTTCAAATTTCAATACCCTTGTACCCCTAGTGCTTATACAAGCCAATACGGTAGTGTCGGAAGTCGAACATAGAGCCAAATAACCATATTGTTGTTCTTTTGTTTATTGTGATGTATACGGTAGGTTCAACTGTGCCTTAAGAAATAGAGTAGCGGAAAGGCCCCCTCTGTGCGTATAAATAAAACCCTTGGACCCCTTACCTCAATGAAAATATCTCATTTTAAATACTTTAAATGGCAAAGATGAATTTATGAACATCTATCAATATATCCTTTACATTTCAATGCATAATTGAGTTAATCCAATTCTATATATGATAAAATGAATACAAAAAACTTACCTTTGATATGAAGTAATGCCCAGTTATTAATTATTAATATTAAAAAATTTGGTTCACTTAGGATCTTAAGACCCTTCCGTAAATGGTTCACAAATTTACCATTATTAATGGTCATATCACTATGAACATCTATTTTTAAGCTGTTTAGGTAATGGATTTTACATCTTCATATCTTTTAGAATATGTCACTAACGGAACCCAACATATTTATTGACCATCTAAATGAAAGCATATATACCATATTTATGTTTTAAAAAGAAATCCTTTATGAATCATAATTTCCATACTCACCACCATATCCATATTTTCAGATGCATGTTGAATTTTTATGAATCACCCTCTAGAGTCACTTTCTGTCTGTCACATTATACCAGAGGTAGTGCCATACTAGAATGTATTACTCTTGATAGTTAGTGGCTCTGTGAAGGTAAAATATGACCTGAATTACATATTGGTGCTATTTTGCCTTTTGCAATATTCATTCATGGTTCTTTGACTTGAATCATTAGATGTATTGCTTGACCCTTTTTATAAGCAGAAATTGTATGTCCTGTGAGAGCCATTTGACCAGTTACAATAACTCAATACACAGGTGTATGACCACTATCTGTGTAAACAACCACTATCTGAAGTACTACACATAGATGCTGACCATCTAACCGCTATCTGTGCAAAAAGTGAACACTATCCGTGGTACCCATCCAACCACTCTCTGTGTAAATGAATGCTATAGATCTGTAGAAACAATAATGTTAAGTCACATAAACAATACTGCTACATATAAAGTAAGGGGGAATCAAATGTGTCTTTAATAAAGATATCAACTATTTGACAAATTGAATTTGATACGGATAGTGTTATTTTTACTTAGATAGCGGTTGGATGGTCAGCCTCTAACTGTAGTACTGCAGATAGCAGCTCTTTACACAGATAGTGGTTGTACAACAGGAAGTAAATGTAATATTAAAGCTTTAGGAGGATTAATTGGCATTATATACATTAAAAAACCCATAATGTTGCATGTCAATAAATGAATCGATTCCTTCTAAATATTGCAGCCAAGCAGGTTCTAATATCATAATGGGTTTGTCAATTTGTGAAAATTTAATATCAGAATAGTGAATGTTACACCCATACTATGTGTAGGTTCAACATCAAGGTTAAAATTCTATGTGATATGGGTTGTTCACTATTTCAATGACTATTGTGTGATGGTTTAAGGTAAACACCCATAAGAACAGCCCCCAATGTAGTTGCTACATTCATCTACAACTGTTCCCCCAGGCAGTGGGACTAGGGTGCAGCAGAGAGGGATGTGGGAGGTTATTGAATAGATCTGTAGGACATAGGATGAGGAGCAAAGGGATTTTCTGGGAGGACTCTGCAGTTGAAAGGACTGCTTAGTACTAAAAACTGAAGGGAAGAGTGGGGTTTAGTTGTAGTATTGCCATAGGAGGGTAGTGTCCTGGTGGGTGTTTCTCAAAAGTGCTATTTTAACAGTATTGAGATACGCCCTGCTCAATAGATAATTTTTTTCAAATCTGATAGTATCTGATAGTATCTGGTATAACCTATAATGATAAAAAGCCAATGCACACACACCATGAGCCTGATTTGCTTAATGTGTGGCCAAAGGAGAGGTTATTATTTAGAGACGCTGAGGTTGGGCTTGGTTTCACTACCATGCCATCTAAATCACCCACCCCCATTTTTTCTTCCTTTTTTTTGGTGGGGGAGGGTGGCAAGCCACTTTAGCGGCCAGGAGCATACCGACCATTGCAAACCTGCTGATGGTTTCAGTTTTGTTCATCAGTGAGGTCATTGTGCCTGTGATGGCATATGTGGCGTCATGAACACGTAGTGACATCACATATGACGTCATGAATGCATTACTGACATCTGGAAGCCTGGCTACTCTGGGACTGGCCAGGCTTCTCAGTGGAGTGGCTTGGCAAATCCTTCCCTTTGGAAAGGGCCACATTTTTCTTGTTTTAAATGGTGACCACTACCCGGGGCTGATACCTAAGTTCTAACACCACTTAATCTCGTCTGACAAAGTTGATTGGGGATTTCAGGAGATAAAGGGAAAGCAAGAAGCTCCATGCTATTCTGCCTCCAGGTTTTGAGCTGCATCCCATTCTTGGCAAATCCTGCAGCTGGGTCCGCTACTGCACTCAGTAGCTTAATAACATGTTTATTTTGAAAATACCTTGATACCAACAATGGCTCTATGGAAGGATAAACACTGCATGGCTTATATATAACATATAAGTGTCAGTGTGAAACTTAAGAGATAAAGAGAGATGTATGGATTGAATGATGGGAAAAGGAACCAGAGAGAAGATATGGAGAGAGCAATGAGTGGCAGAAGACACTGCAGTTTGCAGATGGGATTCAGGCCTATCTAATTTAGGAATAGCAAGAGTAACATTCATCTATATATAGAGCATGCCCGCTATCAGGACCATTAAAATATCACATATGTATATATTAGACATGAAGTATCTTTCCCTGGATAATGGTCTTTGTAATTAGACATCCCCAGATAATGACTTTTCCCCAAATCAGTAAAATGGAGCGAAGTGGAAGCATAGGTAGGAACAGAGATTATGTAAAATGATAATTACCTTGTCATGAGACCGTCATAAGGGAAAGGGATATGATATGTGATAATCATGATATCTATGAGGATTCTTCATTGCAAGTTTCTCTCCATCAACTTCCAAGTATTGTAATGACTCCACCCCATTTTTCATCATGATATTTTCAAACCTATTTACAAATGCCATATGAATATATTTTCAACCAATGAAATTGCCCCATCGTATTTTGCTCTAAAGAAGGCCTAGGTGTGCTACCCCCCTCTTTTGGGCTACATCCCCTTTCCTGTCTTAATCCTGCAGCTGGATCTGCTACTACTCCCATAGCATGCAGAGTTGTATGATGCAAAACTGTTTTTAGTACCAACAATGGCTGTATCAAAGAAGGAATTCTCCATAGTGTCTAGACAGTGCTGTTGTATGTGAACTTAACATCAAATTATATGAAGCCAATGCTTATTTGTGACCACTATAATAAAATATACCAATTATAGGGAAATCATATCAAAAGGTTCAGCTTGGTTTATCAGTCATTACGAATGCTGGGGTCAAGGGGTTTGAGTTTGTTTTTTTCAAACATGTTTACTGTTCCACTACGCAAAGGTTCAGTTTCACTTGTTATTTTGTGTATATAAAGACATGACAGTCCCATCCTGATTGATAGGACTTATTAAGTAAAGATGAAATGATACACATTGAGATGAGAGAAAAGATGGAATTTTGAGTTGATGTTTTACATATAACCAAGAATACAACTCACTTGATGTGGTGAGTGTTTTCGTCTCAATTACACTGACTGTTGATAGACACAAACAAGGCAGGTAGGCTGCTAGTCCTAATAAAAATATATTATATATGCAGTACTTGGAAATTAATACAAGAAAAATACAAAAAAAGAAATTGTCGAAGTATAGCTTGTACCCTGATAGTGCTTGGTAATCAACATGAAAATTTGGAAAATAATGCAATTCAGAGAAAATTGCACATCAGTAATAAAAACATAGATTGAAAGACATGATTATTTACAAGATTATTAACAAAATTAACAACATGACCTCATTCAGAAAAGCTATGGGGAACATTTCAGAAAGGATTAATAAAGGTTGGAGGTAGACTAAGCAAATATTAGCCCTTTTTTAGTTTGAATTTTAGTACACTACATACTCACAGACTCCATCCATATAAGAAGTGATATTATAGGATAAACACGTATTTGACCATGTAACTGAGCCAAGCCAATTGCCAATTGCAACTCGTTACAGATTGAAAGGATACAAGGTAACTTATCATCATTGCTTTCATCAGAAATATCAGCAATGAGTACTTTGTCGTTTATCACTTCAATCCTTGGTTTTTGGCTTTGTTTATGTAGATCTTGTATTTGACATATTTGGGCCTTGAACTGTGATTTTTGCTCAGCATCTTGATGCCAGTGTGATAGTTTATTCCACATCTGAGATCCTCTGTAAAGGGGAGATGTTTTGAAAAAGTCTCGTTTTGGCCTTTTCAGATCAAATTTCACCTTCACTAGTGACCTTGTGGTCCTAGCTCCAGTGGTGTTTTTTCACAAATTTGGCTTGTTTGGCATATTTGTACATAGGCCTATATACTAACAGGGTTTCGTCCCTTTGTCTGTCTAGTTTGGATATATTACAGCTGGTCTATGGACATGTCTCTAACACTGGTTCTCATGCATATTCTCAATCCTCTATTTTGCAAACGTTGCAATTTTGCAGTCAAGTTAAAATTTGCTTCTGAATGCAAGAAGCTTGCGTAGTCAAACAAGGACATGATTGTTGACTTATATACCATAACAGCAGCTTTTTGTGTCAGATCACATTATATATTCTGCAAACTTGAACAGCCAGTGGTTCCCTTTTCGTATCACCTCCTTGACTGCAGGTTCTAAGGTCATACACTCATCAAGTTTAACACCTAAATAGTGATATGTTTCTACTCTATCAAGTGGAATACCATTTATTTTTGTAGGGCTTGCCAGAACTGTTTTCATTTTTACTCTCGTACCACTCAACATGAACTTTGTTCTTCCTGTTGTTCACAGTTAGACGCAATATTTTACATTTAGATTCCTTTTTGTCTATGTCTGTTTGAAGATAGGTTACTGCATCTTGTGGATCTTTGGCTGCACAATATACTACAAGATCGTCAGCATACATAATCAACTTACAGTGGGCTAAACCTTCAACCATACTATTTATGTAGTAAATAAACAGAAGGGGCCCAATACTGACCCCTGAGGCACCCCGTAAGTAACTGGAGATAGTTTGGAGTCATACTCTCCAATCCTAGTCTTTTGGTACCTATTGGTCAGATAGCTATGGACCCAGCAATACACACTTTTCTGAAGTCTAAGACCCTTTAGTTTATGTAATAAATAGGAGTGGTTTACTGAGTCAAAGGCTTTTTTCAGGTCCACGTAGCACAAAGCTGTTTTGAGACCATTATCCCTGTTCATATAAAGGTCATTTACAAGCTCAGAGATAACATCTCCTAAATTTCCTCGGTAACCAAACTGTTTTGATGTATACAATTCAAGTCCTCCATTCTATCTAGCAAGTGGCTACACATATTTTTTCAGCTATCTTAGACATTACAGGAAGGAGAGATTTGGGCCTCTAATTTCCTACATCTTCACTATTGCCACCTTTAGACAATGGTGTCACTCTAGCTACTTTCCATTCATCTAGAAATACACCTTGACTGAAGGATACATTGTACAGCTGCGTTAATTCTTCAACAATCAGGTTGAGATATTGCTTCAACACGGTACAACTTCATCCATGCCAGACGTGTTACTAATGTTTATATCACTCATCAAATAGGAAACAGTTTCCTTATTCACATTTAGAATCTCATGTAGATTCTCATCATCAGGGACTGGGTCATACTCAAGATCTATGTCATCAAGGGGAGCGCTTCCTGTGTAAGATTGTTTGATAGCTTTTCCCCTACACCGGCAAAAACTCATTCATATATTCCACTGAATCAAGATTACTCTTCATGATACCATCAGCACCTTTTAAATTTGGAGGCAGGACTTCTTCCTTTGGTTTTAGTAGGGAGTTGATGATTTTCCAAAAAGGCTTTGGGATTATCACTGTTCTCATCCAATGCAGAAGGAGTTATGTTTGATTTGTCATACTTGGTCTTTTTCAAAATTAGGCACCTTTTTGCCCTTTTTAGACAATCAACAGATTTACTTTTAAAAAACTGGTTCATTAGCCTATCACTTTCAGCACTGAAACATAGGATTTCATCTGTCATCCAGTCTTTACCCTTAACCTTATAAAGTCTTGACTCAATGTGGCAGAAATTGTCTAAGTATTCAAGTAGACAGTTTTCAATACAACTCCACATAGTAGGGACATCACTCTCTTGCCAGACTGGGTCCCAATCCCAGCCTTCAATCCAGTCCATTAACCTCGTTTTAGTATGACCTTTGTAATTCCTAGCTTTATATTCCCTGATTACATCAGGCAGGCTCTCATCAGTCAACGTGGCAAAAACAGGAAGGTGGTCACTAACCAGATAGTTGAAAACCCCTCTGGACAATGACAGGTTTTGTGGTATTAGTTAGTATGTGGTCTATACAAGTGCCAGTATTTTCAAAAGGTCTCATGATTTGATTTATCAGATTGCGTAGTCCATAGACCCTACATAAATGATGTAACTTAATGGCTTTATTTGCATCTTCATCAAGTGTATAATTAATGTTAGTGTCACCTAATACCCATAACTCAATATCAGGAGAACTGTTAGCGACATGATGAGATTCTAATTCATCCAAAAAGTCACTGACTGTGCAATTTTGAGGTCTATAGACAGTAGAGAGAACCAGTGAATTTCTGCCCTCTTGATTAAACTTGATGGTGACAATTTCCATCGCTGGCTTAGTATAGCTTTCAATTCACTATCTTTCTAAGTCCCTTAACCTGTCTGTCTGTATCTCTCAATATTGGGTACTTGTCTCTCAGAATTATCCTTCACAGACAGAATGATAGGGACCTTTAAGCTAAATCTCAGGGTGGCACAGGAGGTGATATCATGGGAAACCGTGTGTTGGTACAATTATGTATACACTGATGTATACAAACAGCTGTGGTTGGCAATTCATTTGCTCCACACCGGTGGGACCCCTACCGGAGAGGTAGGGTCTACATTATTGGGAAGGTATTTACTGCTTCCTCCTGATACAATCACACAAAGACAGATGGATAGAAGGCAGTCACAACACTGTAAATGAGCATTGAAGAGCATTGGTATTTATTGTCTGTTGAGACCACTGTAACATATACAGCCCATGGACACAAAGGGCTGCAGTCATGCATCATATTGGGGAAAAAAGGGACAATACCTTAGAAAGCGCTTTGTTTATTGTTATGGGGTACTTAAATGTTTAACAACCCTAAAAAGACAATAAAGTTATTTGTTTTTTTTCTTTCTTGACATGTTAAGTAAATGCAACATTCCAGGAAAAATATTCCTTAGCTCTTTCTCTGTAGAGTTTATCTGAGGCACATTTGCCTGAGAGGGTCACAAATCATGAATCAGATGAGGCATGGCTATAGAACACAATGTAAATACAATGGGAAATGGTGAGACCTGTCATAAGATATATATATATATATATATATATATATATATATGTGACAAAACTTGGGAAAACCTTACATTGCGGGGATTTAGTGCTATTTATTGCCACCAGGGGCACAACCAATGCTGTACACGGTATAGCCTCATATATATATATATATATATATATATATATATATATATATATATATATATATATATATATATAGTCAAGGGACTTTTCCCCACTTCCCCTTGACAGATTTTGATGATCCATATAGCATAATGATCCTTGAGACCTCGTGATTACAATGGAAATAAGGATGGTTTAATTGGTATGTTTGATATATCTTGGTCAACTGCTTACTAAAACAAGATAACTATAACTGAACTAAAAATATCACAATTTTTGGACAACCTGCAAAAATGATATGCATGTTGGGCATGATGACATGCTTATTTGCCTTGTAAAAGAGGCATTTGCCCACTATTCTGGGTTTGTGATTGCCAAAATTTGTGGGAACACCTATAGAAAGTATTCTGATGGGTCACAGTAAATATACCTTTTTGTTCTTTCTGGCTGTGCCACCCAGAGGCTATGAATAGCACTAAATCCCCGTAATGCTAGGTTTTCTCACGTTTTGTCACATATATATATATATATATATATATATATACATATATATATATATATATATATATATATATATATATATATATATATATATATATATATATATAACTGTTGGGTTGGCTTTCGTCTTTTGTTTAGATTAACAGATCAGCTTTTCACTGAGCTGTTCTACTGAGCTACTATCTATCCTGGCTTTTATAACCCTTGGGCTGCTAAAGGATAGGCGTGAGCCTGCAAAAAACATGAGCTGCTTGGTCATCAGCTCCACTGGAGCCCATAACCTTGCATATCATCAAGAGTTTATATGTGTAAGGACATGGGTACTTGTAGGAAGGGTCCGCTGGGGTTGTACCTATTTGATGGACATATCCCTATTAGGAATCTGGATAGGAAGACCTAGATCTATAAAGAACATAATCCAGCAAATTGCTGAGAAGGTCTACCCCATGGTGCCCTTTTACATTTTAAGAAAGCAAGGACTACGCAAAAAGTCTTTGGACATGTAATGTCTGTGTGTCATTTGGAATGTCGTGTTTAGAGTTGACTGTCACATCTATACTGGCCTAGCCGGGTATGTTATTGACCAATGAGATAAATCCTTTCATTCAGTGCAGACATTTTAAGGTGCATTACATGACAAGTGGTCCCCATCATGCTGGCTGTTATTAGTTCTTCTGAATGCAGCAAAAGCTCCCCATATTAAGGATCCAAGAACCTCAATATACTTATGCATCAGGAATGTAGCGTTTAGGGTCTATAGAGCTGTGTCCTATACTTATGACATCAGGAGCTTAATTCAAAACATCCTGGGATCACAACCCCAGCGATCTTAGTGTAGGCACATATCATAAGGCCTGGCCAGTCTACCCTATCTAATGCAGTGGTTGCAGGCCTGTCAGGAATAGTGAGTCCTGGGATCACTTAACTGTTCCTTTCTTTTCCAGTACTAAAATCACTGCGATCTTAGTGAAAGAATTGCATAGTGGTTTCACCTGAGTACAAGAGCACTTACAGGGAACACTCCTCATTGAAAGAGTGAATAGCCTGCTGCATATACATAAACAGGGGAGTCCTTGAGGGCCCTTAGGCCTACTCATGCGTTAAGGGCACTCTAAGGTAATTCTTCCTTCTCAAGTTTTAAAGTGAAGTCCTACCCCACTCCCTTTGGTATCCTCTTGCTGCAAGCCAGACTCTGTCTTCGGGGAATTGGATCTGTCTCTCTCTATTGAGGTAAGATAATTTTATTTTATTCTGATTGGACATTTGCATTAAAGTTACCTTATTTACAGATGGAATCTAATATATTTCTTAGCCCATATGGGGATGGGGAACGGTGGTATAACCACTCTTGTGAAGAAGAGTGACTCCACAGCTATTCCTTTATTTTGAGACTCTTACCCCTGTGCCTAGTCAGTACTTCTTGGAATAGTGTAGGAGGGCTGAGGCTAAGATCGATGCAATCTTAGTGCTGGCTAGGAAATGTGAACGCAGCCTGATCTTAAGTTCACTTAATAGGATAAGGTAGAATAATTCCTAAGATCGCTGGGGTTGTGATCCCAGGATGTTTTGAATTAACCTCCTGATTAAGTTAGCGGTTTTAGGGAGGGTTGCCACTTACAAGATGACATTGTGAGTGGTGTGAATTTTCTTTTGATGTAATTGAAGGCTGTTTAGTTCCCATCTGTTCAATTATTGATATAAAGGTCAAGTTATCAAAATAAGTGTGATTACGTTACTGCCTTATAACAGCAGGAAACACTGTTAGAATTCTGATATCTGATGTCATGAGTCCATGGTAGGTGTCGTGGTGTAATGGTTCGTATTGACTTATATGTTGGGTGGCTCTTTGGCTCGCTTACCACTAGAAATACCAACACAACACGAGTAGTTCGGGTTGGGCAAAGCCCCAGAAACCCCTACCTCTCGGGTAGGACTTTATTAGATCTCTTTGATAACAAAGTACTAGCGTCTGGACTGGACCATGTCCAGTCCCCTTCTGCCGCTCGTCCGGCTCCTTAGTAGGAGCTGGACGCGAGGCATGGTGCTGCCCCCTCTTGTACCAACGAGGTATCGCAAAGCGACACCTAGCTAGCATAGAAGGAACAAGCACCACACGAACACGTCTCTCGGATGAACGGCACTAATATATATACAATGATGCCGGCCCCTACACCGGTATCCCTGTTCAAGTGATTGTAGTTGATTATAGCTGTGGTACCTTCTCCTTCCTTTTTATCAATATACATATCAGAGTATTATATATAAATAACTCACAGTCACCCATTACCATATGTTGCTAGAAGATTCACCTTTCATGTTCAGTGTATGCACTGGTATACATTCTAAAAACTGAATCTCCTGCCCATCCCTAACCCTCCTGATGTAGTAAAACACCAGAGTCACTTTGTATCTGTCACATTATACCAGCGGTAGTGCTCTACTAGAATATATTACTGTTGATAGTTTATTATCTCTGTGAATGTAAGATATGACCTGAATCACATATTGGTGCTATTTTTCCTTTTTGTGATATTAATCTATGGATGTTTGACTTGAATCATTGGATGTTTGGCCTGTCTCTTTTCAGGAAGAGAAATTGTATATCCTATTAGAGTCATTTCACCAGTAATAGTATCTCAATACACACAACGTAAATGTAATATTCAAGCTTTTGGAAGGATTAATTGGCAGAGATAGACATAAAAACACATAATATCGCACTTCAATAAGCACCTCAATAAGCAGTTCCTTCTAAATATTGCATCTAAGTAGGTTCTAATATCAAAATGGGCTTGGTAATTGTGAATTGTCAGAACTAGTAATGTTACACCCATACTATGTGTGGGATCAACATCGATGTTAAAACTTTATGTGATGTGTGTAGCTCACTATGACTATTGTGTGATGGTTTTAGGTAAACACCCATAAGAACAACCCCTAATAGTTGACCCAGACTCCAAGTCCTTTGATGTGTCCACATGACAAACCGGATTCCCCTCACTACATTCATCTACAGCTGTTCCCTCAGGCGGTCAGGACTAGTGTGCAGCAGTGAAGGGTGTGGCAGGCTATTGAATGGATCTGTAAGTTGAGAAGCACAGGGTTTTGCTGGAAGGACTCTACAGTTGAAGCGACTTAATAGTACTAAGAACTGAAAGGAAGAAGGGAACTTAAAAGATATTCCCCAAAATCTTTACAGCAGGCCAGTGGAACTGAAGGGTGCTTCTCAAAGGTGCTATTTAACATGATTGAAAAATGCCCTGCACATGAAATAAAGATGTGAAATGTAAGGAACCTTTATCTACTCTATTTTAAATCTGAAATTAATGTGTAAAATGGTTGGCCGGTGATGCACAGGAGGTAAGGAAAGATGAAGGCTGATGCATGAATGCAGTCCGGGAGAGTGGAGAAAGAGAGAGTAATAGATGTTTAACGCCATTTCGACAGCTAAGGTCTATTCATGGCGAGAACTACATTACACAATTTCACAGAGGAATGTGTTAGTGCCTGCGCATATGTGTACCACACAAATCTGAGGGGATAGGAAAAAGGAGAAATAGACCCTTTTAAGTGAGCTAGGGAAGCCCTCGGGAGAGTGGAATATCCTGCAGGAATGTATTCCTTTAGAAATATGATAAAAGGAAATTAAGACTCTGAAAGGTTGAAATGATAAAATGCCAATCCAAAGCCTACCATTGAAAGCCTGCACCCACACCACTTAAAAGGGTTGTTAAGCTAGATACTGACAAAACTGCGAGATACTGACAAAAATGTATAGGTTTGTTAGCATCTTGCAACCATCAGGCTAGATACTGACAAAAGTGAGAGATACCGACAAAACATGTCCAGATGGTGACAAAAAGGGTTATTGTCACCATCTCACAAAACCATCAGGCTAGATGGTGACAAAACTGCCTAATAGTCACAAAACCCCTGTTTTTGTCTTTAAAACCTATATTATTTGCATGGAACGGGTGGACATCTTTTAATAAGGTGACAAAAAGTGACAAATGCCACTTTTGGGTATTTTCCCACTAGAATTTGTGTGAAAAAAGGTGAGATAGTGACAAAAACCATTTTGGGCAATTTTTATCTAAGAGATTTATGTTACAAATCTACAAGGTAGTGACAACAACCACTTTATAATGTTTCCCCCCTCAAATTTGTGTTAAAAAACCTTGAGATAATGACAAAAAACATTTTTTATCTATTTGCCACTAACTTTTGTGTGAGAAAATGGTGAGATAGTGGCAAAAGCCATTTTTGGCCAATTTTCATAGAAAAATATATGTTAGAAAACTACTAGATAGTGACAAAAGCCACTTTTTGGCATTTTCCCATTAAAATTTGCATGATAAAAGGGTGAGATAGTGACAAAAACAAATTTTGGGCAATATACATCTGAAAATTTAAGTTAGAAAGCTGCAAGATCGTGACAAAAACCAATCTTGAGTGTTTTCCTACTAAAAAAATGTGTGGAAAATGGTGAGATAGTGAAAACTGCGAGATGGGGACAAAAACCTGTTTTTATTATTTTACAACTAAAAATTTTAATAAGAAAACTGCGAGATAGTGACAAAACCATTTTCATCTATTTTTCCACTAACTTTTGTGTGAAAAAATGGTTAGATGGTGACAAAAATCATTTTTGGGCAATTTACAATTAAAAATTCATGTAAGAAAACTACAAATTAGTACCAAAAACCCTTTTTTTTCGTGTTTCCCACTAAAATTTGTGTGAAAAATGGTGAGATACAGACTAAAGACATTTTTGGGCAATATACAACTAAAAATTTAAGTAAGAAAACTGCAAGATAGGGACAAAAACCTGTTTTTATTAATTTACAACTAAAAATTTTAGTAAGAAAACTGCGAGATAGTGACAAAAACCATTCTTGGCCAATTTAACACTAAAAATCTATGTTAGAAAAATGTGAGATAGTGACAAGAGCTATTTTTGGCCAATTTACAACTAAAAATTTATGTACGAAAACTATGAGATAGTGACAAAACTTTTTTTGCCAATTTACAACTAAAAATTTTAGTAAGAAACTTTGAGATAGCGACAAAACCATTTTTCATCTATTTTTCGCTAACGTTTGTGTGAAAAAATGGTGAGATGGTGACAAAAATCCCTTTTGGGCAATTTACAATTAAAAATTCATGTAAGAAAACTACAAGTTTTTACCAAAAGCCCTTTTTTTCGTGCTTTCGCACTAAAATTTGAGTGAAAAATGATGAGATACAGACTAAAGACATTTTTGGGCAATATACAACTAAAAATTTAAGTAAGAAAACTGCGAGATAGGGACAAAAACCTGTTTTTATTAATTTACAACTAAAATTTTTAGTAAGAAAACTGCGAGATAGTGACAAAAGCTATTTTTGGCCAATTTACAACTAAAAATTTATGCAAAAAAACTGCGAGATAGGGCATCAGCCACTCACAATATTCAGGGCTTCCCTAGCCCACTTAAAAGGGTCTATTTCTTCTCTTTCCTATCCCCTCAGGATGTGAGTGGTGCACATATGCGCGGGCACTGACACATTCCTCTGTGAAATTGTGTAATGTATTTCTCGCCATGAATATGACCTTAGCTGTCGAAATGGCGTTAAACATCTATTACTCACTCACTCACTCACTCCACACCATGAGCCTGGTTTGATAAATGTGTGGCCAGCCCACCACTCCCTTCTTCTGGCTACATGTGCCATCCATAGGAGGAGCCACTATATGAAAGGTGATCCAGCATGTTGTGAGTGTCCCTTTACCTGCTTCAACTGTGATGGGGCCTCCTGAGGAGTTTACCTTTCACACCAGGCATTTTGTGTTTGGGAGAATGGGGCTTAACCATTCACGGCACTAATCCTTCAGGAGTGCATGAATTGCTTACAGTTACATCGATGCAGCACTGGCAAGTCAATTGTCATGGCATCATAATTAAAAGCAAACATCAGAGTAAAGCACTGGACCTCCCTTTGTGAGTTAACCCATTTAGGGCTAGCATCGACTAGAGTCGACACCATGGTAGGCCTAGCATCAACTATAGTCAACACCATGGCAGGCCTAGCATCGACTAAAGTCGACACCCATTATATAAGATTAGTATAGGAATTGAAAATAGGCTCGTCCTTTAGGAATTATACTTTTTTTGGAGGGTCCCCATGGGCAGGGCAATAGTTTTTGCTCTGACCTTAAAGGGTTAAAGATTGATGGTGTGAATTGGATGCAGTGCATGGTAGAGTTTGAACATGTTTCTCATTGCCCTCATTGGCAACTGCCATTGACTACTACTTTATCTGTTACCTTAGTTGGGTCCCTTGATGGGGGGTCCCCCTGTCCCATGTCGACTTTAAGAAATTGCCATGTCTCCATGTCGATTTTAAGAAAAGTCCATGTCCCCATGTCGATTTTAAGAAAAGATCATGTCACCATGTCGATTTTAAAGAAAGGTTCATGTCCCATGTCGCTAAGCCAAAAAAGGCCCATGTCGCCATGTCGATTTAGGTGTCTAGAGTCTGGAAAGACCAGCATAGTGATAGGATACCAACCGAAGCAGGCTGAAAGACAAGGCTTCCTGCCCGAGATTAGTGATCAAGCTAACATAAATGCTTTCAATTCTATATACACATTATACTTCTTGCTTTTACTTTTATGCACAGCTGTGGTATACACAGATGTTAATGACATCCTTTTACCATTTACATTTTAGGTCCTCTTTACTATCTGCCACTATCCTGCATCTTACTCTAGATATCTCTGGCTTGATCTGAATGTTTCTCACTGAGTCTCCTCTTTCGAATGTCTGTCAATATTGTGTTAGCATCTCAGAAATATTCTTTTGTGGAAGATGATGACATGAATATAATCACACTCTTAGAGTGGCTAGGGAGGTGGTATCATGGGAAACTGTGTCTTGGTACATTTATACACTGAGGTATACAGACAGCTGTGGTTGGCATGTCTACCACATATCATGTGAACCATAGCAGTTGGGCCTGAGGGATAGGGTCTACCTTAGTGGGAAGGTGTCGACTGATAGAATCACACAGAGGTAGATAGAGGGCAGTGACAACTTCATGAATGAAAATTGAATATCATTGGTTTTCATTGTAGACGTATTGAGCCAACTGCAATTCATACTTCCCATGGAGAATGCCTTAAAATGCACTATGTTTGTTGTTATGGGTCACTTAACTGTTTCACTACACTAATACATAACAGAAATATTTGCTGTGTTTTCGAGAAATGCAAAGTGAATGGACACCGCAAGGAAAAATATGGCTCAAATCCTTTTCTGTAGAGTTCATCTAAGGCATAATTTCCCTCGGTTGTCACAAATAATGAGTTGGATGATGTAGATAGAATGGAAATATGATTAACCCTGTAAATCATACATATGTGTGTGTGTAGATCACTGGTGGGTTGGCTTTCATCTAGTCTGTAGACTAACAGATCAGTTTAACATTGGGCTGCTCTACTGAGCTACTCTCTATGCTGGCGTTTTAACCCAAAGGCTACTAAAGGACAGGGGTGAGGCCATGATCAGGTTGCAAAAAACATGAGCTGCTCGGTCATCAGCTGCCCTTGAGCTCATGTCCATGCATATTATCAAGACAGTGTATATATGGGTCAGGACATGGGAACTCGTGTAGGAAAAGTCCACTGGTAGTCAGGGTCAGTTTTCAGAAAATCAAACTTTGTAAGGCATTTCTAAGTAGAATTCGTATATAATTATGTGTCAGGACATGGGAACTCGTGTAGGAAAAGTCCACCGGTAGTCAGGTCCAGTTTTCAGAAAATCAAACTTTGTAAGGCAGTTATGAGTAGAATTTGTCATCTGGTTGATTCTACACAATTTGGGTATGCTGAATCCAAATCTGCCAGTGGCGAAAGATGACGGAATGAGTTATCACTCAAAAAGGAGTCACCATTGATGACCAATCATGGCGACAGATGACGACAATTTGCTGGGTAATGTCTGTGTTATTAGACTTTTGAAATCCAAGATGGTGGCCATTTTTCAAGATGAAAAATTCAAGATTTTTTATATCAAATATGACCAAAACCACACCCATAAATCTCACTAATTATTCACTAAAGGCCATAACTAGACAATAATGTCGCTATGACCCTTATAATATCACGCCTGATGAGACATTTAGTTTGAACCACACAAAATAATCCCACTTATGGGCCAACATCTCTGTGAAATCCACCCATACCATTATCAGAAGTTTAAACATCTGCTTGGAAATTGTACCAACTAGATAGTCACTCTCCAATCATATCATTGGAGCAAAGCCTCACTCTGATCTTGTGTACTGGTCACATGAACTTTGAGCTGCCCCCTGATTGGCCAGCTCATTGGTTGTCATGGTATCAATAGTGGATGCTTAAAGTCAAACTTGACACTTTGTGGTAGCGTTCAGAAGGGTGCACACACACCGCTCTTCCCTCATTTTTCAAGATGACCACCCAAATAAGGAATCAAAATGTGTTACTTGCAAAGCAATGGATGTACTTCTTCAGTTAACTTGAGCCTGGGGTTAACTTCTATGTTTCTAAGCCTGCTGAGACTGATTATGTAGCTTAAAATAACTTAAAAGATAATAAAATAGCGTAAAAATAGGGGTTTGACATATATTTAACTACTAATAGACCCAATCAGAAAATATGTTTTTGTCATAAGCTTGAGTTGTGTAGACTGCTTCATATGGTGACAAATAAACTTGAACATGAATTTGCTGAGTTCTCAAATGTCACTTCTCATGGTTGTATGGGGGCCAGCTCTGGCTGTAAGTCCATGGTGGTAGGCCATCTGCCCCGTTCCGGTTGCACCAGCCCCCAGGGGCTGGTCAGCCGGTATAAGCTGCCCCCTTGTGTATTATACCGATCCAGATGTAGGTGGAAGGTAGAGAATGTCAGACGGGGAAGTAGCTCAGCGGTAGAGCTTCCGCCTGCAGGTTGGAGGGTCCTGGGTTCGACTCCCGGTTTCTCCAGGACATTTTACGCCGACCACTACAGTTGTTTTATTAGACTTTTGAAATCCAAAATGGTGGCCATTTCTCAAGATGGCTACTCTAGTTAGAAGTCAAAGCTTGTTTCTTGTACAGCAAGAAATGTAGTTCTTCAAATAACTTTGTCCTGGTCAATTTCCATGTTTTCAATCCTGCTGAGACTGATTATGTACCTTAAAATCACTTGACCCTTTAAGTACAAGCACTATAGTTGCACCATGGTAGCTAGTGTCAACTATAGTCCACCCCGGTAGGGCTAATATCAACTTTAGTCAACACACATCATATGGGATTTGTTCAGAAATTGCAAATAGGCCCATCCATCTAGATACTACAGTTTCTTAGAGGCCACTCCCATGGCCAGGACACTCATTGTATTTCCCCTCTGTGCACATGTGCAGTAGAGCCCATTTGGTACAATTGCTCTGTACAACTAAAGGTGTTAAGAGGTGTTGTGGCTGTGACTAGGGCTGTGTGTGATCAGGATTTCCTCTCAGATTGTACATCATAGTGAATCATATGCATGATAAACAGATGAAATTCTGTAATATAAGAATATAAAAGATTGAATTTGTACAAGAGAGGCTACTCCCAGTAGGCAGTGATAAGGAACACACACAGTTCAAAGACTCGTTTCAGAAGAACTTAATATCAACATTTTACAAGGTGTTCAAAACGTAGGAAAAGATTGACATATCTGTGAGGGTTTAGTCATTATCTTAATTGCCCCTTCTTTTGATGGACTATTAAAGAAAACTAGCTACCCCAACAGAAATGGCATGCTGCAAACATTGGCATGAGAGTGTATAGTCTAGACCTAATAATTGTTGTTCTTATTTTAACACAGATTGATTCAGGTTCAGGTAATATATATTCAGTGAGTATACATAAAACTTGCAAACCTCTCATCACTATCTGGTCATTAATGATACAGCAGGTTGCTTATCCAAATGTGATTTCCTTTTCTGTGCAAAACAGCTTTTCACCTGGGAGAGCTTAAAATAATTAGGAAGAGCCTAATACCAAACAATATTCATAGTTTACTCGAGGGCTAACTTGGTATACCATTTGACAGTACCTGATTCTCAGATAATCCAATGGTCACTCCCTAATCTTGTCTATGCAAATCATGCACTACTCATTGCTTTATTCTCCCCACATAATGGCAACTTCCACTGATCTATGTTGACAGGGGTGAGAGCCACATTCATCTTAAATTACATTTTGTGGTCAAAAAGTTATGATCAAATCATCTCTGTTCCATCTCTAACATTTCATACTAAGAGACTCCTTCCCTCTGATTCTGATGATTGCTTACAGTGATAGTCTATGAGCTCTCTGATTTGAGAAAGGGTTCTGATTAGGATTGGTGTCCTTGATTGTTGATGGTTAAATCTTGCTGTTCTTGTTGACGGTTAAGTCACCTAAATGGAGTTAAAAGAAATTCACTTCTGTAGGATAAGAAATAAAAGAAACTAATCGACAAATAAGGGATCTGCATAGTTCTATTTACAGTAAATTGCCTGAGCCAAGGGGGAGCACTTATATGTGTAAACAACAATCCAGCTAGTTGTTTCCCCATTCACACATAAAAGATCCCTGGCTTGCTGAGTTGCACCTGAAGATGTGTCACAGGTCTATGTCATCTACTTCTATCAAACATCTTTATGATAAAATTACAATTTCAGATTGCATCAATTTAGTTTATATGTCAAACGCCTAGTTCCACAGTTTTGAACTGCTCTAAGGTAAGTTTTAGCTAAATAATCAGCCTCAGCAGGCTTGGAAACATAGAAATTGACTTCAGGATCAAGTTAATTGAAGAACTACATCCATCCTATCCAAGAACCAAGTTTTGACTTCTTATTCTGCCAGCCATCTTGAGAAAATGGCAGCCATCTTGGATTTTGAAGGTCTAATAACACAGACATGTTACGTGAACTATGAGGACTCAACATATTCATTTTGCAGGCTTATGGGTCATTCTCATGAACTGTTGGCAAATGGCCTGAGGGTGACCTGAAAAGGGCTAATTTTTAGATCTATGAGCAGATAAAAATCCTTTTGTCTTGAAATACTATGGGTCTTGTCCTACTCATATACCAAATTGGGAACATCAACTCAGAGAACTTTGGCTATGGCACCTGGCTAAAGATACTATATTAATTATTGTAAGACTGCATGAGGCGTTGACTAACGCATTTACTATTTTAGGCACTACAAGGGTTTATTTTCTATAATCCAGGTATGTTATACCTTTGGAGTTAGTTACTCTAGGTAGGGGAGAGGCTATGCCTCATATACACAGAATTTTCCTTCATATTATCATGTGCTGAGTTGCTCTCTTTATATATTCTTTATACAGGTGGAATCGTGCTATCCTTCTTTGGTTAAGAGAATAAAGTAATCATTTTATTATAATGTCTTCCAAATAGGTACACAAAGTGGAATTCCACTAAAAGATTTTAATTCTAACATGAATGTATAGAGAGACTATCCAATTTCCAATGGTGGGTGGGTCTTGGACCTTTTGCACTCTAAATACCTGTGAAATAGCTATAAAGATGGGGTTCATAAATGCGTTAGTCAACGCTTCATAGACTATACAAGAGCAGAATTTACCTAATTTTCAGAAGTAGGTAAGCTATTCTTTTGCTTATTATTCAATTTTTTTTTACAATTCAGTATCTTTGTAATTATTCAAAAGTGCTGACTTCAGATGGTATGAGGGACTTAGTTTTCAGTTAGGAGTGCCGTTGATATGCAATCTATTTCAATGATGATTATCACTATTACAATGGTGATATTTCAAATATATCAATATTCAGAAAAGATTGAAATCATAGGACAAAAATGAAAGGACTGGTAGATTATAATTCCATTCCGACTCCTCAACTCCTGTATGAGTACTAGTGACAACTGATCCTCATCCTAGGCCACTTTTGAGACCTGAGGTATTTTCAGCCACCAGGTAGTTGACTCATGAATATTCCATATTATCAATGGACATGGATTCCAAAATTGTATTTGGCCATAATTCTGGTTCTATTTGGGATAATTTTGATATTCTTTCACGATTTAAAAGAGCTTGTGCTTGTGATAGAGGCTCATATCATATTTTATCAATGTAATGCTTTAGTCAATGCGATAATCATGAGTCCAGAAATGCTGATACATCAATTCTATTGGTATCAATGACACTCCTATTTTCAGTACCGGTATATACTCAATATCTTCGCTGAAAGGAAAGTAGGAAACAAGTATCTAGATTGCACTATTAATATGGATATTAAACACTCATAAGCAGTATAATTTAGCTGTTGGTTAACATCACCCACTGTACCATGACCATTTTACTTGAAAAACTGTGTACAGCAGACTTATCTTTTATTTGTTATTTTCCTGATGATGTGGCAATTCATGCATCAAATAATTACCACAACATTACAGCTGTAAGCTAACCTCATGTATAGAGGGACTTTGACTTTGAAGGGAATACATTGACCTACCTAAACACAATTTAGGTGTATCTTTTTCTCTATATAAGGTAATACTTGAAAAGCCTGACCTATAGCCCAATTGTGAGCATGTGGTAAACAATTGACTTCAATTATAAATAGACAGCAAAATTTCCAAAAAGAAATTGTATGTAGTTGACGGTCTAAGGTAGTTAGATATATACAGAGCACTGGAACTGTGTAGCTGTACATAACTTTATTGCGTTAGTCAACACTTCAGAGAGATTAAAGTGTCTGTCAACATAACACACCATGCTGCATGGATTTATGCCACCCATTATCTAGAGGAACTCTCTTGTTTAAGTATTTTGTTCTATTCATTGAAAGAGATCATTTATGTGCAAAATAATGATGTAAATGCACACAGCATGGGTGCTGTGTACATATTTCTTCTTTTTTATGCGTTAGTCAACGCCTCAAGAATTTTGCTGTTAGTCAACATTACATGCAATGTACCTTGGATCTATTACCTTATGTATGTATAGCAAATCTCTCTCGTTTCAATATGTTATTTACATTATTACAAAGAATATTTATGTGTAAAATGAAAAATTAAATATGCTTAACATGGGGGATGTAGAGATATATAATTTTGTTTCTGGGTTAGTCAACGCTTCGGGAATATTACACAAATATTCCATGAAAATGTTTGATTGGCTACAGAGGCAAGTGTTTTCCATATTTTCCCAATTCCTTTTTAATACATATGTGTATAGGTAGAAAGTGTTACATAGTAACCTCTAGATGACATTTATTGTAATTTTGGCAAAAGCTATAGGGGTTCTTTTTTCATCCATTTATGCGTTAGTCAACGCTTCAAAAAACTACACAACCTGTATTTTAGAAACTAATGAGAGGTTTAAAGCACTCCAGCATTTCATTCATTGTTAATCTATGTGAAAATAATGAAATTTGCTTTATTTTCTTTCCTGATTACATTTTTTTGTGCCATACATCATTCTCCTACTAAGGAAAAATAACTGAAAATATGCTATTTCCACCTGCTTTTTGTTTCTCACGCAGTTAATATTGTCCATAGAGAGGCAAAACTATATACCCAAATGTAGCCAAACATGTTGTGGACCTGATAGAATCAGTCAAAATCAATTGAAAGCAATCCTCTCAGATTTATAACATAACAAGGCTAAAATGCTGATCTGCTAACAGTTCATGAGAATGACCCTTATATCACTGATTGCAGTAGTATAAATTACCTTACATCTGCCCATATCTGAACATTTTAGGGCAAAAATGGCAGCCATTTTGTTTTTGCAATTTTTGGGGTAAACGTGAAAATCTGAAATGTCATCTGACAGATTTGAATTCAGCATACCCAAATTACCCTAATCTAACTCTCAGAACACTTGTACCTATTTGATGGACATGTCCCTATTGGAAATATAGGGAAATAGACCTAGAGCCATTTGAAAAATCCTCCAGCAGATTGCTGTGGAGGTGTACTCTATGGTACTACACTTAGCAAGACGGGGAGTGTAGTGTTAAGGATATACTTTCACATCAATGTTATATTTTATGTATCAGGTTAATCTTTCGAAAACTGTCCACATCTACAGGTATATTTCTATTTGTATAATGAAGTCATACTGTCAATAATACATAGGCAAAGGAACATCCATGTGGGTCTGTCTGACAGTTATCTCACACACAGTGTTGCTGTGTTGCAGGAGTACAATGCGGCAGCAACACAGCAAGACTTGCTACAAAAAGGGTACTTACTTCCCTAAAATAAATTCCCTTTTCGCAGATCCTGTCACAAATAGACCCAATCAGACCCACATGACTGTTCCTTTGTTTTTTCCATGGTTTCTCAAGGAAATACAATGTTATTTTAGCTTATATCACGGTCTTATGCATTGTGCACATCGCCATTTTGAAGCTATGACGTCATGAAAGGGTCATGTGACCAGGACATACAATATGGTATATGCCAATTGTACTGCACGCCCCCACTGATATGAAACTCCAGTATCTTGACGTACTTTAATACCGTGAGATAATCTATTATATTGCGCATCTTCACTTAGAAGATTATGATATGAGCAGTATTTTCTTTCATCTAATCAAAGGCTGTTTAGTTCCCCTGCGTTTAATTATTGCTATAAAGGTCAAACCATCAATAACTGCAGGGCCAATTGCTAGAGTTGTGATATTTGATAGTCATGAATGAACCCATTGTAGGTTTCTTGGGATCCCCTTTCAATATCTTAAGTGAGTGTAGCTGATTATCCCTCCTCCCCTTTTATCAGTAGGTATACACATCAGAAGTATTAGATATGAATAAATCACCATCATCCATTTCCCCTATGCTTATAGAAGATTCATGTTTCATGCTCAGTGTTTCCATCTAAAAAGTGAATCTCTTGCTCATCCCTCACGCTACTGAATCCCTGCAGTCTGACTTTGTATCTGTCACATTATACCAGAGGTACTGCTTTACTAGAATATATTACTGTTGCTACATTCAGCCAATCTAAATGACATGTACTGAGCACATATTATGTATTTGGCTTACTGAAATAACCAATCCAGGCGCTTTTACTTAAATCTTCCTTATTTCAGTAGTTCAGGATACACAGATGAAAGTCATTTGATGAGTTGTAATATTTTAATGCAAATACTTATACTCATCATGTCAATCAATACTTAATGCATGTGTAGAGGCATATAGTTATCTCAGTAGTGCCGTCTGGTGTGGCAGGTGAGTCCTGTCGCCTGGTGTTCCTGGGGTTCTGGATAGGTGGCAGCACCGATACGGATCTGTGGGACACCTGGCGACAAACCAAGGGATCTATATATAAAGCCCTGCGCTCACCTGCTATGTCAGAGGCCATATTACGTGTAACAACGTGTTTCCCTAACCACCATTTATAGGGTAACCAGAAGGTGTACTGAATAAACCCGTTGGCGTACACTCGGAATACTGTCTTTGTGTTTCTTTCGAAAAACAAGACTCAAACCTAAATGGTAAAACCAAAACCACTACACATGTAATATAAACGTATCTATATTCTAAAGGAGAAATGAAACCTAATAATGATGCGTTGATATAAAAGCTACTGATGGTTTCAATAAAAGCAGTTATCATTGGCCATTCTCGATCTCTTAGATGTCACGACAGGCTAGTATACCCATTCTACAGCACTTTGAGGAAGAATACTTCTAGATCTGGTAATTGCCCTCATCTAATAGATACAACACTGAATATCAACTGTCGTGCGTGTAGTTAGCCATTTCATTAAATATTGTGTGTGAGGGCTCGGGCAAACTCATAAAAGAAGAATCTCCAAAAATTCACCCAGATTCAAGATCCTTTGATGTGTCCACGTGACAAACCACATTCCCCCTGGCCACATTCATCTACAGCTGTTCCTGCAGGAGATGGTGGCTGAGGTAAGTGCTTGGTGGCTGGGTTGCTGGAGGTTGGGGAGTGAATCTGTAGGACATTGGGCAAGGGGAACCAGTTTTAACTGGGGGTTTGCTGCAGTGAAATGGGTCAGTATCTCTAAGGCAACTATAAGGATTCTCAATTGAATCCTAAACTGTTTTGTATCCTCTGCAGGCTATTGCAAAAAGATTTGGAAACGATTTTGTCGGAGGTGGTATTCCCAAAATGGAACTGACTGACCTCAGGGAATCAATTCCCTGTTGGGTTGCCAAAAGATAACTGGTCATAGAAGTAGTTTAGGAGTGGTCAGGAACTTGTGAATGCTTCCTAATCGAGAACCAATTCACAGACAGTTCCTTTCTCCAATTCCCTGGCCTTTTGACTATTGGAAGCATTCAGGTGGAATTAATCATGGAACCAGTTCCTCAACTTTTTGCAATGCAGTCTAATTCAGAGTAAGTCAATTCCATTACAGTATAAGGTGGGAATTGGTCTCCCTGGCTGGAGAATCGGGAGGAACTGGAAGATGCATTAGTTACAGTGAGAATTGAATTCCAAATCTTTTCGCAACAGCCTCCTGGTATACATTTAGGAGGTTACCCCCCTACTGGCATTCATGTTCCTGATTCCTTATAAATTGTTATTATGCTACGGGAAAAAGAGATTGCCATATATAGATTGTGTACCATCATGAAATGCTTTCATTATCTCATGAAACTGTACTACCCATGTATCAAAAGGACTATTTTAATGGTGTAAAGATTGCTAATACGCACATTCTTTACCCCTGGACATGATATGAGAATGGTTCTACACCTTTACACAAGTCTTTTTGAACAGTTTCCATCCGGTTAACCCTGGAGTAAGGACATTGAGGTGGGGGTCGGGTAGGGTAGGCAAGGCATGGAATAACATTGGCACCTCTACATTGCCTGTAAGGGGTCAACATCAGTGACCTTTTGTCTTTACTGCCAGCATGTGCTGACAACCTATACAGCCAAGGGAGGGCAGGCTGGGGTGAAGTGGGCGTTTTGGTGTACTGGGGATATTTGATAACTGTGGCAGTGTCGACTGGACTTGGACAGAAACGACCTATTATGGAGTACTTAACATGGAAAAGGAAAATACCTCAACCAGAATTGGATTCTGTATGTTTACATTTTATATGATCAATTAATTAATACATTAATGACAATTTAGCCTAGGAAATTAGGCTAAAGAATCATAGACTTTAACATTTTGCCTTGTAGCAGCATCACTAATACTAGGGATATCATTGACATCCCATTTTTGTCGATTCCGATTATCACGATTTTTGGTCTCTATTTTCCAATTCCCCCCCCCCTGATTTGATGATCCATTGGAAGTTGAATGTAGGAGCCTATGTATGTGTGTATATGGGAGAGGAGGTCACGGTGGAGAGGGGTAAGTTACACCACCACCCCCCTCCCGAAAATATTCCTGTAATTGAAATTTCTAAGGAACTTTTAGCAATGCAATCCTATTTTAGGCTACATTTATACATTAGTCGTTGAGGATTTTCTGTTTTCTATTTTAGTTGTTGAGAGGCTATTGCCCTAAAACCATTGTGAGAATGCATGATATCTATAGCTCATTGTATTAGTAACACTGTAAGCTTTAATTTGATAGCAAACATGTCTATACATGTCACAAGATATGATATGTTTCAGTGATAATTTTCATATTTTCTACATAAAACACTATAATATCGGTATACACTAATGCCGATACGATATTCACTATTTCAATAATGAGGATACTTCGATACTGTGGATAGTGATGACATCCCTAACTAATACTTGGATTCATAAGCTAAAATGATATTAGCTAGTTTTAGATGATGACGTGTATGGCAACGTGTGTACGCCTAGTGCAATGCTGGAGGATAAGCTGCATGTTGCTGTACACGTTACAAGTGACCAAATCCTAACTCACTATTGAGAGAATGCCATTGAGGGATATTACCCAGCTAGCACATGTGTGTTGGCTTGATGGGCCAATTTAGCTAGATTGGACTCTTGTCCCTAATAGTGACCAAAAACTCATTTCCCTGTATAATATTTTGTTCTTAAAGTGGTTTGACATCATCAATGGCACAGAAATGAAGTTAACACCTCCAAACATTTAGACCAAATCTGTTGCAGAGCTGTGGTATAATGGTAGGACTCTTGAGACGATGACAGAACCGTATTTTCACAATATGTCCCATGTGTAAGTTCTTTTGACCAACACATTCAGCCTTTGTCTTCATGCGTTGGTCCAAAGCTGATAGGTATCTATAGGCATTATAAGCTGATAGGTATCTATACTCAATTCACCAGATAGCGGACGAACGGGATGTCAACCTATTTGTGACATAACCAGCTAAATGGTTTGGGCAGATGTGTGTAAGAGTGACACAGTTGTGGGTCTGCTGAAAATGGGACACAGATTGGTGTGATATAATTGTTGGTAGCACCTAGATTACACTTACTGTGACCACATTGCACTTATGAGTGCAGAGGGTGCACTGAACTAATGACTCTGTGGTGGTTAAGTTAGATTAAATAACCATGATTCACCATGAAATGGGGATCTTATATCATGGGTGGAACTTGAGCTAATGTCAGTATACCCATCATACCGACTCAGGACGATAATCCAACAAGTGGCTCTCTGTGGCCACACTGAGATTCCTAATTTACTTGTTTTGAGAACATCTGTCTCTAGGAATTTATTTCAAAATACACTACTGCAGCCACAAGCCAATTGATGTGATTTAACCTCTATATCAGGAGGCTGATTTACCACTGTTTGAAATAGTCCCCTGGAACCTTTCTGTCCTACATTCTGTACCAGTGTAACGACTGAATGAGCAGACTTATCATGCAAGTATCATAAGGGGCGTAAAGCTTTTTGCAAAGTTTAAGTCTGTGATAATAGCTTATAATTGTAGAGGGAACCCACTACTAATTGAGAACGTGTGATGCTTATTTTGATAACCTTCGTGAGAGCATTATAAACAGCAGTTATTGCTCACATTCTGAATTGCCCTCGAGTGATGGCTTCCAGTCTTATGGAATTCGAAAGTGGGGTTGGTATTTGCCACTTGTAAATTGCCCATACTTAAGCATTGCCGCAGACACACACGTTCTCGTATAGTGATCTCATACCTCTTGAAAAATAATAATGTTATCCACAAATCATTATAAATTTTAGATTTTTTACGAAGTATAGAAAAATAAATTGCAGTGTTTGAAATCTATATTGTTATGAAACATTGCATGAAAACATCGCAACCTAAAGCCTATTTATCCTTCGAAAGACAATACCTTTCTAGCTTCAAGTGCAATGACACAAATATTTGATATGGTTATGGCTCATATCTCATGGCACCTCCTTGTGAACCACTTTAACTGAGATTTTTCTTAAAATGAATTCATATTCCCGAAGGTAAATCTGAAACACATCTATTTCTTTAGCTTGGCTTGGGGGATACTATTATAAGGCTGCCTACGGTATATGGCTATGGCTTCCATGACGGGCACCAAATTGGATGACATATCTATGACCTCTCTTGCATCGCAGGCTTCGTGTTGTTTGGAGAAGCTTGGCTAAGCCCCACAGTATATTGCACACATTGTTGTTCGCAAATTACATATGACAATACCCTGAAGTGACTTCATATCCCCATAACAGAAGCAGTAGGATATAG
Organism: Acholoe squamosa; assembly: GCA_949317995.1. Lineage (NCBI taxonomy): Eukaryota > Metazoa > Annelida > Polychaeta > Phyllodocida > Polynoidae > Acholoe > Acholoe squamosa. The sequence goes on from OX439037.1 coordinate 73,567,647, forward strand.
GCCCACCATTATGCTTTCAGTATGACAGATATAGGTCAGCAATGCCCTTTTTTTTGTCAATAAAAGATTTCACTGGCTTTTGGTGGTGCAGCTTTTTCCATGTGTGCGACTTATATGTGAGGTTAGGCGGCATGTACAGTATCATACAGAGTATTTCCAGTAGGCTTGTGTAAGGCTTGTGTAAGGTTATAGCTAGACTTGCAGGCCAGTGAGACTGCTGCCTTTCCTTGTTTGGACCTTAGAAATAAAGGTCCCAAATCATGACCTTACTGCCAGGGACCTTACTTACTAGGTACCCAGGCAGTATTTTCTTATGTGATGTCTGTAGGACGTAGTTTTATATAAAACATATGAAAACTGCTCCTTCAGGATCCTTTGTAGGCAAAGCTACATCTGAGAAATGTAGAAGTTTGGCTAATGATGCATGTAAGGAAATGAATGTTGAAGGTGGGCACTGACACTGAGATTAAGTTCCCTTAAAACCCTTCAAGGCCACATGATGCAATCTTCATACTTTCTGGTCAGTGTACACGCCAGCACTACGTTGGTATCTCATGCTTGGTGGGAGACGATTCTGCACGAATGCAGTCGTAGAAACTGGGTGCTCCAGGGCATTATGTATCGCAGCAAACAATGACTTAAGTTATTTGGTCTTTAAATGGTTAAACTGCTGTTTAACCCCCTTCCCCTGCCCCTTCCCCCCGCCATAAGCCCACATCCTCCCCTGACTGCACGTGCCATACATGAGGATGAGACACTGGAGGAAAGGTGATCCAGGGAGTGTCCTTTTCCCTCCCCCCACTCTGACTGGACTTCCTGGGCAGTGTGCCTTTCTCTGCAGGCTACTGTTAAGGCTACAGTTAGGTGTTTGAGTGTCTGTATATGACCTTTTTGTGGTCAGGAGAAGTGGCAATAATCCTTTAAGGTTGGTGAAATGAGTATTTTATTGGCAGTATTGTGGATCCATAAACCCTTTAGGGATCACACATGCAGGATTACAACATACCCAGCTTGATGCACCACTGAAGTGCTGGTGAATCTGCTCATCATTGGAGCCTTGCGCCGAAGCTTTGGAAGTGTATCAACCACATGTGGTTGGTATGATGCCTGAATTCATGTAGACAGTTACTTGCCAGGGGTACAACCATGCATTATGACCACCAATGGGCATGATGCACTTTCCATTATCCGCCGTTAAAGGTGCAGAGGTTGGCCCTGTGTGGTTAGGATGGTTAGACAAGTATTGATGCAGCACTGCCTGGTTACCAGGGCTGTGATTATGTACTATGAAGATGCAGTGAATAAAGGTGCAAAATGACCCCTGAAAAGGTTAGGGAATAGGGATGTGATTGGAGGTATGGTAGAAAATGAGGGGAACACCTCTAATTTCTCTCACTTCTTTCTCTCACTTGTCCAACAATCCATTATATGCATGTCAGCAGTGTCTGCAAAATTGACATACTTTCTTCCTTTTCTGTTCAGCTGCCATTCACTGCCACGTGCTTGATGGAGGCTTTTTTTCCAAAAAAGCCGAAAAGTGCTTTTTTTCATGGTAGGTATACATGATATTGTTTGTACTTCACTTCAGACACCCTTTGAAAGCCACTCACCACCTTAGAGTGAGAAGGTGCTCATTCTTCTATGAATCAAATTTGCTCTATTCACTTCCTTGCTCAGTCACACCTCACTACCTTTTCAAAGTCCTACTGCAAGGTCACCTTTTTAGTATTGAATCAGCACTTTTCATAGTCTTTCATAGACATCAGCTTTGGGAAACACATGAAGTGACTGTCCCAAATGTATAGTCACTTCTTTTTGGGTACTAGTAGATGGTGACCTGAAAGTGGACCCCTATGAACACATATCATGTGCCTCTGGCACGAAACGGTGAACTCAGAATCCCATAGTGGTCCCATTGAGATCAGTCCGTGATGCTAGAGGCACTTCATTTCAGCCAGCCTCGTTTTCAGATCCAATTAGGTCATGAGGTCATTACATCACACACAGTGATGGCCGGCTGGTGGCTGTAGTTGGCTGCCAGTGTGCAGTGATAGTGGGATTAAAACGATTAGGGATTAATAGTGAAGCAAATAATCATACTCCAAACTCTAATAGAACTAGAAACAATTTAAAAAGGGCTAAGGATACTGTCCCTACGCTGTCCGTCAATGACTAACGGTTGTCAGTTGGCTGTGAATCGGCGGTTTTGTTGTGTTGACATCCCTGAAATCACATGCCTCTAGCATCACAGACTGATCTCAATGGGACCGTAATGCTATGGGATTCTGAGATCACCGTTGCGTGCTAGAGGCATGTGATATGTGTTCATATAGGTGGAAAGTGGCCTCCTCCTTGTCAAAAACATCCTCCAGTTCTCTTGCTTGAATTAACACACATGTGACACATTTACAAACTAGACGTACTGAATTTCTATTTCTATTGCTTAAATACAGTTAAAACAATGCGTGTTGATATTAATCATATACACATGTCATACCTCTTGCTGCCATTAATGCAAAGATCGGTAAAAAGAGATGTCAACAGGATCTAGGATTATTCCTCCTATCTGGTAACTTCACTCTGTCTCTGTCTCTGGTCTGTCTGTGTCTGCCTCTATTTCTCTTTCTCTTTGTCGGTCTCTCTCTCTCTCTCTCTCTCTCTCTCTCTCTCTCTCTCTCTCTCTCTTTCTCTCTCCCTCTGTGTATATCTGTCTACCTATCTCTCTATCACTTCATTAGTTTCCATTTTCACCTATCCCAGACTGACCCTCTCCACTTCCTTTCCCTGTTCCTCTCTGTGATGGCCGATTCATGTCCGGCTTCCCTGTGGGCACATGGTGTGGCCGACTGAATAAAAACAATCACAAGACATCGGCACCGCATTAAGGACCCTCCCTACCGCTTTACACGAGGTCTCCAGAGGCTAGCCGGGCTACGTGGTGGGAGGGAAGGGGTAGGAAGCCCTAAAGACAGACAATCTTTGTCTATAGGCATGGCTGTGTCGGTGTAGGGGGAGGGGTTGAGGTTCTTTGTATGCTCAGTGGCATAAATTTACTTCTTGGCAGAGGAATTCTCCTTTTGAATATCATCTACTCTCCTATAGATGGTCCTACACCCCTTTCTTTTGTTTATCCCTGTATTGCCTGTCTTTGTGTTACCTTGGCGAGTCCTCTAGGGCTGTATAATGCTTCCAGGTTATAAATGATCACCATACTCTCCCTACAGAGGTGAATCGCCTCCGCCCTCTGTAAGATTAGCATGATGCGTGAATTCAGGTTAGTATGTATAGACTCGTCAGTGCTGCTCCCACGATTCATGATGTCAAAAGGGCATGGTGAATTAATGTACTTTGCACCATTCAGTGTTTATGGAAGATTGCATTGTGAACTATGAAAATTCATACCTCTTTTAAGCTACATTGTTAGTATCAGCATTGTGACTTTAAAGCATCATGTCGGCATTAAAGGCTTGAATCAAATACAATGTATCATCTGTCAAATTAGTAAGCACGGGGTATCTAGAATACACCATTAATTGTACCTTCGTTATATGCAAAACAAAGGGCGTCCAAATAATGGTCCTAGAGCTTACAACTTTGTGAAAGTTCCCCAAGCTTATTTATAATGAAGGTGACCGTCATCAGGCACTATAGACCTAACGCAAGTCTATGAACCAATGGGTGGTTGGGTGATGGGGCTTCACCCAACGTCCAACTCCTTGTCCGTCTGACACATGGTCAGTGCCAGCATTTGGCACAGCGTTGTGCCAGTCGTGTAGAGTAATAGTATTAAGTCGCCACTCGATTACACTAAATGTGTTTGACGTGCCCCAGAGGTGTGCTCACAGAGTGGCTATGAGTAGTATATGTCTCCGGTCGTTTGTTGCAGGCGACGCCTCCACATAGTTCTACGTGCTCACCAAGCCAGTACAGACTACTCACAACAGATTGTCGCTTCCGTATTAGTCATTAGAGGGTTGGTCGATCCAAAAGTCTTCAACTGTACTGTATATCCTCGCACGTAGGACGCACCTGGTACACATAGCGGACCTTTAGTTCTAAATCCTATAGGACTCCACCCCCCCCTCTGCCTATGAAATTGACTGATGTCTGCTAGTCTCTGCCCCTCCATATATGTTGATTTCCCCTGCTAATTGTTCTTAAATAACTGTTAGGTCATAGGGTTCATTTTTGCATGCATTTAGTCTAGGCTAAGGTTTTAGGATCTAGAAATACTCATCTGCATGAATTGGAAATGAATGACAGCATGTAATTTCTGTACTTAAATACCTTAGCAAAAGGTCATCCGTCCTGAATGCTCAGGCTTCCCCTGTGAAATCACCTCTTTCCAAGATTCTGATGATACTTCTATATTCCTAATACTTGCAGGCCCTTCCTCCTTCAAATGTACGATTCTTTTTTCAAACTAACATTAAACACATAAAATCTAAATTTCGTTTGGTCAGATGATACTTTTGTTCTTTCCTTTCCTACTCTTCCATAACCACCAAGCTGATGAAAACTTTTCAACAATTAACTTCAACACTTCATACCATCCTCCTACCTACTCAATATAGCACTACCACACATTATCATCATGACAGAAATCTCCTTCCAGACTTATTCCCTCCTACAACTCCACCTCCCCCACCATCCCCTCCTCTCTCTATGGGCGTATGTTCTTTGAGTAATGCCAGGCCTGCTGACTGGCACTTCAGGTCTGCTTACACTTATCGTTTTTAAAACTGACACTCCTGGGGCCCGGCGGCACTGATAGCTTAGAGGCTGGGAGGGAAAAGCGTTTAGATGGGCACCTCCACTGTTGGGGAGGGGGGTCGCAATGGTGGGACACTTGTCTACATCTCAAGAATGCAATGACGAAGTAGCTAGAGACATCTTAGCTGTCATGTCTATAAATTGTATTTTACAACAGGAACAAGGTGGGTTGGAGAATTTATAATGAATTAACCATCCCATCCCCCTCGCGCCCCCTCGCATTTTGCACACCTATGTTAAATCAATGGTGAGGATGGCACTAAGAATGACAGTGTTGCATCAATGGTAACAAAAACAAAGTTGAATCAACATCAAGAAGCTTAGATATACTATAGTAGGGGTCACTGAGAGCATAGCCTATGGGTAGGGTGTGACAGACCACCCCCTCTACCCCCGAATGAAACTAGGTACCCTTGTGTATTCAATTTTGTATTCGTGGTTTATGGAGATGTGGTATTCTTTTATCAGGGTGATATCAAACCCCCCTAGACCAGAAAAACCTGCCGAATCCAAAAGCTGTAATCACAATTCTCAGAAATTGAGACAAAGTACCCAAAAATGAGGTTTAATGAAGGAAATATTTTAAAGATGTACAAAAATAATATTCAAAATGATGAGAAGTCTTTATAGACACAACAATTAAATAATTGAACTTTGAGAAAGAAATCAATATGGCTAATCAAGATTGGCAACACATATGACACATATCAGTCAGTTGCCAGTCGTGTTTCAACATTCTGTGCCAACTGGGCTTTGCCTGCCCCTACAAATTTAATATGTCTACAAATCATTCTCCTTGTTTCCTACCCAATTTTGCATTCCCCATACTTTTCTTTCTTACTTTCATTCTTGCCTTCTTTCTCTTTCTCTCTCATTCTCGCCCTTAGCATTCTTTTGCTTCATGGCCCCCTCACACCATACTTTATCTATTTTTTTTTTTCTCAAAATATTTTGATAGTGATTGGTTGCAGATGTAGGAATGTATCACCAGCCACTATATAGAAGCAGTAAGATTGGACACTGTACCCCAGCCAATTAACACTAATGATATGAATGGGCTGATTGTTGTCCATCAAATTAAGTGAGTGACTTCATTGTCATGATTGTTAACATTGATTTTGGCTATTCATTGGTTTGATACTGGATTTCCGACATATCCATTAACCTTTGAGTCAGAAAAAAACCAGCTGTAAACCTCTTATCAAGGAGTTCTGAGGAATTTATTCTCCTTTTCGTGCATCAGAGACTTTAACAGCTTAAGATGCTTTGATGCTGGGTGCCCCTGTGGGCACACAAATATTGATTCAGCGTTCAACCCACGTTTGCAATATTTGCATATCAACAGTTGATTCAGGGTTGAATCATTTGAATTTGAAAGGTGACACAACATAACCAGATCAAGTGTGATTCAACTAACATCTATCAATTAGTGCTGATTTAGCATTTGTATTTCTATGTTGATTCATCATTGTTTAAATTCTGGTTTCAATGTTTCAACATTGATAGTTGTTAGGTGATTCTTGGTTGACATGTTGACTTGGCCAATGTTGAATCAACATGGAAATTGATATCAACCTTTACAAATCAATGTTGAATCAATGTTGAATTGAGAACAATATTTCAATGTTGATATGTCAACTCTTGGTCTGTTGTTGAAATGGCGATAGTTATCAAAACTGAATTGGAATGTTTGAAAAAGTGTTGAGGAAGTGTTCGAAAAGATATATCTTGTAGCATTTGTCTATAGTACCTTAATCTTGCCATATTTCCATATGATCTATTCCATATTTCCAATCATCATATCTTACGGGCCTACTGATATGAGAATCAGCTATACAGCAGTAAGCCGACACTGATGGCATGCCTCATATCTATTCTACAGCCAGTCTCACTATGTAATTCTGCAGCCCTATTCCATTTGGCATCACCTTTTTACTTGTCTTTTTATTCCAATAACCCCAGCTCTCATGGGCTGTGTCATTACTACAGCTGAAGAAATCATATTAAGTTCTAATCTAAAAAGAAATCTGATGTGGTCTGTCAAGGCGTCTTCCTGCCCCTAATCCCCGGCCCCAGTAGGTCCGAGTGGGGCGGGGCCACCCCGACTAGGCAACACTAGAGATTTAGCTTCGTTATCTCCCCATAAACCACAATCTGTGGATCTAGCATAAGGGAATTCCCGATACGCCACTATCACAGTGTGAAGACTGATATGGGTAATGCGTATCACTCATACCACAAATGCCACCATGCAGCTGAATGGGGGCATGTTTCCATTGGTTTTCATGCCTTTCTAAGAACTATTTGCTGTTGTGGAGTGTATTGTGAAACCACACAATCTATAACTAATTAGAACATCTACTGAGGGCTAGATTGTCTATATCAATGACTTGAAAATGTGTTATGGTATGGGTAATGCGAAAAAGTTTTTAAACAGCTGGTATGGGTAATGCATCAAGCTGGTATGAGTAATGCGAGAAGACCTTGAGCAGATACATGACTCGCTGCAGTATTTTTAGTGGTAGCTGAAGCCTCAAAATGATAACACTATGGTTATACAGTCAACCCTCTTCTTGGGGCCACCCCTCTAATGTGACCACCCCATCAATACGGCCATATTGTCAAAGACTAAACACATTTTCTCTTTAGTTCACTGTACAAAACTCACTGTAATGTGGCCACCCCTCTAATGCGGCCACCCCGCGCTGATGCCACCTTTTTTCAGTCTCGAAAAGCATTTTTCTCCCTCTAATACAGACATCTTGAAAGGTTTTTTTTTTAAAAAAACAGAGAAAGAAAAATAAATAACCTGCCTAGTGGCTGGATGAATATACAGAAGATAAGGGGGGCGCTTATAGGCCCGTTCATTTTCTTCCCCTAGAGAGGTTTAACCTCAAATAATAAGATAAACCCTCTACCATCTGATGAGCCATTGGACATCAAAAAGTGAGGGACACCCCGCCCCCATCCCAAAAGGAAAAGTAAAAAGACACATCTGACGAGATGTTGGACATCAAAGACTGATGAGAGGTTGGACATCAAAGACCGTCTGTCGCTTCCGGAGGTGCAGGAACCCTCCCCCCAAACACATGCAGTGTACACATCATTTACAAGGCGTGGATACTAACATTTTTGACCTTTGGCCATCTGGGCCAGTAATCTAGTACATGTATAGAGCAATGTATTTTCAAATTTTCTACTGGCAAAATGGCCAATTTCAAAGGAAATCTAGAAATATTCACTGGCCCGCAGCCAAAGCTACTGGCCATTGGCCGCCGGGCCAGTGTCAGTATCTACCCCTGTTTACCATTAGATATTTCCATTTAGCTCATGGATAACATAAAGGCAGCCCGACTTCGATCCAATCTTATAAGGCACACCTGACATATGATTCATGTATATCTCGGGTCTGATATCTACAGTACTGTGGTATGCCATAGGCATTCAGGGGAGACACTGTATACATGTCCTTGGTCCTCTTTTCCTCCAAGGTTCCCAACACCAGTCAGCCATTCAAAAACTAAGCATGTTCATCTTCAATATTTTCATGTTGTCATTATTTTATTCCATAAATCATAAATTAAGGTAAATGTATGAAGCTAAAGTAAAAGTAGCCTCTTATTCTGGGGTTTATGCTAGGTATTACAGCCACTGATTGATGCCCATATGACCAGCAATACATTACATATTATGTCCAGTAAAGAATTGGAATCAAACAGTGCAGTAGTGTTGAAATCTTACCTTTCCTTGTTAGTCAAAACAGCTGGCTGACATTTGTGGTATGGGTGATCCGCATTACCCATATCAGTGTTCAAACTGTGACTATCACTGTATAGTAGAGAGGTCTGAAAGGCTGAGAGCAGGGGGTGGAGGTATAGGGCTCAGTTCTGAGGTCCAGTGGGTCCGCCATTGCTTTATCTGGGACCTGGTGAGATAAGCACTGATAACAGGCAGCATGATGGGTACCAGGTGTTACATAATGTACCCAAAATTGTCTGCAGTGAATGGAAGGAATAATCTCATTGGTTGATAATGTATCCCGGGTCAGCCCTATAGTAGGGGGAAGGGTCAAGGTAGTGGTCTCAAATTGAGCTTAATAGGCACAGGTCTCATATGAGCGCATGTGCTAATACCCCATCTAAACATAACCACAGACCTCAAATAGGAGCAGGTCTCCTATAAGCACAGGGAGAATGGTACAATTAAAATTAATAAGCACAGGGGAGCTGATACGGCTCATTATGGTAGGAGGGAAGAGGAAGTGGGGATTAAGGGGAAGTATAGGATGAAGAGGGAGGATGGTTCTACATGAGATGAGGGGAAAGGGAGAAGGGGGGGGGGGTGAAAGAGAAGAGACGGGGAAAAGGTGAGGAGGTAAAAGATATGATAGGGGAGGAAGAATTAAGGAAGTGAACGAATAGGAAGATGCACAACGTTGAGAGGAAGTAATGTAGAGGTAAGAGAATGGAGTGAATTTGTGAGTTAGTGGATGACTGTTCCAATGAGTGAACTCAATCTCGGAGGTGAACTGCCTCAGCAAAAGGTGGTTGGTTGCATTAACATTGACAACCAGTTGATATTGTGTTAATGGTGTTGATCAACACTTTTTTAATGATCCTATTTCAATGTTTCACCATCACCATTTCAACATCCGATCAACAGTTGATATATCAACGTTGAAATATTGTTGATATTGTTCTCAACTCAATGTTGAGTCCATATTGATTTGTCAACATTGAATCAATGATATTGATTTCACTGTTGAAATGCAAGCATTGCAAATGATGCTGAATCAACATTAATTTGCCCAGTGGGAAGGTGAGAAAATAGACTGGAAAAAAAAAAGGGAATATAGCTAGCACATACCGTCCAAAATTGTATTCGAATCCATGAAGGACCTCGTAGTGCAACAAATGCATCTTGACCCAGGGGGCTAATACATCTCCACGTAGGTTTGGTTGATACTCCAATCTATTGCTAGCAAGTAGACAAGCCAGCACTGAATTGGCGCATCATGACGACCAAGGAAAAGGAACCTGGAGGCATCTTTGTAAGATTGAATCCCCTTTCCACAGCCTGCCCCTATGTTGGTGTCACATGGTATTGGCGGGAGGTTGGAAGCAGAGCCTATGGCGCCATCTTGGTGCAAAATGTCGTCTGCGCCAAGCGGAAACAGACGCTGGTGCTGGCGTCAGGTCGGCGTTCCATTGCTCTGCAGTGGGGTGTAAAACTAACTCTGACTGCCACACCCCTCAGCCAACCCCAAACCAACCACCGTGATAACATGCACACACCTATAACCCCTGCCACTCTGTACCTATGGCAAGCCATGTTGGTCAACATAGGAGAGATTTGCCTTTTTTCATATTAGGGAAGAGAAATGTTTGTTTTCTCAGACTAGTATGGCCCTAACCCACAAATCTAACTAACTGGCAAAGAAATCAGACAATACCCTGTGCAACTCATTTGGACATTTTAGGCCCCTTTTCATGCATTGCTGGCTCTATTTGACTCTTTGTCTTGCAGTTTTTTTCTGAGTTCCTGAGCTTTTTCTCCCCTTTTGTCATAGTTGGATCTACTTATCCAAGCATGAAGCAATGATGAATTAGTGATCTGACTATAGGGGAAATAGTTGTGTACTTCTGCAAAATTCTCTTTGGGTTATTAAAAAAAAAACTGGAAGAGAAAAATCATATTCTGGGTAGTGTAAAGGCTTGCCATAGTTGCACGTACTATGTGCGCTTCAACGACACCAGGTGGTGCTGCAACTAGTCACCTCACCGGAAATGACATCAAGTCACGTGACACGCTGGCTGCACACGCAGGCAATTGATTCCACATCCGCCTAGTTGTATAAATCTTATCTCAGGGTTTCTATTTCACCCCCGGCAGTTTTATAAGAAAGGAAGGGAGGACTGAAAAAATGAAAGTACATTACAGTGAAAAAGAGAGCCAGCCATTGACTGTCATTTGCCAGAGGTTCCTGGCACCGGAAACATTCCGACCGGACGGAATTAGCTGGGGCTGACCTCTCATAAAAAATGTAATTAAACTCATGAGGGGTTTCTTAAATGAGACCTTAAAAAGCAATGATTGCAGTTTTTAAGATAGTTCCTGTTTTGAATCATTTCCTTATATAACATCAGAGTTGTCAACAGCTTGGTCTGTTTTATCTCTGGTTGGTAGAATGGCCCCTTCAAAAGTTAAGGACTAATCCATGAGGTATATGTAGATACCTCAGGGACCCCTTCTTTCATTCAAGTATTCAGGCCACATGCGTCGGGCTGATTTGAGCTACTTTCTCCCTTCATATACAATGTATGTCATACTGTACGCGAATTAGTAGAGGTAAGGAGGTTATTTCTTCGCATACTATGATTGCTGTGATTCTTGTGCTATTTCTATGAGGTCTTTTGTACGATCTGAAAGTTGCTCAGAAATGACCTTCTGATTAATTTCTATTCTTTAATCTCAGCTCTTCGTAATACAGACTGTCAGAAATGACCTATATGAAGACCGCAAAATAGAAACTTTCAACTATTAACAAAAGCAACATGAACGTTTTGATATTATTCACATCGAACATTCAAAATTCCAGCCCGTATAAAATTTAGCTCATTTCTGGTCCATCTACATGGTGATTATAGGGTTTACCTGTCACTGAAAAAGGATATGCAGATGGAGGTTATCGCACGTCCCTTCTGTAATATTCTTGTTCAACAATGGTGAAAACAGGTGGCATACACCAGGGAGTTATCTCTAAACATGCCACGACCGCTCCTATTCAAATCGCAGTGGGAGCCTGCACATTATGGTGGAAATTGTTATCTCGTAACCCAGCTCTAGATGTATTTAATGACAACTGTCTCTAAAGAAATGTAACTTTGAATCTTCAGTGCTATCTTCACTTCTGCCTTTCGTTTTTGGAGATACCTTATTGACTATGCAAAGGATCACTGCCCTACAAATCTACTAAACCTATGTGATAATTACATCAGTGCCAATAGCGCACAGTAGTCATTGGATATCTTTCATTAATTTATGATGACTGGAGAGTATACAATAGTAGTGACTCTATGCAGTCGCAGGACCTTATGAAATGACCTCCCGGGGCATGTCATTCAGCAAATTTCTCTCTCTAACGATTGCAGGTTATACATATGAACTGCAATGGATATTGAAATGCATATTGACAAATCCCTACTCCACGGAAAAAAGGATTGATTAATTTGCACAGAAAGACTCTCTATACCTTTACATATAATCGTTATGTCGCTCTGTAATGACTCTGTCCATATTGATTTGTCATTTTGCACCTAATTGGAAAAGACAGTGAACATGGCTTACCTGTAGTCTTGCAAAATGTCAATCCGTATTGTATATCATCAGGGGGGCATTTCTCAAGTTGGTACAACTAGGCCTTCTCACGTCGTACTGCATTGCACCATGTGCTTCCAATTGCACTGTCTAGTCGCAAACGGGAGTTGTAGGACCGCTAGTCTATACCACTATAGACCTCAAGGGATTTCTCTCTACCTCCCTGGACATAGATAGAGAGGATGGTTCCTTTATTAGCATGGAAAGTTTGAGTTTGAAAAGACTTTATTTGCATCAACTATAAGTTCATATATACAAGACACGCTTTTGTGTCACAAAAACCAAGAAACTTCACTATTAGCTAAAAACACAAGATAGGACAACACTTTATAAATTATCCTACACATTAACGGTACATTAATAGGCAGTAAAGTAGGCGAAAAATAGGTAGATACAGGTACACAGTTTAATGTATATTACTGGCTTTCATACTTCGAGGTTACATCATTTGTATGAGCTTATCACTGACATTATAGGTAGTAGCCATAGTTAGTGTATACCTTATTTGCGGAACTATAGGTGGTTCACAAATATTTCTTTTGATGCAACTCGGGAAACTTCTGGTATGACAAATCTGTAGGACCGCAGAATATAAGTAGGGTGACCAAAGTCTAAGGCATTATTCTGATGTGGTTTTAGGTATCCTGAGTACTTATAATGTAGATGCACCAGCTTGAGAAATGCCCTCCCAGTAAATTTATAGCCATAATAATTATGTGAAACCATATATAGCTATTCCTGTACAATCAGGTAAGTGAAGACCTACTCAGTAACCAAATCTCATGCTTTCAAACTGTGACAATTGAGTGATGGAGGGATCTATAACTTAAGGGAACTGAGTTACATTTAAGGTACACTGTGAAGGAAGATGACATTTCCAGAGAAACCTATTGCAGTTGCAAGTCATGTGAAATCGAAGCAGTCCTGAGAGAGAAAGCAAATACTCTATGATTTACATTTGAACAAAATGTGTTTCTTTGTTGGATGGGAAAATGTAAGAGTTGAAGGGAAACACTTAAACTACAACTTGGGACAGGCACATTTCAATAAACCTCTTATCAGTAGTTATGTACGTTTACAGGAAGGAAATCTCATCTGATAAAATATCGATCAATTGATGAAGAGGAAAAGCCTGAGATAGGTAGAATTAATTTTTCCTAATTAGGTTGTTCAGCACTGTTGAGAAATGACCAGCTGAAATTTGTGTGGGGTAAGGAAAAACCAGTTCTCCATTATTCGCTATATACCTCTATATAATAAACCCATTTTATAAGATTTTTTTTTATATTGTTATGACATTTATAGCTTTCAATCCAAGCTTTTTACGAGCCTATCATATTGCCAAACTGATTGTAAGAAAACTGACCTTTTATTATCAATGTGGAACAGTTTGATGTTGAATAATTTTACTTCACCTAGTGGTAATATAGATGCACATAAACATCTAAACATCCCGTTAAAATTCTTTACTCTGAAGTCATTAGTAACGGTGCCTTAAGACATTGATCCACAGCTTGGCAGGCCATTTGGAACCTTCAATTGACTGAGCATTGGGGGAGGGGGACACTCTGTATTCTAGAGGGACTTGGGCACTGGAGGGGAACCCACTCATGCATGGTGGGGTCAGGTCTGTGGACAGCTGGCTGGACAGTCCTGGAGACTAGGCTGTCAAAGAAGGTGGGGGAGTAGTTGGAGCTAGAGGGGAGAGGGAGGAATGGAGACTGTGGGTTGTATTCAATTATGTTGTGACACATTGGCTTGGTCAATACAGGATGGAGTATACTGACACAAGGCGTATACTGACACAAGGCATATACTACCAACTCTAATTATCACTTATTTGAACTAAAGACAAGGTGTATTTAGCTGTAATCATGATGTACTGAAATAATGTGTAGACACACAAATCTGTATGACATATTATTTACTATCTATCTCTTTTTGCTTTTAATTTGTTTTTCTGTACTTTCTATGTTAATAACCTATTGAGTGAATATTGCCAGTCCCTATTTTTCCATCTGCTGATTGTGTTCATATTGACATTTGTCAAGATCCATGAAGTTATTGTACTGTTTCATTTGTGACTTTCCTTTGAAAAATCAATAAAACTTGGTCTGCTCTATAGCATTATTTAAATGAACATAGCAGTTCATTAATGCAATGAGCAAGTCTAAAAAAAGGGTAAGTGTTGCCACTAAGACTTTGCACATCATTGGCAGATTAGGTTAGCTAAGATATTTACATCCACATGCTAGTAAGTGACATTGAAATAAGGAAAGCATGTTCAACAGTATCCATACAATTTTATCAAATCCAATCCTTTACCATCAAAACCTTTTCTAGGTAAAAGTAACTCTTAACTCATATAATATTTTGTCAGAGTTTTGAACTGTAAGGAAACATTGTAAACTTTTGTTATGACTTGTATAAAAGTATATCCTTACTTACCCTCCCCCCACTCTCCACTCCACTATACTGCCCACTCTTGAGCTATTAACATCTGATAAAATGATGTCGAAATTCGTCTTAGATTTACTATTATTGGCTACCTTTGCCCAAACTCAACACATAGACCCTACTGAGCGAACCTTAGAAGTTTCCTGTCACGTCTGTGCCACCCACCCACATGTTTATACACCTATTCTGTCAGTTACATGTTTCCCTCCCCTTACCATGTCATTACTAGAGGACTAATCACCAATAAGCCTCTTGGTGTGCCTTATTTACATATAAACAAGATATTATGTCACAGGGACCCACACAAGGGTGTCACAGATCGTGTTGGTCACAGGAAGACACAAGTCATATCAAAAAATTTACAGAGGCTTGTTACAACGCTCAAAGTGTTAGGTGAGGGGAAAGGAAAGGGAAGGAGAAACATACTGTATTTGACTCAGTATCTTGTCAATATTGGCAAATATGTATACATTGTAGAGGCAAATACTGTATGTGACGTATATAGCCCATACTATGATTGCGAGATACTATGGATTTATCCCTAGTTAAGATGTTTTAAATCAGTCAATTTCATTTGGCTATTTGATAATCATCTGGTTTCCAGTCAGAAGAAAGGGATCTGTGCTTAATAGAGTTTGTGTGGCAACTGCATGTGTGGGCAGATGAGGGGAAAGAGCCCTCCCTGCGAGATTTTTAGTACTATGTTTGGCCACTGGGAGAGCTACAAAGGCCATAAATGTGGAAAATAGGCCAACAATTACTATTAAGGACCTTTTTTACAAGATGGTTTTCTCAAAAACGTTCTGTTTTCTGGCACTTCCTGTCTTTTTGGAATAATATGGAACGTTTTGAATCCAAAAGGAGGTTTAAATAGGGGTTCTCAGGTAAATGTGTTACCTTGGCAACCAAAATAAATGTTCCAAATAGAAAAAAATATAATGTCAATTGATAGAATGATCCATCATGATTCATGTACTGAAAAAAGCATATGGATACCATTTTTAGATCCAAAACTGTGCCCAAAAGAATGGAAAATTTTGGTCATTTTTGATTGATTATTTAAATCATTATGCTAATTAGATGCCAAATTCAATGCAAACAGTCAATAATACAGCTCATTGCCTATATTGATACAGTTATGTCATTCCATTGTGAAGCAATATCTCCAAGACCAAAAGGGCTATCTGCAAGGGTGATACCTCATTTTAAAGCTGATAACTTCAATTTTAAATGTCACATTTCACCTCGGAGGACCCGTGCGAATGAAACGGACTGGCGCCACCCAGCCCATTTCATTATCAGGTTTAAGTTGCCCCCAACCCTGAGGAGCCCATACGTGCAGCTTGTACTGCTGCACGTCTATCCCTGCTAACGCTACCACCCCTAACACCCATCTTGATAGAGTGTCCTGACTTATCAGTAGATGTGGTTGTATATAACTAATAAGCAACTGCGATTCTTCAGATCGAATTGTCCTTGTTCTTTCAAGGTACTGTTCCAGGCACCGTACCACGCACACCCTAGGGTTTTCATCAAATTTCAGAAGTACCAGTGTGTTCAACAGATCACCCTGGCGGTTGCTCTTCAGTAGTTTTGTCATGCGGAACACTGCTTTGTCCTTAACAGACATGTTTTTGATTGACAGATTTACTATGGTCTTTCCCCTCTGGGATGTCACGAGAAGTAGTAAGATGCTCAACTTCATTGAGAGTTTCTTAAGTGAGACTGTTGCATTGTCCCACTGTGAATAACGTCAAGTACCTTATGGACGTCCAAAAAAGGTGTGGTAGCGGGGACCCAGTGGATTCATTTCATACGCTCCTTTGATCAACAGTTTGACTACCTGATGTTGTCCCACAGGTTTGCCATTGACATAATTGCAAACCGCCAAGAGAGCACATCTGACTGTGTTCAGGGCCTGGTAACTTTTACCCTCTCATTGCAGTTTTGAAAGGAACTGACACACTTGCTGAATAGTAGGCTGGAGCACTGGAATGCCTCTTTCCATGCAGAAAACGCACCAGTCTTTAAAATAAGTCGTGTACGACTTCCTAGTGGCAGGTCTCCTGGCATTAACTGCCACCAGTTTCTTCTTTAGAAGGAACGATAGACCACCAATGGGGTACTCTGAGCCTTAGCTTGTTCGCGGGCTTTCCTGGATGACACTAGTTTCCTCTGTCTCTCCTGAAGCGAAGTCTTCTCCAATTGGTGCGTTGGAGCCCGCCGTACCACGGTTGACCCGGCCAATCAGGGGTGACCAGAATCGCTTGTACCCTCTCCAGCCTGATCCTTTGATTTACAGGTCCCAACAGACTGAAAGGAGGAAAAATATACATGTATTTTCCCTTCTTTGACAAGGCATCTTTGTCACAGGCGCCAGGTTGTGGCCCCCAAGACACAAACATGGCATTTGCACAAGGTGCAAACAAATCCACTTCTGGTGTGCCAAAAATTTTGCAAACCCTCTTGAAAACTTTTGGACTCAATTCCCATTCCTGATCTGGTGAAAAGTGTCTTGACAGGTAATCTGCCTACACATTTTCCTTGCCTGGTATGTGGTTGATAGTCCTACCACATCCCTCTCGGCACACCAGTCCCAGATTTTCTTTGCCAACTCGTTGCATTCAACAGATTTGATTCCACCCATTTTTCCGACATATGCCAGAGCAGTAGTGTTATCAGTACAAATTTTGACATTGGCCCCATGTTCTGATACCAATGCTTGTAACCCTAATTGGATTGCCATCAACTCATGAATGTTACTATGAAGGTTCACTTCCTCCTCCTTCCAAATACATTTGCTGGTTGTCTCACCTCTGTGAGCCCCCCATCCAGTTTCTGAAGCGTCAGTGATGATTTCAAAATCAGTACCCTCATTTTTAATCTTTTTGAAAACAGTCGGAAGGTTTTCTAACCACCAGTTGATGTCCTCCATACCATGTGAACCCACAATCACTTCTGCATCAAAATTCCCTTTATTTTGTTCCAGAGCTAGGTTATTTTCTCTCTCTTAAGACCCTTGATATGTGCCGGCCCATACTACACTCCTGCAGAATAGGCCGTCATCAGACCAACAATACCAGCAATATCCCTTATTTTGTAAGGCTTGGGACCATTAACCAAGTTCCACACCACCATGTTGAACCTGTCTATCTTTTCCTGTGTGGGTCTCACATTCATAGTCTGTGAGCTCAACAGGAACCCCAAAAACACAATTTCTTGTGTAGGCGTAAATACTGATTTATCAAGATGCACCACAAAACCTAGAGAATCTAACTCTTGTCCAAGCCTGTCAGTAGTAACCCTACACTGTTATGCTCCCAAGATAAAGGAGTCATCGATGTATTGAAAACACTCATGACCTCCCTCTCTCAGGTTGGAGAAGACTGGATTCAGAACTTTTGTAAAAATTCTCGGGGCACAGGCCAAGCCATTGGGCATGCCCTGGAACTCATAAAAGATTCCTTCCCAGTAGAATCTCAGGAACTTCCTATCCTCTTTTGACACCAAAACACAATAGTAAGCATCCTTGAGGTCAATGGACGCCATAAAGCATCCAGGCCTCATCATTTCAACCGCCGTGTTTAAACTTGTCATTTTTAAATGTGTGTACTCTACACTCTCATTCATTTTTGACAGATTCAAAATTAGTCTGTACTCGCCATTGGGTTTGGGCCTTACAAACACATTAGAAATGAATTGACCTTGAACTGGTTCCACGGGAACTATGACACCTTTTGTGAGCAACTTGGCAATCTCATTGTCAACATGCTCCTCTTTCTCTGATCCCAGATCATAAGGGAAGGGCACCATTTGTTGAGTTGGTTCCAACTCCTCAAAAGGTATCTTCACCCCTTTAACCATGTCCAGGACCCAAGGGTCACTAGTTATCATGGACCAGCGGTCTACATATCTAGCAATGCTACCAGCAACAAAATTGTGAGCAGAATGATTGAACTGTAGGGGACTTACCTGCTCTGCTAAGGACCCTACTTCTGAAAACCTGAGGTTTGCTTCGCCTTCGCTGCACTACCTGCCGTTGCTGGCACTGGTGCCCTGGGCTTCGGTCCATTCATCCTTGGTGCCACATTGTGACCAAACTAGGGAATCATGAATGGAAACCTCATACCAGCTAACGGGTTGAAGCCCCTGGGCTGATGCTGCTGCCTCTGCTGGGGAAACCCCTGGCTGCACTGCTGTTTCTGGCCTTGCTTGAAGCTACTCTTAGCTTTCCCTGGCGCTGCATGCTGCTGTGCTGGTTTCTCAAGTTTTTCGGCCATCTTGTGTGCTGAGTCCACAGTTTTGATTGCCTCCTCGAGATTACCTCCGAATAAGAAATTCGGATCATCTCCACCATCCTTGAGAAAGTGCTCTCCATATTTAGCAACTACCATGGGCTTGAGCGCCTCCGTTCTACGAGCAGTGATGGCCTTGATTGTACTGACAATCAACTTCATACAGTCACTAAAAGCCTCACTCAGTTCATCCAACTGACTGTCTTTATCACCTCGAGAGATCCACAGGTCCATGATCGGCACAAATGCCAGCATGGCCTTTACCAGGTGCACTTGCAACTTCTTCAATGCTTCCTCACATTTGAGAAACTCAGAGTTCTTGCTCTTATTAATTAGAACCTTAAGCACTGGTTCTAACTCTGGCACAAACAATTGGCCAGCCTTCTCCGGCCATGGGTACTTGCTATGCAACGTTTCCAGGTCAGACCTGGTCCTCTTCTCCTTGAACATTGAGTTTAGAAACTCTGCCACGAAGGGTCTGATATCCTTTCCTTTCTTCCCTTTCTCTTGTTCCTGCTCCACACCCTCTTTCATGAGATTGTAAAGTTTACCGGAAGGTTAAGGCCCTCCTTAACCTCCTCAACTTTCTCATCTTCTTCCTCTTCCGAGGGGTCAGTGGGTGTTTGCTTCACAGCTTGCATCGGTAGACAGCCCAAAAATTGGCCCATCATTGCTGATGTGTTCACATTCTGGAACAAGTATTGGAAGTCAAAGCCTTGAGTACCAGAAGTCCCTGCAGTAGATTGGGTCGAAGTACCTGAAGTACCCGCTATAGCAGATGTATTTGTAGTACCTTCCGTACCAGCATGTACAGCGCCTGATGTGCCAATGGGCTTATTGGAGTCATGCATCTGAATGTCAGATCCATCCTCATTTATAGTATGTTTCCTCCTAGTATTTGGACCTTTCTTGCCCTTGTTTTCCTTCTGATCACTCATGGTGAATCTGTAAGAAACAGGACCCAGAGTCACTAAAATTTAAACACTCAGTGTTAAAATAGGAAGAATCACAATCGAAGTAAATAGTTAGAAGTAACTAACCTCAACTGTAATCAACATCAAGTGAACAGGCCCAGTAATGACGATCGCTAAACCAAAACCTTCGGTAACGCTGACGCTAAACCACAACTGCCTCCAGTTTGTCACTTTATGGTCAACCGGTCAGCGTAGCGGGCGCGTGCTCGTCTCCGTCTTAACCGAGAGACTCGCCGAAACCAGGGGCAATGTTTTTAGCTAATTGGTCAGCGTAGCGGGCGAGCCTTGTATCCGTCTTACCAGAGAGACTCGCCGAAACCAGCGGCAATGTTTTCCACCAATCGGTCAGCGTACTGGGTGTGTGCTTGTCTCCGTCTTAACAGAGAAAAAACGCCGAAACCAGCGGCAATGTTTTCCGCCGACCGGTCAGCGTACCGGGTCGGGAACTCCCATTTTCTGGCGAAATGAAACAAAATACCTCGAAAAATGCCCGCAAAGACCACTGGGGGGTGGGCAAAGCTGTAATTTGCCCTCTTAATGGGCAGAATTCCACTGTGTGAACACCGGGGGATGTAAATTGAATGAAATGTTGACGACTGTGAAAAACAAGATGGCCGCCTTGGAGGAGGATCGGCCTGGTCGTTGAAAACTGCTCCTAACACAAATATACGAGCAGAAAGGGCAAACAAAGAATTGCCCAAACAGCCTATACACCAAATTTAGTCCATGGGCTGAAACCCAGCCCCCAGACCAGAGAAAATCAATACTTACAGCCCAATTTAGCTGTCGGCTCTACAAGTGCAGAAGAACACCGTAGACGCTGAAATTCGAACTGAATGCGCATGACCGGAAGTCACCTCTCGTGGATTCTCGGAAACGCCGAAGGTTCCAGAGGGATAATGCTTAAACAAAGCTCCCCACATGTAGCTTGCTCAATAACAATGATGGCTGGAAGCACACTGGCCCCACCTCATAGTCTAACAATTACGTCACTGGTAAACAGGCATGCTGCGAGGTACTATTTTTCTTAGCTGGTTTTTTGTGAGTGAACTTGGCAGATGGATACCAGCAAATGCTGGTTCCCACAAGCATCAAGTATTGGGGTCACAGTAGGTCTAACACTAGGAGGCTTTTGCGAAAAGACTCGGAAACAGATTCTCACTGATGTATATCACCTTCCAGTTCCTGGCTGTTCTGCTGCTAAGAACCAACTTCCCACCTTACACTCAGAATCAATCCTCTTAGTATGAGTCATACTGGGAAGCATTCCCCAATTCATGAAAACTTAAGAATCAATTCTATAACCTATTACCTTGCTGCAAAACAGATGAGAAGTCATTGCCTGGGGGTAGTCAGTTCCCATTTGGGAATAGAACCTCCGACAGAATTTAATTCCTGTCCTTTTGCAACACCCTCCTGTGGCATATGAATACAGCAATTTATGGTCAAAATGGTAACCTAGGGGAGAAGGCTTAGTTTGCCCACCAAACTAGGTCGCAGGAGAAGTTGGGCTGGAAGAGGAAATTCTAATGGCATCAAGCCGCACCAAATGCAAAACAGGGAAGTCATTATTGTTACTGGTTATGTTGCTTGAATTAGAAACTTTGTAGCAAGTCCACCATTAATTACGAGCATACCATGGACTTCACCATAAATAACAGTGGTGGTGGAGCCATGTTAGATGTGGGGAATGCAATCCCTACACTGTTCAGGTTTGACTGATAAATAATAGTGAAAGTAACCAAAATGTGCCCCATTCATCCCCCACAGAGCTGTTGTTTAATTCTAACATTAGACAGAGCTTACTCTATTTGAATAATATGGTAACAATGAATGAGTGTATCACTTTCATTGCATTTAGGTTCATAGTAAAGTAATGCTACTGTTTGTTACATATGATAGAATGAAAAAGATGATAGAATGAATCTTTGGGGAACAATATATTCAATAGGGAGGTTTAGCAACCAAAATGTATGTCACCCATACCTGATTTAATCAAGACATAATAATGCTGTAGGTATGCTGCATGTTTGGTTGCTAAACCTACCCATTACCTAAGGTGGTTCCCGTCTTCATATGGACATATGAAACCCTAATGCCAGCAAGGTGTGATCGTACATGGAATATTAAATACACTGTCATTAAAGGAGGCCTTGGCCTTGACTCAAGATATATCAGAGAGACATAGGTTACCCTTTAAGCACCACATGATGAATCCTGGTTCGGGTTTCACTAACATAATGCAAAAATGCAGTGGTACAGGCAATGCATTAGCGCACCACGACACTCCTACATGAGTGGATACTTTAGGTCAGTATAATGCTTAAATGCAGCATTGGTGAGTAGACTCTCCAGCGCTGCATTCCTATATCTTACCGACCAATTGATGCATCTTGTTCTGGAAGGGTTGAAGTCATACGCTCTCTGAGGTTGGGTTGCTACACCTATCTAGTGGTTGCTAAACCTACCTATAATCTAAGGTGGTGTAGGTAACATAAAACAAAGATATCCATTATATGAATGAAAAGTCCTTCTATGTATTTCTCTTATCCACTGATTAATGTGCTTAATTTATATTCATGAGGATTAGATTCACCATGACAACCCTAACTGAGACACTGATAATGGATTTGACAATGATTGACGGTTAATTGGTGTTTTTGCTGGTATTCTGATTGATTGATTACCCTGGCTATGCTAATGACCTATTCAAAAACGAATTCTTCATAAAACAAGAAAAATGTGGCAAGGACCACGGATAGGAGTTGCCACTCCATCGCTAGCCACTGCGGGTGACATCACTGAGGCAGCATGACGTCACCAATGACGTCATAGGTGACAGGGAGAAAACTGAAATCATTATGGAGTTGCTCCCGGCCGCTGACACGGCTTGCAACTCCAAATAACAACCCCTAAGCGTAATCCAGGTGATTAACAGCTGTTCTTGCTCCCCTTGATATCTGTCATACATGAAACATGCTCCTTTATCTTGATAATAATTATTCCTTAATTTTTTCAAGCTGGTGCTTGTAAGAAATTATTCATTTTGGCATGAGATCAAATACCCACTAGGCAATTCCACACTTAAACAGTTATGGAAATGGTCATATATGCTGTCCAAATCAACTAGAATTTTTAGGCAAAAGTTACATGAGACAATTATATTGATGGTTGGCAGGAAGGGCATCAGTTGATATACTTGTAAAGAAATTTGGCTTTACACAGCAACCACATAGTGGACACAGAACGTTGAATCAATATTGAAAGGTATTTTTTTACATTGTTGTTAACCGACCATTTTCCAGCATTGATTAAAGGCCTGTGCACACTGGAAATAAAATGTAATCTATTCTATTTATTCACTGAAAATCCTGAATTTAGATAATAGATTGTCAGGGATTATACCTTCCATTCCTTGATTAGAAAACATCTACTTTCCACAGTAAAGAAAAGCCCCAAAAATCACCTCCCTTACTGTGTGGAATTCTATGGTATAATGGAAGCGGCACCAATAATTCTGTATGATACCATGAAGGATCTATCAGGTGACTTATTGACAGACTCCAGCATCTTACAGCCATGACAAATTGTTTATTGATGTTCCCCTGGAGGAGGCAGAGCTATGCAGATTTTACTGGGCAGCCTTTTTGCACCAGCGATGTGATTTGGTGTTTGATGCTTATTGTTGATATTACCAAACTTATCAGGGTATTATTGATATTACTGTTGATGCTCAAGGATGCATTTCATATGTTCAAATGAAGGGAGTGGTAGTTTGTAAAAGGGAAGGATTTGTATATTCTTGCACATGAGCACATTCTCGTTCCCTTATTTTGCACCCCCTTTATCCCTTTATCATTTCCCTTCCCCCCCGCCTCTCTAATATCACAGGGCATTTCTTAAGTGTTTTAATTGGAATTCCTAAGAACAGCTATCTATAAAGGTTAATTTCTTATAAACGCACAACATGTCTTGATTGGGCATAACAACAGGGACTATAATATTTAAGATTCCTTGGCTGAGCACGACAGCACCATCACCCATGTACTCCCATAGTGAATATGAACCTCCCCATGGTGCCCCAGGCTCTGCCCTTACAGCACCCTTGGGGCAATATATATGTCTCGCTGTTCCTTTCATCATATGGACATATGAAACCTACTGCCAGCAAGGTGTGACCATGCATGCAAAATTAAATACACTGGTTTCGAGGGAGGAAGAGTGTGGTTTTGGCTTGAGATATATCAGAGACACAAAAGTCAAAGGGCCGCATAATGCCTGGAAGCTCATATTCCTTCGATGCACTAATGTAGTAGTTCAACCAATGCAGTGGTTCAAGCAGTGCATCAGTGATTCATAGCAATCGTCCCGTAGTGTATTGATACTATAGGGTCATAAGAATGCTTGAATGCAGCATTGGCAAGTAGACTCACCAGGGGTACATACCTGCATCATATATCGGCAAATTAACAATATTCATTAGTGCACCGTGTGGCCCTGAAAGGTCTAAAGTCTATATGATCTGTAAGCTAATATACATGGTCTGTGTCCTGCCACATAGTGGCAGACGTATTCCTCAAGAGCAGTTGCTAAATGCCAAGGCTCTCTGTTTTCATTGTGCAGAGCAACAATCTATGTAACTGGATGTCGATATGGGAATCTGAGACTAAGGTACCATATAATGTGCCTCTCCCCAGACATAAATGTTGAGTCATCTACAGAAGTTGATAGAAATGATTTCCATAAGAATTCACAGAATTTACCAACAGCCAGGGTGAAAGAAAGAAGACTGGCCATATAAATGAAATGAAGCCATACTTCCATGCATGTATGGTGTCAAGACATCAACATAGATTATTACACAACTTCTGTGATTTCGGGTGCTTTTCTGGATATTCCCATGCACATACCTGTCGATATTGCACACCATGATGCATGCATCATGACTTTTGTAAGGTGTGCAGTTATCCATGTAAAGAGGCATGTTATCCATGGATAACATGCCTCCTTACATGCCTCCTTACATGTCATACATTACATGTTAAAACCCACGAAACCTTCATTGCCAGGGTATGGGTCGAACCTGCAGTCTCCTGATCCCAAATCCAACTCCCTATGCATTGTGCCACAGGGAGAGAATAGCAGCAGTAGAATTAAGTTGGAATTACACCACAGTGGTCAGAGCTGCCTGTCCCATAGCAACATACCATATTTTCTAGGCTTGTATTAGTACTGTCTACTACCTAAACCTTCTTACTAAGTGGCAAATTTACCAGGCCTTAACACGAGGATATATGGTACTGCTGGACACTTTCAAACCAAACCAACTGCTGCCGGGGGCCGAGGTGTGTGTATGATGGTCTAGTGGTCTGCTGCTCCCATAACGGCGACGACTGCAGAACATGTTCAAAGCAAACCAAGCCAAGCCGGGTGCCAAGGTGTGAGACTAGGTGGTCTAGTGGTTAGCGCATTGTGCTCAGCTGCTAGAGGTAGGCGGGACAAGTCCCGGTCCTGGCAAACTTTTTTGTGTTCAGACCAAAGCAACGGCTGCTGGGCGCCAAGGTGTGTGTACCGATCATGTACACACACTTTGACAGGCTTCGAGTCCCGGGGAGGGGGAACAATTTTTGTTTTCAACTTGAATTTATTGATATTCTATTGATTATCTATTGATATCGTGTAATAAAATAAGTGTGTGTAAGGAGGCATGTGTTAGCAAAGTGTGTGTTAGCAAAGGATAATTTACTCGGGCTGCACCCTCGTGTAATTATCCTTTGCTAACACACACGCGTCATGAATTATCCATTAATTACTTGTTCAATATATCAACTACTAGAGGAATGTTCAGCAATAATTGAATCTCTGATTTCTGGATTTCTTCAAGAACATCGACCTTTTTCAGTATTATCTAAATTGCTGATTTATTTTGTCATTGATACTACAATTCTATGCACAACTAGCAGCACTAGACTGCTACCTTACATATGCTTATATAGCTTGAAATGAATTAACCTCAGTCCCCTAGGATTCTAAAGAAAAATGACCCTTGAATTTTAAGATGGCACATTGATCACCATTTCTATAAATGCAAGAATCATTCTCTCCTTTTCACTACCAGTCCAACACCATCCCTCACCAACTATCCCCCCTCCCCCTCCCTACCCACTGGCTGCCAGTCCCACATGACACCCCCATAGGGTGACACTAGATGATTTGCTCCTGTGGTGTCATTATGATGCAAGGCCTGCCACCTACTGGCCACAAAACCCAGATGGGGACCTCCAGAGAAGCCCTAGAGCAGCAGGAGTTGGTATTGGAGAGGGGACAGGGAGGGGGTGAGGAGGGAGGATGGCAGTTTGGATCAGTGGTTGAGGTGGTGATGGTGATTGGGCTGGAGGACAGAAGCATGAAGTTAGGAATGGGAGGTTGGCAGGCTACTATTGCAGTCTATATTAAAGGTCTTTCACCAAATACCTCAAATATATTTTTGTCAGGAAAGAATCACTGAAAAACAAGAATTGACTTACTAATTTAATCATTAACTCATTCAAAATGACACATTCATTGTAATGAAACTTTAACAATCAAATTATAATCATTAATACCTTATGTTTCAGTCAAAAACCATTGATAATGATCTGATTTGCAAGGTGTAAAAATCAATTTCATGTAGTCTGAAAATGATGATTTGCATCGACCCTGCAGCGGTTTAGCTGTCTATATAACAGGTGTCTGACAATTTTGTCATTGACGCTGAGTGGTGATGGTGACATAATTGAGGGTAGTGTTGGTATGGTTAGACTTAAGTCACATTTGTGGTTAACATAGTAGCTCGCACATAGAGCATGGCTTGCAGTTTATTTCTATGACAGCTCCTCAAAATCCAAGGTGCAAATCATAGATTCAGTCCAATGTCTTGAAATGCTAGTTCATTGGATAAACATTGACAACTTGTTGATCAATTATGACCAAACAATTCTAATTTTGGGTCCAATCGTGCAGAACCAGGGTGAAATGAAATCGCATTTATTTATGTACAACTGGTTAGCAGGCACCTTGTAGAGTCTTCTCAAAATCTGGGAGTATCTAATTTTCAAGGTAATTTTAACATGAAACACTATGGAAAATGCTTGAACAGTGTAGATATAGTAAAGCTAGTGGCGCATGTGATGTTGCCTTGGTAGATTCAGTGGAGTTTGATGGTAGTGGAGGATTTAATTAAAGGCCATGACAGGGACACTAAAGTGTTGGTATATGGTTGTTGGAGGGTCATTCCAGAGAGCTGTAGCCCATATTAGAAGTTGCTGCCCTGGTTTACGATGAGCTAACAACTTGTATAGAGTAGTAAGAGTCTGGATAAGGGAGACCATGATGCTGATATTGTACATAGACAGATAGTAACAAGGATTGCTCCAAAGTGAGTGTTTCCTAACAAGTTAGTCTAGAAGGCATTTCTCAAAATGGTATGATGAGATACAGCCACTATGATTGGAAATTAGAGTGGGTGATCAAAGTAAATGCTCTACGACTGCTCTGTACAATCAGCACTTAATGTTGTGATCATATAGGGTTGATGGGGGAGTTTTACCAGTGTGAGCATTAGTGACCCTTTAATACAGGGCTGTAATGGCATTAGAGTGAGGGATCTCCAGGGTGTAATGTATAACTATAACGTTACTGGAGGAGGTGAGATGGCAGTCATAACAGTCATGTGCTACTTCAGGACCTTAAGTGGTATGACCGTCACAGCATATCCTACTCCCAGTATTTAGACAGAGGTTTACAAGTTTGGTACAAGCTGAATGTTACTTCATCGCTTAGCTTAGGGTTGTATTTCATGCAGTATCACATTTACAGCATGATTCTCCTCCCACGCTGGTGTGAGTTTTACTTATCCACTGCAGGACTAGACCTGCCGATTCTAGCAGCAGCTTGTTTTTATTGAGCAATTTACACATCCATTACAGACCATTATGAACATCCCATCTGTACTGAATTGGTGTTGGTGTCATTGACCAGTGACGTTTCAATGTTTTACAAAGTGTGTTCCTGCAGAAGAAAATCAGATGATTTAAGTGAGATCAAGAAGTGAAGGAAAATAAGGATTGAGCCACTGGTGTCTACAGTGCTTTTATTTCAGAATTGAACCATCCTTTCTTTTGGGACTCCTTCACACTCCATTAAAAAAAGTAAGCTGACCAAAGTGTGCAATGTTTTACAGGAAATGTTTTCCTAATTTGTAAAAGGACAAAGGGCAATTTTACATAATTTTATTTCATGATTATCAAGAATAAGAGAAGCCAATAGAAAAGAAATGCGTCTCATGTTTAAGCATTAACAAGGCAATGACAAAGTATTGGGTAAAATCTGGCAACCAGTACAGCACTCTCTTTGGCAAGAGAACAACATGCAATATAACAGTAACTGTTTATGTGACAGGCACTGCTTTTATTAAAAGGATAAATAACAAACACGAATCATGAAACTTGCAGTTCCCTTTTAAGAAGACATTTAGACATTATGATCGTCCACAGCCCCAGGACTGAAAATCTCAATGTTGTTTCATCAATGTGAAAATGTACCAGACACCAGCTTTGGCTACAGGGCTGATGACAATGATCAAATTGCTATGATATAAAATTTTAATGATGGTAGACATAACATGTGTTAATTTAAGACCTTAATTGGTATGACAGTCACAGCTTAATATATCATTCACAGTATGTTGACAGAGCTTCATGAGGATTGCTACAAGACGAGTGTTACTTCATGGCTTAGCTTAAGGTGTAGCAGAGAATACTTGCTTATGGCTGATAAAAGCAGGAAATGCTCAGGTTTGAGCAATTAGAATCTGTCTCGGTATGTATTTACTATTATGAGGTTCAGTTTCTCCAAGGCCCTGTCATAAATATGTCACCCAAGTTACATTTCTCCATTAGGGAATTTGTCTGTGGCAGTCATGTCTTTACTGCTGGGGTGGGGGAGGGGTATTTTGTAATATCACAGTCACAATATGTTTACTCCATTAAGAGGACGGTACATGACAGTCAATACATATTTTACTTCATTGGGGGACTTGAATTTGACATTCACAACAAGTTAATTTATTTGTCTGTTCTCGTAGCATGTTTGACCCAATGAAGGAGCTGGCCATTGTAAATGATAATCACGCCATATTTTAATTAAAGGACAAGGTTGTATATGGCACTTCAAACATATTTCAATTCTAAGGGAAGGTGGGATATGACAGTGATTTTGCAACATGTTGCAAAATGTGTTCTATTCTATGGAGGGGAGGTGTTTTATGACAACTACGTAACACTTTATTCACAACATGATTCTCTTCACATGCTGGATGTGACTTTCACTTAGCTATTGCAGGACCAGAAATGTCAATCCTATCAGCAGCTTGTTTGTTGTTGAGCCATGGACACACCTTTTCGAGGCCACTAGAAATGTGCTCTTTGTACTGAATGGGCTTTGGTGTCATTGACAAGTATCATTTCAACATTTCACAACTGTAGAAAATCTGATGATTCACTTGAAATTAAAAGTGAAGGATAAAAATGATTGGGTCACTAGTGTCTGCAGTGCCTTTATTTCAAAGTTGAACCATGCTTGTTTGTACTCCTTCACTCTGCACTGAGAGAAGTCAGGTGGTTAAAGTGTGCAATGCTTTACAGGGAATGTTTTCCTAATTTAAAAAGTACAAAGCGCAATTTCATATATTTAATGATTATTAAGATAAAGAGAAGCCAATAGAAAAGAAATGTGGTGCATGTTTCAGCAATAACAAGGCAAGAACAAAGTATTGGGTAAAATCTGGCAACCAGTACAGCACTCTCTTTGGCAAGAGAACAACATGCAATATTTATAACAGTTTATGTGACAGGCACTGCTTTTATCAAAATGATAACTTACGAACATGAGTCATGAAACATGTGGTTCCCTTTCAATAATATTGAAGGAGAGATTCCTGTGATGTCATTTGGACCCGATCCTTTGTAAAACACCAAACCCCTTTCTTATATCTGTCAAGGGAGTGCAAGAAACTCTCCACGATAAGATGTAAATTATAACGGAATTTGCATATTCAAAGGCCTAATTGCTGGAGACTGCAACTATTACCCCTTCTTGTATGACATCCCAGTGCATTGGAACTGATTCCAGAGAGGGAACTTAAAATCACCAGTATTTTTGCCAAAAGTGTGTTTCCACCGAGTTAAACCTAGTTAAACCTTATATGCCAGGATGTGATCACCTTTAGTCAGGTAATGGAACAAAATCGAGCTCTTTATGTCATTTCTTTAAGACATTACAATTGCTCACAGCCCCAGGATTTCAAATTCAAATTTTTATTCCAATGGGAATTTCAGTCAATATAAAAATGTACCAGACAACCACTTTAGCCAGCATAATGGCTACAAGGCTGGTGGAAATGATCAAATTGCTATTTTAAAAATATCTAGCTGC
This sequence comes from Acholoe squamosa, assembly GCA_949317995.1. NCBI lineage: Eukaryota > Metazoa > Annelida > Polychaeta > Phyllodocida > Polynoidae > Acholoe > Acholoe squamosa. Next base: position 73,597,996 of record OX439037.1, read on the forward strand.
AATCTCCAGACATTGGGCTACATGTGGGTTTTTACGGCTTCTAAATCATAGGATTGCAAAGGGTGTTACAGCACAAAACTGGGCATTATTGTTTTGTGAATGTTTGCTCATGAATTTAGATATCTAATGAGTTAAATGATTAAGAAAGGATGTGTATGAACATTTTTGTATTTATTGTCCTTTTAACTGGCATTATTTTTTTTAGTTATCTTGTTTGTTCTTGCAAAATAAGTTTTGGCAAAAATCAATCTGGGCCTGTCGAATGGCCTAAATAGCAAAAACCTTTCATTATAGTCTGGGATTTTAGGACAACTAGGAGGATGCAGTCATAGTTTAAGAAATAACCTCCAGAGACATGAGACCAAATCAGATTCTCCTCCTATTTTGCAAAATTTGAGCCGTTCATCAGAAGTTATCCAAGACAAAATTGATCAGAAACAAACACAATGCAGATAAGGCATAAGGATACAATTCAATTCTTTAGTTAGTCAAGAATAAAATGCATACTTGGAGATGGATAAGGGAAAGATTTAAGGCCAAGTTCTTTTTTTAAAATGTTTATTTCTGAAAATGTTGCATACTTTCTTCACACTTAACATTTACTCGATAATTGACTCAATACATTTACAAGTTCTTTTAAAAAATGTTAATTTCTTAAACTTTACATACTTTCTTGGCACATAACACCATTAATTAACTGAAGGAAAATGGCAGTTATGAACAGCCTTTATATCAAAGCAAAGCTATTTTACGTCTCAACAGCTGGTAATAGAGGTGTAGGTTTTTTCTTTGGGTTTCTACTGTTCAACACAGCACTATGACTACAAAATCCCTTGGTTGTCATGCTATTATTAACAGCAACTTGTTTTCTATGACACAGGGGATATAGCTTCCCATGCATTTTGGTTAATTGGCAACACTTATACATCAAGATAATTAGACAATACATATTTGACTACTGTACAATAATGCAAGCCAACTGCAAAGATATGCCTATGTCTAGTATGAATGTTATATATGAGGAAGGGTATCTTTGCCCCTCTCTTTCATCAAACTACTTATGGCTTGTATCGGAGTTCTCAATTTACATGAGTATATCATACTCATTTATGAAAGAGCACTGTAATAACTCAGAGATGAATTCTAATCCCCTTTTCCCCCTAATATCATAAGTGCCTTGTCAATAGCATGATAATGCAGGGTGGAGGTCCTGCAGTTCCAAATTCAGGTACAGTTATGGACAGCTGAAATCAAAAGACCGAATATCACTATAAATCTAGTATAAATTGTAGAATCAAATTCCCTAGATTTGCACTTACATAACACTGAGACACTCACATCTCCTCAATCTTACAATCATGAAAAGGATATTAATAATACAATTTATGGCTTAGATGAGAAGTCTAAACATCATCAGCTTTGCCTGATTGCCATCATGAGAAATCCAAAAGGAAACGCTTAATTACAAACCAGAATCCCTAGATTTGCACTAACATTATGCCGAGACACATCTCCTCAATCTTACAATCAATCAAAACAGACCCCTTGTTTAATTAAAACCACATCTAGATCACAACGGCCCTTCTCCCCAGAGGCCAAGACCATGGCATTACTCAAGTACAGCATGGTGTCTAAAGATTCATGATCATTGGTCTTCATAATGCACTGATTCTGGTGATCCAAGACTGCACGGGTGCATCATACCAATGCCTTGGAATTGCATCAATGCAACAGGGGTAGGAATGATGCAGGTTACATTCCTGCATTTTAATAATCAAAGTACATGATGCATGGATTCACCATATATATATATATATATATATATATATATATATATATATATATATATATATATATATATGCATGCGACCTTTAAAGGGAGGACATGACCATGCTAGTCACCAATTACATCTTTCATCTTGTTTGCCTTGCTCTCTCAAATTAAAAGATAAAACAAACTCACAGAAAAAGGCTCTGTTGATTCTTCCTCTTTCATGAGGCTGGAGTCAGACTTGTGATCATCACAGGACATCAACTACCAACAGACATGCTTACAGGGACATTCTAAGAGGAATCTTTAATTTAAGTTTTCAATTTGTTTGTCATACAAACATTGTGGTCTGCTTTTTTTGTTCAAGGAGGAGCATGAATGGCTAGAGAACCAGAAAAAAGTCACCACTTTTTTTTACTATCTACTAGATAATTGAAGAGCATGTCCTTTGTTCAATCGTTTGTTGTGCTAAAGAATTGCATTTGTTTTTGATGTTGTGCACATGCGTAGCAGATGAAATAAAGTGTGGCATCAGAAGGTTGGATATGGAATACCCTCTGAAAGGTGAAATGCTAAAAGACATATTAACCTATGATGTAGTAAGGTGCACCAATGTGCTTAGCTCAATGTGTTTAAATATCTTGGTGTTTAGGCTAAAACATCTTCTGATTTGAAATTTTGCATTTATTTGTTTAAATGATAAGATGGAAATTCAGAGTTTACAGGCATATGCATTATCAGAATATAGGATAATCTTTAGTTTGTTTTTCCATTTACTTTCTTGGGGACCGCAACCGATCTAGACATTTACACCTGGAAGTGATAATCTATGAAATAATACCATGATCAACATGGGGTTTAGGGACATTTTTTATATAACAAGTTAACAAGTTAAGTAGTATTATTGTAAGAAGTGTTTATTGCCATACACCAGGCTGCATTGCTGGCACATCCAGTTCTCCATGCCAGCGACTTGGAGCTCTAAAGGGAATAAAGAGAGCCGTAACCAGTAACCATTCACTAAAATCTAAAGGCTGCTGCCATCGTCCTGACACTGGAACCACTGCTGTTCTAAACAGTATTTATAGCTCTGGTGATATTCTAATTGAAGACCTCAGTCTTTCATGGAAAACTCTGCTGTCAGAGGAAAGGATTCCCCAGGATTAGACAGCCTTAAACTAATGATGCACATTATTTATTGGTTGAATTGTGATCAGAGGCATTGTTCAGGGATTGTCCACTAGGTAATTTTGATACAATATACCAGCTCCCCATGTTTCCTGGCCCTGGGGAGGGCTATTGATATATTGCAACATTAAGTGAGGTCTGAAATACCCAGCTATGTTACCTACATGTGTACAACATGGTATTTTCAGAACCATATACCCGCTGTACCATTGTCACTAGTCACATGAATCATTCATACATCACTCATAAATCACTCAAAATTTATGAGCAGGATGCAAATGGTCCTTGTGAAATGCCATGATATATGATTGATCTTTGTCAGCGACAATGCCCGCTACCTTTCTATAACCATTTGTCATTACCTGGACATCTTCATCAGTATGAATATGTTATCTTGCAAGAATTCCATTAAAACACTTGATGTTGGTTTCATATACATGTAGAGGCAGACAAACTTACTGATAAATAAGTGTGAATTAATCAATTGGGCATCATGGGGTCTTGTTTTCCCCCTTTGGTGGTCAGAACATCATTTGAGACATACATAATCAAGCATGTACTGCTGAAAAAGGCAAAACAGTCTCTACGGTCTGAGTCTCAGTAATGACTATAGCCTAAAGTTCATTATACATAAGTCATATCTTACAGAGCTCCCTGCACAGGAATAAGACAACTCTTATCCATCCAGCAGATATCTATTTCTTTTTTGATTGTCTGACATTGACTCATCCTGAGGGGTCTTGTCAAAGGATGATGAGGAAGAACCCCTGTACATTTCTTGAGAGAGTACTGAAGGGAACCACAGAGAACATGCATAAGGCCTAATTCATTTTCATTATTACTACAGAATGTATGGAAAACACTTTTGAGTTTTAAGCAACATGTAGGTTCTATCTAAATGAATTGATAGGAATTTATTTAGTAGTACAAAAAATGTGCATGTTTTAGTTATTGGTTCTCGTTTCCTTTTTGGTAAGACCCTCCTGAGAACCAAAACAGCCAAGAGTACATAAAGAAGAAAAATGAATCTCTCCTCCTCTAAAATGAGACATAAGATTGTTAAATTGTTGAATTGCTTCTTCCATAAAGTTTATTATTTTGTAAATTGTCTACTGTTGTCTACCTGTACTGCTGTATTGCTTTCCTCCCCTAGTTATCACAGATATGATATGAGATGAGAATGCATTCCTATCTAACATAAGAAAGTCATAGCTTGCTTAATGAAGTATACTCTCATAGAAAAAGTGTGTACTCAGGCCAAAAAATTAAGTCAATTCAAGCCATTATTCAACAATAACTGAACTCTCAGGGCACAACAGAGATTGCCATTATAGTAGTGGTTCTAATAATGAAGGCATGCACCATGCATAATTATATAGCTAGATTGGCATCAGGCAAAAAGCATTCCCTGAGTCCACTGTTCTCTTATTGTTGGACACACTACAAATGACTATTTTTTCATGTGCATTTTATTTCAAACCAATTTTGTTTATGAATTTCTGGAAATATCATTCAGGACATGCATAAGATTAAGAAAAACCAAACATCATTCAAAAATACCGTGTTTCTCTTTGGCCAGTGTTGCCCCCCCCTGGACTGCTGGCTCATAATGCCTCCCCACTCAACAAAAAAATGTTATTTAATGTAAAAAAAGAAAACGTTTTGAACGGTTTAAAACGTTTTGCCATGATAAGGATCCATAGGGAAACGTTCTAAAACGTTTTGCAACGTTTTTTGTTGACTGGGTCAGAATGTCCTCAGAATGTCATTAAGAAAACCAACCATCATTCAAAATTGCTGTGTTTCTCTTGAACCAGTGTTGCCCCCTGGACTGCTTGCTCATATTGTCTCAGAATGTCCATATTCAGAAACATGTCCTTTATCATGTCCCTAAAATATCATATTCCAGCTTCAATTTATTGGGGAAACACAGACTTAGAACAAACTCAACAGTGAATTCATGCATCCATCTAATCATTTCGGAGTTAAATGACTGGCGAGGAGGGCAATATAGAAGTTGATCCATCAGGTTTTTAAGACTCTACCTTTCCCATAAATATTTGGCTCTCACTAAGATTACCATGATGAGACTACACACCACCAGGGCTGTAGGTCTTCACACTGCCGTATTATGCCCAGGTCTATGCTCCCTGGATGTCATGATACACCAATCCAGCTAGCAGGTGGACATTCCAGCAATGCACGGGGAATCATATCAACTATATCAAGGGTGTATCCACCCCATAGCGTCAGCATGATGCAGTAATTAATACATAATGTAGTCATTAAAGGGTAATCCATAGAGATCTGAGTGGCAACAGTCTGATGAGGCACAGTTACTTACAAAGGTTGAAGGCTTTGTAAAGCCTTCACAGGGAAGTGGGATGAAGCTAAAAGAATCTTACAGAGGGATATAAACACATTGTCACCTTATACTGACAATGCAGTGTCTAGGGGAGGGGCTTCAAAATAATTCTTAAAGGGTATTTTCATCCTCTCAGGCTAATGTAAACTTGAGTCACAGATGTTTGTTCACTGCTCAGGATACCTATACAGTATGGGGTTATTGCATTACACATTCACCTTTATATTCTTATTATATTATTTGTATTCAGATACAACAGGTATCCTTAGTGAGTAATGCTGATATTTTCACATTGCTTTCCAGACTATTTTACAAAGAGAGGAGATGTATTGCATTGTTAGGTTAAGCCAACTTGTGTGTTTTAGCTAAATATCATACGTTTATTTGATGTGACAGGCAAGTAGGATATGAATAGTCAGAACAATAAATTATTATTATTTTTCTGAAATCATTCTGTTTATCTTTCAGATAGATCACTGGAAAGCTGCAATGAAGGAACTAACAATATAACTAAATACCTAGGTAGGTACCTAAAATGCCCTTTTGTTTTGTAATTAAACCAGTATGTGTAAATTTCCAAAGAAGTCCAAGTCATCAGTGTATAAATATCGATGTAGTTAAGTTCAGGATTCCTTTGGAGGAACTAAAGCTAAAATATGTAGTGATATGCAAGGAATGGAAGATGACATTATTATTTGCACATCATGATTAGATAGAAGTGAGTCGGTGGCTGAAAATAGAAAAATTCAACAAAGGGATGACACTATTGATTATATGTATAGATGAGTGGAGGTGGACACATAACATAGGAACCTTGGAAAGGTTGTGGACAGAGGTTCTCAAAGCTGAGTGTTTGTTCTTGAGGTAGCCTTATATAGAGCACTAATCCATTGAAATGCAAAACAGCTTCGAGTGATGAATATATATTTTGGAGCAGTCTGAGTTGATCTCTGTATTAATTTCATGTCTTTATGTTTAGATGATGTCACAGTGGGGAATGGGTCTGTGGAGAATAAGATCCAGTTTTTTCACACCCCTGTAGAGAAGAGACCACCCTATTACAAGAATTGCCATTCTCAACATGAATACTTGATCTTGTATAACTCAAACAGGACCAGGTGTATATTGTGCTGACATGCTGAGCTTAAGACAGCTATAACAATCCCATCAAATGACTATTGGTTATTTAATTTTCATAACAAAGGCTGGAATAGGTAGGGTGAAGTTTGGTACAGAGGAAGAGGCAGCAGGGATTGGAGGAACAACGGGGGCAGGGACATTCAGCATCGACCTTTTCTTCTTCTTGGTAACAGAAGTATTATTGTTATTTAACTCTTACTTTACCAACTACGCATTAATGCGTAGTTTTGGCCGATTCTTGGTCCATATTGAATACACTATAACTTCCACAAAATCCATTGAAATTCTTTTTTTGTTAGACCTAGTTTGAGTTGGGCTCTCCAGAGAGTCCAAAGAGTTAGTCTCTATCTCTTATACTTTTAGCATGGCAGTTTTACAAACTTGAGACAGAATCTTTAACTACTCTAAAAGTTTTCTTAGATTTAATCAATATTTAGGCTAAAACTCATGAGAAATGTCAAATAGCATTAATTTTTTGGGGAAAAATTGACTTTGTACATTTTTTCATGCTCAACAAAATGGCATGGAAAATAATTGTGTATTTTGATGCATTATTGGCCATTTTGGCTGGTTACCATGGCATCAGGTATGAAAAAATGCTAATTTTCATGGTTTTGGTTGCTATGGTAACCGCAAAAGAATGTCTTCCAAAATTCATTATCTGCCGAAATTTCAACAAATCAAAATATTTACTACAATATGCACTTTACATCATTACAATTGATACGGGGAGTGCTGAGATATTGCAGTTTGAAGTTATCTCATGAGATCAACTTTTCTTATCATATCACCACATTTATGATGATATATCTCATTAATCAAATTAGATAGAGAAAACTTGGGTCTTGTTCTATTTAACTGATAAGCCTAGCTTAACCGGTTACCATTTCCCTTCTAATTTGAATAATCACATAATTCCAACGGTTTTTGAGAGTTTATGTTATAAACTAAAACCCAAAAATTTGCTCTGAAATTCTCTTGTAAAGGAAGAGTTAAACATAATTAATAGGTTCGATGTCATTTTAATTACCAACCCAAATACTTTTGTCTAACAAAATTTAATGTGGAATCTGTTTGTAAGTTCTTCATTTGTAGATCAGAGGAATTCTCTCTCCTTACCCAATTCTGCATTTTCATGAAAATGTGGTACGCTCCAAGGGCATTTTTTCAACTACTTAGCTATTTGAACTTGTTCTCAGTTTCCTTTTAAAATAACCCTCAGCAGGCAATTTCCTAAGTTACAAGGATGGCTCACAACCACTACGGCCTCAAATCTAGTGGCTTCTCATAGCTAAGGCTCTACTGCTGCTCTAAGAGATCGGGACTTATGAAGAAATTACATACAGTGTGGGCCGGCAGTCATCCAAGTGCAATCATTAGAGTAAAGTAGGGTTATAATGCCATTAGAATGGTGAGATTTCATATATTTCTCTGACACCATTTTCTAATTTGCAAGTTGAAAATGGCATTCATCTGTTGCTAATGTTAGATACAAGGGTGGAGCATGGGGAGTAAAAACCAGGGAATGGACAAGATATTATGGAGCAGAGGCAGGCTTGGTCAGGAATATCTTGATGTTGAATATTCATATTGTACTTTGCAAACCTTGTCTGAATATCATATGAGGGACATTTCCAAGTTCTACCTATTTACATACAAATAGCAATGGTTGGAATAGAGCAGTAACTTTGGACAGATGTAATAATTTACACAATACGACCATTGACGGGACTAGGACATCGACTCACTGGGGGTGAGGGAGTAGCTGTTGGGAGATCTTTTGGAATAGAACTAGTTATGGACCTTGAACTCAAACACACACACTGCATGCAGGTGTTACACTGACTGGGTAGGGATCATCAACCATAAACTAGATTGTTCATTTCGGATGGCCAGATTCATTTTGGAACCACTTTAAAATCATGCAAATCCTGGAGAATTTACACCAGGTGGCGCCATGTTCTTGTTTTGCAAAAAATGACCCTCACCTTGGCCGTAGGCTGACGTACCTAAACAATTTGCATTTTTCACTGCTTCTGACTGCTAAACAAAATGTCAACTGATTATGTTATTTTCTACCCATATGACAAGTGGTTATGGTTCTTGATTATCATAGTTAAATAAATCAGACTATGATTAAGGCAATTACATCAGGAAAATCTGTGCAGAGCAAGGCCACTGCCCTGTGCTTTTGTTGATGTGCAGACACACAGCAACCATTTTCACCACCCAAGAAAGTAGTCACACTGCAATACACCTGTACAATCACAAATGTAAACTGCACACAGGGGGCATGCATATTTTCTGTTTCTATACATCTCAACCTATTTATCAAAACCATATTTGACTAGAGTTTTCCAAATTAAAAACGCGTAGAATTCCGTCGCCATAATCCAGTGATCTGTGGCATGGTCCAAGTGAAATGGTCAAATTTTGTATCAGAACACATCATAATCATGGTGATACATTCTAAAAGTATCTGTCATAATATTGTTACATGGCTTTTGAACACATCGTATGGTGCCATTGCTTGTCATAATTGTGATAGTAGCAGTAGAAGTCATAATTGTGATACAACCAGTGAATAATCTTTCATCGTTTACCCTGAGGTGTAGCTGTGCCACATTAACTACACATACATATCCTGGACCAAAATGCAATAGAGAAGCAGTACTAAAGAAGCCGGAAAACAGTGTGGTGTGACAGTAGTGTTTCAGTGTGAAAGCAGCATCTGAAACAATATTTTATCAGCATCTACTGGCTTTCTACTGCTCAGATCCACTAAACTTGCAGCAGTGGTGCAGTTGTAGAACAGTTGTATTAGCAGCCTGCAGACAGCATTGAATCAGTTTTCCCAATTATGTACATTAGATGGCAACAATATCTACTTATTTAATGCTGCATGACCATACAGGGAGTTGGAGCAGTGCTTAATCAGCACTACTGCATGACTGCTGCTATAGCAGTAGTTAAGCAGTAGATCATCCTGAAAACTTCTGCTGGGGGCAGGTGGAAGCATAAAAGAAGCAGCTACTGCTTTACTACTGGCACTTTCAATGCTGTTCTGGGTGGTTCTTGCTGGATTTGAACTTGGGAACTCCTGATTACTGTACCAACGCATTAGACCCCTGAGCAATCTCCCCGTCAGCTATGTGGAGCAGGAATTACTTCCTAGCTGTACATGCAACTCATATAGGAGGGGGCTAGGACAGTATTGATTCAGTAGTATTGGGTAACTTCTCTGATAAAGTGCTGATATAGTAGAATGCTGTGCACCTTACTGATGTTAAGGTGATGAGTCAGCTGATTTGAAATTATCAATTATCAATGAAGAATGTAAAAGAAATAATTTCATGATTGTGACTAAAAGAATAGCTGATGATTGTGTACAGTAAAATCTATGCCCTACATAAAGTCAATTAATAATTCCTAACATTCACACACCCCAACATCCATGTGTATCCATTACTGGAACTCAATAACAATATGCAAAGCCTTGATGGCTGTTCTCAACCGTGCTGACATTCACACTATGAACTGTCTCAGAAGCATCAGGTCAGAAGCCCAGTAACCCAGCAAATATGCTTGTGCTGGGGTAAGGATGAGGGAGGCGGGGGTGAGGGCATTCTGAGCCATAGCGCGGAGGGTGAAAAAGAGCGAGCTGTGAGTGAGCTCCCTCAAACCTCGCTCACCCTTAATCAGGTACACTCAGGATAAGGGAATGGATAGGGTGAGGAGGGGTGCTTGGGCGTGTGGATGAGTGAGACTCTGAGCAAGCTTACTCAGCTTAACTCATGCTCATGTGAATGCATGGTCTAACTGTCCTCATCCCTGATTGGTCCATTTTGAAGTTTGAAAGTTCTTTGTCCTCCTGGGAATTTTCCACTGGCAGTCTTACCCAGCATTCTCTAGAGCAAGGTCAGAAGGTAGATTGTCTGTGATTATTTATAGATTTATACTAGATACTTAATGACCAATAAAATGAGTTAGAAATGTGCAATTTCTTTTGAGCTGATGCATTAACATCGTACATCAGTGCAGACTCAGATAACCAGCGATAGAACTTCATAACTTAATAGGCTAATCTAGTAATAATCTCTAATTCATTCTAGTAGTACATTAGGGAAACCGAACACAAATTACTGCCAAATACGGCTGACTATCTATTTTCCCCATTCCAGAATGTATGTTGCAGTATTAGTATATAAATGCTACTATGAGTAATGCTGCTTTGTCCATACATTAGCCCTGACAGTGTCCGCTCTGCAAGGCCAGGTATAACCTACAGACGGCAACTCCTGGCAGCTCCTCCCGGGGCAGTCTACTCCAGGGCGTCACCACATACGTTGACATTGTGCGCTGTCAATGTATGTGGTGCTTCCACCAACCAGCCCCCAGCCCTGGAGTTAACACTGAGGAGGTACAAATCCGTCACTGGTTACTGCTGGCCGGTCAGTGTTGTAAGTGTTAGTGAGTATTAAATTGTATGCCAATTTAACAAACTGATGTTATCATCCTTCAATATTTTCAGATTATAATGATAACATGCTTTGAAGCACACATCACAGACTGCACCGTGGCGAGACACCAGACATAAATGGCACCTCTCTTATAATGTAGCCTAGTACATTGTATATATGAAGAAGCTGAGAAACAAACAGCTTATACCAGACTGCTTGGAGTAAGTGGTGTCTACAAATGATGAATCAGATGAAAGAATAAAGAAAACGCTCCTTTTAATAAACGAAGAAAACTGCCCTCCCCCACAACCAAGGTACCTCCCCCCTCCCCTTAGCTGGAATGTATCTAGTCACGTGACATTGTGCAGATATATATTCACGTTAGGTCGCCTGCCTGTGCGACAGGGTTCTGGGCATTTTCTGAAGCAAGATCCGCGTCCACACCCACGTCAGTTGCGATCTGAACGAAGTATGCACATCGGGGATATACGCACACTCAGTCGCACCTCCAGGCGTCATTTACCTGGGAAATAAACCATGAATGGACAGAGTGATACTAGTATATGGTCAGTAGACTACTGCATCCATGCTGCTGCACAGAGTGTGCCATTTTTAGGATCTGTTAGCATTCAGTTGAGGGTCAGTAAACTACCAGGAATAGCAATGGTGGTGATCACATGGCCTCACCTCAGATGGCGAGGATGGTGATCACTCAGACTCACCAGGGATGGTGACGCGGGTAATCACTCACCTCACTAGATGAAACACGCACCTCGTCATAGCGCATGTTCACCAGGGATGGCGAGGATCGTAGTGAGTGAGATCCATGTTGGCGATGGTGGTGATAAGCTGCCATTCTGAGTGAGAGTTGACTGGGAGTGGTGCATAATCACAAAGGGAGTGAGATCCTTATTAGCGATGTTGGTGATAAGTTGCCATTCTGAGTGAGACCTGACTGGGAGTGGCACATAATCACACAGTGAGTCAGATCCATATTGGCGATGGTTGTGATAAGCTGCCATTCGGAGTGAAAGTTGACAGGCAGTGGCACATACTCACGCAGTGAGTTAGATCCATGTTGCTGATGGTCGTGATAAGTCACCATGCTTTGTGAGGGATGACAAGGGGTGGCACATACTCACGCAGTGAGTGAAATCATATTGGCAACTGTTGTGATAAATCGCCATGCCATGCGAGACTGACACACAGTGGCGAAACATGACGCAGTGAGTTATCACTCAAAAAGTAATCACCATTAATGACCAATCATGGCGACAGATAACGACAATTTGCTGGGTTGTTATGTATATACAATGATATCCCTATCTACTCCCATATCCTTATCTACTCCTTCCCTCCCCCCACACCACCATCTTTTAAAATCAGATAGAGGAATGTTAAAAGTTTTCTCCTATTTGCTACCTTTGCCCAATTCCAACACACAGATCCTACTAAGCAAACCTTAGAAGTTTCTTCTCATGTCTGTCTGCCACCCACCTGTTTTACACCTATGCTGTCAGCTACACCACTCTCTCCCCCTGCCCTGTGGTCACTGGAGGACTTATTACCCATGGGCCTCTTGGTGGGCGTTATTTACATATAAGCGAGATATCGCATCACAGGGAAACACACAAGGGTGTCACAGATCATGCTGGTCAGGGGAAGACACAACTCATATCAATAAATTTACAGATGTGTGTGACAAGGCTCAAGGTACTACCCTGTAGCTAGAGAGAAAGGAAAGGGTAGGACTAATACTGTATGTGATGTAGATTGCACACATTAAACTGAGAACATATTGTCGAGCTAGGTAAGATGTCCTAAATCATTTGATTTCCTTTGGCTACTCATAGATACTCAGCTAGTTTCAGTCAAAAGAAAAAAAAGACAGGGATATCTGTTCATCAGGGTTTGTGTGGCAATTACATCGAACATATTACCATAGGAAAGGTATAACATTTAAGGAAAGTTCTTTCATTGAAACGATAATCATTTCATTCTCAGAATAATTACTTCATCAGACACGAAAATCTTTCAAGGGAATCACCTATTTGAATAAAATGGTTACAATAGGTGTATCACTTTCATTGTTTCTAAGTTCACACTAAAGTTATGCAACTGTTTGTTACAGATGATGGAAAGAATGCTTTTGAAAGAATATCTTCAATGGGGAGGTCTGACAACCATGATGTATGTATGTCACTAATCCCTAATTTAACACAGACACAGAGTCTTAATTGGCATTTTTGAGAACATCCATCTATAAAGGTAAATTGGAAAAACAAAAGATTCTGGTTCGGTCAGGGCAGCAGGGACTATAATGTTAAAGATTTCTTGGCTCTCCACAGAAGCACTGTCAACCATGTACTGCCATAATGAATATAAGCCTTACCATGACGCCCCAGACTTCTGTTGATCTCTGGCCCTAAAGCTTCCATGGGGAAATATATATGTCTGGTCATTTGCATCTTCATATGGACTGCATAATGCTTGCAAGCTCATGTTTCTTTGTCATGATGCACCAGTGCAGTGGTTCAAGCAGTGCATCGGTGATTCATGGCAATCCTCCAGGAGTGTATCAACTGTACGGTGATGCTTGAATACACCATTGGAAAGTAGAATCCACAGGGGTGCATTCCTGCATCATATATCGGCCAATTACAGGTATCCATTTTGTGCACCATGTGGCTCTGAAAGGGTTGAAGTCTATTTGATCTGTAAGCTAATATATAGGGTCTGTATTCTGCCACATAGAAGCAGAGTTATTCCTGGAGAGTAGTTGCTAAATTCAAAGGCTCTCTGTGTTCATTGTGCTGAGCAACAGCCTCTGAAACTGGTTGTCCACATGGAAACCTTAAGTACAATATGATAATTATATCATTCTCCAGATATAAATGTTGAGTCATCTACAGAAGTTGATAGAAATTACTTCCAGAAGAATTCACAGGATTTACCAACAGCTAGGACAAAAGTACAAAGTTACTAACAATGAAGGATTGAGAGTTTAATCAATCAGACAAACAGGTACAATTCCAATCATCTCTGTATATATAGACTGATCCCTTGTACAGACAGACAATTTCATATGATACTAAACTTATTCCCTGATAAAGAGGCACAATTTCATGTGCTCCTAGCATCATACCTAATGCAGACACACGATTCCATGTACTACTAGCCACATACCCTGACACAGACACACAATTCCGCATGCTATTAACCTATTAGCATGTCACAGATGCATAATTCCGCACCCTACAAACCTCATACCCTAACACAGAGGCACAATTTCATATACAACTATCCACAAAGGGACATCTCCATGTACTACAGCCTCATGCCCTTATTCAGAGGCACAGTTTCATGTACTACCACTAGAAACACATTCAACAATAATTAAACCACTGATTCCAGATCTTCTTTAGGACCCCCGCACACTACTGCACTGCTAGCTTACACAGACTTACACAGTTTTAATCAATCTCAGCCTCCTAGAACTTGCCCTTTGTAACAAATTCTAAGATGGTTTATTGTTGATCACCATTTCATAAATACAAGAAATCCTTCTCTCTCTTTCATTACCAGTCCCACCCCATCCCTCAACCCCTGTCATTCCCCCTGCTGGTGCACTGGCTGCCACTCCCACATGACACCCCCGCAGGGTGACACTGGAGGAGTTGCTCCTGTGGTGTCATTATGATGCAAGGCCTGCCAGCTACCGGCTACAGAACCCAGATGGGGACCTCCAGAGAAGCCCTGGAGCAGCAGGGGTTGGTATTGGAGAAGGGACAGCTAGGGAGGGGATGAGGAGGGAGGATGGCAGTTTGAATCAGAGGTCGAGATGGTGATGGTGATTGGGCTGCAGGACAGAAGCGTTAAGTTAGGAATGGGAGGTTGGCATGCTACTGGTAGTCATGGTAGTGCAGTCTATGTATTTAAGATTTTCACCATGCAGGTCATTTGGTCCTGCAGATTTTATCTAACATTCCGCAGGACCAAATACATTAAATCTATCATTGTCAGGAAGGAATCATTGAAAAACAGGAATCAACTCACTAATTTAATCATTGACTCATTCAGAATGCCACATTCATTCAAGTGAATCCTGAACAATCAAATAAACATTAGTGCCTTCTGTTTCACACTGTAAAACCCCTGATAATGATCCCTTTGCAAGCTGTAAAAACCAGATGTGGGTCAGTGTCAGAATATGTGTACAAAACCAGGAAAACCATGGTTTTTGGCCTTTATGCAGCCATAGAATAAATTATGCTTATCCAATCTTGTCTTCCATGGTCTCATCTTACAGAAGACATTCTAGCCTTTCAGAAAAATATCCATTTGTGTCTGTCGGGTAAAAATTCTTTGAGTTAGGGTGACCCAAAGTCCCAAAATCACTAAAAATTCAGTTTTTTTGCAGTTCATGTCATTTTGCACATGTCCTATTGTCCACTCAAAGACTAGAAACCCATCCAAAATTGCCTGTGGTATTAGGCATATATTAGGCCTACACTATTTATGTCAGTTTAGGTGGATGTTGATTGAGATTTTTTTACTATGGTCACTCATGTGTGGAATTTTACTCTTTGAGGCGTCTGTGACAATAACTCTTAGGTCAGAATAACTCTATCAATAATAGTGATATAATGTCTCTATTACATGTCACATAAAGAACTTATAAAGGGGTGAAGTTGGTAAAAAAATTTTAGCCATCGGTCAAATGGTCCCTGATTTGTGGGTCAGAATGTCCATGTGGACTGGGTTTTCGTCACAGACGCCTCAACTAGATGTTATAATGTTGCTAATTTATTTAAGTATCTATTTGTGTTTCTTACATGTCATATCAACCATCACAGCCAGCTTATCAATTCTGACAAGCATTGGTAGGCTGTGGGCCTCCAGTGTAGCATTTTGAGTACCATTTCTCATATAGGGGGTTTTCGTCACAGACGCCTCACGATTTTGTTTGTTGCAAAGTCAGAATCATCTGCTGTTACCCAGTGGAAGTCAATTACTTGGGAGAGCCTTGTTTTTGTCAAATAAGTGTTACAACTGGTTGTTTATCAAAGATTTTCTGAAGATTCTCTGCAGACTTTGACAAATTTTGCTATCAAAGTTTAGGAATCCGATCAAATTTCTTTCGCAGTTCAAGGATTATATCCCCTAGTACTTGCTGATGCGGTTAGATTTGGTTAATTTGGTCTTATTTTGATGAAAATAGTATAGCTTGATTGAATCAGCAAGCCTCTTGGACTTGGCAGGTGGCTGCCATGTTGATTTTGGGCGAGATTTGATACAGACTCATATTCGTGAGGCGTCTGTGACGAAAACTCCTGTTGAACAAAATTCTCTCTGGCGAGCACCATATGCTGCCCTAAGGTCAAAAATGGATTGAAATATGCAGAAATTATGTGCCCCAATTATTTTAGGGCATTTGCTACATGTTCTGTTGATTTTATTCAAGAGTTGGTGGGTCTAAAATTGTGTTTGACCTAAAATTGCCTCAAATTGTTCCAGAAATTCCTACCTGTACATGAAATGAGGGTATTCAATTGACTTTTCTGTGGTTGATATGATGTTTTGTACTCCTCTTCATCAATTATGTGTGTTATAATTAAAATCCCATTACTTATTTGGCCACAACAAGCACCAAAGCGCAGAAATGAGTTTTCGTCACAGACGCCTCCAACAGAAATGAAATTCTGTTCTTGTAATCTTGCAAAGCATCATCTATACTATATTTATTCTTGGTAGACTATGATACATTATTATTCAATGTCCTGACCTAAAATAATTACATTTCCAGCATATTTATCTAAATTTATTGCATTTTTAGTTTTCGTCACAGACGCCTCATTTCAACATTTTCCCCCCAAAAAAATATTTTCAGTCCATATAACCAACTAATTCTCTACCACAAGATGCCCCTAGCCTAAGTCCATTTTGGTACAGAGCAGCTTTGCAATTGCTGAAAAAAACCTTTTGGGGGCCCCTTTACCTGTGTGAAATTTGGATTTTCCTCATTTTTTTCCACTTCGGCAGACATTCAACACTCAAGGGTACAAAATTGGTTTTAGTGAGGCCTCTACTGTTTTATTTTCCCCAAACTAGACATAATAAGGATTAGTTAGAGCAATTCTGGAGCTAATCAGGGCATTATTGACAGAACTACAGTAAAGTTAGTGATTTGAAGATAAAATTGTCCAATTTTTCAATATTTTGATAATTATGTCCGGGCTCTCACAAAAAATTTTTAAAGATACAGTTTTGCATTCTTGTATGCTTAATCCAGTTAGTAATAGCTACTTGCAGCCCAAATTTCAAGTTGCTGTGATTGTCCTAACTTGTTTTAGAGCAATCCTAGAGTTTTCGTCACAGACGCCCCACAAAATTCGCTGATATCCAGTTGGCCATGAATAAAAACTGCAGTTCTTGGAGGAAGCCAGTCCACCAGGGGTTTTCATATGGCCAAGATATTGCATTATCAATATAATACACTTTTGTAATGTTATCTTGACTTTTATCTTTCTGTACTGTGTGCACCAGATATGTGCACTTTTTCTGACATTCACCCATGTATTCTGACAATTGATGATTTCCATTGACCCAG
This sequence comes from Acholoe squamosa, assembly GCA_949317995.1. Taxonomy (NCBI): domain Eukaryota; kingdom Metazoa; phylum Annelida; class Polychaeta; order Phyllodocida; family Polynoidae; genus Acholoe; species Acholoe squamosa. Next base: position 73,615,530 of record OX439037.1, read on the forward strand.
CAGTGGTGTAGCTGTGTATATATGGGCAGTGTCTGGTGGTTTTTTCCATTGACTCAGAGCGTTGATGGGTAGAGTTAGACTTAAATCACATTAGTGATTAACATAGTACCTCACACATAGGTTACATAGGGTGTGGCTTGCAGATTATTTTTATGACTCAAAACTCAAGGTGCAGTTTATCACAGAGGCAGTCCAACATCCTCACAAACTAGTTCATTGGATAAACACTGAGAACTTGTTGATCCATTATGACCAAACAATTATCAATGCTGATTCAAGATTGAACTGATTTTGTGTCCAATGAAATTGCATTCATCTAGATGTAAAACTGGTTAGCAGGCCCCTTGTATAGTTTTCTGAAAATCTGGAAGTATCTTATAAGCAAGGTCATTTTATACATGGAGTATTACCAGTACTGACTACGAGAAATGTTTAAAATAGTGTAGATATGGTAAAGCTAGTGGCGCATGTAATGTTGCCTGGGTAGATCCAGTGGACTTTGATGGTAGTGGAGGATTTAATCAAAGGCGGTGACAGGGACACTAAAGCGTTGGTATATGGTTGTCGGAGGGTGATTCCAGAGGCCCATATTGGAAATTGCTGGTCTGGTTTACGATGAGCTAACGACTTGTATAGAGTTGTAAGAGTCTGGATATGGGAGACTGTTATGCTGATGTTGTACATAGACAGAGATTCACAAGGGTTGCTTCAAAGTGAGTGTTTTCTGACGAGTTAGCATGGAAGGCATTTCTCAACATGGTAAGGCTGAACACAAGCACTACAATTTGAAGACCTCAAAATTAGAGTGGGTGATCATAGGAAATGCTCTACGGCTGCTCTGTATGATCAGGACTTAATGTAGTGATTATATAGGGTTTATTGTGCAGTCCTATCTGTGAAAGCATTAGTGACCATTAGATGCAGGGCTGTAATGGCATTAGAGTGAGGGATCCTACTACAAATTGACAGGATCTAGTAATACCATCTTGAGAAATCCCTTCCTGGGCCACATTTCATGTGGTGGAGCAGATGAGTAACACTTAAATGGTAGTAAAAATATCTGGAGGTAATTTCTTAGGTTACTATGATTTCACAGCAGAGCTCTATGACTGCAAAAGTCAATGCTATTCCTATTGGAAATTTGTTGCAGCTTGAAAGGTGCAGTCATAGTATGTTAAGAAATCACCTCCAGTTTTTTTAGAAACTCCTTCATCAAAATGCACAAGTAGCATGCTTGGCCTGGCAGTGAGAAAGGTTAATATGTTGTAAACCAAGCTAGCACAGAAACACATATGTTCCCTAACTTATAAAAAGAGTTTTGTTTACGAGAATATATGAGGAAATGTCAAGAAATGGTTTGGAGGTAATCCCTGCAGACGTGCTGGACTTATAGGTGGCTGCTCTCAGTGGACTTGATGAGTAATCCACTAGAGAACCATCCACTCACCACTCCCTCTACCTTGGAGCAGCCACTGAAGGGGAATGAGCGCCTGACGTGACCTGATCACATGGGGGTGCCATATGACCACTGGAGGAGGGGCAGGTCAAGTGGACCACACTGCAAAAATGGTGTTTGGATCCTAAACACAATTCTAAACATATTCTTGCAACGTTTTTGTAATCACATTAATTTCCTACACATGTTTAGCCAAACAATGTGCTTAGTTCAAGTGTTTAGAAATATAGGTGTTTAGATTTAAACTTTGTGTTTAGATATCTATGAATCTTTGTGTTTAGATGGTCATGAATTTTTGTGTTTAGATGTCTAAATGCTTTGACAGAGAGTTAGGGTGTGCAGACATGTATACATTGAAAAAAAAGATGTCTTTTGTTTGTTTTCTCATTTACTGGGGGAGGGGGTATTTACATGTCAAAGTCTCCAAAGATCTCAGCCACACATATTTACATGTGCATGTATGTACACACTGCATCAGAATGAGAGACTTGAGAAAGTACAACAGCTTGGCAGGTAGGAAATTGCTTTGTCTATTCCAGAATAACATCAAATAGGTGTCAGTCATGAAGTTTATTGATTATTTTATGGTAATGATGGTAGTGTAAGGTTAATCTAGTCAACTTTCTATTGCCCTTTCTATTCTCATGACATTTAATGAATAGAAACTATTATAAACATGCAGTTTGGGTACATTTGTCACAACAATTGATTATAACTGTGTGCAGATAGTCCAGTAAAAGGTAGTACTGCTACCTGGTGTGGATTCAACATCCAAGTATCCAAGTTTAGGTTTTAAACGTGTTTAGACCTAAACATGTTTAAAATCTAAACACCATTTTTGCAGTGTATGATCTAACAGGTCTAGCTCGGCATAATGAGTTTTATCAATCTACTTGATAATGTAATAATAGACTGACCTAGTTGAGAAGATGGTTTCAATAAGATGAACAATTAAAACAGTTCAGCATTTTTCCTTTGCTTCGAGGGGGGAACTACCCAGTAAAATCCTGGGAATGCAGTTAATAAACAAGTAATAGTGCTTAAGAATGAATGTCATAAGGTGGGATGGGAAAGGGGGGGGGGGTGTGAGACAAGAACATTTAAGGTAAGTGTGTGGGGGAGATGAGGGTGAGAGGGGAGACATTGAAGCGAGGCGGGTGAGGAGGGTACTGAGGGGTGGAGAGTAGTGTCTGAGAGGGGATTTCAAATTTTAGATGAGAATGGGAGGGAGGAAGTGGACGAGAGTTGGGGGAGGAGGACTGAGTAAGAGGGTAAAATGTGAGGTGACGTAGCAGGGGTGAGGTAGGTGAGAGGAGGGGAATTTGAGGTTAGAGGGTATAGGAGAGGGGGGTAAAGGGAAGGGAAACTGGTCAATGTTGGCGTTGGAAGGGCTGGATTTACAGGGTCTGAAAAATGGAGATATTGCATTTAGACGTGACCCCTCTCTATATACAGTTATATTACATGGAGTCGAAATGCGTCTTTATTCAACATTCAAGCATCTAAACATATTGATGTTTAAATCTAAACACCTATTATTCAACTGTTTAAACTCTAAACATCTAAACATGTTTAGCAAAAATGTTTATGTAGTTAGAATAAAAGTGTTCATTTCCTAAATGTGTAGTCGATGAGACACCTAACTGACCTATATGTTTAGGTTTTAAACGTGTTTAGACTAAACATGTTTAAAATCTAAACACCTTTTTTGCAGTGCAGTGCTCCAGCGTGTTATAAAGTTACGAGGAGGTGAGATGGCTGTGATAACATATGGCTCAATCTTGTGAAACGTTTCAATATCAAATTCTGCTCTTTTCTGTAGTCTATTCCTGTAGGAACTGTATGAAATCAGATTTTAGCATTCCATTTGGTGAGTATATGAGTGAGCTTCATGGGCATATATACATTTGACTATATCCGACCTATTTTAAGTGAGTTACAGGTCAGGAAAGGCCTAAAACATCGAATATTTACGTCAATTTGTCCTTAATTTGATTTAATGCCATGGGAAATTCAAATTCTATATGAAATAAATGACATTTCTCATTTATATTTCCAAATGACCTTAATTGAACATCGTAGGCATGTGCTTATTGGTAACTGATGGGTCACTCTATTAATTTGTGTAATTTTTCCCGGCAACGGATGATCAAAATTAACCCAAAACCAGAGTCCTTAGAATGAATGTGTCAGTTTAGCCTATCATAACCAGGACGTCCTTACTATGCATAGATGAAATATAGAAAATGATTTGGGCAGAATAATGTAAATGGTTGTCAGTGGATCAACCTGAACTCACTCTGGGAAGTTGGTGTATTTTTTCCTGGCAAGGGATGATAGTTTATATCCTTCCATATACTATATGCTTTTGGTATTTAAGTTAAAATCTTCTGCATGGAATACCTCTATAATAAGTGGAACAAACTCTTAAAACGATAAAATGATGCAAGGATAACACAACAGAATAGAGCTTCCATTGCCCTGTATTTCTGGCTATTACTTTCTGGCAACGGATGATTACCATGTGTCACATCTGTACTATAATAATTAAACCATGCTAGTCCCTCAATATTAATTATAGAAATAAAGAACTCATTGGCTTGCAATGGAGTATCATTATTTTTACATCTATACTTCTTATAGAGGTCTATACTGCTGGTGGCCTTCTGGCAACGGATGATCACTATCTGTACTACTTATATGAAAGTATAATCTTAGTATTTCCATGGTATTCCATAGTAGAAGTACCATATAAAGGGAAATGTAAAATAGTACCATAATAAATCATGAAAAATCATTTCCTCACCAAAACATAGAAATAAGGTCTATATCCAAGCAGTTTTCCTGGCAACAGATGATACCCTTTAGAGGGTTGACAGAAATAGTTGAACAACAGCAAATCCTGAGTGCCACTTACCATTTGGAAGAGTAATCTTGTTACTAACAGAAAAGGCAAAATATATAAACTTAGACTTGGGTACAAATATGTGGAACTAACTGAAAGGTATTTTGATATGATAATCCCTCAATAAACGTCATTTTAGCCACCTGTCACTTTTGCAGATATATCATTGAATTTAGGTAAAATGACTTAAAATAGGGCCACATTTATCTATAGCATATGGATATGAAGCCCATGGTCCTCTCTACCTATTCCCATTACCTTATGTGACAATAAATAGGTATAATACATGATACTGCAGACTTGAAGTACCATAGGATAAGTATCATCCGTTGCCAGACATCCAATTGCCATTATGTAGGCATACTAACTTTAGAGAGTTTCCATAGTAACAGTTTTGTGATTTAAGATTCCCAATTTTGCACATGTACGGCCTAAGACACCTAATTTATATATGCAAAAGGATTTATTTCTCTTTAAACATTTTTCAAAACTCCCCTCAGGGCTGAAAATGAAACGTTTCACAATTATGAGCCATATGCTACTTCAGGACCTGAAGAGGGATGACAGTCACAGAATATATATATTACTTTCAGTATTTAGAGCATTGTACAGAGTTTGGGTACATACAATTGTTATATTTCTACTACAGTTTTGACCAATGCAATATTCACTTCCATGCATTATAACAATTAATTTTAACAATTAACATAATGCTAATGGACAAATCGTAAATAGTTGATTGTTTGAAACAGGAAATGAGGGGCAAATTATTCCCTGTTATGAAACATACAATTGGATTCTCCATGTCACTCTGATTAATGAGTCCTCCCGTACAAATGTGATTCCCGTTTGTCACAGGTTTACTTCAGTACATGACAGTCAAAATATTTTACAACATGGGGGTGTATGATATGTCATTCACAGCATTTCATTATCAATTTATTGTCATAACATGTTAGACTCAATGAATGAACTGGTAATTGATAGTCATCACATGTTTGCATTAAAGGACACGGTTGTATTATGGCAGTCCCAACATGTTTCACTTCTGGGGGGAAGTGGGATGTGACAGTCACAACAAGTTTCTGTTACTGGGTGAGGTGATATATGCCAGTCAAAATATTCAGAGTTTAGTTCCAAAACGCAACAAATACATTCCAGATTTTCAGCATATACCAATGTTTGTAGTGCTTCCCTGAAGTAAGTTACAGTGCTATTATAATAAAACCTTCAATATATATAAACTCAAGGTTGGCGAAAAATATATTTCTCAATGAAAATGTTTTCTTTATAATATCTAGCCATGTAGACTTTTGAAATATTTGCCTCTTTTTCAAAATGGTGTTTATTGCATTTTGGAACCAAACTCTTCATATATGTTCTATTCTATTGGGGAGGTGTCATATGACAGCTACATAACACTTTATTCACAGGAGAAAGCAACATCACATTCACAGCATGATTCTCTTCTCACACTGGTGTGAGTTTCACTTAGCCATTGCAGGACCAGACTTGTCTATTCTAGCAGCAGCTTTTTATCCATTACAGACCATTAGGAACATGCTCTGTGCACTGAATGGGCATTGGTGTCATTGACAAGTATCATTTTGATGTTTCACAACGTGTCTTCCTGCAGAAGAAAATCAGATGATTCACTTGAAATGAAGAGGTGAAGGAAAAAAAGGATTGAGCCGCTGGTGTCTGTAGATCTTTTATTTCAAAATTGAACCATGCTTGTTTTTGGGACTCCTTCACACTCAATTAAAATAGGTACGCTGGCAAAAGTGTGAAATGTTTGACAGGAAATTTGAAAAAAAAGACAAAGGGCAATTTCACATATTTTATGATTATAGATAAAGAGAAGCCAATAGATAAGAAATCTGTCTGATGTTCCAGCAATAACAAGGCAAGAACAAGGTATTGGGTAAAATCTGAAACCAGTACATCCTTCTCTTTGACAAGAGAGCAACATGCATTATAACAGTTTATGTGACAGGCACCGCTTTTATCAAAAGGATAACTTACGATCACGAACCATAAAGTAATGTTGTTCCCTTTAAATAATATTGAAGGAGAGATAAAATTCATGTGATGCCATTTGGACCCGATCCTTTGTAAAACACCAATCACCTCTTTCTTATCTGTCAAGGGAGTGCAAGAAATTCTCCAAGACAAAATGCAAATTAAAACAGAATTTGCATATTCAAATGCCTAATAATTTATTGCTGGAGATGCAATTTTTACTCCTTCTTATACACCATCCCCAGTGCACTAGTACTGATTCCAGAGACGGCACTTAAAATCACCAGTATTTGTGCCAAAAGTGTTCGACTGGGTTTCCATAGAGTTAAACCCAAGATGATTGAATGTGATGATGTTTATTGAGGTAGGGGGGGGGAAATTAATGAAATGCAAAGGAACGAAAATGAGCTCTTTATGACATTCCTTAAGACACTGCAATCGGGATCAAGATTCCCTCGGGAATTAAGATATCTAAATGTGAATATCGTAAAACGTTACATACTCTCTTCACAAGATACACTGGGTAATTGACTCAAAGAGAAGGGCGGCCATGAATAGCCTTTATCTGAACATGATGCAATGTCATGTGTGTATAATTTTTAAATTTAGGCCATGAACCTTCAAATGATATATTACATGAGAAAATATCTCTGCTAATTTTAGAGTTATGGCCCTATGAACTTAGATGGTTACCGAGCTATCAAAATCCCAAATAAGGTCTAACTTGTATATTCACAAGATATCTCAGATGATATGTATAATTAAGCATAATTATGCAAATTAGGGAAATTGTCATATTCTTCATATTCTTTTTCTCATAAAATTTGAGCTGAACATCGGATTTTTACCATTTTTTCAACACATTGATCCTTGTGGGTGTGGCTACAAATAGGCTTGGTTGAATCCTCAATTTTGAGTGAAAATAATGATTCCATGGGAACCAATATCAACAAAAGCACTGATTTCTGCCCCAAAATGCCCAAAAACGTTCTATTTATGCTCCAAATTTGGAAGGTTTTCCTCAAAAATGGGAATTTCCCTTTAGGATTATTGTAATCTACATAAAACAGTAGTATATAACTTTTTTTGGTATAATATTATTTTCCCCCTTTTAGGCCATAGTGGTGTCACCCTGGTGGCCAGGATGGGTACTAATCCCCCCTGGACAGTCCTTTTAACTTGCCTCCTCACATGCGTAAACAGCTGGTAAAAGAGGCTGGAGGTCTTTTCTCAAGGTTCTACGATTGCACATAGCACTACGACTGCAAAATACTGCTATTAACAACTTGTTTTCCATGACAGAGGGGATATAGCCTTCCAACAAATTCTGGTTAATTAGCAACTATTATAAATCAAGATAATTAGACAATAATACTGCACAATAGATAGGCCTATGCCTAATATGAACGTTATATGATTATGAGGAAGGGTATGAATAAGAGTATTTTTGTCACTCTCTTTCATCATACTACTTATGGCTTGTATGGGAGTTCTCAATTTGTAGCTCTGTTCCTATTCATGGCAGAACTGTGAAATTAGGGGTGTACATAGGGGGTATGTGGGTGCACAAAATAGACATACTTAGATAACAGAATTATACCTGTGCTGCAGCTAGGTACGTCAACCGAGCAATTGTTGGCATGGTACCAAATTGCATTGGTAACCATGACAACAGTTTATGTATTTAAGAAAAATTACCTGCACAATCGTAACCACCCACACCCATAGTATACCCATAAAAATAGAAATCACCCTACTCCAAAATTTCTCAGAGACCACCCTGCCCCTCAAATGCATCAAATTTGCGAAACCAAGTCATGATTTACCGCTTAGATGAGAAGTCTAAATACCATAAGGTTTGCCTGATTGCCATCATGAGAAACCCTAAAGGAAACGCTTAATTACAAACCAGATTCCCTGGATTTGTACTTACATAATGGTGAGACACATCTCCTCAATCTTACAATCAATCAAAACAGACTCATTGTTTAATGAAATCCACATCTAGATAACAAAGGCCCTCTTTCCCCAGAGGTCAAGACCATGGCATTACTTTAAGGACAGCATGATGTCTAAAGATTCATGATCCTTTGTCATCATGATGCACTGATTCTGGTAAAACAAGACTGCATTAGCGAATCATGCCAAGGCATTGGGAGAGCATCAGTGCAACAGGGGTAGGAATGATGCATGATTGCAAGGTGACATTCCTGCAATATAATGACCAAAGTACATGATGCATTTTTTCACCTTATACACATGCAACCCTTAAAGGGAGGCCACAACCATGCTAATCATCAATTACATCTTTTATCTTGCCTTTCTCTGTCTCAGACAAAAAGATAAAACAAACTCATGGAAAAAAAGCTCTGTTGATTTGTCCTCTTTCATGAGGCTTCAGTCAGACTTGTGATCATCATGGGATGTCAACTACCATTAGACATGCTTACAGGGACATTCTAGGAGAAATATTTGATTCAAGTCTTCACATTGTATATATCATACAAACATTGTGGTCTGGTTTTTAAGGTCAAGGAGGAGCACAAATGCCTAGAGAAAATGCCTATCTTCTGGTTAAGTAAAGACCATGTCTTTTGTTCAATTGAGGGCTATGCTAAAAATGTGCAATGAGATGGAAGGATGGATGTTTGTTTTTGAAGTTGTGTAGCAGATGGAATAGTGTGGTGCCAGAGGGTTGGATATGGTATACCCTCTGAGAGGTCAAATGGTAAAAGGTATTTTGATCTATGAAGTAGTAACATGCTTAGCTCATTGTGCTTAGATATGTGGGTGTTTAGGTTAAAATATCTCCTGCTATCAAAGTGTGTGCTTAGATACCAGAATGCAGTGGAAAAACTGTACAGATGCAGTACATGAACAGTGGAGCTCAGCAGTAGTGTTTCAGTACCAAATCAGTATGGGTAAGAGTGGTGCTTCAGTATCTACTGCTATTCCTCTGCCAGACACCACAGATCAAAGTAGCAAAGGTTCAGTCGTAGAACAGTGTGATATCAGTATTAAAGCAGTAGCAGATCAGTATGTCTGAAATATGCAAATGAGGTGCAGTAGTTGATCAATGATCTACTGATTTGATACTGCCACAGCCCCCTGTGCAATGCAGTAGACCACTGCAGTTCCACTGCTGGAGGCAGAAAGAAGTACTAAAAGAGTGTCCACTGCATCACTATGCTCCTTGTATACATGGCTCCTACTAGCTTTTCTTCCCCTGTGGAGTCTTGAACTTGGTCCTTCTGATTTCTGTCTGGCGCATCAGCCGACAGAGTTACCTCCCTATCAACTACATGTGGGTGCATATACTTCATAGAAGTGTCTGTGACCCACATAGGAGGGCGTGTGTGACCTGCATAGCAGGGGACTAGAGAAGTATCAAATCAATATTACTGAGTAACCACTACCTTAGTAGAACTTAGGCCAATACTGGTAAAGCTTTGCTATAGTAATATGACAGCAGCATTGATGTTGAGGGGGGGAAATGGCAAATCAGCAATTGTAAATTATATTTGAAAATTGTCATGATGGTGAGAAAGAAAATATTGCTATACAGTTTATTACATTAGGCCCTACTTACTGGCATTGATGAAAATCTCACCTTCATATGTATGCCCCTTTAGACTATTAATTTTGTGCTTTTCTGTAATAACTACCATAAGGGGCTGTTCAAATATCATGCAACACCATAGGGGATGAATGAAGTTTTTTACACTTTGTGACCAGAGGAGAGGGTGGGGGTCTGCCCAAGTGTTACAAAACAAAAATGGTAAATGCCTCACATGACAAATGTGAACTATTTATAAGGATTTAAAGCATCTTCATGTGTTCCCTGTCAAATTAAGAAGGGGAGGGGTCATATGAATTTACAAAGGGTCTATTTATCAATTAAGTCGATTAGAATGCAAAGATATACTAGAGAATTTAAGATTTGTCTACTTTTAACATGTACGGCAACATCTAGCCTACCTTATACCACTATTCTGGCACTTCCGGTGGTTTTATATGCGATATATACGTGGTATATTCTGCATATACCACACTTGTGCGTTTTAAGAATTTTTGGTATATACTTTTTCGAGGTCACTTTTGGAGACGCTGGCGGACATAGAAATTTAGCCTCGCCATTGTTTCAATGTGAAAAATCGTCCCAACTCGTGTGAGGATTGAACCCCGGCTGCAGTGGTGGTAGGCGAAGGCCTTAGCCATAGCGCCACACTGAACGGTGATGAAACACAATGCGAAAATAAATAAATTCTAACCTGAGGTCCTAGTGGTACGTTTCCATTCAGTTTTTGTATTGATTCCAAGCTTGTTATGTTGTAATATTATTAAGTTTTCGATCCATAGACGAGGAATGCGTGCTAATTTTCTCCATTTTCTTCGATATAAATAAGAATCCATTGATTTTTCCAATCGTACGCCCGTGGCCGCTCTGCGCGAAGCCATTGTTTTTGTTCCTTGCCGGGACAGGTACCGCCGTGTTCACACTCACTTTTCGTATCGAATCCAACCATGACAAGGTCTTCAAATAAAAACATACATATCCTTAGACATTCTAGATGAGTACTCCATGCTTGATATGTCCGATACATACAAAATAAATAAGAATCCATTGATTTTCCAAAACGGTCCGAAATTTTCGGCGTCTTCCTCGTACAGCGAGCGGATGACCTATATCTACATCCGGGCCACTGACACACTTTCGCCGAACAAGGAGGCGGGTGGGAATGGCCGGACCGCGACTCGCGTACTTTGGGAAAATCAATGGGTTCTTATTTATATCGAAGAAAATGGAGAAAATTAGCAGGCATTCCTCTTCTATGGATCGAAAACTTCTTGGGATTTCGATATTATAACATGAAAAGCTTGGAATCAAGACGAAAACTGAGTGTAAACACAGCGGTACCTCTCCCGGCAAGGAACAAAAACAATGGCTTCGCACAGAGCGCTGACCCGGGCCGTATCGCTTGCTTTTACAAAATGTCTTCTCGTGGCTATATTCTGTGGATATCAGGTAAGAAATTAATACAAAATGGAGGAAATTGTGGTATAAACCTATTAGGTCATGGATGTTGGAGGCCACGGGGAGTCTATGCTGGATATACCCTTGCCGCTCCGCGGCTCGGGTATATCCAGCATAGACTCCCCTAGGGCTCCAACATCCATGATCTATTAGCTTAATATCCTATCATTCTAGATGAACACATTGCCGAACACAAGTTGTGATCTTAAACTTCCTAATGATGCATGGGTGGGGGGAGGGATCTGAGCGGTGTTATATGCAAAAAGACATTACATTGGTGCCTATCCTAGAACTTATTGATTATTCTACATTAATGGTGGTGGTTTAGGATTCATTTATTTGATTATCTATAGCTAGTTATATTCTCTTAATGATCTATGAATTAAAAGCATGATCAAGATGGAGTTTAGGGACATTTGTTACAACGATGAATTGTGCTGGTGTGCAGAAGATCCATTCAAAGATAGTGGTGCTACCTGGTGTGTATTTGACAACCAAGCATCTAAACAATCTAAACACATTCTATTCAACAGTTTTAAACTCTAAACATATAAACATATTAAATGAAAGTGTATTTAGAATAAAAGTGATTAACTGTCATACATCAGGCTGTATTGGTGACCCATCAGTCCTCCATCCCAGTAACCTTGAGCAGCCCTAGAGGGAATAAAGAGAGCCGTAACCAGTAACCATTCACTAACATCTAAAGGCTGCTGCCATCATCCTAACACTGAACCAATGCTGTTCTAAATAGGATTTATAGGTCTGGTGACATTCTAATTGAGGAGACAGTTACCTTTGTCATGCATAGAAAAACCTTTACAGGAATGGACTCCTCAGAATAAGATAACAAGACCACATCCCCTTAAACTAATGATGCACATTTATTGGTTGAATTATGATCAGTGCCATCTTATAATCCACTAGGTAATTTTCATACAATATACCGCCTCCCCTATTGCAATATTATTAGGTGAGGTCTGGAGGGTAATTCATAACTTTCTACCATCAGTCCCCAAGTGATGGTGGCGTTGGCACATCCTGGGTTTTACATAATGGTTGAGATTCAGTCTCAACTTTAGTTAAGAAATAAAGCCTTACATAATTGACCACTTTTGTCTTTTTGAATGTTGAGACCAATGTCTCAAAAGTTAGGACCACCATCCTAGCAGTTGAGACCAATTGCATTTCATAATTGGGAGTTTACAATGTTGTTCCTAAGCTGAGATTTTATTTTGTCCCAAAATTGTAGTTGAGACAAAAACATGGGAGGGGCTTTTTGGTCGGTTCAGAGGTCTGAAAAAGTTGGGACATATGAATTTTTTCCCAACTAATGGGTGTTCCTGCATCTTCTCCTCTTGGCATGGGGTACCTAAACCTTTTGTCTAAGAGGGCCTACTAGCATCATATTTATATTCTTGTCATAAGTTATGGTAACTTTGACCAAACCGAGACCATGTCAAAATCAGTGTTTTTTCCGACCGCGCACACCACCCTGGGGCAAAATTCCCAACTTGGTCTTGGTGTGACCCGACTAGGGTAACAAGGTAAGTCGAGCTTCTCACATTCTGTGAAAACATGGTCGAGCGTGATAGGAATGTGTGAGTTCACAAGGTTTACAAGCACTGAAAAACGTTTTCCTGACAAAATGACATTTCTTCCCATGTCAACTTGATTTGACAGACAGAGCTACACATTAAAGAACTATAAAATTATGGTGACCCCCATGACTCGCCTGTTCAGGAACAGCAGCAGGACTTTAATTGTTGGCACCCCTCGACCTGATGTTGGAATGAACAATTGGCATCATACAACCGAGGTGGAGGTATGTTAAAAATCTTTTATCTAAAATGATGATTCCCTTATCTTTCCCTTAATTATATTTAAAATCACTTATCTAAAATAATGATTGCTGCTGTGACAAAAGGGCAGATTAAAGTTGATGTAAATTCAATGTATACTTATTGGACAGTTTTCATGGACATCTTGTGTCTTGATGCAAGCAGCAGAGGGTACCTTTATTTGTGGCCTGAGAGGGCTTGCAAAGCAATAACCACCTGTGCATGTTTGCACAACTTGGCTGCCAGTGACCGAGCTCCTGAGATGGCAAGGATAATGGGCACAACTGTTTCTACCCCATTGGGGTTGCTCCCTTTGGACCCCAACTGCGACAAGCCCCCAAGACAAGGGACCACTGGGACAACTTGTTTAAACTTTAATTATTGAAAAAAAGATGTCATAACCTTGTTAGAATATGGAAAAGGTTCTATCATTATGATAAGATGTTAAACTCAATGTATCAGCATCATGGGGGGGTCCATCAATGTATCAGTTTTAATAGTAGTTTTAATAATATTTGTCCCATTATTACTGGCTTTAGGCAACTCTAACTCTAACTCTGACACTTTGCTAATGCCAGCAGAGAGTAAATTCCCCCTTTGATTTTCTACAACTTCTACTTATAGTAGAGAAATTGTCTATATACTGTCATGTAGGGTAAACCCCCATCTATGTAACTGGCCACAAGCCTATTACTGTAATGTCTCAAATAGGTGCCCAGTCCCTTATTGTTATCAATGTACCTGTAACCCCGGCCCCAATTCAAGGCAGGCTCTTATTCAAGGCCCGGCCCTTATTGATTTAGATGATAAAACATAAGTCTAATGAATAAAATGTGATATGGAAATGTGTGCCCTTTTATCAAAGAACTGCACATGATGTCTACAATATCATCCTGTTGTTATCATGTTATTTGAAAGGGAATTAACTGGAACAATCATACACCCTTTGTATGTGGTGGGGGACGGGGGTTGCGTTGGCCTTCAATACCAGGGCTTAGGTATCAGCTAGATGTGATATCCCTTGTAATTATATTAGAAAGCCTTGCTGGGTGACGGCTATGACAGCTTTGGCAGACCTAGTGCTCTATCTACACCACTGTATACATCTATATCTGATGATCTTATTGAATCCAAACCATTGTGTATATATTCTGCCATTCTTTCTTCTAAGACCGGCCCCACCAGACCCCTATTCAAGACCGGCCCCTAATTATTTCACAACCCCCTACCCTAGGCCCCTATTCAAGTGAGGTTGCTATTCAAGGCCCGGCCCCTTTATGTGACATTACGGGAGCTAATCCCCTTGCCTAGCCCAGCACTTGTTAATGAACACCCAGGGGTTGTGATGATAGTGGTCAATGGATTGGACCTGGGAACTGCTGTATACACAAACTTTGACTTCCCCACCCTTACACATACAGTAATGTGTACCACATTTATAAATAAGCTATACCAAGTGATAGTATGGTCTTTAAGCATTGCGACACAGTGATTAAATAAGGAAAATCTGTCTATTATTCACTGAGCTATGACGAAATTAGCATAGTAGGGTGTAGACTGCATGGGAGCCTGCCACTTGTAGTGAAAGTATTTGCAACCTCACCAGGGGCCTACTCGTGTAGCTATTAAGTAGTACTTCATTGGTGTGGACATTCATATAAGAAAAATAAAGGAAACTTCTGTTTGCAAAATAACTGTTTTATACATTTATAAGGAACATTTCTTGTCCTTTCTTTGCAAGCAACCTGTGGGGAAAAATTACCCCACTAACACAGGGCACTGCCTTATATATAATATTCCTAAGTAGCAACCACTGGCTAATGATTGTGAGGGCATTTTATATAATTGCCATGAACATGGTCATTGGTTAGATTTATATTGTTCCATTCGACATTTACGCACTAACACAAATTCCGTACACAATACTACTTTCCTGTAGACAAATTCATCAATCTCTCATTAACTATTAAGATGTCTTTTAGAATCTTAGGTTACTAAATTGAAATTAAGCCCCAAATGCCTTAAAGGTACAGTTACAGAATGTGTGGCTATAAAGAATTGCATAGTACTAAGTAGGATTAATAAACTATTGTATATCTTATATGCTAATTATTTCAATTTGATCAATTTCTAAAAAAATTGACTAAATTTACTGCCCGTAGATCCCAAATATGCAAGTGTCATATACCAAATGAATGGTCTTGATGAGCTTTAAAGACAGCTGGCAATGTGTAAACATTTCCTCTCAGCAACTGCTGCACCACTTTGTAAGGATGTGTCACATATGTTAAAAAATCCCTGTTTTTTAAAGCTCCAGATTTAAAAGGACTTCTTAACAATTGGTATTTCAAAGTTAGCCTCATCCTCCAAGGATGGCTCAGAATCAGGCAGTGCAGGGGCCTTTATATATCCTCGAAGCATGTTGAATAGCAAGCTGACATCTGTGAGACAATAAGGAACAATTATATTTGTGTTGCACAGCTTTAAAAATGTTGAAAGAACCATAAAGGAGAGAAAATATTTATTCCTTGAAGTTGAGACAAAATGCCCAACCCCCGTAACCCCTTTTATCCCTCAAAGTGTGTGTTATATTTTGTGCATCACTCACAGTGAAGTCTGTTATAAAAATGTGAAGAAAAGTGTTCCTGAATGTTATTTGGTAACCCAGTCAATGAATGCATAGCCTCTTGTGAATATAAATGTCACATAATCTATCAGTTCCAGGCTGTAGACTCAGCCACTGAATTGGTGCAGGTGGTGGTCAGCTCAGCCGGGCTACCCGGTCGGGGTCATGATCTGAAAGCATTTAGTGGGCGACATTACAAATTCTAATTCTTGGGGGATGACAAATCTGAGATTATGTCAGGCTATGAATTTCATTGCTCTTCCATTACTGATTGAATCAAAGGGGGCTCTTGCCAGTGCTTCTAAGACACACGCTGTCCCAGCATCAGAGGCACAGAGGGTAATCAGAATGCCTCGTGTCGCCTCCACCAGGTGCGCCTCATGAGCGGCTGCAGCTACCTTGGCATCCTGGGTCTTTCCTGTCAATATAGCGTCGCGGATGGGGGTGCATCTGTGGGGATCAATGTCTTAAAGGCATTCATCACCTCCGCCTGGACAGTCGAGCAGGTCTGGGTGAAAGTGCCAGGGGGGCTTCACGTTGTAATAGACACCCCCATCAGTGGAGAACCTGGCACTGCCACTTCCATGTGCCATGACTACGACTGTGTAGCAGGGCCGCGTTTCCTTTATTAAGCGCCTTCAGTTGGCTGCTTCGGCATAGTCTCTAAACCAGGGTACATCTCTTCTGAAGGCTTCGTTGTGCCGTGTGCTGCGGGTATCCTTAGCTCCTCTGAGGGTCGCCAGTATCCAGCAAATGTAGTGGCAGGCCAGCAGGATACACTGGCTTATGAACGACAGGCGGCCAACCAATTGCTGCAATTCCCTCCTGGTGGCCGTTGCGGTGTCCAGCTAGTTCCGGCATTCGGCGAGGGCATCTTGCAACTTGGAACGGGGCACTGTAGGGACAAGTTCCTTCCATCCCAAGCCACTCGAGGAACTGTGTCGGGGGGACTTCCTTGTCTTTTGCCACAACGAGGCCTAGTTCTGTGCATAGAGCATGGAAGTTATCAAAGGAGCTCCCAGCCTCCTTCTCCAGCTGTTCTAGGCTGATGAAGTCGTCGATGTAGGCAATGACCGTTTGCCCCTATCTCTTTTTTATCAGGTGGCAGACCGCCATGGAGACTCTGAGAACCGGCAGCCGAAGGACGGGCAGATGTCTATATATAACTTCCCACGGTGGCATACGGCTAAGAGCGGGAGGTCTAATGGGTCCACCCGGAGCTGTCTGTAAGCACGGCTGAGGTCGCATTTCCACATCCAGCAGCGCCCCCCATGGCAGTGACCTTGGTGGCCATGTCCTCCACTGTGGGGAGGGTGTAAGAAAAGTCAGCTATGTGTTACTCCAAGAGGGACGGTCTAGCGACTGATTTGAAAGTCTGGTCATGTGATGTATGAATATTAATGAGTAGCGGCGGCGATGTGAATTACTACCAATTTCAAATTACTCTACGATTTAAGAACCATATGGCTGCCACACCAATATATAGTACTCATATATATCAGTCATAAACCACTCAGAAATCACTCAGAATTTATGAGCAATATGCAAATAGTCCTTGTGAAATGCCAAGATATGATTGATCTTTGTCAGAGACAATATATGCTACCTTCCTATAACTGTTTGTCATTACCTGGACAGCTTGCTCAGTAGGTAGATTACAATAATTCCATTACAACAACTAAAGTTAGTTCCTATTTGAATACAATTGTGATGTGAGGAATAAAAGAACATGTAGGGGCAGACAAACATACTGATAATTAAGTGCTAATCAATCAAATAGGCATCATGATGTCTTGTTCCCTTTTGGTGGTCAGAAAGTCATTTGAGACATACATAATCAGCATACATATACAGCTGATAAAGGCAATACCATCCGAGTCTCAGTGGTGACTATAGCCATGTTTTTGGTTTGTTTGACGTTAACGCACTTGGAAAGGTCTTGCCAAAAGCCAATGAGGAAGAACCTCTGTTAATTTCTTCAGAGAGCACTGAATGGAACATGAAAATATGGCCTCTCTCGGTCTCCTTATCACAGCAGAATGCATGGAAAACACCCTTTTGAGTTGTAAGCAGTATGCACGTTCTATCTAAACAAATTTATAGACATTTATTTACAAATTTGTACGTTTTAATTTTTAGTTTCCCTTTTGACAAGACCCTCCTTAGAACAGCCAATACTACATAAACAAGAAAATAGATCTATCATCATTGAGAATGGGACATAAGATGCCGCCAGACGTTGAATAACTTCTTCCATAAAGTTCATTTTTGGGTAAATTCTTCACTCCTCTACCCTAAAAACCTTTATAGATTTCCTACCACAGTTATCACAGAGTGAAAATGAGTGTACTTAGCCCAAAAAGTGAAGTCAATTTGAGCTTAACATGGATGGGACCACATTAATAAGAAACAATTACTCTGTTCTCAGGACACAGGTTGCTATTATAGTATTGGTTCTGATAATCATAGAAAATAGTGTGTGTATTGCATATAGCCTTTTATTGGTCTCTTTTTTTTCATAAGAGCATTCATTGCGTTTTGGAACCAAACTTTTCATGTATTGATTTATGTACATTTTATTTCATGCTAGTTGTGTTTAAGAAATTTATGGAAATATTACACAGAACATACATGGCATTGAGGGAACCAAGCATTCAAAATGCTGTGTTTCTATTGTGCCAGTGTTGTCCTCTGGACCCCTGACTCATAATACCTGAGGCATGGGGAAACACAGACTTAGAATTATGCTCTTGATAGTGAATACATCCATCCATTCATTTCATAGTTGAATGACTGGTAAGGAGGGCAACATAGAAGTCGATCCATCAAACTTTTTGAGACTCTACCTTTCCCATGAATATTTTGCTCTCACTAAGATTAGGTATTAAGTGGCTTCTCATGGCCAAGGCTCTACAGCCGCTCTAAGAGATCGGGACATATGGTGTGGTAGGGCTGTCATCCCAGTGCAATCATTAGAGTTAAGTAGAGTTGTACTGGCATTTGAGTT
Organism: Acholoe squamosa; assembly: GCA_949317995.1. Lineage (NCBI taxonomy): Eukaryota > Metazoa > Annelida > Polychaeta > Phyllodocida > Polynoidae > Acholoe > Acholoe squamosa. The sequence goes on from OX439037.1 coordinate 73,634,422, forward strand.
GTGGGATTTCATATATATTTCTCTGACACAATTTTCTAGTGTGTCCAGTGTTAATTGTGGGGAAGAAAATTATCACCCGGCTTGGAAATTGTCTATGGTGCTAAACAGCAGGAGATGACCAGTGATATTATAGAATGGAACATTGGCAAGAGAATTACATACTTATTTGCAAGTGGAAAATTGGGAGGGGGATATAATGAGAGAATTGACGAGACATTATGGAGCAAAGGCAGGCGTGGTCAGGATTATCTTTGTGTTGCCTGCATATCACATGAGAGACATCTCCATGTTCTACCCATTTACATGCAAATGGTAAAGGTTGGGATAGAGCAGTAACTATGGACATGAGTTCCAAGGAAAATGGTGTAAAAACGTTGTCAAAATAGCAGAATCCTTTTCCCATAGTTGCCAGAGCTCTGTCATTATTTTTACAGAGATTAGGTGTACATTTATATGCCACCATACTGTAACCAAGGCCTTCTAAAACTATACTGGTTCACTGGCATACAATCATGGTGGTTCATTATTTATTTTTACGAGGATCCATGGTAGATTCAGCAGTTATTTTTTTACAGTGAAGCCAATGTCCAGCACTGTCTCTTTAACGTGACTCTTGGTTCCAAGTATCGTAATCCATTTGCTTAAAAACCTTTATAAGGGCTGCTGATACATTCGAATACTATGTCCATTATTCATTTCAATGCAAAATGCAGCTTCATGCTCATTTATAAAATTTGGTCCTTGATTTTAATGAGATTTCCCTAAAGGACTACTTAGCAAGGCCACTGTTTCCTCATACCTAAAACAACACATCTCCTATAACCATGTGTCACAGACCTCAATTTAGGTATGGGGACACCCCTTAGGTCTCATTAGCCTGGTGTAATTGAGGGGATGTCACATCTCTAATCTACTGATATCTGTTCAAATGACCCTAGACATGAATCAAGTGGTGGTCCATCTGGCCATGATATAGGGGGTAATTAGCAGGTTGGATGAACATATTCAGAAATTACTGTATTGAGTATCTTACTATGTAATGACTATAGTCACATGGAGTGAGTTTACCAAGAAAGGGAATGATTCATTTTATGGGTTCGCCATAGTCTGAACCCCCAAAAACAATTTGACTTGTAAAATCTATTAAGAGTTGAACATTTTGCACACCATACATTGTTACAAGCTACGACCTCATCTTCATTTGAAAATCAATATAAGATATACCTTCAATATTTTTATCACATCTAAGGATTTGAATTGGTTCTATGTGTCATTGCTCCTTTATATATTCCAATTATTGAGGTCTACAGACCTGTTGTATTGGAATAGTGAAGTTGTAGCAAGTTAAGAAATACCCTCCCGGTAAAAAGTATCGCCATAATATGTGCAACCAATCTGCTTTCAATCTGTGAATTTTACTTCGCCTAGTGGTAATATATATGCATTACACATAAACATCTAAACACACATAACATCCCATTAAAATTCTCTGCTATTAGTAACGGTGCCTAAAGACATTGATCCACAGCTTGGCAGGCAATTTGAAACCTTCAATCGACTGAGCTTTGTGGCAGGGGGACCCACACTCTGTATTCTGGAGGGACTTGGGACACTAGAGGAGGGACCACTCATGCATGACAGGGTCAGGTGTTGGGACAGCCTGCCAGACAGCCCTGGATACTAGGCCGACCAAGTAGGGATAAGTGGGAGAGTAGTTGGGGTTGGAGGATAGAGAAATGATAGAGATTTTAGGTTGTATTTGATTTTGTTGCATATTAGCTTGATCAATACAAAATGGAGCATACTAATACAATTTAGGCTTTAGTATGTTGCACGTCATTTGCAGATTAGCCTAGTCTATCTTTTCATATCAATAGGTTAATAAATGATATCGGAGCATGAAAAGCTTGTCCAACAGGCCCCATGAACGATTTCCGAATCAATTCTTTTACTGTTGACTACTTGAGGTATATATTGGCCTTTAAATTATCATTTCCCATCACATTCTAAGAATATCGACATCACCTGATGAGAATAGAGATGCATTGCACATAACCTCTGAACATTCCATTAAAATTCTCTGGTCCAATGTCCTCAGAAACAATGTCTACAAACATTGATCAGCAATTTGGCAGGCAATTCGAAACCTTTAATCGACTGAGCATTTGAGGAGTGGGACCCACAATCTGTTTTCCCAAGGAACTTGGGGTACTGGAGGAGAGACCACTCATGCATGATGGGGTCAGCCTGCCACACAGACAAGGCTGTCAAAGTGGGGGTAGTAGGGGCTGGAGGAGAGAGGGAGGAATGGGGACCGTGTGTTGTATTGGATTATATTGTCACATATTGGCTTGATCATATGGATTATACTGATACATAGTAGGCTTAGATATTAATCCTGTCAGCACATGCCATGGCACTTTTACGTGATCTCTATGTACAATTCATCAGTTTTATATCTATAGGTTACACGTTGATGTTGGAACAAGGAAGGTTTGTGCAACAATATCTATATAAGATTCCCAAATCCATTCCTTTACTACCATTAAAACCATTTCTATGTAAAGAATTGATGATCTCAACTTATATAACATTTTGTCAGAATTTGAAACTGTAAAATGGTAGATATATTCTGAAACGTTGTAACCTTTGTTATGTACACATGTATACAAGGATATTCTTACCTACCCCCCCCCTCTCCCTCCACACCCCCATCTTTAAAGATTATATAGAGAAATGTCCAAAGTTTTCTGCTATTTTCTACTTTTGCCCAAACACACAGATCCTTCAAAGTTTCTTCTCATGTCTGTCTGCCACCCACATGTTTTTACACCTAGGCTGTCAGCTACACCGCACCCTGCCCTTCCCATGTCATCATTGGAGGACTAATTACCCATGGGCCTCTTGGTGTGCCTTATTTACATATAAACGAGATATGGCATCACAGGGACACACACAAGGGTGTCACAGATCATGCTGGTCACAGGAAGACACAAGTCATATCAATAAATGTACAGAGGCTTGTCACAAGGCTCAATGTGCTAGTAAGAGAGAAAAGAAAGGGTAGGAGCTGATCTACTGCCAGGCACACTGCTGATTGGGCTTTGTTATGAAAATTAGAGATTTATCACAGGTAAATGGGACAAAAACGTCAAGCCAAGGATTTGTGTCTACGTAAGAAATCAGTGGAATTTTATTCTCATCAGCTTAACGTAATTGCCTATTACATGATAAGGCAGCGCTACACCTAATAAATTTTGCCTGTGTATAGATAACAAAACTAGAACATACCAATACTAGCAATATCAATCCAGTTTCCCAGGTAGCAAGGATACATTTGGCCAATGTTGGCTTATATTGGGACAATGTCGGCTTATATTGGCCCAAGCATTTAAAGCAAACATGGCCCAATGATCCATTGCTAATTTGGTTGTTGGAGGCATGCCCTGACTAAAGTGTGCACTCCTTTTTCATTGGGCAAATATATATGGCATACGGTAAAAATATGACAGTGATGTAAAGATAAAATACAGTAGTGATATAAAGGAAAGTATTCAGGATGCAACATAAAACGGTCTTGCTGTAAAGTCACCTTTGAATTCTACCATTAGACAAAGTTTACTCTATTTGTTGGTACGGGGTATGCTGACGTGATGCAGTTACCGCTTGAAATGAGCACTGATTTTGAAAAAGTGCTCTTTTATAGTGGTTGACATGTGACCTGTATTGACCAATCAGGAGATGCTCAGAGCAACTCCCAATCTGCTGGCATTTCATTGGTTGCCATGGTGGAATGGTTACCGGGGAAATGTTTACTCTGACAACAGTGTGTTAATATGAGTAACTGGCGGTTTCACCTGTGGGGATCCTCAGACTGCTTTGAAATAAAATCATTTTAGAGATAAGAGTAAATCTAAAAAAAAAAAGAAAAAAAAAAGTTTACTCTATTTAAATAAAATTGTTACATTGAGTGTATCACTTTCATTGTATCTAAGTTCACAGTAAATTAATGCAACCGTTTATAACAGATGATAGAAAGAATCCTTTTGAAAGAATATCTTTAATAGGGAGGTTTAGCAACCATAATGTATGTCCCTCATCCCTGATTTAATGCAGATGTAGCACTGCTGTTTACAATTATGCTACATGTCTCTGTCATATGGCTTGCATAGTGGTTGCTAGATCTGCCTATAATCTAAGGTGGTGTAGTAGATAAAACAAAGATATCCATATATAAATCAAAAGTCCTCTAATGTATTTTTTCTTATCCACTGATTCATGTGATTCATTATGGTTAGATTCACGATGACAACCATGACTGATCCACTGATAATGATCGACGGTTAATTGGTGTTTTTGTTGGTATTGTAATTGATTGATTACCATGCGTATGCTAATGACCCATTCAAAACCACATTCTTCATAAAAGAACTAACTACAAAAAGGAGCAAGCTTAATGCAGGTGATTAACAGTTGTTCTTGCACCCCTTGATATCTGTCATAGATGAAATGTGCTGTCTTTTCTTGATAATGTTCCTTATATTTTTCAAGCTAGTGCTTGAAAGACATCTATTCTTTTTGGTGTGAGATCGAATACTCACTAGGCAATTCCACATTTAATCACTATGGAAATGGTCATTTATGCTGTGTAAATCAACTAGGATTTGCAGGCAAAAGTTGCATGAAACAATGAAATTGATGGTTGGCACGAAGGGCATCAGTTGATATTCTTCACAATTGTAAGAAAATTTGGATATACGCAGCAATGCATAAAATTGTACATCAATATCTCTAATGTGGGCACAGAATGTTGAATCAATATTGAAAGTTAGATTTTGACATTGATGTTTACCAACCAGATTCCCACATTGTTTTAACTTGTGTGCCCACTGGGAGGAAATAAATATCTTTATTCACTGGAAATCCTGAATTAAAAGAATGAATTGACAGGGTTTATACCTGCCATTTCTTGGCAAGAAGACTACTACTTTGCACAATAAAGACTGGCATCCAAGAACAAATATTCTTCCACTTACTGTTTGGTATTCTGTGGTAGGCCTATAATGTAAGCAGCACCAATAATTCTGTATAATACCATGCTAGATCTATCTGGTGACTTATTGACAGACTCCATCATCTTACAGCCGTGACAAATTGTTTATTGATGTTCCCCTGCAGAAGGCAGAGCTATGCAGATCCTACTGGGCAGCCTGTCTGTGATTCGGTGTTTGCTGTTATTACTGTTGATATCACAAAGAAGCTTATAAATCCTGGTATCATTGATATTACTGCTGATGTTCAAGGATTAATTTCATATGTTTAAATGAAGGGAGGTGTAGTTTGTAAAAGTATTGGTACATGTGTGAGCACATTCTTGTTCCCTTATTTGCACCCCTGCTTAATATATCCCTTTATTGATTCCCCTTTCCCTCTACTATCTCAGAGCATTTCTTAGGAACAGCCATCTATAAAGGTTAGTTTCCAATAAACATACAACATGTCTTGATTGGGCAAAACAGCATGGACTATCCTATTGATAATTTTCCTGGCTGTGCACAGCAGCACTGTCACCCATATATGTCCATGGTGAATGTATGATCCTCCCCATGGTGCCCCTGGCTGCTGTTGATCTCTAGCCTTACAGCCCCCATGGGGCAATATATATGTCTTGCTGTTCCCATTTTTATATGGACACAAGAAACCCTTCTGCCAGCAAGGTGTGATTGTGCATGCAATATTGAATACACTGTCATTGTAGGACGCCTTGGCCTTTACTCCAGATCAGAAAGACATAGATTACCATTTAAGTGCCACATAATGAATCCAGGTTCAGGTTTCTCTAACATAATGCAAAAATGCAGTGGTGCAAGCACTGCATTGGAGCACATAACACTCCTCCATGAGTTGATCAATACTTTATTTTATGTGAATAACTTCTTCCCATAGAAATAGCATTGCAGGGTCGATCCGCACACCCCAGTGGCGTAACGTGTGCCGATCCACCACAGCGGCCGATCCACCACTGCAGCCTCGTTCTGGGTGCATGTAAACATTCAAAATGGCGGACCGGCGCTTGTACGGGGAACTACGGTACCGGATTTTGATAATATTTCCTTATTCAAACCCTCTAAAAGCATAAAATAAATATAGAACTAAACTCCCCTGGTGTTCTCGGTGGCCTATCCACCCCTCGGGGGGGGTCTCCCCCTCATGGTGGATCGGCCACCTCATACACCACCGTCGTTTAGTTCTATCTATGTTGGTCAGCATAATGATTGATTACAGCATTGGCGAGTAGACTCTCTAGGGCTGCACTCCTATACTATACTGACCAATTGATGCCTAAAATGGTTGGAGTCATGCGCTCTCTGAGTAATACTTGGGATCTGTGCCGTGCCACATAGAGGCAGAGTTATTCCTGGAGTGCAGTTGTTAAATGCCTAGACTCTCTGGTTTCATTGTGCAGAGCAACTGATGCTGATACTGGATGTTGAAATGAGAATCTAAGACTAAGGTAGCACATAACCACCTGATAACATTTTGCCAGAGAATGTGACTTTGATAGAGAAGACTTCAATAAAGATTTGTGGGAATTTTTAAAAGCCAGGGTGAAAGAAAGAAGGTAATTAGAACGAAAGGTTTAGGGTTTGATCCTTCAGACATACATTTACAAATCCACACACTTTTGGCCATATAGACTGAAATGAAGCCACACCTCCATGCATGTATGGCATGATGTAAAATATGCTACTATATAGCCTGATCCTCTGGAACAGACAAACAATTTCATATGATACTAGACTTATACTCGGGCAGAACCACAATTCCATGTTCTAGTAGCCTTATTGCTTAACTTAGAGGCGCAATTCTATGTACTACTATCCTCATAGCCTGGCACAGAGGCACAATGGTAATGGTGAACGACGATGCGAGTTTGGTGACAATTATTTCATGAGCTGGTTTGGGCCACTCCAAGCGTTTTGGAGCAGCCCAAACCTGCGAGTGAAATAATTAGGATTTCACTCACAGCACATGGAATTGTTGCCATGTCCGTGTCAAGGTGATATGTCAAGTTGTTATGCCTAAATCCTACTCATATTTACTTTTTGTCAGCCCACCATTGTACAGAATTGGCTTGGTTTATTTCATGGCAGGATACAATACAGGAGCTTAGTAAACAGGTTTTGTAAAACCCCAAAAATGACCCGGGTTGAAAAAATGACCCCGGGTGGAAAATGACCCTGCTCTGTCTGCTATGGTAAAAGCAACCTTAATTTGCTTTTTGGGGTCATTTTTCTTTATCTATCCATCATAAAATCATCAAATATGAAAAGAGGAGGATTGATAATGGTAGTCTAGAATACCAAACTACTTTCTAGCCTTCTTATTTTACATTCTGTTTTAATCATTGCATTGGGTATGAGGGAAAATAGCTCTCTGGGCTCACAACAATGCAAATGATAAGTTTGTATCACATTTGAGATTGATCAATCATACGCCACTGGAAAAAAAAAACAATATATATCCTAGTTAAATCTAAAATAACTTTTGGATATGAATTATAGCAGTTGAGAATTCAGTATTTGAAACTTAATCTGCTGCCCATTTATAACTGAAAGCCAGTATAGGGGAGAGGCCACTTATCTAGGTCAACTGATAAGGCAGAGAGAGTTGAAAGAGAAAAATTGGGGGGTAGGGTCATAAATGACACTGGATCAAAAATGACTGGGTTGAAGATTCTTCAAGTAGTGTAAGTGGTGGGATGGTGGGGGGCAGGGTCAAAAATGACTCCGGGTCAAAAGTCACCCAGGGTCATTTCTATACTTTAGCTTAGAACTGGTAAATTGTTAAAGGGGCATGGATATTCACCTTGTCATAAAGTCACATATCCTACTAGTCTCATAGCCTGACACCGATATACAATGCCGTGGCCTGTCTATGCCAGATGATTTGATGTTTGCTGCAGCTAGTCTTATTACTGTTGATATTACAAAGGATATTAAGGCCCAGTTCTGTAGAAGCTGGAGTTCTTTAATCTCACCTCTGTGGTCCCTATCCCATATAAAATCTCCATAACCAAAACATGGTAAGATCATCGACTTTTAAATGTCAACAGCAGTGGTAGGGTTTATAAACTTTCTAACCCTGGAAAGTTGGTGTATTCTATGTTTGATATTTCTAATAGTGTTGTTTCTATGTTCACTAAACTTGAAATCAGTATCCAGAGTTACACCAAGATAAGGAAAGCTATATACTCTTTCCAGGATGACATCATTCAAAGTAAAAACACTACTATCGTGGTGGACATCATTATATAACATCCATTTAGTTTTCTTTTCATTAATACTTAAAAATTTTTTAAATACCACTCCTTAGTTGTAAGCAGCACCACTCGCATTTCATCAGGAGATGTGATGGAGACTACTGCATCATCAGCATACAGCGTCATGCTTTAGACAAGGAAATAACATATATAGAGAAGAGGACAGGACCCAAGACAGAGCCCTGAGGCACCCCATTTGTGATTAGTTTAGAGCTTGAACAATTGTCATTAGCTATTGTCGTTTGAGTTATATGAGTTAGGTAGTTCCTAAAAAACAAGTCCATATATCTAGTCCTGAGAGTGATAATTTTTCTAATAATTCTGAGTGTGAAACAGTATCAAAAGCCTTTTTATAATCAAGATAATATAAGTCGGCTTATCATTAATAATCTATAATAATACTAAGGTGCTCAGTAACTGCGCTTAGGGTCGAACGTCCCTTTCTATACCCATACTATGTAGGACATAAAAGACTATTGTCCTCCATGTACTTCTGTAGTCTATGACAAACAATTCTTTCTAAGATGTTACCAGGGAGCTGTAAAAGGCTAATCGGTCTTAAGTCATTAACGTCTAATGAGTGGTTTCTTGTGGAGGGGGACTATTGTCCCAGCTTTTCATTCACTTGGGAAAATGCTATTTCATAAGCACACATTATACAAGACCAATATTACATCAGGAATAGACATGAAGGTATCTTTTATAGTAAAAGATTTACAATGTTTAATAGCAGATGGTTTCTTGATATTGATATCAGGTACCAGTATACCATATGGATTCTGTTCAGGGGTATGTGTAGTTGGAGGAGGCAAAGCGTCAGCTAGTTTCTTTCCTATGGTGGTAAAAAAGCTATTAATATATTCAGCACATTCAGTAGGTGGGATTATTAGACCATTCATATCATTTCTTAGCTTAATTAGTGTGCTGCCAGTTTTATTGGGGAGCAATTTGCGGATAGTATTCCAGAACTTCCCAGGGACAGTTTTTCTATATTCTAAAAGGTTTCCAATTTCCTTTTTTTGATTTTGAAAAATTACTGTTTTTATTATATACTTAAAATAGTTGTCAAATCTCCAGTTGTATTCAGTGTTTGTACTTCTTGCTTTCCTATACATCTTATCTCTGACACGCATTAATTCCAGAATGTCATCAGGGAGGGTATATTCTGGGATTGTAATAGTTTTTATAGGGCACATGTTGTCAAGGGCATTATTAATAACATGTGACCCATCAAGGGAGAACACCCCTCCGCAGGGGGTTTTTAATTCCCCATTTGGCCACTAGGGGGCATTGGAGTGGCAAATTTACTCTAAAATCATTTTAAAAGTACATTAAGCTAATTTTGTATGCAGAATTCAATGGTTTAATTTAAAATGCACCATTTTCAGTAGAAATGGCCCATATTTGGATGGTAAAATGAACATTTTTCATGAGAAATGGACCTATATGCCTGTTCCTGGTTGCCATGGCAACCATTCCAATGATCAAATTTTTTAGGCAAATTTTCGGGTATACTTACCAAAAACCCAAAACTGAAAACAGAAATGCAAAATTCCTTCTAGATAAAAAATTATGATAACAATCACCATAATATTATTCACTTTTTGTGAAAAAGGCTGATTTATTGTGTTTTTAGACATAATTGACTCGTCGAAGCTCTAGGAAAGGATAAACAAGTCGCCGCTGCCGTTAAGCCGACCCTCACAGAGTGACCCAGCACTTTATTAAGAGAAAGAATAGAAAAAAAATGAAAAAACAAACAAAGTTCTTGTCCTGCCTGCCATGTGTGGCTGCTGCTTGCTGAAGAAAACAGAGCTGAACTGAACTGGAATGTCTGGGCCTGCCTGTGCAGGTGAGTGGAGTGACTGAACTGAACTGTCTGGGCCTGCCTGTGCAGGTGAGTGGAGTGCAGGTGAAAGGAGAGTGACAGGTAGGGCACTGGGTCACACAGGTGGGAGGCCCCCTAGGTACCAATACCCCGAACAGGGTATGACCGCTGTTCGATACCATCATATCTTCTATAAGACCTTGCCCTAACTATTTTTTTCTTAATTTTTGTTCTTTCACATTTTAAAACCATATAAATGGGAGTGTGATCCGAGATATAGAAATTAAGTAGCCTTTGGTGAGCCACATTGTGTACATTGGTATAGATGTGATCTAGAATAGTACCAGATACCGGTCTAGTTACAGAGTTTATCAACTGGAAGACTTTGTTTTCAGTACAAAATTCATCCACTTGGATTCATCTTTTTTACAAAGAAGGTTGACATTGAAACCGCCCATGTAGATTAATTTTCTATTACGAGTCACATTTTTCCTAATTTCCCCCAGTTTTTTATAGATAACATTTTTTATCAATATGTGCATCTGGAGGCCGATAGCACACAAAGTTTTATATTTTATAACCCCAATTTCTATGTCAACACTTAAAATCTTGTATTCCGCAGTTATAAAACTATTGTATAGATCAGGAATCGCGATGTAATGGTCCCTTGAGTATAACAATAACCCCCCTGCTTTTTTATCTCTGTCAGTGTATCTGTCCAGTCGCACATATTGATATCCCGTAATGTACATATCAGCATCTTGCTTTGATGGTGTTAGCCAAGACTACTATACCAATGTCGGCAGAGGATATCATTTTAAAACATCAGTATGTTTACCAAATATTAATCTTGTATTTGAGGAAATTACTTTTAGGCCCTTGGTCTGGGCCTGTTCATGTATATACATCATTTTAATCAATCATATGCATAAAAAATGATAGAGATGTTGGTGAGATGAGAAATGATTCCTAGTATGAGGGTGATCGCTGTACATGCATGCCCTTTTAAAGTCATGGCAATCATAGCAGAAGGGACTGCGGCGCGCTCCCTGATGTACTTCTAATTATTCAAAATATAAAACATTTTGCCTTGTAACAGTGCAATAGAAATGAGACGTCTAAACAAAGTGCTATTCATATCTATTCAGAAAAGCTAATGTATGAAATTAAGAAACAAATTTTTGATGAACAAGTGTATATGTATATAGAGAGAGGGTTACTAGTAGTAAGAGAGCCATAAGTCAGTTCCTGGTGGGGTCATTGTGTCACTAGGTCGAGAGGAATAGCATGTGTTCATGCCATTATTGACTCCATAGTAATCAAGCGTGTCACAAACCGATCTGTCACTATAAGCTAGTTATAGAAAAGGAGGTCAAAGTGGATGCGATAGGCTCCAATGCTATAAAAATAGAAATCTGTATAGGTTATGTCTAGTATATCCTACATACAAACATATTATAGCTAGGTCGCTATGTAGTGGTTGGTAAATGCAGTGGACAATCATACACACATAAGTAATACTTAACCCTTATTTAATCCTTATACAATGCATAATTTCAATTATTATGACATGCGCTATAGGTATTCCAATAGCATGGATTTGTAGGAGTATGGAATTATACTTAATTAGTTAAGTTCATGTCATCACAGTTTCTGCCAACATACTTTGAAGTCGGGTAGAATCCTCTTTGGCCTCTCAGTCACTCTAGGTGTGTTCAATACAGATGTAGTAGTAACCAAGGCCTGAGATGGAGGTGATGAGTGTGCTGCCTGTAGCTGTGCTATAGTTACACCATGGAATGTTGTTCCTAGTAGGCTACTAGCTGATGTGGTGGGGGATGATGGAGCTGTCGTGGTTGCTTGTACAGATGTTGTTGCTAATGTAGTTGCAGTAATCGCTGTCATTGGAGTTGATACCGGTACTGGTGATGGTACCTCTGCAGCGGATGCTGCTGCTGTTGTGGGTGTTGCTTGTGTGGGAGGGGCAGTCGTAACCCAATACTCAATATAGCCCTTAATCATTTCCCCTTTTTCATGCTTATATCAGGAGGTCATTTCCTATGAGTCTTCATTGGCATTTTTGAGAATATCCATCTATGAAGGTAAATTGGATAAACAAAAGTGTCTGGTTCTGCCTTAATTAAGATTCATTGGCTGTGCACAGCAGCACTGTCCCCATGTACTCCCATGGTGAATTTGAACCTATCTGTGGTGCCCCAGGCTGCTGTTCATCTCTGGCCTTACAACCCTCATGGGGCAATAAACATGTCTGGCTGTTCCTTTCTTCATATGGACATATGAAACCCTACTTCCCTACTTATAGCCTAAGATTAATTAAGCTTAGTCCCCTAGAAAAATGGCCTTTGTGATAAATTTTAAATGGCACAGTGATCACCATTTTTATACTTATGATAATCATTCTCTCCTTTTCACTACCAGTCCAACCCAATCTCTCACCCCCATCCCACCATCTCCCTCCCTGCCCACTGACTGCTAGTCCCACATGACACCCCCACAGGGTGACACTGGAGGAGTTGCTCCTGTGGTGTCATTATGATGCAAGGCCTGCCAGCTACCAGGCAAAAAAGCCCAGATCAGTACCTCCAGAGAAGCTCTGGAGCAGTAGCGGTTGGTATTGAAGAGGAGACAGGGAGGGGTGAGGAGGGAGGATGGCAGTTTGGATCAGGGGTCGAGGTAATGATGAAGATTGGGCTGGAGGACAGAAGCGTGAAGTTAGAAATTGGAGGTTAGCAGTACAGTGTACATTAAAGGTCATTCATCAAATACCTCAAACATATTTTTGTTAGGAAAGAATCACTGAAAAACAAGTATGGTGATAGAATTAATGGGTAGTGTTGGTGTGGTTCGACTTGAGTCAGATTTATGGTTAACATAGTAGCTTGCACATAGGGCATGGCTTGCAGATTATTTCTATGACAGCTCCTCAAAATCCAAGGTGCATATCCCAGAGGCAGTCCAATGTCTTGAAATGCTAGTCCATTGGATAAACATTGACAACTTTTTGATCAATTATAATGACCAACCTATTGTCAATTCTAATTTTGGTATTAGAGTGAGGGATCCTACTACAATTTGACAGGGTCTATACATACACCTTCCTGGGCCACATTTCATGTGGTGTAGCAGATGAGTAACACATAAATGGTGGTCAAATAACCTGGAAGTATTTTTTAGGTAACTATAACCTCATAGAGCCCTATGTACCACTGCAAATACCAATGCTATTCCTATGGCAAATTGGTAGCAGCTTGAAAGGTAAAGTCATATTCTGTTGAGGAATAACCTCCAGTTTTCCTTCAGCAAAATGCACAAGTAGTACCCATGGCCATAATCATATACTACTCTTATAATGAATGATAATGATATGTCATAAAAGTTCTATCAAATTGAGCGTTAATTTCATTTACTGGACTACCATAGGCTTCTTGAGCCACATGAACCATCCAATTATAAGGTCCTAGCACATCGAACTAGCACATAAACATATGTTTCCTAACCTTATAATGTTGTTTGTACAGGAGAATGTATGAGGAAATGGAAGAGGTAATCCACATAGACATACCCGACTTACAGGTGGCTGCTCCAGCGGACTTGATCAGTAATCCACTGGAGAACCCTCCACTCACCACTCCCTCAACCCTGGCAGGCACTGAAGGGAAATGAGCACCTGACGTGACCTGATCATATGGGGGTGCCAAATGACCACTGGAGTTGGGGAGTCCAAGTGCAGACCAGTGCTCCAGGGTGTAATGTTTACGTATGAGGTTACTGGAGGAGGTGAGATAGCAGTCATGACATGTGCTTCTTCAGAAGTGGCATGACTGTTACAACATATTTTACTCCCACTATCTAGACAGAGATTCAGAAGGATTGCTACGAGCCAAGTGTTATGTCATGTCTTACCTTAGGGTTTTATTTCCACAAGGGTGAGCAGGGTGAATTACAGCTTGAGCCAGATTCAGAAGGATTTCTATATATGAGCCAAGTGTTACGTCATATCTTACCTAAGGGTTTTATTTCCACAAGGGTGAGCAGGGTGAATTACAGCCTGCTCGCCAATGCTGTTTCAAGCAATTCAAGTTTATTTGTATTATTTCTTATTATGAGGTTGGGTTATCAACGTTACTCTAACGAATAATTATGTCCTCCAGATTTTCATATGAAATGGATAAGATTATGTTCTAGTACTTTCCAGGGCAGGCATATGGCACTAACAACATGGGAAGTGGGATATGACAGCCACAAAATGTTTCCTACATTGTGGAAGTATAGTCTGTGACAAGTATCATTTCAATGCTTTACAATATGTCTTCCTGAAGAAGAAAATCAGATGATTTACTTGAGTTTAAGAAATGAAAGAAAAAAAGGATTGAGTCACTAGTGTCTGCAGTGCTTTTATTTCAAAATTGAACCATGCTTGTTTTCGGGACTCCTTCACACTTCATTAAAATAGGCAAACTGGCCAAAGTGGTAAATGTTTTCTCAATTAACAAAAAAAAGACAAAGGGCAATTTCACATATTTCATGATTATCAAGATAAAGAGAAACCAATTGAAAAGAAATGTGTCTTATGTTTAGGCAATAACAAGGCAAGAACAAAGTATTTGGTAAAATCTGGCAACCAGTACATTGCTCTCTTTGGCAAAAGAACAACTTGTAACAGTTTATGTGACAGGCACTGCTTTTATCAAAAGTATAACTTACAGAGATGAATCCTGAAACTTGCGGTTCCCTTTCAATAATATTGGAGGAGAGATAAGATTCATGTGATGACATTTGGCCCAATCCTTTCTTATCTCTCAAGGGAGTGCAAAGGATTCTCCAGGATAAAATGCAAATTAAAACGGAATTCGCATAATCAAAGGCTTAATTGCTGGAGATGCAATTATTACCCCTTGTTGTATGGCATCCCAAGTGCACTTAAAATCTCCACTTTTTCTGCCAAAAATGTTTGATTGGGTTTTCAAAGAGTTAAACCCAAGACACCTCAATATGAACACCTTTATTGAAGTAAGAGATGAAATAAATGAAATGCAATGGAGCAGAGGATGAGCTCTTGAGGTTATTTCATAAGACATTTTGACCATTCACCCCAGGACTGTTAATCTCAATGTTATTCCTATGGGAATTTCATCAACGTTAAAATGTACCAGATACCTGCTTTAGCCAGCAGAATAATTGCAGGGTTGGTGGAAATGATCAAATTGCTATTATATAAATGATGGTAGTCATATCATGTGTTAAAGCTGGTATAAAAGCTGATAATTATAGTGTTGTCTGATATGTATTTCAGAGGATTATATACCCCTTCCCAAGTCATAGGGTGCCACATATTATGACATGATATGACTCATTATGTGCCATCATTGGACTTAAGTTTCAGCTGGTCTATCCTCTTCGGTGGGAAGGGAAACCACTTGGTAAATTAGTTCTGGTCAAAGTCTCCTGGCAGCAGCACTGAGTGGTGTCTGCTCTGCTGGTCAGGTGCCCAAATTAAATTCACCACTATTATAGAATACTCTGCTTTATGGCTTCAGATTAAGCCACTGTGCTGGTACAATCAAGACTGCTTGTTGACATGAATAAATTGCTGGAAGCATTTCATTTCTACACACATATATGCTTGAATTTGACATGGTTAGAATGCATTGAATAGATTTAGATTTTAGCAGGACACTTTCACAAGTGGGGTGATGATAGATATATCTATGCAGAAATTGGAAAATCTATATATTTCAGATCTTGCCCCAGCTTTAATGCAATACCTGAAGTGGTATGACAGTCACAGCTTAATACTTTATTTACAGTATTTAGACAGAGCTTCATGAGGATTGCTACAAGCCAATCATTACTCGCTTAGGGTTGTATTTCCAGGAGGTGCAGCAGAGTTAAATACATCCTGATGGCTAATAAAATAAGGAAATGCTCCAGTTTGAACAATTCCTGTCATATTTCCTATTATGCGGTTCAGTTTCTCAAACACCCTGTGATGAATATGTCTCCCCATGTAAATGTATGACTCATGTTCAAATTCTTTACATAAAATGGACATGAATCACATGTTTACTTCCTGGAGCAGGTATATGACAGGCCCGACATATTATACTTCCCAGGGAAGTGGAATATGACAGTTACAAAATGATTTCTCCAGTAGGGAATTCTTCTGTGGCAGTCATGTGTTTACTTATTGGGTGGGTGGGGAATATTTGGAATATCACACTTACAATATGTTAACTCCATTAGGGAGGTGGTACATGACAGTCATTACATATCATTTGGGGACTATTCACAACATGATAATCTTTGGATCTATTCTCATAACATGTTTGACTCAAAGAAGGAGCTGGCCATGGTAAATGATAGTCACAATATGTTTGAATCAAAGGACAAGATTATGTATGGCATGTCCAAAACATTTCACCTCTAGGGGAAGGTGACCTCACAAAGAGAGTCTGTTACTGGGGAAGGTGATATATGCCAGTCAAAATAATATTCTGTTCTATTGGAGAGGTGTTATAATTTTTGGCAACTACATAACACTTTATTCACTGGAAAAGTCAATATTACCTTCACAGCATGATTCTCTTCCCATGCCGGTGTGACTTTGTCTTAGCTACTGCAGGATCAGACATGTCAATCCTAGCAGCAGCTTTTTTTTGTTGAGCAATGGACACACCCATTACAGGCCACTAGAAACATGCTCTTTGTACTGAATGGGTATTGGTGTCATTGACAAGTATTGTTTCAACGTTTCACGTTTCTGTAGAAAATCTGATGTTTCACTTGAAAATAAATATGAAGGATAGAAATGATTGAGCTCTATAGTGACTGCAGTGCTTTTATTTCAAAGTTGAACCATGCTCGTTTTTGTGAAAAGTTGTTTGTCCTCATTCACTCTACATTGAAACAAGCAACACTTTACAGGGTATGTTTTCCTAATTTGAAAAAGGCAATTTCACATATTTCATTATTATTAAGATAAATAGAAGCCAATAGAAAAGAAATGCATCACATGTTCCAGCAATAACAAGGCAAGAAAAATGTATTGGGTAAAATCTGGCAACCAGTACAAGGCTCTCTTTGGGAAGAGAGCAACATGCAATATAACAGTTTATGTGACAGGCACAGCTTTTATCAAATGATAACTTATGAACACGAACCATGAAACATGTGGTTCCCTTTCTATAATATTGAAGTTGCTTCCTATTTGAATCAGATTGGGATGTGAGGAATAAGAGAACATATACATGTAGAGGCAGACAAACATACTGATGTATAGTGTTGATTAATCAATTAGGCACCATGGTGTCTTGTC
The DNA here is from genome assembly GCA_949317995.1 of Acholoe squamosa. Lineage (NCBI taxonomy): Eukaryota > Metazoa > Annelida > Polychaeta > Phyllodocida > Polynoidae > Acholoe > Acholoe squamosa. The sequence continues at coordinate 73,651,909 of OX439037.1, forward strand.
TTTCCCCGTTGGTGATCAGAATGTCATTTGAGACATACATAACCCAACATGTACAGCTGATAAAGGTGATATAGTCTTGACTGTCTGAGTCTCAGTAATGATTATATACTTTCCTTATACATCATATCTTACAGAGCTGCCTGCATAAGAATAAGATAACTCCAGATTTCTTTTATTATTTTTGGTTCATCTGATGTTAACTCATGCAGAAGGTCTGATAATGAGGAAGAACCTCTGTAAATTCTTCAGAGAGTACTGAAGGGAACATGCCTATGGCCTAACTTGTTTTCATTATTAAAGTAGAATGCATGAAAAAACACTTTTGAGTTGTAAGCAACATTCATGTTCTATCTATGTTTATGGGAATCGATTTAGAAATACAAAAGCCTGCACGGTTCACAATTTGGTTCTCATTTCCCTTTTGGCAAGACCCTCCTAAAAACCAAGAGTACACAAAGAAGAAAAAGAAATTATCCTCCCTTAAAATGAGATATAAAATGTCACTAGTTGTTCAATTTTGTAACTGTTGCTTCTTAAGAACCTGTATTGCTTTCCTCCCCCAGTTATCACAGATGTCATCATTCCCATAGGTATGAAATAAGAAGGCACTCCTATCCAACACAAGTAAGTCATAGCTTGCTTAATGAAGTATGCCCTCAGTGAAAAAAGTGTACTCTGGCCTAAAAGTGAAGTCAATTTAAGCTTAGCATTGAAAGGACCACATTACTTAGCTACATTCAACAATTTCTCTGCTCTCAGGACACAGTAGAGTTGCCATTGTGGTATTGGCTGTAATAATGTAGGCATGCACCATATATAATTATAGCTAGAGTGGCATCACTGAAACAGCATTCCTTGAAGTCTGATGTTCTTGATTGTTACATGTATTGTTTCATGTGGAAATAATAGTACAGGACATGTATGGCATTGAGAGAATCAGGCATCAATAAAAAAAATGTGCCCCCCTGGACTGCTGGCTCATAATGCCTGTGAATGTCCACAGTCCACATTCAGAGGCATGTCCTTTATTATGTCTCTAATGTATAGTATCCCAGCTTCAATGTATTGGGGAAGCACAGACTAACAATAAGCTCAATAGTGAATGCATCCATCTAATCATTTCAGAGTTGAGTGTCTGATGAGGAGGGCAATATAGAAGTCGATCCATCAAGCTTTTAGAGACTCTACCTTTCCCATAAATATTTGGTTCTCACTAAGATTACCATGACGAGACTAGACACCACCTGGCCTATAGGTCTTCCCACCTTTATGGGCTGCATTATGTCCAGGTTTATGCCGGATGTCATGATGCACCAATCCAGCACTAGCAGGTAGACATTCCAGCACTGCAATGGGCACCAACTATACCAGGAGGCCATTTCTTAACACACTACGATTGCTGACCTTTAAATCGTAGTGAGAACCTAACAATATGGCCTTAACAGTACCATGCACTATTAGTCCCCAATGTCTGCACCAGTACGACTGCCCTACTCAACCTTATGTAATTACTGCATAGCTGCTGATCGTAGTGAGCAGTCGTAGGGCAGTTCCTATGATAGCCTGGCTTATTCATTGCAATTTTAAATCAGAGTTGCTGTGTGTAGTCGTAGTACATTGAGAAATGGCCTCCATGGTTTATCCATCCCATAGGCCTGGCATGATGCACTCATGAATACATAGTGCAGTCCTTAAAGGGTAATGCATCACCCCATCATCAATCAGGACTTGCTGTGTAGACAAGGATCATCCTGTACCAGCCCAACCATAGGCATGAGACCCGAGGGGCAACAACTTGATGAGGTACAGCTACTTACAAAGGTTGAAGGCTTTGTAAGTAGCTGTGGTAGTAGGATAAAGCTCAAATAAATCCTACAGATAAAGGGGATCTAAACACATTGTCACCTTATACTGACAATGCAATGCCTAGGAAAGGGGCTTCAAAATAGTTCATAAAGGGTATTTTCATCCTTTCAAGCTAGTGTAAACTTCAGTCACAAATTGTTTTTCACCACTTAGGACTCCTTTATAGAGTATGGGGTTATGTCATTACAATGCTGTCACTTTTATTTTCTACAGAGGACCTATCCACATACAACAGGTTTCCTTAGTGAGTAAACCTGGTACTCTCACATTGCTTTCCAGACTGTTTTTACAAAAATAGTTGATGCAATGCATTGCTAGGTTAAGCCATCTTGTGTGTTTTTAAATATATATTTTTTTTCAAAGTGAGAGGCATTTAGGATATGAATAGTCAGACCAATTATTATAGGTTTATGCATTATTTTGCTGAAAACATACTGTTTATCTTGCAGATGGATCATTTAAATGCTGCAATGTGGGAACTAACAGTATAACCAAATATCTAGATATGTATCTAAAATGCTTTTTTAGCTTTCTAATTATACAAGTATGTATATCTCCACATAAGTCTTCAGTGTATAAATGCTGATGTAATTAAGCTCAGGATTCTTGCAGAGGAACTAACGGAAAAATGCGTAATGATATGCAGGTAATGGAAGATGACATTATATTTCAAGAGGTTGGTTCCAAAATGCAATAAATCCATTCCAGATTTTCAGCATATACCATTTTTGTAGTGCTCCCCTGTAGTTAGTTTTAGAGCTATAATGATGAAATCTTTACTAAACAAAATCTGGACAGCTGAAAAATATATCTTGCAAAGAAAAATTCTTTTGTATTACATTTCTAATTTGTAGGTTTTTTAGAAATTGGCCTCTTTTTTCAAAATGGCATTTATTGCGTTTGGAACCAAACTCTTCATTTGCACATCATGCTTAAATAGAAGTATATTGGTGGCTGCAAATTCAATTCAACAAAGGAATGACACTATAAAAATTATGATATATAGATAGCTGGGGGTGGGCACATAGCGTAGGGACTACAGATAGGTCATAGACAGACTATCACAAGGAATACTCAGAACTGAGTGTTTCTTCTTGAGGTAGCCTTAAAGCACTAATCCATCCAAATGCAAAACAGTTTCAAGTGATGGATATGTATACATATTTTGGAGACATTTGAGTGGCTCTCTGTATCAATTCCATCTCTTTAATAATTTGACATGTACTAGGAATAGAGACCTTAATGCACCCTGCACTAAGGGCCTTTTTCGCAGATCCTGTCACTTATGTTTGATGATGTCACAGTGAAAAATGGGTCTGTTAAGAATGAGATCCAGTTTCTTCACACCACCATGTGTATATTGGGTTGACATGCTGAGTGCCAGCTTTGAAGATCCCATCAAACAACTGACAAAATGGACTACTCATTATTTAATTCAATAAAGGCTGGAATGGGTAGGGTGAAATTTGTCAGCAGGGATAGGAGGAACAATTGGGGCAGAGACATTCAGCACGGGCCCTTTCTTCTTCTAGATAATATAATTGTTATTTGAACAGAATTAGTAGGTCCAATGTCATTTCAATTACCATTCCAAATACATTTGCTTAACAAAGAAAGCCTCTGCGTATAAGTTAAGTCAAGCCTTTATTTGTAGATCAGAGGAATGTTCTCATCTTACCCAATTTTGCTTTCTCAAGAAATTAGATAAGCGCTAAGCTCTAAGGGATTTTTTCATCATGTTATGGCATGAATGGCAATATTGTTGCACAAGGCACAATGCAAGAAGCTCAGCAACTCAGTTATTTGAACTTGTTCTATCTTAGTTTCTCTTTGAAATAACCTCCAGAAGGAAATTTCCTAAATTACAATAATGGCTAGCAACCACTAAGGCCTCAAATCTAGTCGCTTCTCATAGCTGAGGCTCTACTGCTGCTCTAAGAGATCGGAACTTACATACAGTGTGGGTGGGCAGTCATCCCAGTGTAATCATTAGAGTAAAGTACAACTGTAGTGGCATTATATGAGTAAGATTTCATATATTACTTTGACACCATTTTCTACTGTGTCCAGTGTTAATTGTGGGGAAAATTGTTGATGATGCTAAACAGCAGGAGCTGACCCGATATATATCATAGAAAGGAATATTGTCAACAGAATTCCATATTCATTTGCAAGTAGAAAATGGTATTCATCTGTTGCTAATGGTAGATACAAGGTTGGAGCATGGGGACAATAACAAGGGAATAGACAAGACATTATGGAGCAGAGGAAGGCGTGGTCAGGAATATCTTTATGTTGAATATTCATATTGTCCTTTGCAAGGCTTGCCTGCATTTCCCAAGAGGGACATTCCCAGGTTCTACCCATTTACATACAAATGGTAAAAGTTATCATTATCAACACTGTAATCATTAGAGTAAAGTACAGCTGTAATGCCATTAGATGGGTGATATATCTCCTATAACCATGTGTCATAGACCTTGATTTAGGTATGGGCCACCCCTCAGGTCTCATTAGCCTGGTATAATTGAGGGAATTTAAGTGACTGACTATGTCACATCTCTAATTTACTGGTATCTGTTAGAATGACCCTAGACATGAATCTCCAGTTTGCACCTGAGACATAGAAAAAAGGTAACTTTGCTTCTTAGCAAAACTGTGCAGCTTTATCTAAAAATCAATAGACCAATGATTCTGCTTTTGGCCATCTTTTATATTTGTCTCAGGAGAATATAGAAAAAGGTATTGCCATCAATTATAAGCATGGGCCAAAACCCTGGTTTGAAAGTGTTGCAAATCATATTCCCTGTGAGTTTTACAGCCAGCCAGTAATAGTGATTAGATTTGTTGTTGGGGAGTTACTCTATTGATTCAGATAAACATTGAGATGACTTAACGTGATTCAGTGAAGGTTTCCTATCCTGAGCACCATCTATCATAGTTAAATCAATGTCTACCGGGTGTTAGTGTTGAACAGGCCGCTGTTCTGGTCAGCAGATGGAGTGGCTGGCTCAAGGTATTGGGCTGATCAGGGTGAACTCACAAATTTGTTTGTTGTAAGGGTTTTCTTTTTCTCAGTAACCACTGAACACATTCCTTATTGAATCCTTGTACCCATTTAGTAAGGACAGATAAAGAATTTACTTTTTTACTTTGAGATTCACCTCAAGTTGATCCTGGTGCATAAGCACACGGGCCTACTGCTATTCACAGTCAATCATTTTTAATGCATGAAGTTAGAGATTTGCTCCAAAGCAAAAGTGCATTTGCTAAATTATTCCAAGTTCTAGCAACATTGACTATAAAGAACAATAACAATAATGAATTCCTTGTATCTTATTTAGCCTGGCTTGGTATTATTGGAATATTGGAATGCACTAGTCATTATTGTGATAGAACTAACTACATAAGTGAATCTTGTTCAAGGAAGGTTCTGTGGAGTGTTGCTATGCAAAGACTATTTTCTAGGTAATTTCTATAGCCCTAGCAATAAGCAGTTAATTCGTTGGACTCCTTCTCTCCTGTTTAGTGTTATCATATGTCACCCGTTTAGTGTGGTGATGTGTTATTAGAATTCTCACTTCTCATTGAATTATCTGATAGTCAGTTAGATACATTTGTTTATAGGGGGTCTAGGGATGGTTGTCTGTCCATTGCTCTATAAAAGATGCTGTTGCAAAACTATTGATCATCCTAGCAACAACAACAGAAAACAACAAAGCTAACCAAGGTATTCCAAACATCTCTGGTGTGGTAAGCCATTATTAGAATATAGGTAGAATTAAAATTTATGATCTAGGAGGAAATTCAGCTATATTGATAATGGACATTGACCTTTGTGCACTCTTAGTAAAATGCATATAAGTCTTCGAGAACATTAAAAATTCGATTCAGAGTCATTATACTTTTGGGGATTTTTTTCAGCCAGCTCAGAATCTATCCAGGAGATTATCTACTCTGGTGTTTAGATGAAGCCAGTACAATGTTACATGCCCCTTCATGCAGTATGACTGACAACTTTAGGATACTATTCATTGTGTAATCTTGTTAAGGAGTCATACAAATATCCTCCTTGACATCAGATATGTACATACTTTCTGGCCATTATTAGTGCACCATTGATGATATTTTACCTCTTATGTCTGTAGCAACCAATAATCAGAGCCTGTTTAATTGCTTACCTCATTAAAAATTAAAAATGGCTGCCTTGGACAATATCAGAAATGATACTATTCAGCCTGTGTGGATTTTCGGAAAGGTTGTCCTGGTAGAATCAACTTAGTATGGGTCTTAGTTATCAAAAAAACACACCAACCTTTTACAGCAGAGGCAAGACATCAACCCCCCAAAATGGGCCCATGGCCCCCTGGCTACTATATAATAATTCAAGGTGATATGGATTATGACTAAAACAGGGCCATACAAATGATACAAAGTATAGCTAGATATGGTAGTCTTTATATGAAGGCTGCTGAGCTATCCCAAAATACTTCAGACAGTTCAATCTTAGATGGCCTACTATGTGACAAAATTCATTACATGGCTCTGTGGTAATGGGTATATTCGGTACCATCATTAACAGTGTTCAGTATAGATCATCCATTGCAGCACTGCCAACATTTCAAACGGACACTGGGTGGCAGGCCGAAAAAAGTGGGAGATGGGACTATACATGTGTGTTCATATAATTAACAATGGCAAGTGATAAGCCCATCTGGGACTACTTGTTGTGTGCAACAATACAACGCTCCATTGGTAACCATGGCAAAGATACCCTGCGCTATATAAGAGGGCGTTTTCAAGTAACTCACCAGTCTGGCTCAAGAACTCATACAGTGCACATTATCATTGCCAAAAGAGAAGGTCGACAAGTTGGTTTTTGCCATAGAGGATTGCATTAATAGGAAATTTGCCCGTAAGAAAACTTTACAGAGTATTGGTGGCTTGATGTCATTTTGCTCCCAGGTGGTTAGAGGAGGCCGTACCTTCAGTAGACGAGTGTTCGATTTAATGGCCAAAGCTAAGAATAGAGATGTAATTAAATTAAGTCCAGGTATAATCAAGGACTTTTTATGGTGGAAAGATTTTTTCAACGGCAAAAGTTGGGGCCATTCTTTTAAAAATTGTCGCTTGAACGCTATTACAGACAATATGGAAGTATTGGCAATGTTGAATACGGGCCGTAGTAAAAATCCCTTGTGTATGGAGTGGTTGAGTCAAATTTTTTGGCTCTGCTTTGTGTACAATGTATATATAGACATTTATTCAACAGATCTGCTGAGAATATTGATCAATTGTCAAGGTTAGACTACAAAAGTGTTCTTGCCAAGTGTAAAAAAACCTAGTCTGAAAATAATATGTGTATTTAATTTTTTCAGATCACAGAATGAGGTCTCCTTTAAGAAAACAGGAGAAATTTGTGAATTTGGGTGTTGCATGACAACTTTGAAAACCAGAAAGCAGCAATTCAAAAGGTACAAAAGGTTTTGTAAGAAATTTTCCCTCAAAGTATACCCATGCTTACCATCCCAGGCTTCTTTCTGTCTGATTATCTTGCTGATAAGTTGAAGCCGGTCTCTTTACGTAATTACATTTTGGCTGTATGGTATTTTCAAAAGCTGCATGGTCACCTTGACTACAGTAGTAGTTTTATCATAAAAAAGACTCTAGATGGTATTGAGCATTGTCAAAGATTAGCCAAAGTTCCTAAATACCCAATTACCACTGTTGACATGTTTAAAATTTTCTCGATCCTGAATATGACATTGAGGTTGGATAGGATTTGTTGGTGTGCCATTCCTGTACTGTTTAGGGCAGTTTTGAGGTGCTGCCATGTAGTGGACTCTATACATTCACTCAGGGTGAAGGATGTTGTTTTAACTAATGACTATGTAAAACTTCACATTAGGACATCAAAAATGGACCAGTTTGGCCGTGATCCTTATAACATATACCTCCTGCGTAATGATTCTTCCCCTTTTTGCCCGGCAAAAATTCTGTCAGAGTTCATACAATCTGCTAATGCCAACGTTAACCAGAGATTGTTCAGTCACCCCTGTGGTGGCAAGACTAAATGTTTGATATATTCATATGTGAATACGCGTTTGAAATTTTTGTCTGTCAAAATTGGCTTAGTAGATGAGAATGTTAGTACCCACTCCTTGCATCATGGTGGTGCAACTTTCCTAAAGTCAATTGGCCTGTTGGTAGAGGACATCGTGAGGCACTCTAACTGGAAATTGAAATTTGTGTATAAATATTTGCATGATTCAAAGTCTGGATGTATTACCAGTGATTAATATGTATAATTGATACTGCATGATGTTCCATGTGTTTGCCGGTATTTTGCTGGAAATATTTACCCGACTGCGCAGCGGGAGGGCGAATATTTCCAGCTAACCTCAACCAGTCCTAGGTTAAACATATACTAATGCATTTATCACACTTATTCCTCCATTTTTTTATCAATTTCTTACCTTATGACCCCATAATAAATCCAGGAGAAGACATTTTGTTAGGCTGAGTGATAGAAAAATAATCCTCGCCATGTTGTCAGTGGAAGTCGGCCAGTGCTTTCTTGTCCATATTCCCTGTAAAAGTAGACCGGATGTCGGTGCCTGACCTAGTTAAGGGTGAAAGGTCAGCAAGCCTTAATGGCGGGTGCCGAGACGTATCGCTATGGAAAATCATTGGATTCTTATTTATTTTGAATGTTATGGAGTCCTTTGGCATGGCATGTTCATATAGGATATCTAAGGATGTTTCCCTGGTAATAATATCGACATGGCACCATTGGATTCTATACTAAGAAGGTGTGCAAAGCCCCAGGTATGTCAGACAACTTTTTTGAATCCTTCATGTACATTGGCTTCTAGTACCATTCGGTTTGGTATAGTGGACAGTGAGTCTGTCTCTTACCACAGCGGCCGGGGATCGATTCCCTGATCGAGAACCCTGAATGGTTTTAACTGGAAATGTATGGGGAGGTTGACTTTGTATACTTCTCCAATTTATTAACATGTCCAGGTTGAAACCAGCACTTTCTTGAAGACGAAGAAAAGAGTTCGGTTAAACCCCAATAACGGAATGGGGTTATCACCAAAAAGGCACTGTAGAGCCCAGAATCGTGAGATAAAATCTAGCAAGTGAGGCCTAGTGGAAATTGGGTATCAGGAAATGCGTCATGTTCTGAGGACAATATTTACAATCGGCATAATAGTCCTTGTTCTGCAGGCATACTTGACACAGCTACGTTTGATGGTGCTGTGATCTCTTAGTATGAGAGGAAAATAGAGTTGTACAGGCGTTTCATCGATTGCTCTCCATAACCCTCCTCTTTTTTTAATCACAGAATGGCTTCATTCCACAGTATGCCCTGACATACAAGGCTCCTCAACCTAATATACAGTAATGTAAAGGGGGTGGGGGGATCCGGACTGATCACAGGATGTAGAACTTTGAGAATCTATTGCTCAGAAGCCTGGGTGCATGTTATGCTTGGAATGTGTCCTTCACACAGTATAGCTTTTGAGCTTTTTTTTGTTTGTTTTTTTTTGTTGTGAGCAGATTTGGCAATTTAGTTTTAACATTGCTAACCATAGATTGATACACACAAAGGGGTTTGGAATCTGAGGTGATGAGAGGAGAAAACTTATGTCATCAATGTTCAACCCATTTGGGGCCTACTAGCCCAATAACAGTTGAACAATAAACCTCTCACAACTTATCACCTTTTAATGGTGATATAATGTCATTCAAGCCTCTATCATTATATCATTTTACCAAATCTCCTGTTGATAAGGTTTTCTGGAGGGAACCTTGCCTCTCTGGCTCCCAACATCATCCTTTCATCAATCAGGGCTTTCTTCATAGGCTGGGATCATTCAAACACCAACCCATACATAGGCATGAGACCAAGGAAGCCACAGCATGATAAATTACACCTGCTATTAAACACTGGGCAAAGATTTTGCTGTGAGCGATCAGATCAGATCAGCAGAGTAGTAAAATGAAGGCTGGTTTAGTCACCAGATATAGAAAGGCTAAGCTCTAAACATTCAACGTCACCACATTTGATCATCATAATGCATGAATTCAGCACTGTATTGTTGCATCATGACAGCTAAGGCACATGAATCTACAGGCTTCATGCAACCTTTAATGGACCTAGAAGGAAGTGTCAGGAACTTGATGCCATGTATGAACTTAATGTAGGGTGCATTGTGGGTCTCTACCCCTCAATCAGAGACTTTAATGGTCCTCCTCAGGGGGCATTATTCATGGCAATATGACTTATATCTAACTTTGAGAATAAACATTGCTTCATGAGACACATAGTCATTATATCATATAAAAGCCATGAATGAAGGAAAGATGGCATGTCTTTTTCATGTAAACATTTTTGATTAAATATTGTAGTAGTGTGATGACTGAATACAAAATCATTGTAATTCCTCTACCACAAAGCAATATTTGGATCAAGAACACTTCCTGTCAATAGGTGGGAACAAAGATTATTTCGGGTATTGTAAAGAAAGTGCTCATAGCTCTGTGACGCCATAGAAGATTATTCTATAATCTTCTTAAGAATAGGAATTCATTTCAGATGGAATGAGAATCATTTGTAAGCACCATCACTTCCAAAGTTCTGAATGAATGCAGGTAATTTGTTTGATTAAGTTCGTCCTCAAGATTTGACTAAGTAGGTCTCCCCTTGAAACACGATCAAATACTTAAATGGCTGGGACTGATTGAAACCAGGTTCCTAACCAGCTTAGTCTCCTATTATATTTTCAGAAGTGTTTATGTATTTATAGTATGCTATGTAAGTTTCTTTTTCTTTTGGGAACTTTTAGACAGTGTTTTTGCATTAGCAATGATTCATTATTAACTTTATCCAATTAAAGTGTCACCATGAAGGCTTCATATAGAAGTGTATGATCAAAGGCTTCTCTTCTATTTCATTTCAAATCAATGATAATCATGATTATGAAAATGCTCAAAACTACCAACATTATAGACTTTCTGAAAGTGCAACGGGTCATATTGATAATGTTAAAATCTAATCTCAAGTAATGTATGATTTGTGTTTCGCGGGACAAATGGACAAACATTGACTTTGAGGCTGGGTAGGGTTTTGAATGATGAAGGTATGGGGAAAATACAGATGGGTGATTGATGTAGGTAAGGGATGGATGGGTCTAATCTCCTAGAGGAGATCCTAGAGGAATCCACTTTTGGAAGGGTCATACTATAATAAGGGATGGAGCTAGCTGCATACTATAAGGTGCGTTGACAGGACTTAGCCTTCTTGTATAACTGATGCCTGAGTATGTGCATTTGATGCTGACACGCTCTGAATATATTGGCCATAAAGAACTCCACCCTCTGCCAACTGCTGACTGAATGAGCAGGTTGGTGCCTCGGATGAGGGTCGGGGGCAGCTTGTAGATCTAGTGGTGGGGAGGGGTTAGGTACAGCATTAAGAAGGTAGTGGAGACAATATGTAGGTTCTTCCTGACAGGTCAAAAGAAAGACCAATGAGAGGAATTTAAAAGGACCCCATTGAAGACAAGTAACCAGACAACAAAGTATACATTAAAACTTAGAATCCTAAAGGTTTTTAGTGTCATGGCCAAACAGCAGCAGCCCTAAGAATGGGAGTCAGGTACTGTAACATCTTAGCTATATCACAAGTAGACAAACCTCACACAGAATATTATAAATCATTCATGACATGGATCAATAATGTAACATTCTAAAATGTCTTCTCAGTGCCTTCAAGCTGCCAAATGTGTCAAATTATAACTATTTTCTAGGGATGTCATTTTGTCATAAGACTGTTCAAGTACTCTGATTCATCTCTTGGCTATTACAGATACTGTATTTTACTATTTTGTGATAGGTCCTAGTTTTGAACCTTAGTTTGAAGAGACACATGCAATGTCAAATAGTTTAGATTGCTAGGAACGGAAGAAAATGTGAGGAGGCATGTTAAAAGGACCATCCCAGGGGGATGAGTACCAATTCTGGCCACCAGGGGGACACCACTATGGCCTAAAAGGGGGAAAATATACCAAAAATAGTTATATACTACTTTTTATGTAGATTACAATCGTCCTAAAGGGAAATTCCCGTTTTTAAGGAAAACTTTCCAAATTTGGAATGTAAATAGAATTTTTTGGGCATTTGGGGGCAGAAATCAGTGCTTTTGTTGATATTGGTTGCCATGGAAATATTATTTTCACTCAAAATTAAGGAATCAAAAAGGCCTTTTTGTAGCCACACCCACAAGGATCGTTGTGTTGAAAAGATGGTAAAAATCTGATAAACAGATAAAATTTTATGAGAAAAAGAATGTTAAGAATATGACAATTTCCCTAATTTGCAGAATTATGCCTTATTATACATATCATCTGATATATCTCGTGAAATATACAAGGTAGACCTTATTTGGGATTTGAATGGGTCGGTAACCATCTAAGTTAATAGAGCCGTAAATCTAAAGCTAGCAGACATATTTTCTCATGTAATATATCATTGGAAAGTTCATGGCCTGAATTTAAAAATTGACTTTTCCCCTGGGGGACCCTTTTTGCTTGGCTATACACAAATAGGTTTACAAACAAGAAACGCAAAAACACAGGTATATTGATTTGTATATTTATTCCTTTTACCATATTTAGAAATACATGAATTCAATTCCTTGTGCATCTTGAAGTGATAAGGCATCAAGGAATAGGTAAGGATGGGATACTTTGTACCTGGGCATAATAATGCTTAAGTCAGTAAGGTATTGTAGGAGGTAAATACTTAAATGAAAGCACTTTCACCCCTGGATTTCCGTTACTTTATTGAATTTGTGTGCAAATCTTGCTTTATGGGGTTGAAAAGGTTAGAACCATTTGCTTGTGTGGCCTGCCATCCTTTTTTGTTTGAGGATAAAGTGAATTGGAGGTAATGAAATAGTTATCACCAAGATACACCTGGGTGTAATGTTACAATAGTCGGCAGGGTAGTAGAGCAGACACACAGGCTTACCAACTTTATGTAGTTAGTGACCTGCTGAAGATCTTGCAAGGGTGTAAATAGGAGATGGTTAGGATGTCATTTTAATTGGAAATCCAATCACCTTTACCAAACAGAGGGTACTCAATGCTCTAATATGCAATTAAACCTTCTGATAAGAATAACTTTCCTCCCCTAACTGAAATTTACATTCTTATGGACTGGGGCTGATTCCATTGATTAGTTTGGTGTCAATATTTGCTGTCATTTTGTCCATTATCTAGTATCAGGGGTTTATACTGCGTGAGAATTGTATACAGTAGTCTTGAAATGTCTTTCTTGAATCAATAGTACCAGACATTATTTAGACTTCAAGGCAAAATATAGAACAGAGATTTAGCTGTACTTTGCTAGTTATTCTGCTCTACAGAGCCTGTAATTACATAATACAAAGCTTAGTGTATTTTTTTTTTGTGCTGGCACAAAATACAAGGTAGAGGAGATTCCTGCATAACTGAACCAGATTAAATATCCATGTGATATATAACATATCTAAACTAACTAATGATAGGATAGATCCTAATATCATGGGCAATTGCTTTAAAACAGAGATTCAACGTTCCAAGTAGAATAGGATGCTGTTATTGTATTACTAATGGTAGAAAGAAAGCAGGTGTTTGGGCACAATGACACCATTTAGGGGATAGAAGATACATAAGCATGTCAAAGCATGGTCAGGAATCTCAACTATCTACTCATAAAGAATATTCATATTGTACTTAGCATGGCATACATGGTGAACAGATGCATAACTATGAGGGCCATTTCCATGTTCTTTCCATCTACATACAATTGGTAATGCTGGTAATAGGGTAGCTTCCTTGGCGGGGATTGGGGACCTAATCTGAGTATAAGGCATGGAGGCTTTGGCAGGGTAGGACAAGTGCAAAGGGCATGAAGGTGGTGTAATTAGGTATTCAATGGCAGATGACATCATCAAGAATGGGATTAACAATTTCTTTGTGCAGTGATTAATAAAGCTAGTGAGCACAGAACATTGAATTTTAGAAACTGGTTCATCAACATTGATAAACCAACCTTCAACATTGATCCACAAGCCTTCAACCTCTGCAGATTAGGTGTAGCTACTTATGTATTTTGAAGGGGTGCTTAGATATAGTTATGTATATCTGACCCCCCCTCCATATTCCTAATGCTGCTGATGTGCTCCCAACACTGTCACAGTATTAGTTTTTGGTGAAACCGAATGTTAATCATCTGCAGTCTGCAGTCAGAGCTAGGGTAGGGGCTGTAACAAGGGCCAACACATGTCCTGTATCGTGAGATTGTGGGGTGTCCAGTGTGTGCAGACCATGTCCATGAACAAGTCTTGTTATCACTCTCCAGGCATATGTGTTATATAGATGACAAACTGCTGAGCTGAAAGCATATGGCTATACTTTGAATATGTAGCATTTAATCAATGTTATGAGACAGCACTCGTGGGTTTATGATTCAAAATTCCACGACCCGCGCAGCGGGGAGTAGAATATTTATCTCCATTATGTATGAATTTCTTACCTTATAACCCTGTATTTAATGTAGGAAAAGACATTTTGTAAGTGCATTCGATCCGCATGGTTTGCCAAACCGTCATGGCCATGTTGTCACTCTGCCCAACATACCTCCACCTTTACACACATTTTTTCAGGTAGAATCCAAGCATGTCAAGTCCTGTACTTCTAGCACCGACAAATATGCAATCTCTAGTTGGTGTTCACCTACATTTTGTCTCCATTTTCTTGAGAATCCAATGATTTTACATAGCGACACGGCCATTCCGTCTTGTTTTGCGAAGCGGGGAGGTACCTGGATGTAACCTGACATACTTTCAGCTGAAGAAGTAGGTCAAAAGCGCGTTGGATAAGGAATGGCCAATGGGGTGGGTACCGACCCGTATCGCAATGGAAAATCATTGGATTCTTATTCATTTCAAGGAAAATGGAGAAATTAGGCATGGCATGTTCATATAGGATATCTAAGGATGTTTCCCTGTTAAAAACTCGACATGGCACTGTTGGATTCTATGCTAACAAGGTGTGTAAACATCAGGTATGTTGGAAAACTTTTTCAAATCCTTCATATACCTTGGCTTCTAGTACCGTTTGGCTTGATGTAGTGGATAGCGAGTCTGTCTATTGCCACAGCAGCTGGGGATCCATTCCCCATAGAGCCCTGAACGGTTTTAACTGGAAATGTATGTAGAGGTTGACTTTGTATACTTCTTCAATTTATTAACATGTCCCGGTTCAAACCAGCACCTTCTTGAAGATGGGTGTGGTTATGGCTGGATAATGCACAATGAATTATAAGAAAAAAAAACACTGTCCAAGCCAAAATCGTTAGATAATTCTTAATATTGTCACCAGAAATGTGTAGACTACAGGCCTGTCTCTTGCAGGTTCTTCTGGGCTGAGTCATAGGCGTGATTGCTAAAGAGGAGGAGGAGCGGATATAATGGTGAAACAGGCAACAGATTAACACAGATATGTCCTGACACTATTTTGGATAGCAGAGTTGATTAAACTTATCAGTGGCTTTCATTGATTTTGCAATATAGCTCAGGATCCAATTGCATTATCATGTTATAGGCGGGGTTTAAAGATGACTCATTCTGCTGTGATATGTCAGTTTCAGTTTTCTTTTCAACAATTATTCCCAATTTTTGGTCTCATTTGAATGCCTACACCAGGAGCTTCAAAAATGGTTAGATTTACAATTGACCACTATTTCTGAAGATATGACGGTGCCCCAAATTTAAAAAAAAGGTTCAAAACGGCCGTTGTTTTCCATCCCATTCTAGGCCATGTATTGCCAAGCCAAGCAGTACAAGACCACCACAATTTCATTTATTCCTTAGTGAGTTTTCTTTTAACATTTCCATGTGGCTTGGATGTGACATGTCTTACAAATCTTTTTTTATCCCAACCATTCTTATACATTGAAATAACATTGTTTTTACCTAAGTTTCTAAGCACCATACCAGATACTTAACCAGTGGCATTAGTCTTCTTTTTTATAGCCATAGGAGTGGGGCACATAGGGGTATTTTGGGTAGAGGAAAGAAATGTTGGTCCACTTGAGCCCGGAACTCACAACCCACATGCAAGTGTTTTTCAAGTCAGTACTGTCCATTTACTCCATTTAATGAGTCTTACCCGGTAGTTAACTCGTGAAATGCTAGGCACTTTACTTGTGCTCTTAGGGCCAAATTCATGAATATCTGTGGTTTATATGATAAAATAAGGCACTGGCTTTGATTTTAAGCAGTTTTGGTGTACCCCTATCTTGGACTCCTAGGCCATGGCAAATCACTCATTTAGGCAACCCCGCCCCTGTTTTGACTCTTTGGCGATCAATTTTAGACATAATTTATTAATCGCATCTACATACTCTTTTGTGGACAACATACATCCTCTCTGTGTTTTAGTGGGTTAGATTGCTGCTGAGTTTGGTTATTTTGCCACAGAATGCTCCTCAATAGTTTTTTGGGTACCTGTGCATTGTACAGAGTCATTGTGTGCAGAAAGTCCACTCAAAGCTACAGCTGCTATCTGGCGTGTGCTTGTCATCCATTTATCTAAACATATTCATGTACTTGTACCTGTATACTGTACAGAGTGATTGCGAAAGTCCACTCGAAGGTACTGCTGCCACCTGGTGTGTATTTGACTTCCAAGAATCGAACATGAATATGTTTAGATGCTATTCAAAACTCTAAAATCTAAAAATATTAACAAAATGCTTATGTAAATGTATTAGGTGTATTTAGACGTATCTAAAGTATTTAGACCTAAAATGTTTTAAACACCATTAGTACAGTGTACATGTTTCTCTGTAGTCCATCCATGCACATTTCTATTGTAGAATTCAGTAGTTAACTGTCATACATCAGGCTGTATTGCTGGTCCATCCAGTCCTCCATGCCAGAAACCTGGAGCAGCCCTAGAGGGAATAATGAGAGCTATAAATATTCACTAACACCCAAAGGCTGCTACCATCGTCCTGACACCTGAACCACTGCTGTTATAAACAGGAGTTATATCCCTGGTGAAATTCTAATTGAAGACACAGTTACCTGTCTCTATCATGGGAAACTCTGATTCACGGCATATAATTCCTTAGCATTAGATAACGTGGTCCTATCCAATTAAACTAATGATGTACATTTAATTTGTGATCAATGGCATTGTTCCAGAATCAACTAGGTTATTTCAATACAATGAACTCTCCCATGTTACCTGGCGCTGGGATTTGATATTTTTACATTCCAATAAATACCAAGGGAGTCCCGAAATACATGCCTATGTAACCTACATGTACATATCTAATGTGGTAATTTCAGAACAAGACCTTCTGTGCTAACATCATAACCCCTTGACCACAATGGTAACAGGATGCTGTTTTGCAACCAGAGAAGTATAACTGATCCTAAGAATTTATCAGTGGGAAGATACAATAACCAAAATTGGAGGCGTACAAAATGTTTCATGATGCATAACTTGTATATCACTCGCACACCACTCTTGAATCACTGAAATATTATTAGTAAGATGCAAGTCGTTCTTGTGGAACACCAGGACATGATTAATCTTACTTCTGTCAGAAGCAATGTCCGCTATCTTTCTATTTTCCTATTTCAAGAATGTTTCTAATTAGAAATTGAACAACTAGAAACAGTGTCCAATGCACTGAATACAAATGGAATGTAAAATGATTCCACCTCCCCCACCTACATGCATACATGCATACATGGTAAAGGTGAGCCAGCAAGCAGAAAGGACAGTTACTGCGGGATTTAGTACCAGATTTAGCCACCAGGGGGCACCACTATGGACTAGAATAGGAAAAATATGACTAAAACTGTTATAGGCTACTTTTTTATGGAGAATTTAATGGTTTTTGATAAAACGTTCTATTTTGGGTGGAAAGGTTCCAAATTTGGCATGTAAAAAGAATGTTTTTGGGCCAAAATAAGCATTTTTGTTGATTTCTGTTGCCATGGAAACATGATTTTCATTCTAAATAGGAAAATCAATGATTCCATTTGAAGGAACATCCCACAAGGTTTACTATGGCGAAAACAGAATGAAAATACCATTTCTAGATCAAAAGTTATGGGCAAAAGAATAAAAATTTATACGAATTTAGCTAATTAGCATAAATTATGCTAATTAGCTATATATCTCATGACCAATTAGACATAGAGCTTATTAACATTCTTGAAATGGTCACACCTACCCATATCTAGCAAGCCATTCCTCCAAAACTAACAGGAGTATCTTCTCATGCTATGTATCACTGTAAAGCTAGTGATTTGAATTTTAAAGTTGACTTTTAGCACGGAGCACCCTTTCTCCTTGCCTCTACACGTATGGTAAATACATGTATATATATATATATATATATATATATATATATATATACATATATATATTGTGGCGGAGACGGAGGGGCCGTTGGCGGAGCCGAAACCATCCTGGTGTGGGGGCGGCGAGGCCAGCGGTCCTGAAGTAACGCGGTTACGTCGGCAATAGTGGTTGGCGGAGGAGATCCTCCGACGCTGGCCTGGGGTAAAGCAGGCCGGGGTCGGAGTATCTGCCTATGTATAAATAAGGGAGTTGTTACTCCGATCAGTTAGTTCCGAGTTGCAGACAGAGAGGAGCAGAACTCTAAAAGGCTTACCTCCGGATTAATATATATACGATACAAGACTTAGATGGTGTGGCGAAGACTGCCAGGAAATAAAAGACACTGAAGTCAAGCTGTCGGAGTTGTGTAATTCTTTATTAACCATAGAGTCGGAAAACGCTACATTGGTGACAGCGGTGTTTGAAGACCCACGAGAGAAAGAAGATGGCGGAGGCTTCAGAAACGATAAACTTACCTGTGGAGAAGAGGGATACGGAGGAGATTAAGCGGGAAAAAGGAGTTTTGCTGGAAGTGGTGGACGAGGAAGTGACGCTACGGCAGAGAGGGGTGGTGAGGCCGGAAGAGATGAATCCGGAGAGACAAGCAGAACCCGCCGATAGAGCATCCCGGGAGGAGGTGCCGGACACGGGGTATGAGGAACCACGCGTTAAAGGAAGGGAGCCCTACCTGTGGCCATGGGAAAGGGAGGAGAAACCGGCGGCCTGGAGGCTGAGGCACCCTAAAGTAAAAATGGGTGATGCAAATGCCTGGCTGGGGTTCGACCCGGGAAGGGACGATGGCAGGAAGGTGCTTCGGTGGCCAGAGGAGCAGGCGGAGATGAATAACCCAAGGAAGGGGAGCAAGCGGGCACCGGCCGAGGTTTGCCCCGAAGCCGGGAGATGTGCGGAGGAGGCGGATAAGGACGAAGTAGGGGAAGGTGGAGATCTCCGGCAGGGTAGAGGAGTTATGGGTCGTCCGGAGGGCGGCTGGAGAGGAGGTGCTGATGGGGAGAAGGAGGCAAAGGGTAAGCCAGTGGTGAAACCCGCTAAATATGATGGCACCACAGACCTATCTGACTACCTCAACAACTTCGACCTGTGCGTCAAGGTAAATGGATGGAAGCCGGAGGAGGCGGGTATGTTCCTAGGCCTGAGTCTGTCGGGGGCAGCCCGGAGATTGTTGACGGGAAGGAAACCAGCCACGCCGGAGGGGTATGAGGAGTTAAGAAGGGCACTCGTGGAAAGGTTTGAGCCTACTAATCAGGAAGAGATCTACAAAGCCTTCCTCCGCACTAGGGTCAGGCGAAAGGGAGAGGGACTGCAAGAGTTACAAGAAGAACTAAAAAAGTACACTAAGTTAGCATATCTGGAGGCGGACGCCCGGACGACAGACACCTTAGCTCTCGACAGATTCCTATTGTGCCTCGACAATCCACTCAGGCAGTGGGTGTATCAGTCAACACCGAAAGATTTACAATCCGCAGTAATGACGGCGGTGGGAGCGGAGGCGTACCTAAAAGTGGAGCAGGAGAATATCCACAAAGTGCGGGCGGCGGATGCGTCAGTAAATGAACACCTCAAGTCCAACAAGGAGGAAATGAGCAAAATGGCGGAGTTGATGGAGCGGGTAGTTCAAAGGTTGGATGATCCGGCGGTGTTGGGGAGGAAGAAAAAGCCAAGCAATGGTGCTTGCTTCGGATGCAGACAGGAAGGCCATTTCAAGCGAGAATGCCCAAATATCAAGGCCAAGGAGGCATCCAAGCCGGTGAGCGAACAGGCTACTCCGGCGGCAGGAAACTAGAATCGACCTATACTAAAGGCCAAGTACAGGTCGAGGGAAGTGGGCCTATCAATGTGATACAGGGCCGCCGAGAGAGGGGCGGAGGAGGATTGATAGTAGAGGGCCGGCTGGCAGGGGCCCCCATCCAATTGCTGGTGGACACTGGTGCGTCGCTTAATCTGGTCTCCAAAGGATGGTGGAGCAGGTGGGGCGGACGGGAACGCCTGGGAGAAACGGCGGAGAAGATCTACTCCGTCGATGGGCGGCCTATGGACATAAAAGGGGAAGTGCACACAGAGCTGGAAATCAGGAGGCGTACAATCAATGTGCGTTTCGTAGTCAGCGACACCGGGACGGAGGGAATCCTGGGGGCGGAGTTCCTCCGCACCAACAAACTAATGGTCGACGTGGCAAAAGGGCGCCTAGTGTGGACAGAGGAGGATTCTGTATGCCGAATCGTCAGCACCCGGGCGGCGGTGCTGGGATCCGGACAGGAGGTCATGCTAGAGGGAACTCTAGCCGGACCCTGGCAACAGGGGGACGACGGGATGATTGAAGGGATGGCCGGACACAAGGGTGAACCGAGCTTCCTGGTGGGGCGGGGGCTGGTATGCCCCGAGGGGAGGGCCACTTGGGTCAGGGTGCTCAATCCCGGTCCTGAGCCAGTGGTGATATATAAAGACATGACTCTAGGGGCCATTCAACGAGTGGAGTGCAGAGGCAGAGGTGAGACAACGGCCGGAGAGGGATGGTGCCGGATGGTGGAGAGAGGTGAGCCGGAGGAACTAAAGCGCTTGGTAGACGGGCTAGTGAGCGGGACGGAGGCTCACCGTAGAAAGGAGCTTGCACGGCTTATAAGGAAACACCTGGGGGCATTTCAGAGGCATAAGGGCGACAAAGGGCACACTCAATTGGCCAAGCATAGGATTGATACGGGGGTACATCCACCTATCAAACAACCGCTGAGGCGATTGGCACCCCATAGACGAGAGGCTGTAGAAGAGGAGGTGGAGAAGATGTTGGAAGCCGGAGTGATTGAGCCATCCACTAGCCCGTGGGCTTCTCCGGTGGTCCTAGTAAGGAAAAAAGATGGTACCACTCGCTTCTGTGTGGACTACCGGAGGCTCAACGCCGCCACCGTGAAGGATGCTTATCCCCTGCCTAGAGTGGAAGATTGTCTCGATACCATGGCGGGGGCCGCTTGGTTTTCGTCGGTGGATCTGGCCAGCGGCTACTGGCAGTTGGATATAGAGGAGGGGGATAAAGAGAAGACAGCATTCACGACACACCGGGGGCTGTTCCAATTCTGGAGAATGCCCTTCGGTTTGTGCAATGCGCCAGGCACATTCGAGAGGGTGATGGAAGTGGCCATGAGGGGACTACAGTGGAAAACTTGTTTGGTCTATCTAGACGACATAGTCGTATTCTCCGCCACCTTCGAGGAACATATGGAGCGGCTGGGGGAGGTACTTCAAAGGCTGGAGGATGCTGGGCTTAAAATCAAGCCCTCCAAATGCCAGTTGGCTCGCCGCAGAGTGTTATTCCTGGGCCACCAAGTGAGTGAGGCGGGAGTAGGGACAGATCCGGAAAAGATAGAGGCGGTGCAGTCGTGGCCCACTCCGACCACGGTGACGGAGGTCCGGAGTTTTCTGGGGCTAGCCGGCTACTACAGGACCTTCGTTCCCGAGTTCTCTACGAGGGCTAAACCACTGAGTGCGTTGGCCGAGAAAGGGAGGACGTTCCGGTGGTCAGAGGAATGCGAGGCATCATTCCAAGACCTAAAAAGGAGATTAACCGAGGCCCCTATCCTAGCTTTCCCCCAGGCGGAGGGACAGCTTACCTTAGACACCGACGCCAGTGACACAGGCCTCGGAGTGGTACTGTCCCAGGAACAGACGGGGGTAGAGAGGGTCCTAGCCTATGGCAGCCGCACTCTCAGCAGGCGGAGCGTAACTATTGCGTTACAAGGAGGAAGCTGCTGGCTATAGTCTTTGGCCTCAGGAAATTCAAGCATTACCTAATAGGGAGGAGGGTGGTAGTCTGAACAGATCATGCCTCCCTGCGGTGGCTGTTGGAGTTCAAGGAGCCGGAGGGCCAGCTGGCTCGATGGCTGCAGATTATAAGTACTTACGACATAGTAGTGCAGCATAGGCCGGGGAAACTACATGGGAATGCGGAGGGGCTGTCCAGGAAGCCCTGCAAGCAATGTGGACGAGAGGGCGAGGAGGAGCTGCTGCATTGCCGGGTTTTCACAAGGTCTCAATGCCAGGAGATGGTTCGGGGGGCGCCTCCGGCGGCGGAGGACTCCACTCCGCCGGCAGGGAGAGGGTGGGGCACACTCCAAGCGGAGGACACCGTGCTGACTCGGGTCAGAGCATGGGTGAACGGGGAGGCGACCACCACAGAGGAGGAAAGACGGACCTGGGGCTATGAGCTGAGGGCCTGGCATGCCCAATTGGGGCGCATGAGTATAGAAAAAGGGATACTGGGCCGGTGGTGGGAAGGCGCGGCGGGGGAACGATGCTTCCAAATTGCTGTACCCGCCCGGAGCAGGAATGATGTGCTCAGGGAGGTCCACGGAGAACCCTTGGCGGGGCATCTGGGCCGAAACAAAACCATCCGGCGCCTCCAGACAGGTTACTACTGGCCTGACTTCAGGAGGGATGTGACCCTGTGGTGCGCCAGCTGTGAACCCTGTGTCCGAAGGAAGGCGGCTCCACCTCCGCACCGGGCACCAATGGGACATGTGGGTGCTGGACTACCCCTACAGAGGATAGCTCTAGACGTGATGGGTCCATTGCCCTTGTCCTTCGCCGGGAACCAATATATTTTGGTGGCGGCGGAATACTTCACTAAATGGACGGAAGCGTACGCTTTACCCAACCAGGAGGCACCCACGGTGGCCAGGGCTGTGGTGGAGGAGTTCATCTGTAGATTTGGAGCCCCAGCGGAGGTGCACACAGATCAGGGCAAGAACTTCCAGTCGGGACTATTCAGGGAAATGGTGGCCTTACTGGAAGTCAGGCAGACCAGAACCTGTTCCTTTAGGCCCCAAAGCGATGGGATGGTGGAGCGGGCCAACAGAACGATTGAAATGCTGGGACCGGCGGCTGCCATTTGTAATGGCGGCGTATCGCTCCTCCGCACACGCCTCCACGGGTTTGTCCCCCAATCTTCTGATGTTGGGGCGGGAAACGGTCATTCCCCTGGATTTGGTTTACCCACTGGAGCCCAATGTAGGGGGAGGAGTCGGTTACATGGCCGAATTACAAACCACCATGGCAAAAGCATACTCCGTCGCTAGGGAGGCCCTCGGAAGGTCCCTCTGCAGGCAACAGAGGAACTATGATGCAAGAGCCTCGGCAGGCGAATTCCCTGTCGGGGGCAGGGTCTTCTACTACCACCCTCTCCGGAAGAGGGGCCTGACACCTAAACTCCAGAGCTATTGGACAGGCCCATGGGAGATAGTCGGGCGCTTAGGGGAGGCGGTGTATAAAATTAAAAAGGGCAAAACTACCAGGGTAGTCCATTACGACGCCCTAAAACTGGCCCCGGCGCGGGCCACGGCGGAGGATGTTCCCATGGAGGATGAAACAAGGGAGGCTGAGCCCCTATCTTCTGACAATTCAGACGAGGAGGAAGAAGGATCCGGAGGGGGCACCATCCGGCTGGTTCAGGTGACCCCGGAGACTGGAGCTGACCTGGAGGCGAAACTGCTGACCTGCAAAGAGAAAAAGAGACATCAAATAACTGAAACCAGTAAGGGAGGGGCAGCGGATAAAGGAAATCGTAAAGAAGGTCTGCGGAGGAGTGCACCGAAGCCTGTCGGAACCAGCGTAGCCTGGGCCGTCAGACTGGCACCTCAACTGGATACTTACCTTGGGGTGGAGTGGCGGAGCCGCAAAAGCAGGATGAGTCAAGAAAGCCTCGACTGGTGCGATGTATGGCTGGAAAATGAAAGAAGGTTGAAGAAAGAAGCCGAAATGTCACATTGGAAGGGGGTAGAACCAGAGGAGGACCCTCCCTACGAGGAATGGTCCCTCCCCGAGATGGGCGAGTCGGATGAAGAGGGGGTGAGTGATGAGAGTGAGTTGGCCCGCAGAAGGCGGAACCATGGCCAAAACGAGGAAATCGGGGCAGAAAGATTAAGGAGGGCGGCGGATCCAGGCCGGAGGAGAGCGGGAGTCGCTAAGCAAGCCTCATAACAAGTTCTCCCCAATAAAAGGCGGGGGAAGGGCCGTTAACGGTCAGTCTACAATGCAGGCCGGAGATGACACACGGTTGGTGGTTCTAAGAGGGACAGGGCCCGAGGGTGAATCGAGTCGAGGCAAAGATGCTGGTGGAGGGTCAAAGAAAGTGTCTTCTACAGTGTCCAGCCAATCCCGGGAGGGCTCCACACGCTCAAGACACAGGGAGAGTCGGCGGAGGAGGAGAGAGAAAGAAAGATCCTCTGGCCACTCCTCCTCTAGCCGCTCCAGTAGTGGCCACAGAAGGGACGGAGTTTCTGCCCGGACGGAGGCAGCCAGACATGGGAGGAGGAACTCGGAGAGCCGGAGTCGGAGTGGGAGCTATCGGAGGCGGAGGTCCTCGGCTGACCGCGGATCACGTTCCCACGGTTCACAGCAGGCACGTGAGAGCGGAGGTGCCACTGGCGACAACAGTGTGCGGAGTAAGGCTATGATGCAATCGGGGGTTTCCCACGGCGTGGTGACGGAGGGTGGCCTGACCCAGGGGACGGTGATTGGAGGAGTGGGGAAAGGGGGCGTGACCACCAGGGGGAATATAAGGGAGCGCTATCTGCCTCACCCTTCAATTCCTGTTAGCCTATGGACAACGCCACAACTAGTAATGCCTGTCTTCAAAAACAGAGACCAGAAGCCGGTCCCCACGGAGTGGGTGGACGGGGTGGAGCTGCCGAAGTATCGGTGCGAGATCTGCTGGAAAAAGGGGGACTCCAAGCAGGATGCTACCGGTGGGCCGGGCAACGGAGGCGGGAGGATCCTCGGCGGACAGTAGCCTCGTGGCCGCCCCAACTAGCCCGGAGAAAGCTGTCAAGTTCACCACCACAAAGGGGAAGAGGGGGAGTGCGGTGGCCAAGAAAAAGAAACCAGGGAAGGCCACCTCCAAGGCCGTGGCCCCCCCCGCCGCAGCAGGGCACCTCGGCGGGTGGAGGGGGTGCGGGGGACAGCCCCAGTGGATCTACCTTCAGCGGCATGGCGTCACCGGGAATAACGCTGGAGGAGGAGACGGAGGCTGCTGTCGCCTCCAAATACTTGGAGCAATTGCTGGGATTCCGCGTGGAGGGGACCAGCACACCCCAGAGCTGTCTCTCCGTCAGGTCCACCCGGAGTACGTCAGGGAAGGGGGTCAAGAGGGCCTTCGAGCCGGAGGGGGGGGAGGAATCGGCGGAAAAGAGGAAGAGACAATCCCCACGGGGTAAGGAGCGGCAGGCGGAGGAGGAAGCGGGACCCTCCACCCCGCCACTGACCACAGGGATACCTGACCTGACACCTCTATTGAGCGGGGGGGAGGTGGAAATAGACGAAGAAATGGCGGGGAAACTGAAGTTCGTCATAGGATTACTGGTAGAGAGATATGGACAGGCGGGGGAGACCCCCACCAAGACTCTGTTACGAATGCAACGGGAGGTGCCTCTAGGGGAGGTCAATGTGAGGGCCCTGGAGGCGGAGTACGAGGAAACCAAGAAGGACACTCCGACCTCCCGAACCTCCATCAAGTCGGCTGCCTACGAGGACATCTCCGCCACGAGTGGGGA
This sequence comes from Acholoe squamosa, assembly GCA_949317995.1. Taxonomy (NCBI): domain Eukaryota; kingdom Metazoa; phylum Annelida; class Polychaeta; order Phyllodocida; family Polynoidae; genus Acholoe; species Acholoe squamosa. The sequence goes on from OX439037.1 coordinate 73,677,809, forward strand.
GGACGGAGAGAGCTTGGGACTAGGGGGAAATGGGCTGGACTCTAGCCCCGAGAAGCAGCCTCCTTATGAACTAATCAACAAGCCCAAACCCACCCTCTCCGGTGCCAGTCCCGAGACGTTGCCCTCCTATGAGGATATGAGTAAACCTTCCCCTGGCAAACCGAAACCCATCCTGAAGACAGTTACAATCGTGACGCCTGAGTTGCCGGAGAAGGGTGAGGCGGAGGGGGTGGGGGGGGTGATGAGGCGGAGGAGGTGGAAGGGGAGGATGAAACCAGCGAGGAGTCAGAGGAGGTGGCCATTCCGGCCTACGTACAATCCTGCCCTAAACTGAAAGCCCAGTTCCTGGCCGTACTCAGCGATGCTAAGGAGGAGGAGCGAAAGAAGAAAAGAGAAATTAAACGGAAAGAGAGAGAGGAGGCAGAGAGGAAGGCCAGAGAGGCTGAGGAGCGCCGGAGGGCGGAGGAGGAACAGCGGAGAAAGGAGGAGGAGGAGAGGAAGGCCAAAGAGGCGGAGAAAGAAAGACTGAGGAAAGAGAGGGAAACTAAAAGTAAAAGCCCTAAAGGAAAAGGGGCGGGAAAGTCTACGAGGAAGTTGAGCCTGGAGGGAGTGTTAAAAGAGGCGGAGGAGGAGGCCATACAAAACCTATCCATGGATGAGGGCACCGCCCAATTAATGAGCAAATTTCAATCGTGTTCCGTAGGGACACCGGTGAAGGAGAAAGGACAGGCGGAGAAGGTACCGAAGACCCCCCCCGTAAAGCCGGGGACCTTATTTGCTCTACCCAAGTTGGATAAGTACCCCCGAACTGTGACTGTGGGGTTGGACGGGCTAGTCATTCGCTCGCCCAAGGGGGAATTCTTGCTGCAAGTAGAAGTGGGGGAGGAGAGTGGACGGGCGGAGACCATGGTGATGGTGCCGGAGGGGGTCGAGACGGTGGTCGGAGGGTCTGGGGATCCGGAGCCCCTACCCAACACTGAGACAGACCGAGTGATTGTAGTAACCGGATAACCTATAGGAGATATGGGAGAAGGGGGAATCGCCAGCACTGAGGGGTTGGCGGGGGTAGAGGAGGTGCACCGCCTGCCGCTAGATCAACGAGGAGATAAAGCGGGTGACAATAGGGACGAGGAGGCGGAGGAGGATGGGGCTATGCCATGGCATTCGGATTTTACCGGGCCGGAGGCCCTCAAGGAACACTCTAGACGACTGGGGCAGCCTCGGACCCTAGGACCTGAGATGAGGGTTATACCCGGGGGACTGCAATCTTCCTCCATTCACACTCTCCCCAATGGAGATATTGAACTGGTCCATGTTACCCGGACCCGTTATGGCCGTGATAAGAGGGGATGCTGCAGCCGCTGCGGACAGCGGTGGCCGAAGCCGTTGGCGGTGCGGACGACCAAGGCTGGAACCAACGAGGGCGGCGACAAGACATCCTGAGGCGATCCGGAGGGCGGCGGAGAAGGGGCGGTGGGGAACGCTCCACCGAAGGGAGGCGGAGGATGTCTGCCGGATTCAGACGAAATGACGTCGTATTATTGTATAAAAGTTGTTGTTATGGTTATACTCCGCATAGGGGACGGCGGATTCGGTTCACTTAGTAGTTAATGCCGCCTACAGAGGAGGTTTAAGTAGGATTTACTTGTGTGTATATGTGTAGCTATTTACTTAAACGCCCAGGGGCCATGGCGTGGCAGGATTATTCAAAATTGGAAACCCATCTGCAGGAGGGTAATATCACACTCTTTCTCCCGGTAAGGCTATAGATTAGTTGGGGAGAGTGTGGCGGAGACGGAGGGGCCGTTGGCGGAGCCGAAACCATCCTGGTGTGGGGGTGGCGAGGCCAGCGGTCCTGAAGTAACGCGGTTACGTCGGCAATAGTGGTTGGCGGAGGAGATCCTCCGACGCTGGCCTGCCATAAAGCAGGCCGGGGTCAGAGTATCTGCCTATGTATAAATAAGGGAGTTGTTACTCCGATCAGTTAGTTCCGAGTTGCAGACAGAGAGGAGCAGAACTCTAAAAGGCTTACCTCCGGATTAATATATATACGATACAAGACTTAGATGGTGTGGCGAAGACTGCCAGGAAATAAAAGACACTGAAGTCAAGCTGTCGGAGTTGTGTAATTCTTTATTAACCATAGAGTTGGAAAACGCTACAATATATATATAACAATAGCAAGAATTTCATTACAACACTTAAAGTTGGATTTTATTTGAAACAGACTGTGATGTTAGGATTAAGAGGAGATACGCATATATATGTAGAGGCATCCGGAGAATGATAAAATAACTTTATAACGAAGAATAAGGTCTATTGTTGTTGAAAATGAGATGTAAGATGTCGTCAGTCCTTGAATCACTTCTTTCATAAAGTTTGTTTGCTCTCCTCCATCCCTCATTAAAAGAAGCCGTCATTACCATAGGTATAAGAAGATGATCCCATTTAAACCAAATAAGTCATAGCATGCCCTCAAATAAAATAAGTGTACTCGGCCAACAAAATGAAGTCAATATTACCTAACACAAATGGGACCACTGTTAATTTGCACCTGCTTGGACAATCACTGTGCCCTCAGGACACGGCAGAGGCTGCAAGTATTTGTTCTAATGATATTTACATATTCTATGCAAAGCTATATAGGAATCAGTCAGACACCATTCATTTAAGTCCATTGTTCTCCCATTGAATGACAAATTACGCATGTCTCATGTGCATTACATTACAGTTCTGTTCATAAAAGTTATGAAAATATTATACAGGACATGCACAGCATTGAGGGAACCAAGCAATGAAAAATGAGTTTTTCTTGCACCTTCTGGACCCCTGGCTCATAATGCTTCAGCATGCTGACACCTCCTTATGTCCCTAGAGTGTACCATCCCAGCTTCAATTTATTGGGGAAATGCAGACTAAACCCAGTAAAGAATGCATTCATCCAATCATTTCCTTCCGAGTTGAAGGACTGGTAAGAAGGGCAAAATAGAAGTCAATCCATCCAGCTTTTTGAGACTCTACCATTCCCATGAATATTTGGCCCTTGATAAGATTACCATGATGAGACACCACCTGGTCTGTAGATCTTCAGACATTTTTGGGCCACATCATACCCAGGTCCAAGCTCCTTGGACGTCAAGATACACCAATCTAATCTTGGCAATTTGACTTTGCACCATTATAATTGGGCGTCATACCAATTCTATCTGGGTGTATCCACCTCATAGGACTGACATGCCACACTCCTGAATGCATACTGTGGACCTTGAAGGGTAATATTATATCATCCCATCATCCATCAGGACTTGTAGACAAAGATCATTCTACACCAGCCCATCCATAGGCATGAGGCCTGAGGGATAACAACTTGATGGCATACATCTACTTACAAAGGTTGACGAGTTTGTGGAGCCTTCACAGAGGAGTGAAATGTAGCTCATATAAATCCTACAGATTAAGGGGATCTAAACACATTTTCACGTCATACTGACAATGCAGTGTCTAAGGGAGGGGCTGCAAAATGGTTCTTAAAGGGAATTTTTCAATCTCTCAGGCTAATGTAACCTTCAGCTCAGGATTCTACGATACAGTCTAGAGTTATCCTATTATAAGGTTGTCACCTTTTTTTTCTAATTGAGTGATTCCATCACCCTTTTGCTTTCGACTACAACCGCCATTATGTGCATAGTGCTTGCTATAGGCTTTATTTCTTTTTTTAATTCTCCAGTGTCACATCTTGAACAAGTGAGACACTTATGTTCCTTATTAGTACTACTTGAGTTGAAACTGCATTTCAACTTTCATATTTCACATCGAACCATACATTTGTGTTCTTTTCTAAAACAATAATGTGAGTAACTGAGTACAGAGGAGCCGGAGGGTCTTGCCAAAAGATAACGAGGATGAACCTCTTTAAAAAAATTTCAGAGAGTGCTGAGGAAAATCTGTATGGCCTAACTCGTTTTCATAGTATTGACGATGAAATTACAGCAGAATCCATGGAAAACTGTTTTCAAGATGTAGAAAAACGTGCATGTTTCCTTTAAACGATTATCCAGACAATAATTTAGCAATACAAAAACGTGTATGTTTTCTTTTTTGGTTCACGTTTCTTTTTTGGCCCTCCTGTCCATATACAACAATATTCCCTAGTGAGTAATTCTGGCACTCAGGCAATGCTTTTAAAACATTTTTTGAATGGTAGATGATGCACGATTCTTCCCACATTGCATTGCTACCTTTAGCCTACTTGTGAGTTTTATCTAAAAACAATATGCTTGTCTGATATGACAGGTAAGTAAGATATATGCATTGTCAGACCACCTGATTAAGTTGCATGCATTACTTTTCTGAAAACATTCTGTTTATCTTTCAGATGAATCACTGGAGTGCTGTAATGTAGAAACTAACAATATAACCAAATACGTAGGTAGGTATCTAAAATGTTTTTTTTACTTTTGTATTTGAAACAGTACGTAAATCTTAAAAGGAGTCCAGGTCATCAGTGTATAAATATTGATGTTATCAAGTTTATGATTCATTTGGAGAAACTAAAGCAAAAATCAGTAGCAATATACAGGTAATGGTATCATAAATATCTGCACATCATGCTGTGAATAGAAGTGCAATGGCGGCTGACATTAGAGGAATTCACTAGAGGAAGGTCACTACTCAGTCAACAAAAAACGTTGCAAAACGTTTCAAAACGATTCCCTATGCCTCTTTATCATAGCCAAATGTTTTTAAAACGTTAAAAACGGTTTTTGACGTTAAATAACGTTTTTCGTTGACTGTATATATATATATATATATATGTATATATATATATATATATATATATATATATATATATATATATATATATATATATATAAGTGGGGGTGGGCACAGAGGTTCACAAGCATGGCTCCAGGCTAAGATGAGAAAGCTATTTTATGAGGGGGAGCCAAATTTTCAGTTCGGAGCAATTCGAGTGAATTTCTGTATCAATTTCATGTCTTTGATGAAAACGGGTCTGTGGAGAATGAGATCCTTTTTTTTTTTTACCCCTGTGGAGAATCGACCTCCCTATATAGGATATGTCATCCTAAGTGTGCAATAATTGGACAACTTGTATTATGTCTCACTTAACCGGCCACCTCCGTTTACGATGAAAATTGACTGGTTCCTGAATTGGCTGGTTATTTGAATCAAGATTACAATAGAATTCATTGGTTATAAATTAATCTATTCAGAGAGACCCGTGGCTGGTAGGCAAATCGGCCGACCTTTTGAAGACCGATATATTGAGACATGACTGTAACTCACATCTGACCATGTGTATGTGGTGCTGACATGCTTAGCTAATACCAGCCATAAAGATCTACCAACTGACCGAATTGACTATAGTGACCTTTTCATTGAATGCAGGCTGGAATGAGTAGACTGAAGCTTGATAAGGAGAAGGCAGCAGGGATAGGAGGAACAATGGGAGGCAGAGACATTAATCATTGGCCCTTCCTTCTTCTGAGTCATTATTTGTTATTTGAACAGAATTCATAGGTCCAATGCCATTTCAAATAACAAAACAAATAACTAACAAAGGTGAACACTTCTTGCAAGTTGAGTCATTGCACAGGAGTTCTCTCTCCTTACCCTATTTTGCATTCTCATGAAATTGAAGCTCTAATAAGGGCATGTTTCAATACTTACTACGGTGTGAATTGCAAAGCTATTTGCAAAATGCACAAAGCAACAATTACTGTTATATGCTCCTTTATAAAGATGTGGTCATTCCTCAAATGACACGTCTCCTATAACCATGTATCACGGACCTTGATCTAGGTATAGGACACCCCTCAGGTCTCATTAGCCTTCTGATAAGTAATTGATTGAATTTAAGAGACTGACTTTGTCACATCACTAATTCACTGATATCTGTTAGAATGGCCCTAGACATGAATCAAGAGCTGAATCCGCAAAGCCCTGCAAATGACACAAACTCGATATGGTAGGCTACAAAATACGAAGGCATCAGGAAGCCATTTCTCCTTCCTGCTACGAATGCATGCAGTGACTTCAATTTGAAACCCACCAAATCATGGTGTGGAATTGTAACGTACTACCTCAATCTGCTATAATAATATACAGTATGTATGGCTTATAGGGCTGTATCGTTTAGAGAATAGACAATGACCTCCTTCACATCAAGACTGTCAGTTTTCCTATATATTTCATGGATATATTATCTGAGTGCATTGTAAGACAACAGGCAGTGGAGATGTGAAGGAGGGCTTACTATTTGACAAATCTCCCTGTGAGATCTCGTGGCTAGTATCATCAAGCCTATCCCAGCAAATTGTCATGACTTCTCGTCACCCTGTGTGAAGTGCCTCACACATGTCGCTAGATGGAACACAACGTCGCTATAGCACAGGATCACCAGAAATAGCCATGGTGGTGATGACATGGTTTCACTGCAGATGACAACTTTGGTGATCACTGAGACTACTTCCATGAAAAGCTCGATTCTCTTCTTCTTCTAGACAAATCATTGTGTTTTGCTTTTAATGACCCTCTGTCTCTCCAGCAACCAAAATTATCAGCACTTTCAGTGGTCCTAGAAGGGGTTCATAATAGAACAAAAGATGATTAGTCTGCTTTAATGAAGTAGACAATTGGCAAAAATCAATGCATCCAGGCAACAACAAGGGGCATCCTTAACCTGCTCAGGGAGAGGATGCTTAACAATCAGCCACATTCAACCTAATCAGGAGGGCATTTGTTAATTATGCTCATTGGTATCGTTAAGAAGTGTTATGCCAATCCTTAACCTGATTTGACTAGACACACTCACTACCATATCAACCCCTCAAAATCATAGAATTGGATCAATTGAGCAATACATTATACCAAATAAAATATGGCGACAGAAGCATAGTAGACTATGCCCAGCAAATTGCTTGAGTCCTCGTCAACCTGGGTGAAGTGGCTCACACATGTTGCTAGATGGAACACAACATCGTTATAGCACAAGATCACCAGGAATAGCAATTGCTATGCCACATGAGTCTAACACACAGTGGCGAAAGATGACAGAATGAGTTACCACTTAAAAAGGAGTCACCATTGATGACCAATCATGGTGACAGATGACGACAATTTGCTGAGTGGGTATCAAAGCCAATGTTGTCCACTTGGCCTCATTTGCGCAAATGAGCCATACAAAACTTATTATAAAATCTGGTGAATGAGGCCTAGTCGAATATCGGAATTAAGAAATGTCCTCCTGTTTTCAGGTTTTGGAGTTTTTTGTTTAGCAGATTTGGCAATTTGGTATTAACTTGGTCAAACATAAATTCACGTGAATAAAAAGGTTTGGCCTCTAGGATGATTATGCCATCAATTTTCAACCCATTTCAAGGTCTACTATCCCATTTCCTATAACAAATATAGGCCAATAACAGTTCAACAGTTTAGCTCTCCCAGCTACTTAATGGTGATATAATTTTATTGAAGCCTCTATAAATTACATATCATTTTACCAAATCTGCCGTTGATAAGGTCTTCTAGAGCCTTGGCCTCTGTGGCTCCCAACATTATCCCTCCATCAATCAGGGTGTTCTTTGTATGTTGGGATCATTCAACCACTGACCCATGCATACACTGCAAAAAAGGTGTTTAGATTTTAAACATGTTTAGGTCTAAACACGTTTAAAACCTAAACATGTAGGTCAGTTAGGTGTCTCATCGACTACACATTTAGGTAATGAACACTTTTATTCTAACTACATAAACATTTTTGCTAAACATGTTTAGATATTTAGAGTTTAAACAGTTGAATAATAGGTGTTTAGATTTAAACATCAATATGTTTAGATGCTTGAATGTTGAATCCACACCAGGTAGCAGCACTACCTTTGAATGGACTATCCTTACACAATTATAATCAATTTTTGTGACAAATGTACCGAAACCACATGTTCATTATAGGTTTTATTCATTAAATGTCATGAGAATAGAAGGGCAATAGAAAGTTGACTAGATTCACCTTACACCACCATCATTAGCATGAAATAATCAATAAGCTCAATGACTGACACCTATTTCATGTTATTCTGGAATAGACAAAGCAATTTCCTACCTGCAAAGCTGTTGTACTTTCTCAAGTCTCTCATTCTGATGCAGTGTGTACATACATGCACATGTAAATATGTGTGGCTGACATCTTCGGAGACTTTGACATGTAAATACCTCCTCCTCCAGTAAATGAGAAAACAAACAAAAAACATCTTTTTTTTAATGTATACATGTCTGCACACCCCAACTCTCCGTCAAAGCATTTAGACATCTAAACACAAAAATTCATAAACATCTAAACACAAAAATTCATAGATATCTAAAAACAAAGTTTAAACCTAAACACCTAGATTTCTAAACACTTGAACTAAGCACATTGTTTGGCTAAACATGTGTAGGAAATTAATGTGATTACAAAAACGTTGCAAGAATATGTTTAGAATTGTGTTTAGGATCTAAACACCATTTTTGCAGTGTATGCATAGTATCAAGGAGGCCACATTATGATTAATATCAATTACAGCTGCTAACAAGGGTGTGCTGTGGAGGATTAGAACAGAGAGTAGGAACATGAAGCCTGAATTAATCAGCAGATAAGGTAAAGATAAGCTCTACACATTCAACATTTTGATCATTATGATGCATGAATACAGCAATGCCCTATAGGTTCGTTATGATGCACCAATGCAGTGGTGGTGAGAGGTTTTGCCATGCAGTACTGTATTGCATCATGACAGCTTAGGTGCATGGATCTAGAGGCGTCATCGAACATTTAATGGGTCCAGAGGGAACTGTTATGTGTGACCTTATATCACGGTGCATTGTGGGTCCCCACTCCTCAATCAGAGAGAGACTTTAATGATCATTTACATTTTGAAGAAAGCTTTGAACTGCTCAGGGGGGCAGAGTGGGCAGCGAGACTGGGGATGGAGCAATAGGAAGTAGCAGGGTGAAACAAAGGGAAACTTGGTAGGGGGTCATAGTGAGACAGGGGCTGGGACCAAGTGAGGACTAGGGGCTGGACAGGGTAACACAGAGGATGTGAAGGGTGAGACTTGGGAAGGTGAGCCAGTGGGTAAAGCAGGGTGAGACTGGGGTGGAAAAGGGGATAGGGTAGGGCCAGCCTTTGGAAGGACAGGGTGATACTAGGGATGGGGCAGGATGAGACTGGGGATGAGCAGGGCAAGACTTGGGTGGGGCAGGATGAGACTGGGGGTGGATCAGGGGTGATTGGGGGGGGGTGGGGCAGGATCAGACTGGGGCGATGGAGCAGGGCAAGACTTGGGTGGGGCAGGCTGAGACTGGGAGTGGGACTGGACAAGACTTGGGTGGGGCAGGGAGAGCAGGGGATGACTGGAGGGGTAAGGTAGGGTGAGACTGGGGGTGCAGCAGGGTGAGATTGGTGTGGTGCAGGGTGAGAGAGACTAGGGGTGGGGCAGGGCTATACTTGGGTGGGACAGGGTGAGACTAGAGGTGGGGCAGTGATTGCGGCGAAGACCCACTCGCTGTGCACATGCCATACACATGCCTGTTGCACCTCCAACTGAGTGCCCATACATGGGTAAAAAGTGACGCTGTGACGCAGGGGGTTTAAAACGTCACATTCATGATGCAGATGTTTAAAAAGTGATGGACGGTTACGTCCTAAACATTTTGGGCACCCATGTATACCGAGGTAGCAGATTGTCCTTTGGGGGCAGCCATTGCTGAAGCTGATTACCAGCAGTAAGCACTGATAGCAGTTATCAGATGGGTACCACCTCCCCCCCCCCGAGAGGACCGCAGTGAATAGTTGCAGTTATTTCATTGGCTGATAGTCAAACCAGCTAAATCGGTATAGGCAAAACTGACCATCTGATGCCTTATAAACGTTTTACTTCCTTCATAGTGTTAGGATCGCACACCTAAATACATGCGCCCATCCCCAAATCACACCGTTTCCTGACAGTCTAGATACTTCCTAACTGAAGACAAATGTAGTAGATAAATTGATTTTCTTTTTCATAAGGGGAAACAGACTAAGTAGTCAGGTAATTGAGACCTGTGTGACAGCTTACCCATATAACCATATAGCACACCTAGTGTACCACTGGCCGGACCACTTCTGTGTAGGTAGCTGAGATTCATGATTCATAAAATACATTTTAACTAGCATTAAATAAGGTAAGTTCAATACTATATAATTGCATAAATGCTTATCATATCATATGGTAGGTAATGGTCAAGATTATGACCATTAGAATAGACCGTTCAAATAGAAGTGAACAGTGCTGCAGGCCTACTACGAGTCTAAGTTCAATATTTTATATGTTCCATGACGATTACTGTCTCGATACTGTATCCTTTTTTACCTTAATTCTGTCACAGCAAAGTCCTAGTGTTTGAATAAAGGCGCATTTCGACTCCATGTAATATAACTGTATAGAGAGGGGTCACGTCTAAATGCAATATCTCCATTTTTCAGACCCTGTAAATCCAGCCCTTCCAACGCCAACATTGACCCGTCCCCCCCCCCTTTACCCTCCTCTCCTATACCCTCTAACCTCGCATTCCCCTCCTCTCACCTACCTCACCCCTGCTACGTCACCTCACATTTTACCTTCTTACTCAGTCCTCCTCCCCCAACTCTCGTTCACTTCCTCCCTCCCATTCTCATCTAAAATTTGAAATCCCCTCTCAGACACTACTCTCCACCCCTCAGTACCCTCAGCCACTTCTCCCCCACCCCCTCACCTCCAATTTCCGTCTCACTCACTCCCCCTCTCACCAACTCCTAACCCACACACCCCTAAGATTTGAATCCCCCCTCCTCACCCCCCCCCCTCCTCGCTTTAATGTCTCCCCTCTCACCCTCATCTCCCCCACACACTTACCTTAAATGTTCTTGTCTCACACCCCCCCCCCTTTCCCATCCCACCTTTTGACATTCATTCTTAAGCACCATTACTTGTTTATTAACTGCATTCCCAGGATTTGACTGGGTAGTTCCCCCCTCGAAGCAAAGGCAAAATGCTGAAATGTTTTAATTGTTCATCTAATTGAAACCATCTTCTCAACTAGGTCAGTCTATTATTACATTATCAAGTAGATTGATAACACTCATTATGCCGAGCTAGACCTGTTAGATCATAGAGAAGTATGAGAAATATTGTATGCCCGTGAAGAAACACTGTATGTCCTTGCACTTATAATGGTTCATCATTTATCCAATCATTGCCTCACCATATAAGCTTCATATAGAGTGGTTTATTGTCTAATTAGGGCTTCTCTTCCATTCAATTTTTCAACCAATGTTCTATGATTATGAAAATACTCAAAATTACTAACATTGTAGACTTTCCCTAAGTGTAATGAGTCATGTTAATAATATCAAAATCTAACCTTAAGTAATAGACAAGAGGACCAATATGGCAAAACAAAGAGGAAGGCAGGGTGGGGTTTTGAATGATAAAGTTATGAGGAATAGACAGATGGGTGATGGATGTAGGTAAGGAATGGGCCTCCTGTGCTCCTGTGATCCTAGAGGAATCCACTATTGAAAAGGGGCATAGCATATAGCGGTCCTTGGGGTTAGATAATGGTAGCAGACATAGCCCTACCCCGATGCTTCCTCAGCAATACCCCAGTTGGCTGTAGGTCTATGAGAAGGAATGCTTCTGCCCTTGCTGCCTTAGGTACTTCACCTAAAGTAAAACCTTATACAATAAGCTACCCTTGTGTATAATCTGCACCCTAATGTTGGCAGAATGCAATAGGCCACACATGGGACCTGAAAAGGTCGACATTCCTCACTATAGTCTATATATTTATAGCCCCACATGTAAGGTACCCAATGTGGTAAAGGACATGCACAATTAGTATCTGATCCATGACATCATAGGCAACTAAAACAAGGGCAAACACCTCACCGTAAGCAGCACTGGGGTTGACAGCAACCCTCGCTATATAATGGGTGGAGCTAGCTGCATACCAGAAGGTGCATTGACATGACTTGGCTGTCTTGTATAACTAAAGCCTGAGTATGTGCATTTCTTGCTGACACGTTCAGACAATATTGGCCATAAAGAACTGCACCCCCTGCCAACTGTTGACTGGTGGCATGGATGTGGATTGGGGCAGTTTGTAAATCTAGTGTTGGGGGAGGGGTTAGTTCAGCATTGAGAAGTTTGTGGAGAAAAAATTTAGGTTGTCCTTGACAGGTAAAAAATAGGTCATCTAGAGGAATTTAAAAGAACACCATTTAAGACAAGTAACCAGAAAACAAAGTACACATTTCATAGAAAAGCCTGGAAACCCAAGGTTCTTAGCCCAACAGCAGCAGGCTAAGAATGGGATTTCGGAAATTTTGAGAGCATAGCCAGAGCACAAGTAGAAAAACCTCACACAGAATATCAATATTCCTGACATGGTTCAATAATGTTAACATTCTAAAACATCTTGGAGTGTTCAAGCCGTCACATTCAAACTATTTTCAAGGGATAGAGTTTTGTGCATTGCGCCCCATTTGAGACTGTTCAAGTACTCTGATAGATCATGGCTGTTACAGCTGTATTGTACCATTTTGTGACAGGTCCCCACCTAAAACCTTAATGTGAAGAGACAAAATATGTACAATGTCAAATGTTTTAGATAGCTAGGAAGGGACGAAGATTAAAATACCCAGTTATGTTTAGGTTTATAAACAAGAATTGAAAACACAGCTATATGGCACTGTATTAATAACAAATTTTCATTCCTTCTTCAATCTTAAGAAACACATGAATTAAGTTGCCTGGACACTCAGCTATCCTGAGTACAAACTGAATTGGATGTAAAGGAATAGGTATCAATGGGATACTATGTACCGGGTGTTGGCAAGGTAGTGTATGAGGTAAATACGAAAATTCAGTTGCTTGTCTCCCTAGTCATTATATTAGTGAGAATAAGATGAATTGGAGGTAAAGAAATAGGTATCAACAGGATACTCTGTACCATAAGACCTGCTCAATGATGCAGTAGTTGGTAGGGTAGTATACAAGGTGCATAACCTTACCAACTTTATGTTGTCAGTGACCTGTAGGAGATGTCTCAAAGAGTGCGATGGGAGATAGAGGTAGTGACTGCAACTAGATCCTTCCAACCTATTTTAAACACCTTTGTTTAACAGAGGGTAATCTATGCCCTTAAATGCAGGTGAGCCTTCAGATAAGGATAAGATGCCTTCCCTTAACTAAAATTTGCATTCTTAATGTTTGGGGTTGATTCAATGGATCAGTTTCCTGTTGATATTTGCTGTCATGTTCCCCATTATTTAGTATTGATGATGAACAGGGGTTATGTTGTGTGAGAAACAATAGTCAAATAGTCCTGAAATGCCTTTCTGGAATCAATAGGACCAGACAGTATTTTTAGAATATAACACAGAACCTTTTTCTGCTCTACAAAGCCTACATAATATAAAGCTTTGCATACTTCTTAGTGTTAGCACAAAATACAAGGGAGAGGAGATTCCTATATTACTTAACCAGATTAAATATACATGTGATATATTGCACATGAATTTAACTAATGAGGGAAGATATAGATCATGAAATCATGGACAAAATTCCAAATTCCAAGTGGAATAATTATGATATTGTTATCCTATTTCTAATGGCAGATAGAAAGCAGGTGCTTAGGCTATCTAGGGGATGGAAGAGACAATAATTATAACATGTCAAGGTATGGTCAGGAATCTCAGCTATCTGCTCACATAGAATATTCATACTGTACTTAGAAAGGCCTTAATGGTAAACAAATACACAACCATGAGGTCCATTTCCATGTTCTTTCCATCTACACACAATTGACAATTCTGGAGTTAGGGTAGCTTCCTTGATGGAGATTGGGGACATAGTCTGTGTAGATGGCACGGAGGCTTGGTTAAGGTAGGGCAAGTGCAAAGGGCATGAAGGATGTGTAATAAGGTATTAAATGGCACACAGCATCACCAAGAACACGATTAACACATTCTTTATCATAGTTTGAATTTTGAGAACTGGTTAATAAAACAGCCTTGAACATTGATTCAACATCCCCTGCCAATTGGGTGTAATTTCTTATGAAATATATTTTGAGGGGCTTCATGGGTTAATGTATAGATGTATGTCTCATCCCCCAATTGTGCGCATACCAGCAGGGCATTTCCCAACCGGGTATAACCCGACACAGCCGCTATGACTCAGAATACCTAAGGTCCTACAGAGCAATTATACAAAATGGATTTTACTGTGCATACTGAGTTTTCACAGTGGTACTGGAGACACTTTGATCACTCTTTACAATTGAGAGACTAATGTAGTCATATGGGATCCCCCTATTATGAATTGAAAATATTAAGTGGAAAAATCGTACAAAATGGCATCCAAAGGCCTCATTAGCCATTGTGTAATTGAGTAGATAAGGAACTGACCACCCCACATTCCTGAAAGGCTACAGTCGAATTGCCCTAGACATGAATTAGGTGATGCTCAGACTAGCCTTGAAATTGGTGGGAAGCATCCTATCCTTCAATAGAATCAGCTCACTAGGGACTAATCAGATCACAGCCAGTGTCTCTAGTGATTGTTCTAATTCATTTTTTGTACCCAAATATTCAACTGATTTTTACCTCTGACTGCTATAAACAAATTCCAATCTAGACTACATTTGATAATGTTGATTATTGTTATCGAGAAATGCACCACGGAGCCACTTTTAAGTCAGAGACTTTATTTCAAGTTGGATACTATAGCTCTATATGTTTGACCAAGGAGTGCTGTATTTCACACCGCCATATGGCATGATTCTATCCTGTATTTCACGGCCAGTTTCAGTATTCAAAACAGCCAAATAACAATGATTAAATCAAATCATTATTCTATGCCAAATGGAAGTTTGAACATTATCTCACTAATATCTTATGAGATCAAAGCAAAGTGTCAATGGCTTCTCTTCCATTTATTTCTAACCGATGTTGTATGATTATGAAAATGCTCAAAATTACTCATGTTATAGACTTTCTGCAAGTGTAATGTGTCATGTTGATAATGACAAAATCTAATGTGAAGTAAGGGATGATTCGTGATTTTTAGGACAAGAGGAGGCCTAGACTTTAAGGCTTTGTGGGGTTTTGAATGATAAAGGTATGGGGAATAGACAGATGAGTGATGGATATAGGTAAGGTATGGGCCCCCTGTGCACCTCAAAGAATCCAATGTCGGAAAGGTCATAGTATACATAAGAGGTGAAGCTAGCTGCATAGTATAAGGTGCATCAACAATATTTGGCTGTCTCGTATAACTAGCCTCTGAGTATGTGCATTTGGTGCTGACACGCTCAGACAATATTGGCCATAAAGAACCCCACCCACTGTCAACTGCTGACTGAATGAGGTGTTTGGTGCCATAGATGTGGGTTGGGGCAGCTTGTAGATCTAGTGGTGGGGTAGGGGTTAGTTCATCATTGAAAATTTAGTGGAGAGAAAATGTAGGTAGTCCCTGATAGGCCAAAAGGGATGTCAACAAGAAGAGTTTAAAAGAACATCATTTAAGGCAAGTAACCAGACAACAAAGCACACATTTCATAGTAAAGCCATAAACCCCAAGGTTTCCAGTGTCATGGCCCAGCAACACCAGGGCTAGGAATGGGAGTCAGACATTGTGAGAGCCTAGCTCAAGTAGACAAAACTCACACAGAATATCAATATTCCTGACATGGTTCAATAATGTTAACATTCTAAAACATCGTAGAGCCTTCAAGCTGGCACATGTGTCACATTCAAACTATTTTCTAGGGATCTCGTTTTGTGCATGGAGTCCCCATTTGAGACTGTTTAAATACTCTGATAGATCATGGCTGTTAAAGATACTGTATTTCACCATTTTGTGACAGGTCCTTGCTTAAAACCTTAATGTGAAGATACATAACAAATACAATTTCAAATATTTTACATAGGAAGGAAAGAAAATGAAAATACCAGTTATGTTTAGGTTTACAAACAAGAATTGAAAAAAGAGCTGTATGGCACTATATTTTCATTCCCTATTCTATTTTTAGAAACACATAAATTCAGTTGCCTGTACACTCAGCTATCTTGAGGATTAAGGAAATTGGAGGTAAAGGAATAGGTATCAATGAGATACTCTGTACCACAACGCCTATTCAATGTTAGGGTAGTATAGGATGTGCACAACCTTACCAACTTTATGTTGTCAGTGACCTGGGGGAGATGCATCAAAGATTGTGATGGGAGATGGAGTTAGTAACTGCAACTAGTACCTTCCAACATTTTTAAAGCCTTGTCATGACCAGCATTACAAAATCAATGAATCTAATGTCCTTTTATTTGGAAATTCAATCACCTTTGTTTAACAAAGGGTAATCTGTGTCCTTAAATGCAATTAAGTCTTCCGATAAGGATATCATTCCTTCTCTTATAAGTTAACTGAAATTTGCAATCTCATTGACTGGGTTTGATTCAATGGATTACTTTGCCGTCATGTTGCCCATTATTTGATACCAAGGGTTTATGTTGTGTGAGAAACAATAGTCAAATAGTCCTGAAATGTCTTTCTTTAATTTAAAGTACCAGACGGTATTTAAGGCAGAACATAACACAGAGACATTTCTGCTCTACAAAGCCTACATAATTTCAAGCTTAGTGTACTTCCCACACAATATACAAGGGGGAGGAGGCTCCTATATTACTTAACAAGATTGAATATACATGTGATCTATTGCACATAAACTTAACTAATGATGGGATATACAGATCCTGATATCATGGACAATGACTAGAGAAGTGTAGAGCTTCAGAATTTTGAGTATAATAGGATAGTGTCATTGTATTTCTACTGGCAGATAGAAAGCAGGTGCTTAGGCTACTTAGGGGATGGAAGAGACAATAATTATAACATGTCAAGGCATGGTCAGGAATCTCTGCTATCTGCTCATATAGAATATTCATACTGTACTTAAGAAGGTCTGAATGGCAAACAGATATATAACCATGAGGTCTATTTCCAAGTTCTTTCCATCTACATACAATTGATAATACTGGAGGTAGGGTAGCTTCCTTGATGGAGATAGGAGGCATAGTCTGTGTAGATGGCATGGAGGCTTGGGTGGGGTAGGGCAGGTGAAAATGACATGAAGGTGGTGTAATATTGGCACACAGGATCACCAAGAACAGAATTTACTCATTCCATACCATAGTTTGGATTTTGAAAACTGTTGATCAAACAACCTTGAACATTGATTCAACATCCTCTGCCAAGTGGGCGTAATTACTTATATATTTTTAAGGGGTTCATAGGTTAATGTATACATAGATGTATATCTCACCCCCACCCCCAAACGTACTGTGCTTTGAATACTGTCATGGTAATAATTAGGTTTTGGGGAAAGTGCACATGGTAAGGGCTGTGAACTGTGAGAAATATGTTTAAAGCATACCAGCCAGGCATTTCTCAGGACGGTACAACTCGACACAGCCACTATGACTCAGAATACCTACAGTCTCATAGACCAATCATACCAAATGGATTTTACTGTGTGCACTGAGCATGTTTAGGTCTAAAAATGTTTAAAACCTAAACGTATGGGTCAGCTAGGTGTGTCATTAATTAAACTAACTACACATTTAGGAAATATACACTTTTATTCTGAATATGTAAACATTTTTGTTAAATGTGTTTAGATGTTAAGAGTTTAAACACATTGAAAACTAGGTGTTTAGATTTATACATCAATATGTTTAGACACTAGTATGTCAGATACACACCAGGTAGCAGCACTACCTGCGAATGGACTATAAGCACACAATCACAATCAATTGTTGTGACAAATGTCCCCAAATCCCATATTGATCTTGGTGTAATTTCATAGAATGTCAAGAGAATAGAAATAGCAACAGAGAAATGATTGTATTCACCTTACACCGCCAACATTGGCATAAAATAACCAATAGGTTTCATTACTGACACCTATTTTATGTTATTCTGTAAAGGCCAAAGCAATGTCCTTCCTGCCAAACTGTTATACTTTCTCATTCTCTCATTCTAATGCAATATTTACGTTAGTGTGTACATGAATGTATATATACACATGGCTGACACCTTTGGAGACTTATTAATAGCTGATGTCCCCCACAAGATAAATGAGACAACAAGTAAAAATATAATTCTTCATTTCCTTAATGCAGTTGTCTGCAACCCCTAAATTTCCATCAGATCACTTAGACATCTAAACATAAAATTATATAAACAGCTAAACTCATAGATATCTAAACACAAAATTTTAAACCTAAAAACCTAGATTTCTGAACATTTGAGCTAAACACATTGTTTGGCTAAAAATGTTTAGGAACTTGAAGTGATTAGAAAAACAGGACAAGAATATGTTTAGAATTGTGTTTAGGATCTAAACACCATTTTTGCAGTGTACCCATCTTTTGGATATTTTACACGCACATGATAGATACAGCCTCAAAATGACAGAGAAAGCTGTATGTATATCCAACACTTCTGATATTGATGATCAACTCCCTCGTACTCCCTCCTCTTTTTAATCAAAGAATACAAAATGAATGTCATCAATATACTATATTTTCAGTCCATTTTAGCAGCTTTCATTATACAACCCATCGGTGAAAGACACTTTCAAGAGGATCAATAAATATTGGTGTATTGAAGGAAAAAAATAGATGAACCCATCAAATGACAGAGTATGATACGGTGCACCTGTTTTTGCATTTGGATTGGTAATACAATACTACACAGGGGACAAGCAATTCATCTTGCAACAAAAAAGTATTAGAAGAGAAAACTGATCAGTCTGAAACCCATGTCTTTTATATGATAAAGAATAACCTTGGAGATCCACTGGGGCATAGTTAACAGATTTAGTAGCTATATCTTTGGTGCTGATAGTTAAATGAACATCAGTGAGGCTAATAACATTCAAGATCCCTTTTGGATGATTTTGCCATCCTCTTAGTATGTGATCAATGATTATTGACAATTATACAAGATAGTGAAAAGAATTGAGTGAATATCAGCTACATTGGGTGTGCCTCCTCTATTAAAATGTCACTTTGATATCACAAAAGCCTCATTGGGGTTGATTTCTTTTTTATGTTTACAATGAATAGTGTTTCACAGATCATTCTCTTTCTGACGTGGGGGATCATTTCAGAAGAATCTTTTAATGGTGTATACTGTCATAGCCTGGAGTACATCCCATAGACATCAAACTAGTAATGATAGGCCCCTTATACAGAAATCGAGTTTAGCTCACTCACTCTTTCCTTGAGTGCCTTAGATCCCCTATTGCCACAGGTCTAACCAAATTAACGGAATAACAGAAGAAAGCAAAACCGAACACTAACAAACAAAGAATTCACGTCTAGGAGGCAAACTGCGCAAGACTCCACATACCCCATAAAACTGCTCTATATCCAATTGCTAAATGACAAATGAAATCAGATAGTAACTTCAACAAGAAATGCGGTTGTGACCGCGTAAAAAAACGCCTCCCGCCGTTAATGTCGGTATTCAGTAATTTTGTATTGTGAGACCTCATCACATAGCGCACTCCCGTACCGCTTCGTGGTACCGCCGCTACGCGGCATGGGAGGCGCTAAAAAATCATTACTCCCACAGAATTACATGAATGCAGGTCATCTGTTTGATTAACGGTGGCACTAGGATTAGGTTGGGTGCACCTGTCCTCTGCAACAGGAACACATCAAAGTACTGATAATAGCCATGCAAACACAATCCTGAGATGTACTCGAGACATTCTCTTGTCATGATTTGTAATGCCTCTGACAATTATGCATGCTTACTTCACAAGATTTTGACTCATGTTTTCCACAGGAAAAGAACATGTTAATAACTCTCAAGAATCTCCTGTGTCTTCCTCAGGTCATGGCACATACCCCAGATTTGTCTCAGTTAAACATGTTCTTTTTTTGGGGAATTACACAAGATATATTATACACATGTTTTGACTTGTGATTCTCACAAGAATCCACTGATTAATAAGAATGTTCTATTCCTGGGGATAACTCGAGATACAAACTTGTGCTATCGCTTGTGATCCACATGAGAATGCACATGTTCAATTCCCAAGAATAACCTGAGATGTTAACTCATGTTTCTCCATGAGTATCCACAGTGTCATCAGGAGGGTATCTCAATAAGATTGGGAAACCAGTTCTCACCGCAACTATTTGATCCTGCAGTTCTCCTACATTTCTCACCCTAAGAACAGACTTCCCTGCTTGACCGCTGCTACAAGTGAACTGCACAGAAATAGGTTGAGTTGCAAAATAAGAGACTGGACCCCTCTTATACCACTCCTATAACTGACTCCCTCTTTACAATACAAGAGGGAATCCACTCCAGAAGGTCAGTGAGTTCAATTTTGGAATTATCACCTCCGACAGGATCAATTCCAAATCTTTTTTGAGATACCCTCCAGAACAGTTGATTCTGGAAGGAACATATCTAATTCCTGGGAACAACTTGAGATGTATACAACTTTATAAAGTTGTGTTAGTACTCGTAATTGCCATAAGAATCTACCCAGTTAGTTCCCAGGGATAACTCAAGATGTGAACTTGTGTCATAACTTGTGATCCCCACAAGAATGCACTGGAGGGTGTTGCGAAAGGATAGGAATTCAATTCTGTCGGAGGTGCTATTCCCAAATGGGAACTGACTACCCTCAGGCAATCACTTTTCTCCTGTTTTGCAGCAAGGTAGTAGGTTATAGAATTAATTCTTAAGTTTTCAGGAATTGGGGAATGCTTCCGAGTATGACTCACACTAAAAAGATTGATTCTGAGTGTAAGGTGAGAAGTTAGTTCTGAGCAGCATAACAGCTAGGAACTGGAAGGTGAGTTATGACAGTGAGAATCTGTTACCGATTCATTTCGCAATAGCCTCCTGGTTCATGAGAACATATCCAGTTCCATTGAATAACCTGAGATCTGAACTTGTGTCTTAACTCTTGATTGCTACAAGAATTAACTCATTTAATTCACAGGAATAACTCAAATTGTCAACTTGTGTCATAGCTTGTGATCCCCACAGGAATTCACTGGTCCATGAGAACATGTTTAGTGTGGAGGAATAAGTCGAGATGTAAACTTGTGTCATGACTTGTGAATGCCCTGAGAATCCACTCAGTTCATTCCCATGAATAACTCAAGAAATCTACATGTGTCATTACATTGTGATCTCCACAAGAATCTACCGGTTCATGAGAACGTCCAAATCTCCAACTATTCAAACGGCTTTCACTAGTTTTTACAGAGTGGCCCAGAAACCAATTGCATGGTCCGAATTTGTGCATATTGAATATAATTGCCTTCAATGTCAAACTTCCATGATTGCTCACATCATGCAAATAATGAAAGCATGGGTACCCTTGGTCCACTAAAAGCTAAGAATAGAGAGATATATTCGATCAAGAATGTTTTTCCAAGTTCGATTGTATAATACTTCAGATTATGACAATGAATTAAATCTCGCTGAACAGTATGAAGTACCTCCTCATATTTGGAAGTACCATAAGATAGATTTAATGGTTGCAAATGAAAGATATACAGGGCTACAGGAAGTTTGAATGATGATGGTATGGGGAATAGACAGATGGGTGATGGATAGAGGTAAGGGATGGGTCTCCTGTGCCCCTGGAGGAATCCACTATTTGGGGGGTTATCATAAATATATAGAACTAAACGACCGTGGTGTACAAGGTGGCCGATCCACCACGAGGGGGGGGGTCTCCCCCGAGGGCGTTAGCCCTCGGGGGAGACCACCGAGGACACCAGGGGAGTTTAGTTCTATATTTATTTTATGTTTTTAGAGTCTTTAATTAACTGAAAATTAACAAAATTTGTTACCGTAGTGCCCCGTACGAGCGGCGGTCCACCATTTTGAATGTTTACATGCACCCAGAACGAGGCTGCAGTGGTGGATCTGCCGCTGTGGTGGATCGACACACGTTACGCCACTGGGGGTGTGGCGATCGGCTCCGCAATGCTATCTCTACGGGAAGACGTTATTCACATAAAATAATATACATAGGGGGCAGTGGGAGACAGTTAGGACTTGAATATCAGATATAACATCCTAAGAACCGGCATTGCCTTCTGTAGATAGACTACCAAAACGATAGTGTATACATGTGACAAAATGTAACCTGGAGTATATTAGTCTGGTGCAGACACCCTCAGAAAATATTGGCTATAAAAGAGCTCTAGCATCTAAGCAACTGCAGATTGAGTTGGTCAATGAGGGTAAAGTGGTTTGTTAGCATGGAGTTGCTAGTGGAAGCAGGGGGCATAAACGCATTTACAACCCCATTGGAGGCTGACATCAAGAGTGGCGGAGGCTGAATTAGGTGAATTATACACCTCTGAGATGTAAGGCACTGATGGCTACTAATTACACATCTTACACCAGTTATAGCACACAATGGGCCTTTTGACTTGTAGTTAGTATGTTGTGATAATAAATATACCCTTGCAACACCGAGTTTTTCAGCTCGCTTGGCTCTACTGGAATTCGAAACAGTTAATTACTAGGTAATTAAGACTTCAGAAAGAGTATCTCTGTTCAGTAAATGCAACATATGCTGAACAATGCTAAAAGGCTTGACTGGAATAGAGTTAGAGTTGTCAAAAGGGAGGAATGCCACCACCTTCAGCCTGCAACTATAAGGGCCCCACTCTCATCAGGACAACAAACATCAAAGACTGTGGAACTTGCGTACTGTGGGTATGTATAGATGCTCTGACAGACAGTCTGCCTGTAAAATACAATGATTTGATCAATGATCTAAATGGGCTAAAACCTCTTCACTGAGCTTCCCAGGAGATTAATTCAAAAGGCTCTGCCATCGCTACCTGTTAGTGATATCCCTCCCATATTCTATACTGCTATGATAAGGTAGGCCTGCCTTCCTTTCTGATAGCCAGCTACCTTTTAGCGAGCGATGTTAGCCTCAGCCCTCCTTTCACTATTCCAAGCAACTAACAACTGTGCAGAGTGGTAACAGGTCCACAGAGAAAACATAGCAGTGGAAGGTAAAAGATAGCAGAGGAAGAACTCGTTCTCTCAAGAGTGGCTACACTGGGGTTCTGCTTAGAAAAACAGTGCCCCCCTGCACCAACTAAGAGAGAGAAGGGAAGCATGATGTTACTATGCCCTTAATGCATGAGTAGACTCAAGAACCCTCAAGCTGTCTGAGAAAGTGTATTCAAGTGCCCTTACCTCATGAGCAGCCTCAAGAGCCCCCAAGGACTATCTGCAGGTGCATTCACTTTTGTAACAAGGAATATCCCCCCACCCAGGTGCACTTGCACTCAGGGGAACCACTATCATTTCTCAGTATAAAATAAGGGGTGGTGTTAATACTGAAGTGGAATAGTGAAGGACTGCATAGGACTTCCCATTAGTTACTGGCCTAACACCACCAGCTATTTTATTGTAGTAACACTAGGTCTTATGAGATGGTAAGAGATGTGCCTAGGCTAACATCGCATAGGTAACGATGACAGAGCCTTTTGAATTAACCTCCAGAGACAGTGTGTGATTTGTGCATTGATGTCAAAACATTGCCCATTCACTTCCCTTTAAGGTGTCATATTCACTGGTTATTTAAAGATGAGTTAGGGGCTAACAGTTGGCAATCATGACATCATCAGATGCATCAGATAAACCTGATGCTCTCCTCTGCCGTGACACATACATCAATACTCATGCCAGATTCTTTTTAATTTGACATGAAGACATAAAGACATTTAAATGGGCCATCATGAAAACAGTGTAGTGAGTGTGGTCTATATTGAAAACAGGTAAAATATGCAGCAATACATTTAAAAAAACAATGTTTTTATTTATTTTTATACCAAATTATTCTGAATGCAGAAGCCATAAGAATGTCCAGAAAGTAGAAAGAACCCAGCAAATTGTCGTGAGTCCTCGTCAACCTGTGTGAAGTGGCTCACATATGTGGCTAGATGAAACACGACGTCGTTATAGCACAAGATCACCAGGAATAGCAATTTCTATGCCACGTGAGTCTAACACACAGTGGCGAAAGATGACGGAATGAGTTATCACTCAAAAAAGAGTCACCATTGATGACCAATCATGGCGACATATGACGACAATTTGCTGGGAAGAATTCACTACTGTGTTCACACCTCTAAAGCACATGGGTTGAAATCAAAGTAGACAGGTCAGATGGGATGGATGTCACAAGCTTAGGACTGTCACAAAAAAGAACTCACTTTTAGTAACACAGATGACAGCAAAGATGGTAAAACATGGACCTTTAGGCAAACACCCTGACAGATTGTAAAATGCTAAGAGTGAAAGCGTCAGTAGAAAACACTAGAAAGCACCTAGAGCCACATTATCATTCGTGAAGTGGATCAATAATCTAAACAGACTTAATCCTCTTTTTTGGGCTTTCCAACTGCCAGGACTGTGATGCTGAGGTTATTTTTTGGTGATCCACTTCTTTTTTGATTCTTGAATTGATTGTGTAGATTTTTTAGCTTTGCTTTCCGTTAAAGTCTAAGATATAAATGTCACTAGCTATTTCAGAGTTGGTTTGAATCTCTAGCTTTCAAATAAAATACACACACTGTCTGAGTCTTGTAGTAATATCTACACTCTCAGTCCGAATTGTAAATTTACTATAGAGACCACTGTATTTGGTACATGGCAATCCACATCAGGGCAATTGCTTTGTATTAACAGTAACTACCACTGTTTTCTAAAAAATAAAAGCAATCTACTGCAAAACCCTTGGCCCAGTCTAACAGTGTAAGTATAGATTGCTGTAATATGCATGTAAAGTAATATGGGTATATTAATTTGGCCTGGAGCACCACCCCTTGCATTGTTAGTGTTTTATTTTGTGGCATTATTAAGGACTGATGTAGGGGAATACTGCCCAACAATAGCAGATGACTGTGTGTAGCCTTATTAAACTGAAGTGGTTAACATGTCTCGCGTAAAGGTATCTGTCATAAATGTGCTACTGACAACTACAACTAAGTAAACGAATGATAATATCCAGATGTCTCGATCTAAAGAGGGAATGACATACATAATTACTCTGACTGAGGAAGACCACATAGATTGATGGCCTAACTTGGGCACCTAGTTCTGTCAGAAGCCTTTAACAGATAACAAAAGTCTCTGTTTAAACTACTGATGAGGTGATCTGGAAATTTCTGGAATTGTTAGGTGTTCCTCTGATGAAACACAGATATTGCCCCTACAGATGATAGAATTATTGACAAATTACTGAGAGAATATTGTCATGAGAGGCTCTCCATAACACCATTTAGTATTGTTCTGAAATGCCCTCCAGACACTTTTATAGGACATACATATTGGCACATGGCGTCACCAAAGCAGCATAACTACTGTATTTGAGTACACTCCCCATTGTAGCCATTGTGAAATGACATTTACTTTGACGACTTTGGAGCATTTAGCAGCACACATTTAACTTAACATAGGAATTTATATTTTAAGACTACCAATGCGTGTAGAAAGCCTATATTCTAGATATATAGTTTATACCTGAACGTTCAAGTGGTATTATTATTAGACATGTGAAAGAAGACCCAGGTTTATATACTTTATGACATGGCTGCTGTGCATCTTTTCAAGAAATCCACTCGAATAAATAAAGCGTGTTGTGATATGATTCAAGGGTGACTGGTTAGTTTTCTTGCTGTTAGATTCATTTTCATATCCTTTCACCCAAGTCAGGCAACCTGCATAGCCAATGGCTATTTGGCTATGATGTACAACTGCCAACGACACCCCTAGGTTTTACCTAAGTGGGCTTCTCTTCAAGGCTAGAAGCTGATAAAGATAGTAGACTATATTTTGGTATGAATTATTAGTTGCGCTACGAAATTGTAGATGTGACTCTTTAAATTATCATAATTTGCATAATTGCTTTTGACACAACAAATAATTTACTTTAGATCCCCATTAAAAGCTTTAAATTGATGGACATAGGGACGAATCTATTTTTTTTCACATTGATATTTAATGTGGCTCAAAACATCTCAGAGGGAGTGAGCATCCTATATCGTAGTATGGAAGCACATCATTGGTGACTGCAGGAGGCCGTTACACAAACAGCGATTTTACGTCCCCTAAAATCCCCAAAAATCAGCAAAGAGTACAGCTTGGTGAAGTGTGAATGAGGAAAGTATGGGAAATAGATAGACGGGTGATGAATATAAGTAAATGTTAGGCCTCCTGTGCTCCTGTAGGGATCCACTATAGGAGGGGTCATTGTATACAAAATGATAGGAGGTAGGCATGTTCTAAGCTACATGATAAGAGTCAGCATGCATCATATAACTAGGCCCTTATTATGTGCAGTTAGTGCTGACCCACTCAGACAATATTGGCCATAAAGAGCCCTAAAATCTGAGCAACTACAGATTAAGTTGAGTACGGGTGAAGTCTAGTTTAGCATGGAGACAGTAGTGGAAGTACAGACATAAAATTGCTCACACTGAGCATTAAATGTCTTTACAGCCCCATTGGGGGCCTGGTATGAACACTAGAGTATGGTGGGGTAGGATAAATGAGGTGAATTATACACCACTCAGATGTAGGGCACCCATGGGGATATATTATGCTCTTTAAACTCTTTCATTGTAATTCTGTTTGACTCCTTTTCCCCTGGGGATTTCTATCAATGATATGCATGATAGTAAAATCAGATGCAAAGATGCCTTGACAATGATAACCATCTACAATTTATACCATGCCTGTGCAGTTTGAATGGCCAATGATATAACCGGTCTGTATTGAGTACGTGGAAAAGAAGTACATGATACAGATTCATTAAACCCCAACCCACTAATTTACTTCAAAAAATGTCTAGTTTCATTATACCCAAAACGTGAGAATACACAAAGTGTAGTCAGAGCTTTCAGGGAAATAAGGTGCCAACAGTTCTCAATGCCTCTTAAGGCTTGAATTGACATTCATTAAGACAGATCAGCAAGGATTGTAAAACATGGATGATGTGGACTTATAGGCATACACTGTGACAATCTATAAAGGTAAAGTACAAAGAGTGTAAGTGTCAGGAGAAAACACTAGAATGTCCCTAGAGCCACATTATCATTCAAGTGGATAGATAATCTAAACAGACTTAATCCTCTTCTTTGGCTTTCTCCCTGTGATGGCCAGGGCTGTCATTTTAAGTATTCCATGGCTACTTCTTTTGTTCCGTAATCACTCCCTCAGACTCTTCAGCTATTGTGATTTACCCACAGACATTGCAGGGCAGTGTGTGATTCCAGAATTGATAGTTAAGCATTGTCACTTCACTTTCTGCTCAAATGTGAGGTGTAATTTTCACTGGAAATTTCAGTTTTGGTTTGAACCATAACAGGAAATACAACCACAGTATGTCATGATCTTAGTACATGGTAATCATCAGAATTGTGTACTAGACAACTCAGATCAAACTGAGATGGTAACATGGACATGTGAATGTCCTGACATGACACCTAAGTTCAAGAACAACACTAAGCAGATGCCTCAATCTACATGGTGAATGGCATTCTCTTCTGACTGATAAAGACCAGATAGCTTGATGGCCTATGCCTAGCTCCTAGCTCTTTCAGAGGCATTTAACAGAAAACACGGGTTGTATTACTAATGTGGGGATTTCTGGAAATGTTGAGTGTTCCTCTGATAAAGTCCAGATAAAGCCCCTGTAGCTAATAGATTCCTTGACAAACATACTCAGCGAACATTTTCATGAGGGCATCTCTCAATAATACTAATCAGTGTTGTTCTAAAGATGCCCTCCTGACATTTTGAATATAGAAGACATCTCGGCACATTAGTGTCAGTATAGCAGCATAATTGCTGCAAGTAAAGTATACTCTGCATTACAGTCACTATGAAATGTCCTTTACTTTGACAACTTTAGAGCATCTTTTATATTAAAATGTTATATAGAAATGCAAGTAAGAACATTGAAGAATCATACAAGAAATAGGACCGATGTGATTAGTGAGCAATAGCGACCTATATCCATCTTTATTTAAAGTGGAAGAGCTATAGAGGCTAGGTGGGAGGGTAAGGGTAAGGGTTGAGAATGAGAGGTCTAACACCATTGGCCTCATCGCTGGCTGCATCGGATACAGCAGACTGGGAGTCTGATGGATGATCAGGGAAGGGCCTGGCCATGACCAAGTCCAGCACATTGCCAGTGACAGATGGCCCTGGAGAAAAGCACCAGGGCCAGAGGAGGGATAGTGTTCATTCCCTGCCTCAAAACTGCACCCTATCGACCACATGGACAAATGAACAAATAACATGCAGCCTGGTGAGAAACTATTGTCTGCTGTAGCAATAATTGAGCTGCCCAGGGTGGTGCGTGTGTACGGTGTGGTTGGTGCTCTACTGACCACAGTAGGGACTCTGACCAATAGAGGAAGGCTTGGTCTTAAAATTGTAGACACATCCTCTGTGTAGCTAATCCCAACTTCCTCTCTCACTCCTCCCAACTTTCTCCCTGCATGCTGTACTTGCCTTTATCACTCCTCCTCCCAGCTCTTGCCTTTCCACCTACCTACCTCTGTTCCTGCCTTGCAGCTCCTTACCTATGCTCCTTACCTACTTCTAACCCATCAGTTTCCCCTATCTGTGTATGCCTGCTACCTTTTCTATTACCCTCCTTGCCTTTGCCCCCCCCCCTCTCCCTGTCTGCCTGTTTTTCTGCCTCTCTGTCTGTCTGTCTGTTTCTATCTATCTTTCTGTCTCTGTCTCTCTGCCCCTCTCTCTCTCTCAAACCACAACTCATCTACTCTCTACTTCATTTTCCACCTTCATCTCTTACACTCAGTCAAATATTATGCTCTTTTTCTTGCTCTGATCCATCACTCCTCATTCGATCTCACCTGTCGCTTTTCCTACATATCTCCCTCAATATCTGAATCCCGGGTAAAACATGTACATATGATTATAGAACAGCCCCAGTAACAGGCAGTGTGGTGTCAGACACTGGCTTAGGACTGTGTACAGGTTGACAGGTATTGCACCTCCATATACATCAATTAGCCTTCTTTAAATACCAGGTGTGATGATGGGAACAGTACTAATCTGAGGCATTTAGCATGCATTGCTTTTAACACTTGAACAGCCACATGAGACCTTCAGGTTCATTTTCCCTAGTAGCCATGTTGTACCAATGAATTGCTGGTGGGTGGCCTTGCGAGCACCACACTGCCCTTGGTGCATCATGTATGAACCCCATAGAGCTGCATTCATGCATTGTGACCACCAATGGACATGTTTGGCTGAAGCACTATGATTGTATAACTGTATGTAATGTGTTTAAATATTACCCTAACAATCTAGAGCACTAGGAATGGAAAGGCAGAAGACATAATGTATGTATGTATTGTCCTGTTGGCTAACGAATATGTGGAATAGTAACATGACATGTGTGCAGGCTAATTCGTAAGTATTACGGACAGGGCAGGTGGAAGTTGTTGAATATATATGGTTATTGTAGGTGTGGGAAACACCCCATATGTGTTAAAGTAGATCTGATGCTGTGGATAATAGCTGTGGAACTAGGAGCGGTTTTAAATTGAGCTAGAAATGTATCTGTAAATAGAAGAATGGAAATGACAATAGATGGTTGATGCCTGTTTTTTTATGTCTGTTCTATCATCTATTTGTTTTTCTGTATGAAGAGGCAGATCGGGAGTGCCTGGCCAGTGCAGTACTATGCTATGCTACATGGTATAAAAAAAATGAGCAAAAGAAAAAAAAATCCCCAACCAATAGTAGTTATGATAATTGTGAGGTACGTAAGAAAGGGTGACAGAAAAGGGATGCATGTCATGTTCCTAATGAAGGACACATAAGGTATGATGCCAAAGCGAGTAGTTTATAGCCATTGGATGAGGCACAGAAAATAATATTAAAATCCTTTAGTGAAAAGAAGATATTTTGGTATTTTCTTTTGTCCAAAACCTGTTGCTCAGGGTCAAGTTAGGGCCACCTCTTGAGGTGGGGATAAGGAATTTTGAAACTTCCACATACATTTTTAAATATATTTTTCTTCAGATTATCAAAGAATATGACTTCACAAAGGCTATAAACATAAAAGAATTCACAAAAATGAATTTGGTAGTGTTTTGTTTTAGAAAGACTAAAGTTATGTGTAAGATTTTCTTCATATTCTCTCTATATTTTCGTTCTTTATAAAATCTTTCCAAAATCTTTTTATGGATATGCAGATAGGGTCATGTGACCCTCCCCTATGGACGGTTGGTCTATGGATAATCTTTTTGAAATCATTAAGCAAATTTTACCTCTATAATCTTTAAAGGTGAAAAACGAAATTACAAAGAGAAATATAGCCTTTCTCATTTGAACAAGAAAACACAAAGAAAATCATTACATGAATGTTTTATTTTTGTCACATGATCCCTGAGAGCGAATGATTGAAGGGATCCCCTCCTGACATTATGACATCATAGGTTGCTTCTGAGGTCTGTACGTATCAGCATAGAAAAAATGTAGAATTCATTCTCTGAGAATCTAATAAAGATTTTAGCATTGTAAAGAAAATCCAAAGAATGAAACAGATGTTCTTTCTATATTCTTTACATCTTCAGTTTCTTCAAAATGTATTGAAATACACTGAAAATAATTTAAAGGGAGAAATGGGTTTTCTTTCCAAGTTTAATATTTTCTTTATTAGATTTTTTCTCTAAAACGATTATATAAAGACCTCTTCAAAATAGGAGACAAACTACTTTGCTGTATTATACAGCTATCAATATCCTCACTTTAACTGTAGGCTATGCAGTATAGTCATATTCCACATTTAGTCCCGCACTATATAAATAAATGAGCACCAGCATGCACACCATTTGCAAGACATCCTACATATATTACAACAAGAATTGTAGCCCCTATCCCCCATCGGTACATAACTGGACAATTAAAGTCAGGAAGACTCATACTATACATAGTTTTGTCCAATTTACAAAATGTGTTTAACTGTATTTAAAAGGAAAAGAGCTAAATTTCTCATTTAGTGAGCCTTCATCTAGAACATAATGAAAACAGGAAAATAAATTTTAGCGAACCTCTTTGAAGGATCATTGTCATTTTTGTCTTTTAGAACTCCTTATTTTTGATATTCAAGTTTGTTTTTCTAGGTCTGTGTTATAATGTCGGATACATTGTCTTGAAATTGTACCATGAGATATTTTTTCATGTTTAACACTTTGTACATAGGCTAGATAATAATGATAATCATGTAATCCAATTACATTTTGTACACCACTCTGACATAACCTGTGTCCTGTTGTTTCAGGTTAATCTACATGTTGGAGTTCTACATCAGGGAGTACACATGATACGAGAGCAGGAAATATGTGGGTGATAATAGGCACGTTTGGAACTGACAAACCCATATAAAACCTCTGTCAACACAAACACTCAAGCTAGCTGCTTTTAACTGGGCAAACAGGAAACACTGTCTTCGGTTGTGCTCGGATTTCAGTTCCAAAGGCGATGTTTGAAGATCAGATGTACACGCTGAATCAAACTTGAACTGTGCGGAGCTGTGGACAAAAAAAGCTTACATTTGCGCTTGGAAGCATGCAGATATTGGGAAGCAATCCATCCAAATTTGCAGTGACCTGATTATTGTCTGGCAGGTATATTTCTCACAAGAGAACTATAGAATGTATAACCTTTGAAGCATGCTTATCTGTTAGATATGTAATTGTAATGAGTTTCACTGCATAATAGGACATTTATCCCAAGTCGAAGGGAAATCAACAGCAGCAGCTACTAAAACTGCATTGAACCTAAATGTAGAATCAAGAGACAGAAACTCATTCCAGGTGGCTATTTTTCTTTTTGAATTAAAACTAATCAAAAATGGTGGAGTGCAGCTGATGCTTTGGGTGCATAGTGATTTTAAATTCAGTTATTATGGATTCTGAGTTTAAAGGGATTGTTCACCTGGCGAAGTGGATGAATGAGATTGATACATACAATGGCAGTTGTTCGGGTCACCGATAAAAAGGATGATTCGCACCAGAGAGGAGGCCTTTCTTCATAATGTCTGCTCCCTGTAAGCTCAGGCAAGTCATTTCTACTGTTCTTTGAATAAACCCTATGAGGACTGCTGATGCATAAATGCATTATGATGCATGAATGCAGCATTGCTTGCTAACTGCATGATGCATGAATGCAGCCTTGTTGGCTAACTGCATGATGCATGAATGCAGCCTTGCTTGCTAACTGCATGATGCATGAATGCAGCATTGCTTGCTAACTGCATGATGCATGAATGCAGCCTTGTTGGCTAACTGCATGATGCATGAATGCAGCCTTGCTTGCTAACTGCATGATGCATGAATGCAGCCTTGTTTGCTAACTGCATGATGCATGAATGCAGCATTGCTCGCTAACTGCATGATGCATGAATGCAGCCTTGTTTGCTAACTGCATGATGCATGAATGCAGCCTTGTTTGCTAACTGCATGATGCATGAATGCAGCAATGCTCGCTAACTGCATGATGCATGAATGCAGCAATGCTCGCTAACTGAATGATGCATGAATGCAGCTTTGTTTGCTAACTGCATGATGCATGAATGCAGCCTTGTTTTCTAACTGCATGATGCATGAATGAAGCCTTGATTGTTAGCTGCCCAGAGCTCCATTAATGCAATATACTGATCCTACAGGGTTTATATAATCCGGAGGGTCGTCATGATGTATTGATGAAATGGTTGGAGATCTGTTCACCAGTATTTCATTGGAGCATCAATGTGCATGACACATTTAATTAGTTCTCATTTTCTATCAACCGTGCTCTCTTTGTTAATTCATAGCCATAGTCATAGCCACCTATTACCCGTTATAATCTTTTTTTATCCGTAGATGTATTCAATTGTTAATATGTAACTCATCTCACTGTAACAGTTGAAAATCATGCATACATGGTTCTATTTCTAGACTAGAAAATTTAGTTATTTACATATTGCTTTCCAATGGGACAATTTAGTGGAAATCTCAAGGATTGATCATTTGGTTAAAAGGGATTCCAATCATCTGATGGATGAACTTAAATATTTCTCTGTTACTTGTCAAATCTGTTTTCAGAAAGCAGAATATAGTGTCGTTTCACATGATCAATTACACATAAGAAATATCAATGACACTAATTACAAGTTGTTCTCTCCTTTCACAGGTGTCTCCGCTACTTGTTTGCCTCCATGCTGGGATCACTCTTTACCATCTTTGTTATGAGCATGCGCGAAGCTGCCCTGTACGGGCACCTAGCAGTGGAGGCACAGGTACAAACTGACTTCCGGCCTGGGGGACCAGGGACGTCTGCCATGCGCACTCCCCTCTCACACAATGACCACTGGTCCTCTGAGCGCATGGCTGAAGAAGGTTGCCATGTACGTGCTCAGGCTCCACGCATGCGTGCGGGAGGGTCCTGGCAAGTATATACAGAAGGCGAAAGGGAGTTAATGGTGTATGGAGCCTATTATGATGATCGAAAGGGGGTGGGCTCACCAGCAGTGATCAGAGTGTTTGGGGTTTCTTCAACACCCAAAACTACTGCAGTCTTCTGTCAGTTTTGGTATGCTGATAATGAGCGCAGCCCCAAAACCAAAGATGATAACAAAAAGAGCAACACAAACAGTTCAGATCACAAGCTCAACAATAGTAAACCCCAAAGACACAACAATGAGGTGCACAACAAACGAGTTACACATCATGGTGTTAAGTATAGGGATACCAAAAATATAAACCACAATACTAGTACTACCGATGTGAACAGTAACAACAACAAAAGCACCAACAATAGCAGGTACAAAGGTAATCCTGTTGTCACCATGGCCATACTAACAATCCCTGGACGTGGCTATAGGAATTTTAAAAAGACCTTTTACCAGGAATACTTGTTCAGCTGTCCACTGAGCAGAAATGACTCCTTACCTGTTAGCATATCACTTGCCTTCCATCCCTGCCGGAACTCAACTATTAACACTAAAATAATGTATGCTCAAAAAGCACCAAGAAAGGAGAAGAAAGTAGCATTTGGGGTATGTGTGGCAGCAACCTATGGTGATATACCTCCTAGAAGACTTGCAGAGTGGGCTGAACTGCTGACTATATTAGGTGTGGGGGAGATTAATATCTACATTACCAAAGTGACCAATAGGACAGAAAGAACCTTCTTGTATTACCAACAGAGAGGTGTCATGGTCGTTCGCCAAGCACCTTCACCGCTTGTGGATACTTCATACTGGGCTGGTAAGCTTGCAGTTATACCGGCTTTCAATGATTGTGTCTACCGGAACATGTACAGATACAATTATACAATGATCATCGACTTTGATGAGATCATAGTACCACATATGCATTCCAACTACTCTGCCATGATGGCTGACCTTAGAACCTTCCATAGCAGACTCAGGGTTGTACCAGGGCTGCTTCTCTTTAGGAATGCTTACTTCTTTCTGGATATGGGTGCAACAGTGAACATCACCAATGTTAATAATAAAAATATGATTGTTATGGCGCATACACGAAGAGTAGACATTAGTCCAAGGAGTTACTCTGCGAAGTCCATCTTCAACCCGCGTATTTGCATCATAGCATGGAACCACTTCTGCTTGTTGCGGTTACCGCGAACACCCGTACTAAATGTGGATCCTCTCTATGCCTTGTCACATCATTATAAAAAGTGCCACTTCAGGAGAGATGAGTGCCAGGAGATGATGAGTAGAAATGTCACTGACACCGCCATTTTGAAATTTAAAGTAGCTCTTCGAAGGAGGCTAAAGAAAGTGCATATCACATGACGACAATTGGTGATAGTGATTGTTCTGGTTAAAGGGTAATTATGTCAGTAATTCTATTTACTAGCTGATAGTTGGACCAGTATTTGGTGTTTACCAGCACACCATGAGGGTATTTCCTAATGGTGATATCGTATTTCCCCATGCATTAGATGGGCCCTGTGTATAAGCCTGTCCTGTATATAAGCATGGGTAAAAGCTTAGTGTTATATAAGTATTTCCCATGTATAAGCCCAGGGGAATCAATCTGTATTCAAGGAAATTCATATTCAAAGTTGTATCTCTACTTCTGCATGAAATGTTCACTTGGTTCTTTGAGTTATGTGGCCCTTATGTATTCTCCTTACTGTTATAACCTTTTAGAGATAAATAGTTAATTCATTGGCATGAAGATGCTTCGAAATCTGAAAGGAAATGTAAGGTAGT
Organism: Acholoe squamosa; assembly: GCA_949317995.1. NCBI lineage: Eukaryota > Metazoa > Annelida > Polychaeta > Phyllodocida > Polynoidae > Acholoe > Acholoe squamosa. Next base: position 73,713,227 of record OX439037.1, read on the forward strand.
AGAAAATTAGAAATGGTGCTAAAGTGTTTCTTCACCTATAAAAATAGAAGCCTGCCCCTTGTATAAATCTGCCCCTTGTATATAAGCCCGGTCAATTTATCAGTTTTTGCTTATATAAACCCGCACTGGTGCATAAGGAAATACAGTAATCATCTTTGTGGAGATATTTCTTGTAGAATAAAGTTTAAGATGTGGCGTGTTGTAATGAATCTAATCTATAAAATGTCATTGTATATTTGTACATACTAGGAAAGAAATGATTTCAAGAGAGGTTGTGAAACTGAGATAATAATTTTTTGAAAAATATGTGCCAATTGATTGGCTGACCAACAAAGTGGTGCTTAGATCTGTCATTGATATTGAATATTGATTGAAATACTGACAAGGAAAAAGAAAGTGCTTGCTCCATTTTCTAACACAATAACTGGAAGAGGTTGATTTCCAATATTCATTTCTCCTGTAAAGCCGCTTAGACTAATGATAACAGTCTAAGCATATTCAGGTTCACCATACATTCCTTCTCCCATCGTGACAAGGATATCTTTATCCCAAAATGAAGACATTTAAATCCAGTCTTCTCCCTTTGATAATCCTTTACCCTTAGCTCACATCTGTTTGGCCCTCGCCATTATGACCAGGAACAGGCAGGAAATAATGATTTAGCCTGGGAATCCTGTACCTCCCAGGCTCCTCTCCGAAAAATTGGGAACAATGGATTTTCATCATAAAAAAACAAGATGGTTATTTCTTAATATGCTACAACTGTACACAGTCTGTTTGACTTAGAGCATGTCAGCCATACTATTTTTCCACTAAACCCTTTACTACCAGATCTTTGCCTACTAGACAAGCTGGAGGTTATTTTCTAAAGTGCTACGACTACTCTCTTTCAAATCATAGTAAAAACCCCTGTTACTGTCATAAACCCTGTTACAGTCCTAAACTTGTGGTCACTTATACTTGCACCACTATGACTGCTCTAACAAACGTACATTATGACGTGGTGTGCATCTCATCTAGCGAAGTGAGTGATCACTCATGTCGCCATCCCTGGTGAGGATGAGTGATCACTCATGTCGCCATCCCTGGTGAGGATGAGTGATCACGATCCTCGCCATCCCTGGTGAACTTGTGCTATGACGAGGTGTGTGTTTCATCTAGCGAGGTGAGTGATCACCCGCGTCGCCATCCCTGGTGAGTCTGAGTGATCACCATCCTTGCCATCTGAGGTGAGGCCATGTGATCACCACCATTGCTATTCCTGGTGATCTTGTGCTATAGCGACGTCGTGTTCCATCTAGCGACATGTGTGACCCACTTCACACAGGTTGACGAGGAGTCACGACAATTTGCTGGGATGTCTTTCTCAGAAGGCAATATCATGGATGACTGTACACTATGAAAGTGGAAATACAAGCTCAGTAACATAAAATTGTAAGCTTAATCCATTTTATACATATCATGCTGGCTGATTATCTAGAACTACTTTCAGTGATTGATGATCAATGTCATTTGCTCATGGTTTATGCATAGCCCAGTGAACCCAAGTTGCAAACATTTATGAACAGATTATATACTTGGGCTTTAAAAAATGAATCTCCACTATTGATGTTTGTGTTATTGCAAGTGATATTGCTCACAATTCTAAATTTCATCATAGTATGATAGTATTAATGTGTAAAGAAATCGGAATCATGACAAATATGCAAATTCTGTTGCCATCTTTTAAGCCAATAAAGACCAAAATTGAAATATGCCTATGGCCTTTTCATCTAGTTTTGTAATATAATATGTTGGGCAGCAGCTGTGTGCATCTACTAACCCTGAGGTAAGGCAACATTTCTTTTTTTTTGGGAGAGATGGAGTTACACGGACAGACAGAGAGACAAACATAGGGAAAGACAAGAGGGCTAGAGAGGTACACAGGGACAGAGGCATACGTACCACATACCTATTTTAATGTGCAATGCTGAAGGCACGCTATATGTCTGCGTTGTTACCAAAGGTATGTATTATCAAAATAGTACCATCTAGAGTCACAATGTCACAATAAATCATTCGCAAAATCATATCAATTGCACTTCACTCTCTTTCAATAGTAATGCAATTGAGGCCCCAGGTGATTTCTAAGATCAGCTTTATATGTGTCTTAATGTACATGAAAGTTTATTCACATAACGTGATATCATGTGATGGACAGACTTTTATTCTTCTTCGGCGATGGCTTGTAACGGGACATGCAGTTTGGTAATGACCCTGCTGTCACATTTAGACTTTGAAATTTGTGATCTATCTGCTATAGTGTTCTTTTGTGAATGATGTTATTCAGCACGTTGTGAAATTGATTGTTCTATTGTTTCTTTTTTGGGTAACCAACCTGATCGTTTGATCACCAAAGAAATTTCATTTTATCATTAAACTTATGAATTGCCTCTTACCTCAGTATGTCACTTTCTTAGACTTGTTGGCTTGATACTGAATAGTGGAACTGCATTTTGTCATTTTGTCATTTCATATTCATATATTATAAATAGCAGGTTATTCCAGATGTCTTTAAAGGGTAAATATTACCATAGCCTGGGGCACAGCCCTTAGAAATCGAAATGTCTGCTTCTGATGGGTCTTTCTAACAATACAATGTCCAATAATTAACCTCTAAGTGGAATCTTTATGACATGATATGAAATCCATAACAATGGAGAGTGAATTTATTACAAAAAAAGATTTATTATTGTGAGGGATTTAAATAATAAACAATAACTGAAGTCAGCACACTCTTAGCTTGAGTGCCTTAGACTGCTCTCTACCACAAGTCTAACCAAATTAAAGGGATAATTGCGGTTTGATTAAGTTTGTCACAAGGATTAGACTGGATGGCTTTCAATATCAATATAAAACTGGTTAGATGCATTTGGATGTGGATATAAGTAGTGTGACATGACTATTCATCTGGTTTCATTGGATTGCAATTTTGACCTTGGCTTAATTGGCATCACATGTTATAGCTGGATTTTTAAAGAGCTAAATATCTGCATGTATACATATTGTGTATAGCCAAGCAAAAAGGGTCCCCAAGGGGAAAAGTCAATTTTTAATTACAGGCCATGAACTTTCCAATGATATATTACATGAGAAAAAAAATGTCTGCTAGTTTTAGAGTTACGGCTCTATTAACTTAGATGGTTACTGACCTATTCAAATCCCAAATAAGGTCTTTCTTGTATTTTTCATGAGATATATCAGATGATATGTATAATTAGGCATAATTCTGCAAATTAGGGAAATTGTCATATTCTTCACATTCTTTTTCTCATAAAATTTGATCTGATTATCAGATTCTTACCATCTTTTCAGCACACCGATCCTTGTGGGTGTGGCTACAAATAGTTTTTTTTTTTATTCCTCAATTTTGAGTGAAAATAATGTTTCCATGGCAACCAATATCAACTAAAGCACTGATTCCTCCCCCAAATGCCCAAAAACATTGTATTTGCATTCTAAATGTGGAAGGTTTCCTTAAAAATGGGAATTTCCCTTTAGGACAATTGTAATCTATGTAAAAAAGTAGTATATAACTATTTTTGGTATATTTTCCCCCTTTTAGGCCATAGTGGTGTCCCCCTGGTGGCCAGAATCAGTACTAATCCCCCTCGGACGGTCCTTTTAACTTGCCTCCTCATAATTATTTATAGACTGTACAGGCAAGGAAGTTTTGGTTGTTGGATATTATTACTTTCACATCATTAATTGCATGATGACAAATAATAAGAATAATGGTTCACTTGGTCAATTAACGGCTTTATATAGACAGACAGATAAATCATCCTGAATCTAATTATGAACAGCCACCAATAAAAACAGAGCAGTGGATCAAATTCGTTTCTTTTCTATTTCAATCTCAGACTGCTAAAGATTTGACAGTCTCCATCTACCATTTCGCAATTCCTCCACAAGGCCTAGGGCCTGGGACTGGACCATTCTGTATAAAGTCACTGTAATCACATTCTAAAAATGATCCATAATCCTGGATCAGTTAAATTGCAGTGCAGCCTAGCAGGGTGCAGTGTTAGGGCTTCCAAGTTATTGTCATGGACAGGTAGGTAGTAGTTCTGATTGGCCCCACACTTCAATGGGCTGGGGTTATTAGCTATGAACAGTTTCAAGTATAGGCCTATAATAGGACACAATGTAAGTAGACATTATGCTACAATCAGTAGTCAGCTTGTAGGGCATGGCAGGTATTTCGAGAACATCAATGCAGTATATTCATAGGCTCTATCCCAGACACATGCTCAGTAAGGGCCAGTCAAAGACTGACAATTAGAAGGATAATTTATATATAGTTACAGTCTAACCGTTCAGAACATTTAATAATTTAAACAGACTAGACTCTCTCCTCTGGGCTTTCTAGCAGTCAGGACTGTCGCATTGAGGCTTTTCTTCTCGTTGAGGCTATTTTATAATAATCCACCTTTTGTTCATTGATCCCTTCCCGTTTAGACTGTTCAACTATTTGGATTCACCTCACAGGCAACCAAAATCAATCTATTTGCTTCCATATTCACTGGCCGTTTAACACAATAGAGTTGTCTCAACAATTGATTTAACCTGATATTCAGGTGGACATTTCAAATTGTTGAATTATGTCACAAGCTACAAGGCAACATCAAAAGGAATGGACAGTTATGATTCTATAATGTTGATACCATCACTTCCTCATAATGTATATGGATTGGGAAAGAGATTATGCCCTCAACCTTCGTAGAGGTGGCCTGGTCTGCGCTTGATTGTTATGGCGAATGAATGATAATGGTATGTAGAATAGGCAGATACGTTATGGATATAAGGAGGTAAGGAATGGACCTCCTGTGCTCTTGCTCGAATACACTTAAGAGGGAACATTGTAAAAATAAGAAATGCAAGTATTAATATTAATCTAAGGTTCCTGGTGAGGGTCTCTACACATCATGTAACTACGCTTGGTGCTGAGCCACCCCAGACTGAGTTGGTCAATGAGATTAATATTGAGGTCTATGTTAGCAGGAAATGAAAGTTAAAGAAAGCACAATAGTACCCGCACCTCTTGTTATTAGACAAAGCCGATTTTCACTGAAAATCTGTTTGGCCCTGTAGGAACACACACCACAAAATAGCTGTTCCTGAATTTCCCATGAGATTGTGCTGTGTAGACATAAGAACCTATTTCCTGCTCATACTTAGTAGGATTCACATGCGAATCGCTTATTGGCAGCACAGCTAATGTAACAGGCTTATCTCAGATGGTGACCTGTGTGCATAGCTATGTTGACTGAGATAGTGAGTGAAACTAAGTAATCACAGAAGCATGGCAAGCGCATAGGATGATGAAGTGAAGAAGATTATTAACAACAGTTTTGAAGGATAAAACTAGAATACCTATGTTATTTGATGTGTGTTTGAAATACGTTCTGATATGATGCAAAATCCATGCTGAAATACATTTCATCTACTTTTGCATTAAGAATTAAAACTGTAATGTAATGTTTATGTTCAGTAAACTAATCCTCTGAAACACTGCTTGGTACACTCTTACCTCAAATACAACTGGGATGGGTAGAAGGCAGATTAAAGAGACTTATGGCCTAAAGATGGAAGAGTGAGAAGTAAGGACTGTCTTAGCAAAAAAAAAGAACCGCTTCTAACTGTTCCAATCTAATACAAATCCACACAAGACCACTCTCTTCTCTTTTGTTAAATGACAAATGAAATTAGAACGAGAGGGGACTATTTGCAAGCACCATCAATCCCAGAACATTGAATGGATGGAGGTTATTTGTTTGACTACCTGCAACCCTAGGTTTTAGATAAGTGGGCTTCCCCCAAAGACTGGAGGTCAATATCGATATAGTGGACTATATATAAGTATTACTATGGTGCTGCAAGATTTTAGATCTAAATTATGGTTTTCATGATTGTTTTCAGTACGCTAACCATTTTCTATTCACGTAAGAACCTCAGAAAGATCTAAATTGATGCACATGTGAATAGTTAGCCATTCCTTTATTTATCAAAAATTGAGCTAACAGTACATACCAGATGGGAAGGCAACCATAAACAAACTGGGTCTTTAATCTGCCTCAACAGGTTGAAAGCCAGGATTTTCAATATGTTATTTTCGAAATGATTATTTTAGGATGGAGCATCGTATTTATTGTACTGAAGAAGAATCAGTGACTGTAAGTAGGGTGTAAGACTTGGTAATGTGCGAATGATGATGGTATGTAGAATAGGCAGATAGGTGATGGATATAAAGAGGTAAGGAATGGGCCTCCTGTTCTCCTTCAGGAATCCACTAAAGAGGGATTATTGTAAACAAAAGAGATGCAGGTATTCACATTAGTCTACAGGTTGGGTTGGTGAATGAAATTGATATTGAGGTCTCTCTCTCTCTCTCTCTCTCTCTCTCTCTCTCTCTCTCTCTCTCTCTCTCTCTCTATTTTATTGATAGCCCCATATCATAGCTTTATGAAAAGGTTCATTCAAGTCATTAACTCCCAGGTGGTCAATTTTTATAGCAGTTGCCCCTTACGCATATGTGATAATCTAAGTGGATGGTTAGCATCAAAATTGTGCAGTTGAGCAAACTACCCAGCAAATTGTCGTCATCTGTCGCCATGATTCGTCATCAATGGTGACTCCTTTTTGAGTGATAACTCATTCCGTCATCTTTCGCCACTGTGTGTTAGACTCACGTGGCATAGCAATTGCTATTCCTGGTGATCTTGTGCTATAACGACGTCGTGTTCTATCTAGCGACATGTGTGAGCCACTTCACACAGGTTGACGAGGACTCACGACAATTTGCTGGGTAGGATGGTAACATCAGCCACCAAAAGATCTCTGCCTACACATGGAATGTAATGACATGAGTATTAAGTACAATAACAAAACCTGATGCAGAGTATATTTAATGAATGTTCTGGTATTGTTATTGTCAGACCAGCTATGTGAGAGAAAGTCCAGGTTAGTATACTCATGCCTGACTGGCATATTCATTTTTCCCACTTTTAGTACCGTACCCATTGCTTAAAATGTTATTCACAAAATAAAAAAGAAATACTCTTTGCACAAGATATACCATTTTCCTGGAAATCAGTTGGGTTCTCTAAACATATATACGCCTTGGCCAGGTCGAACATGTAGGTCTGATTTTAATTTCCTATGAGATTGAACAGGGTGTGAATAAGAACCCATTTCCTGTTCCTATTTTGGTAGGAATTAGGTTCTAATCCCACCGGCACACCACTGCTAATGAAACTGGCTTATGGTAGGCCTAGACGATAACCTGCCTACATTATGCAGCTTTGTGGACTGAGATAGTAAGAAAAGGTGAATTAGCAGGGATTTTCCATTGTTAAGTGAGGCGAGTGTACTAAGGAGATGGTGAAGAAAAGTATTGATGCTAATATGCAATTTGAAGTGTAAAATATATGTGTTATTTTGCATTGTCTTTGAAATTGCTCTGTAGTGTAACTAAGACCAAAGTTCGAATAATCAAATAACTTATTACTATCGCATGTAATTGATGGCTCTAACAACCTCTTGCAATCATAAGGGAGAGAGATAACATGAGTTCAAAGTGTGGGTTTAGTGGTAATCTTTTATCATGGACATAGGGTAGCTGGCAGTGAAGGTGAGCCTGTGGCCGTTCCTCTTACCCTTAGCTACAACCCTGTAAAGTGGGGTTAGGTAGCCAATGTTAGAGCTGAGTACACCTTAACTCAGCTACCTTCATCAAAGATATGTCTTCTCTTAAACATACCTATTACTTAACTTCTAATGAGGTTGTGCTGTGTAGACATAAGAACCCATTTCCCATTCGTACTTAGTAGAATTCAGGTGTTAATCTCTTGTTGGCAGCACAGCCAATGTAACAGGCCTGTCTCAAATGGTGACCTGTGTACCTAGCTATGTTGAATGAAATAGTGAGCAAAACTAACTGATCATGGATTCTCACATTGTGAAGTGTGGCATGCTTATATATAGGATGACGAAATGAAGCTCATTATTAACAAGGATTCTAAAAGCTAAAACTGAAATACCTGTCATTCTGATCTGCGTTTGAAATGTGCATGCTTTCTGATGTGATGCAAAATCCATGCTAAAATGCATAAAGGAGAAAGTCTTCATCCAGTTTCTTATTTGGAATTAAGACTCTAAAGTAATGTTAATGATCAGTAAACTTATACTCGATGCTTGGCGCACTCTTACCTCAAATACAAATAGGTAGAGAGCAGATTAAAGAGATTTCCCACTTGGCAAAAAACGTTTTTAAAAATCTTTAACCAATTTCAACCACATAACGAATAGGGAAACCAATAAAAACGTTTTATTTTACTTAATGAAGATGGAATAGTAAGAAGTAATGATTGTCTTAGCAAAAACAGAACCACTATTTACTGTTCTAGTATCAAGCCCAGCAACCACATACATTTCCTATTTACTTAAGAACCTCTGGTATCTTTAAACTGATGCACATAGTTATACATGTCCTTGGTGAAAACCTAAGAATAAATATACACGATGGGAAAGCAGCCATAAACAAACTAGGTATTCAATGAGCCCCAATAGTGTTGAATGCCTGGATTTTCAATATCTTATTTTTGAAATAATCAAAGGAATGGAACATCCTATTCATTGTACTGAAGGAAAATCAGTGACTGTAAGTAGGGTGTAAGGCTTGGTAATGTGCGAATGAATGATAAAGGTATGTAGAGTAGGCAGATACGTTATGGATATAAAGAGGTAAGGAATGGACCTCCTGTGCTCTTGCTGGAATCCACTGGAGAGTGATCATTGTAAAAATAAGAAATGCAGGTAAAAAAAACAAACTATTAATATTAATCTAAGGTTCCTGGTGAGGGTCTCTACACATCATGTAAATAAGCTTGGTGCTGAGCCACCCCAGATTGAGTTGGTCAATGAGATTAATATTGAGGTCTATGTTAGCAGGAGATGAAAGTTAAAGAAAGCACAATAGTACCCGCACCTCTAAACATCTCAGGGCTCTAAAAGCCATGGATTGTCCAGATTGAACGCACACAGGTCAAATTGGATTGATGTCACCAGCTTAGAGCTGTAACTATTAATATCCCACTTTCAACACCACAGTAGACAGCAAAGATTGTAGAGTTATTCACTAAATGAAAAGGAAATACTCCTTGTACAAGATATACCGTTTCCCTGGAAATCAGTTGGGGTTTGTTAACAGGGAGTTTGCACTGTTAAGTGATGCAAGTGTACTAAGATGAGATGGTGAAGAAAAGTATTGATGCTGAGTCAATATGAAATTCAAAGTGTGAAATACAATGTTGCATATTGCATTATCTTTGAAATGGCTTTGTAGAGTAACTGAGACCAAAGAAACTTCAGAATGAGACAGATATGAAGACGGGTATTGGCTGAGGGTGATATCTTTCTGGCAACATTTCCCACTTTTGCTCTCAAATTCAAATATGTTAATAATCTAAATATATGACCATCACCCCATTACAAAAACAGATATCAATGAAAATTCAAAGAGTGTAAACTACTTTCACTTGCCTCTCCTTCCTTTCAAAATGATTTCCAGATGGCCAGTTGGGAAAAGGAAGAAACTCCCGCCACAAGCATTTATTTTTATGATCTTTAAACCTTAGTATTCATTGATTTTCTTCGAATATACCAATGTATCTTACAGTTTAACAAAACGTTGATGGTCATTACAAACAACAAAGGAACAATCTGCAGTAGCCAAAAGTACAGTACGTCCCTTTTGATTTCTAATTTGACAGACAGGCTAACAGGAAAAGTAATTAACCAGGATTATCATACAGAGATATGTGTGACCTGCACTGGAATAGAGAAACCTTAGTGCCTCCTGAAATAAGGTCCCTTTTTGCAGACCCTGTCACATGTTATTCTCATGGCGGATACCAAAAGGAAACCATCTAACATTATTTCACCCCCTGGGCTGATATGAGTAGTTGATGAGTCTTTCAACTACGAGATTTATAAAAGGATGCACGATGCAAGAATGGCAGTGGTCTGCATTGTTAACTTGGATAATTACACTCCACTCGCAAGTTGTCAAGAAATGCCATGAAATTATAGTCATACATCAGGAGGTTAACGTCCTACCATCAGCACTGTGGAAAATCAGTAGTGAATTATCACCAGGACTTACTGTGCCTGACAGTCAACTATTTTGAAATGCGAGAAGGAACTTTTGCTAAAAACATGTTTCAGGGGTTAATAATAGTTTGTTGCAGGGATTGAAAGTGGTGTATTAAGTGAAGCTTAGAACAGGCAAAGTGGTTCATGAAACCAGGTTTATCTAAGTGAGGACCCTTGATTAATTGCCATTACAGCTAAGTAGCATTGGTCATGTGGCGCCTGCAGCACTAGAACTGCCCTATCAAATGCTATGTCATCACTACATAAGTGCTGACCATAAAGAGCAGTAATAGGGCACTACCCACGATTGCTGACACTAAGTTGTGGGGTTTCAAATCGTAGTGACTGTGTGCAGTCGTAGTGCCTTAAGAAATGGCCTTCTGGTTGTCTCTCTTGGATTCTCTCTCTCTTGGTCGTGCTTGGTACACCCATTCGTCTCTCTCTGTCTCTCTGTCTCGTTTAGCTGGCAAACACAAAAAAAATTGCTGGAGAACTCTCAAACAGCATTCACAAAATAAATTAAGTAAGGTAGGGGGCAGAAGGCAATTTGTCAAGGTTTTGCATCCAAAGGATTTTTGTAGAACATGAATCTATTTTCTCATGATTATGCATTAAAACGGATATCAATGTGTACAAGAATCTCTATGTTAGACAGGGGATGGAATTGAACTACAAAGCAAGTAAATGAAATACAATTCAGGGTGCGTAACCCCATTGGATAAAGTGTAAAGGGCTATAGAAGTTAGACTATATGGGAGGGTAAAGGGAAGGGTTGAAAGGGGAGAGCTTTACACACCATTGGCCTCATCACTGGCTGCATCCGATAAAGCAGACTAGCAGTCTGATGGATGATCAGGGGAAGGCTCAGCTGTGACTGGGGCCAGTGCATTGCCAGTGACAGAAAAGGGCCAGGGGCAGAGGAACGATGACCCTCATTCCCTCCCTCTGTATCACCCCCTGCTGGCCACATGGACAAATGAACGAATTACATGAAGCCTGAGCAACTATTGTTTGCTGTGGCAATAACTGAGCTGCCCAGGGTAGTGCGTGTGTAAGGAGTGGTTGGTGGTCTACTGACGGCTGAATGGACACTGACCGATAGGGGATGGCTTGGTCATCCAATGTTGAGCCAACCCCATTCTTTCACTCCTCCCAACTTTCAGTCTGCATGTTGTACTTGCCTTTGCCCTTCCTCCTCCCATACTATGTCAATCCTGTCTTCCAATGCCTACCCTTCTTACCCCTTACCTACTGCGTATGAATTCTTCATCTCCTCCAGTTTCCCCATCTCTGCATGTTTATCACCTGCAATGCCTTTTCTGTCCCCTCTCCCTCCATCCTTTACCCCCTGGCCCTCTGCCTTTGTGTCTATCTTTCTCTCTGTCTCTGTCTGTCTGTCTGAATCTCTCTCTCTCTCTCTCTCTCTCTCTCTCTCTTCAAGCTCAACCACTCTGCTCCATATTATGTTGTTTTCTTTTGCAGCCTACCTACCATTGCCTCTTACTTCCTGCCAAAATTACTATGCCCCTTTTTTTATAATGACCCATCACTCTTCATCTGCTTTCACCTCTTCCCCTTTCTGCATATCTCCATATGACCAATAGCCACCAATCGTCGTCAAGTAGGTTGCCTTTGGCTCCCTTTCAATAACCTCTTCAAAATAAGAGGTGTAGTGCGGTGTAGGCTTTGAGGGGGACTATGGTTTTGCCTATATGTGATGCAGAACATGTGAGCTACAGGGGGTCAGAACAGCCAAAAAGGGTGATTTTTGGGGTAAAAATGATGCATTAATTTTTTCCATAGCTACAAAAAGAAAAATGAAGGGAGAAATCCTTAAGGGTTTTATCTGGTAAATCCCCCCTATGGTAGAGAATTCTTTTGCAATCATTAGGGGTCCATGAATCATCTTTTGGGAAAACTAGGTGCATTAAACCTTTTGTGTAATTCCCGAGTGGTCAATACTACAACCTTATCCGGGTTCCCTTTCACTAGGAAAGACACAGTACATTGACTAATAGAATTTACCATGTAGAAACCCTATATGTACCTATTTATCCCACAAAAAAAATTAAACCTGACAGTAAAATTGTATGGACCCGAGTCTATGATTTGATTTTAGGGAAGTTTACGCGTGGTCACATCTACAACCATATCGGCAGCATATCTATAATAGGTTTATTATATTAAACTATCCTTATTATTTGTCCCTTGTACCTTCATAAGAAATGAATACGCCCTGTAGGTTTGGTGATAATATACCACATTGTCCCAAAAATATCACAAGAAGGTATAGGCGTGGTCACATCTATGACCATGGTCGTGCCTACAGTTTTCTAGCAGGGTGTCCTTGTTATGTGTTAATTATACCTTATTATGTAAGTAACATCGAATTTATTCAGATTATTCCATCTTGATGCAACTCTGAGATATGGCATTGAGTACAAATGTGTGGTTCCCATGGTCATAGATATGACCATGGTCACATCTATGACCATACATGTAGTCATACTACAACGGTTGTCAGTATTTAAGTACAGCCATTATATGTTAGTTATTCATTGATATTGTAGGGGCAGTAATTCCCCGTACTTGGTGGAGATACCGAGTGGTCCCACCTTGTGAGGGGGATCTCTAGAGAGCTCGGTACCAGGTAATCACTGCCCCCTAGTGTGTGTATCATACCGATCCAGGTGTAGTTGGAAGGTAGAGAATGTCAGGCCAGGGGAAGTAGCTCAGAGGTAGAGCATCCGCTTCGAAGTTGGAGGGTCCCGGGTTCGAGTCCCGGTTTCTCCAAGACATTTTCCGCTGACCACTACATTGGTGGAGAAACCGAGCATCCTAACGCAATCACGGATTGAAGGTACGGGAACCCCGTATCTTAACGCAATCATGGATTGAGGACTCGGGAACTGGGCCGATATGATACAGATGACGCTTCGACCAATCCGGTACTTGTACCAGTACACCCACTGAGAAGTCAGGAGTGCCCCAACACTGCTTGATAAAGCCTCAACTCTCAGGTAACTGGATTGAGTGGGAATGCCGGGTGCTAGTGGATGGTGGTTGAAGCTGATGGGGAGGAGTGTACGGGCAGTAATTCCCCGTACTTGGTGGAGATACCTAGTGGTCCCACCTTGTGAGGGGGATCTCTAGAGAGCTCGGTACCAGGTAATCACTGCCCCCTAGTGTGTGTATCATACCGATCCAGGTGTAGTTGGAAGGTAGAGAATGTCAGGCCAGGGGAAGTAGCTCAGAGGTAGAGCATCCGCTTCGAAATTGGAGGGTCCCGGGTTCGAGTCCCGGTTTCTCCAAGACATTTTCCGCTGACCACTACAATATAAAAGGAATTGCATGTTAAAAGGGATATTCTGCCTGACTCTGAGGTATGGCATATAGTATAAAATGTGTGGTCACATCTACAACAAGGCATTGTACTGTGGGCACGCTATTATATATATTTAACCTTCCCTCATATATGGGCATTATAGCCCAACATATGTGCATATAATAAGGATTTTACCAATCCGGAAAAAATCTTTTTTTGGATCCCTCTGGCCACCTAGTTGACGATGATCCATGGCTATTGGTCATATCTATGAATCCAGGTAATTATATACATATGAATATAGAAAAGCCTCAGTAAGTGACAGTATGGTGCCAAACGATGAATTAGAACTGTGTGCATTTAGACAGGTATTGCACCTCCATATACACGTACAGATTTTAAAAACAGGTATGACAGTGGGAACGATACTGCTCTGAGACATTTTACATGCATTGCTCTTAATGCCCATGCCCTTAGTTGTCATGGTGTGCCAATGAATTTGATGGTGGGTAGACTCAGAAGTAACACATGGCAACTGCGGCACTATGCTAGCCCTTCGAGTTCAATAAAGAAGGAACCCCATAGGGTCAGCATCAAAGATGAATTCATGTTCCATGCCCTTCCATGGGCATGAAAGACTTAAGCAGTATGTGGCCCTAAAAGCGTTGACTGTACAATGTCATGTTTGAATGTCAGACAAGCAATAAAGTGCCACACGGGTAGAAGACATGTTATGTATGTATTGTCCTGTTGGCTGCGGAATAGAGGGAATGAATAATAGTTACATGTGTGCAAGCTAATTTGTAAGTATTACTGACAGGGCAGGAGGGCAGGAGGTGTAAGTGGTAGAATATGCATGGTTATTGAAAGTGTGGGAAACAGGCCATCTGTTTCAATGAGGAGCTTATGCTGTGAAAAAAGCTCTGTAATTAGGAGCTGTTTTATAATGAGCTGGAAGAGTATATATGAATAAGAGAATGCAATTCATGTTTTTTCTTATCTTATTTTTCTCCACGATAAGTGGATGTGGAGATGTATACATACTACTATGCTTGGCAATTCAAGTCTATACTAAGCATGAGTAAGGACAAACAACCATTCCCCAACAATAACACTTTAAGAATGTGAGATATGAGAATGTGAGGTATGATTCCAATTGGACTAGTGTTATAATCATTAGATAAGACACAGATCTGTGAAAAGTACCGAAAACAGGGGCATGTTTGTAGTTTACCGCAGTATTACACAGCTAGTTAAACAGGAGGGTTCAATAACCCCTACAAATATGGATTATAAAGATCTCCATAAACATAAACCTGTACCTAATCCAACTGGTGGGAAAGGAGTGTTCATTTATCAAACAAGAATTCCAGTATATGTTGTTTGAACTTTAATATCAATCTGTTGCATGTCATATCAATTACTCATGAGAAATTTTAAAGGTATCTATACAAGGATGCCCATCACAAGTTGTTTTCTCTTTTCACAGATATCTTCGCTAGCTCAATGCTAGGATCACTTTCTTTGTTATGAGCATGTGAGAATCTGCCACATACGTCCACCCAGCAGTGGAGGAGCAGACACAAACTCACTCCCAGTCTATGGGGGGGGGCAGGTCTTATGCCATGTGGACTCCTCTCTAATGCAATAACCACGGCTTATCTGAACACAATGTATTCCTTCTTGAAAAGCAAAGAATGAAGACAATTAACATCAGTGTTCTCCCTTTGATACCCTTTACCCTCAGATGACATCTGGTTAATTCTCACCATTTTGACCGGAATCGGACAGAATGTAATGGTTTAGACTGGAGGGAAAGCTCATCTCACACATCCTCTGCACAAACTTGGGAACACTGAAATAAAGTTTCATTATAGTAGAGGGAGGCAAAATCTTAAAAGTGGCTTAGAAATCACCTTATGAGGGACAGAATGTTAGGGGGTGGCATCCATGCCAGACTTGAAGTATGGACCATACTGATCAACTGGAATAGGGCCCGATGATGGCAGCCATCACCGAAATTCCTTGTTTTTGCTATATCTTTGCATCCAATGATGCTAGACATTCATTTAAAGTGTCTACTAGCACATTTTCAGGGTCTAGGTCCTGTTCTTTATCAGATGCATGCAAAGCCTAGTATAGGCCTATTTTAGATCGCCATTACGAGAATTCACTGTTTGTGCAGTAGCCTTGCAAATAAGGCTAATAAATATTCATTCAGTGTGGCTATATCCACATTATCAGGGTTTAGGAACAGAATGGGAGCATTGTTCTCTCACTCCTGTCCATGTATGAGCCTATTATAGGTCTGGACAAGGAAGCCATTACCAAAGTTGATGGTTTTTCATCATATCCTTGTTATTAGGGCCATTAGACACTCACCTCATGTGACTGTATCCACATTTTCAGGGTCTAGGAACATGATAGGGGCATTCATCTTCCTCCCCTCTACCTATTTATTGGCCTATTATAGACCTGAGATAGGGTAGCCATGACAGCAAGTACCAACATTCACAATTTTACTATATGTCTGAATATACTTCCCAAAGATATGTAGTGCCAGTAAATAGAGCTATACTTTTAGGATTTAGTAATAACATTTTAGAGTTCCTACTAAAATGCAGTTTTAACCTGTTGGTACCCAGAACTATTTGACAATTTTCTATTGATTTCACAGGGATATCACTCTGTTGTTCAATACCATATGCTATTCCAATCTTCGGTTTTAATATGATCCTCTTATCACATTTTCTGAATGCCCTTGATTTAGTCTTTCAGCTCAGACATCAGTTCCAGTTTGGTTGCCATAGCAACTAAACGTTCTATTTGTTATTAATTGAGAGCATCTAGACCATTCTGTACAATATCTCCATTTTACTGTCAAGTAATAGGCTTGGATAACTATAATAATCTAAGCTTGTCAATGTTTTGTTCGTACTACTCAAGAAATAGATTGTTTTGGTAATATAACAAACCATGGGAAGATTTCTATGGGTATGAAAGATTTCAATCAATGAATAACATAGAACAAAGCATATTCTCCAATACTTGGAATACTTGGGATCATAGGGGTAATATAAGCCCACAATAGCTACAGCTTGGTGCGGCCCTAGGTGCCATGTCAGACCCTTGCTGTTTGGCAGGCTGACCCTCTAATAGGCCACATATTTTCATGTTTTGACTTGCTGTTCTTGAACTAATACAGATACTGTCACATGTCACATGGATGGT
This sequence comes from Acholoe squamosa, assembly GCA_949317995.1. Taxonomy (NCBI): domain Eukaryota; kingdom Metazoa; phylum Annelida; class Polychaeta; order Phyllodocida; family Polynoidae; genus Acholoe; species Acholoe squamosa. Next base: position 73,729,977 of record OX439037.1, read on the forward strand.
CCTATTGGAATCGTGAGTTTGTGACCATTCTATAGAGTGTCTAACTGTGCATATTGGACAAGTAGAAGTATCTCAATGACAATGATATAAATACGTGCTTTAATGTACATGTGCTTATTCAGCACACTTGGGCACATAGGGGTTAAATGGTTTCAAATACTGAAGGTAGTACGACCATTTTAGGGTAAATGCATTTAGAAATCAATGAAAATGCCCCTGGGAACGAGGTGTGTATTAAATATTTCGAGTTAAGGTCAGGGTAGCCAAGATGAATTGTATTGTCGTGGTTAATGATTATGATGTAGCAACTATTGCAAGCTGATAAGGAGGAGGTGGGGGCATACAGGTGGATGTACCAATGAAGTGCTGCCTGATAATTTGGGTGGGTTGGAGAGGTATAAAACACTCAGTGACAGCCTTCCCAGCAAATTGTCGTTATCTGTCGCCATGATTGGTCATCAATGGTGACTCCTTTTTGAGTGATAACTCACTGCGTCATCTTTCGCCACTGTGTGTCAGTCTCACATGGCATGGCAATTTATCACAACAGTCACCAACATGATCTCACTCACTGCGTGAGTATGTGCCACCCCTTGTCATCCCTCACAAAGCATGGTGACTTATCACCACCATAGCCAACATGGATCTAACTCACTGCGTGAGTATGTGCCACTGCCTGTCAACTCTCACTCAGAATGGCGGCTTATCACAAGCATCGCCAACATGGATCTGACTCACTGTGTGATTATGTACCACTCCCAGTCAGCTCTCACTCAGAATGGCAGCTTCTCACAAGCATCGCCAACATGGATCTGACTCACTGTGTGATTATGTACCACTCCCATGCCACTGGCATCAACTCTGATACAAAATGGTGACTTATCACTACCATTGCCAACATTGGTCTCACTCAATGCGTGAACTTGTGTCACTCCATGTCAATGCTCTCTGAGGATTGCATCATCTGTCACTCACTCACTCAGAATGGCAACTTATCACCACCATTCAAGGCCTTTGTCTCACTCAATGCGTGAATTTGTGTCACTCCAAGTCAATGCTTTCTGAGGATTGCATCATCTGTCACTCACTCTCACTCAGAATGGCAACTTATCACCACCATTGCCAAAGTTGTTGAGACAGCACCACTGTTCAACATGTAGCCTATCTAGGAAGTGTGGGCATGAAGTATAAGTCCCATACTTATCAAATGTGCTTTGTTGCACACTGATTTCCATGTAATACTTCAGGGTTGAATCAAACAAGATTATATAGAGAAAATATCAATTGAATTTAGATAGAGGTATCTCTAAAATAAAAGCAACTATCCATAAACACCTTTTCTCTGGTTACAGGAAAAATACATAAGGAAGTATCTACATGAACACCTTGTCTGTGGTTAGAGGGAAGATACATATGGCAATACCTTCTCTGGCAAAACATACATTGATCTGGCAGATGTGAGGCTGCATGATTACCAATGTCGATGATCATGAGCTTTTCATCTAACAAGATGAGTGATCACCAGCATCGCCATCACTGGTGAGTCTGAGTGATCACCACTCTCGCCATCCATGGTGAACCTGCGCTATGATGTGGTGCGCATTTCATCTAGCGAGGTGAGTGATCAACCGCCTTGCCATCCCTGGTGAGTGTGAGTCATCACGATCCTCGCCAACCATGGTGAACGTGCATTATGGCATGGTGTGCGTTTCATCTAGCGAGATGAATGATCACCTGAGTGACCATCCCCCGTGAGTGTGAGTGATCACGATCCTTGCCATCTGTGGTGAATGTGCGTTATGACGTGGTGTGATCACTCATGTCGCCATCCCTGGTGAGGATGAGTGATCACTCATGTCGCCATCCCTGGTGAGGATGAGTGATCACGATCCTCGCCATCCCTGGTGAACATGCACTATGACGAGGTGCGTGTTTCATCTAGCGAGGTGAGTGATCACCTGCGTCGCCATCCCTGGTGAGTCTGAGTGATCACCATCCTCGCCATCTGAGGTGAGGCCATGTGATCACCACCATTGCTATTCCTGGTGATCTTGTGCTATAGCGACGTCGTGTTCCATCTAGCGACATGTGTGAGCCACTTCACACAGGTTGACGAGGAGTCACGACAATTTGCTGGGTTAGCACTGGCTGTGGCACCAGCAGACAATAGGAAATGATTTTAGGCAGTAGGGGGCAAGTTGAGAGGTTTAAAACACTCACTGACAGCCTAACAGCTAGCTGTGCCGCCATTTGGCATTGTAGGTGTGAAAACACAAAACCTACAGGTTGGAGAGGCATACATAATACCATATGCAGGCATGCAGGCTATACCAGCGGCCCAGGGAGGTACACATGAACTGGTGTGGTTATAACCTTTGGTAGGAGAATGGGGTGATGGGAGGAGCTTGAAATCATTCAGCCCTCTCAATAAATGGATGCTTCCTATGTGCCTCATAATTATCAATACAATGAATATGATAGCTTCACCTTGGTTATGCAGGATCTTGACCACTGTAGTCAGTCCCTGATGCTGTCAAGGGGGTTAAACCCTCTCATACACACAGCACCTTCTGGCTACAGTAACACAGCAGCAAGCTTGGAACTATGCAGTTATCCTAAAACATTGCTAATCTACATGTATTTCTTCCAAGGAATCATCTATTATATACAAAATGTTATGTCAACATAGTATCAACTGCAACAGGGCCATACTTTAATGATAGTTTCTCAGTAGAGCAATATTTAGGCCAGATTGCTTTGGCCCTTTGTTGTTTATGACCACCCTTGCTTGAGCACTTGTACATTGTCTATCGAAGCACTGGTGTCTAATAATCTAAGAATTAAGGCCCTGACTTTGCTATTCCCATTTGTCCCTCAGTAGGATCTATCCACCATCCTCTGGAGAATGTTTGTGGTATTGTGTCATTGTGTGATATAAAGTATAAAATGATGATTTTAGAAAATTAGGGAAAGAAGCAATACAAGAAAATACAATAATACATATCTTTGCAATCCTTTCGGAATGCATTCCTGCTGTACAGAAATACTAGTCTAGAGGTTGGCGAAAACATACTTGGAAACTCCGGGTTTCGAACCCGGGACCTCTCAACTTGCAAGCGAGCACTCTACCACTGAGCTACATCCCCAGACCTGACGTTCTTTACCTTCCACCTACATCTGGATCGGTATGACACAAGGGGGCAGTGTTGACTGGCTCACCAGCCCCTGGGGGCTGGTGCAACCAGAACAGGGACAGATAGCATACCGCCATGGACTCACAGCCAGAGCTAGCCCCTACACTAGTATACATTTGTGCTTCAGTTATCTATCCAAAGCCCTGCCCATCATGTATATTGACCTACAAGTTCACAGATCTCCATCATGAAATATATCAGCCATAAAAACAACATTGGTAATACGGATATATTCAGTTGTTTGCTTTATTCTCTGCACATAGGATAATTGTACATCTGCCTATTACTTGGTGGATTACTTTTGCTGCATCATACAAGAATCAGATAATCAAACATTACCCTCAAATCTGGTAATTGCACATGAATGGATATTATTGGCTAGGTTACCAATATTCCTCACAACCTATGACAGAAGACAGACATTGATATTTAGATATCTGGAAAGATCATAGGCTTAATTGGATATATACCAGTCCAATCTTGATGTTGTACAAACATATGGGCCTCTATCACATAATGCTCTTATTTCCCTTTCTAGCTTGCTCTTTTCAATTTTTTTTTTGCCTAGAACACAGGAGTTAAAGGCCCAAGTCTCAGCTTCATTGATATATAGGGGTTCATAGTGGGCATGAGGAGCAATGATTATTTCAGATGCTTTTTCAAATTCTATTGATTTGCATTCTGCACAAGATTTCCTGTTAAATGGTATCATTATTTATCCCATCTTCAATAGTTATTGGTGGTCTTCAGGTTGATGGCTTTGGAGACCAGAAATGCTATCTTCAATTTTGTTTCTCGACTGTGAAAACACTGATATAGACACTGTGGAACGAATTGCCTTCCATGTCCTGCCCAAGCTAATGATAAATAAAGAAATATGCAAAATATATAAAATACTGGAAGAAAAATGTCCCTATTGTGTTCGTAGACCCTGAAAATGTGGATACAGCCACATGAAGTGAGTGTCTACTGGGACTAATATCAAAGAAATGGTGAAAACCATCAATTCTGGCAATGGCTTCTTTGTCTAGACCTGATATAGGCTCATATATATGGACCTGAGAGGGAGAACAAAGCTCCCATTCTGTTCCTAGACCCTGATGATGTGGATATAGCCATACTGAATCATCCTTATTTGCCTTATTTGCAAGGCTATTGTATAGACAGTGAATTCTGGTAATGTCAACCTAAAATAAGCCCATATTAGGCCTAGCAGGCATCTGAGAAAAATCAGGATGTCACCAATGAGTTCCTAAACCCTGAAAATGTGCTAGTAGACACTTTAGAAAAATGTCTAGCATCATTTGATACAAAGTTATACCAAAAAAAAAGGAATTTCGATAATGGTTACCTTTATCGGGCCCTATTTCAGAGAAAAAACATTTGTGCGCATGGCATCCACTTGAAAGTTGATGAGTATGGACCATACTTTGAGTCTGGCATGGATGCCACCCCCTAGCATTCCGTCCCTCATATGTCAAAATTTCAATATTTTGCCTCCCTACTATTATTTTGTGAAAATCAACACAGGTTGTATAGTCATACTGGTTTCCCACTACAACTTAACAGCATACCAACCAGTTATACTGAGCAGGGTGCAAAGATGAACATTTTAAACATGCCATGTCTACTTCAATTTATTTTTGTTACCTCCACATTTTAAATGTCTATCATGCTTTCATGACACTGGAAATTCACACTTCAATTTGTAATTGTAGTCCTTTATAAATCACTCACCCTCAAATATTCTTTTACTGAAGAAAAATCGTCAGTTTTTGTGAGCAAAAAGGACTGCCCAAGGGGGATTTAATATCGATTCTGCCCACTAGGGTGCTACTATAGCATAAAAAAGGATGAAATAAATCACGAATTATCTTTGACTACCTCTTGTATTTTGTTGATGTGTGTTGCCATGAAAACACTGTTTTCCTTCAAAATAGAGCTACAAAAGAAGCCTATTGATAGGCACACTTACAAGGATCAATGTGCTCAGAAAGTGATAAAAATCCAATTTCTAGATCAAATTCAGTAACAAAAGGAATTTAAAGATCATGATAATTCGGATTTTGGATAGGTTAGTGACCCACCCTAATTCATAACTGAAAGACTAGTGGAAAAATAACTCCATGTCAAAGGTCTGCCTATGATGTATACCTTTCAAACTTGATTTAATGTCACACCTTAGCCACACTTGCAAATATTGACCATCTACTAGCAGAAACTCATGTACTTATTCTGACTCATGGATGATGTGGCGTAGCATGTGCACTAGCTTCTCCTATAAACCCCCTTAAGGACATCCCTATCTTTGGGTTCAATAATAAAAAAATGCAGAGGCAGTAGCATGTAATATTCAGAGCCAGTCACCAGTAACAAAGCCAATCCTAACCAGCGCTCAAAGGCTGGAGGCTGCCCTTTGATAAAAGTGCAGAGTACATTCCTTACTGTGAATGGGTGTCGTAAAAAAATTAATGGTTCCTTTATACATAGACCACCTAATCACTAAAATGAAGCTCAAAGACTATCCTCATTGCCAATAGATTAGATTAATTGAGTTATTAGAGTTCCCATTATGTCATTCTCAGAAGATAATATCATGGATGACTGTACCACGACACCATGAAAGGGGTAATTCACACTCTGTAATATGAAATTGTAAACTTAATGCATTTTATACATATCATGTTGGCTGACTACGTCATAACTACTTTCAGTGATTGAAGGGCAATGTCATTTTACTGACTTTTTTTGCAAAGCGAGATTACTTAAAAGGGTTCAAAAGGATATGGAACTAGCTTAGTGAATATGTTTGTATTCATGCACGTATATATCATTTCCAATGCGAATACGGCAATAAAGATAAGGTGTAATCTGTATTTTTAGAACATTTCCATCTAACCTCTAGATATAGTGCATCATATTGTAAGCCCATCTTACAATAAATAATTTCTCTTTTGCAGCTCTCTTTCATGGAAAGTGGCATTGACTTTTTTATATTAGAACAAATCAAGCTTCATTGTCTTAGTATGAATTCAATTACAAACTTGCATCTAGTTCTTAAAAGCGACCCTGTTAAATATGGTATTGCTGGCAATTGAGTCTTCAGATGAATTAGAAGATCAGCAAACCAAAGTTCATTCAGGTAACCAAATGCCATGTGGCAATTAGACATTTACAAATGTCAGATGAAAATGGTGCAAGTATTGTGGGTTTGGCAAATCAAATATCCACATATGATAGTAAATTGTTAAAACCATGAAAATACTGTCACCAATATGATGTAGCACGCATATCTGATGATAATCAGCTCAATAATCTAGTATGGTGATGACGATGATATGTGGAACAACACGGTAAAAGGTATGCCTGCCCCCCGCTCATGGGCATACCTTTTACCATGTTGATCCACATATATCAAGTTAATGATGTTTAAATGATGAATCACAGAAATGATGGCTTTGCTTTAATATAGCAATCCTGGATGTGACCAGTATGACTAGTGGTTAATGCCCTGAGGGTCAGTATCGGTGGGTGGCGATAATACATGTGGTTGGGTGTAAGCACCAACGCCTGCGCCTGCTGATAAGCAATTGGCCATAATTAAAAGGAATTCCACGATCGCTAATTAAGGCACCAGGAATGGCTGCTCACTGGTGATGTATGGGGTGTGGTCGTCAGGCAGGCATCCGCCCAGGAGTAATGGATTAATGGGTGCTTTGTTTTAGGTGCTATCCGCATGATCGACTGACTTACGACGCAGAACGACGAGCGCCTGCCAGCTTAGGGCCGATGGATGAGCCTTTAATGGCAGGGCCTTCTTTGTAGGGTGGGGATCGGTTGTAGTCAGCCACACCAAAGGATTGCTAGTGATGGTGGGGTGGGGTTATATTTTGTTCTTATCTAGACTGGCACAACCTCGTGTGTCTAAATGAGTCATAATTAGGTAGACTGTCGCCTAAAGATGAACTAGGAATTAAGTGTATGCAATAAGGTTGAATATTTTAAGTCATGGAATCCAATTTGAAAATCGTCACAATAATCAGTATTGGCTTGGTACTTTTAGAAATCAGTCCTCTGATCCAATCCAATGGTATTGATATTTATTTCCTCCAACAGAAATGATCAGGGGGGGAATTGAACAAGAAGCCTGAAAACATTTTAGATTGTTGCATTATTTAGCCTCCAAGAGTGTTCCCAATTGTGTGGAATTGAGAACTAGGGACTCCTGAAGAGCTTTGATATCAAGGAGATCTGGCCAAAAGAGAAACCTGTAAGTCTAAACAGGAAGATCATAGTATAATTTTCTAATACTATTCTGTAGGAGATGAAGTTGAAGTTACTATCATGCGGACATCCCAGGGCCCTCCTTTGCCTTATTGTTCTGTTGTCCATGTCACTTATTTCATACATGCAATAAATAGGCTCATTCATTTCTAACTTGGTTGGATCAGAGTAGGGATGTATGTTCACAGAACTAGATGATTTGGGTACATCTTCCTTTATAGATTGGGCCAGTTATTGGTTGATCTTAAAATCACCTACATAAACTCATTATCACCTAACAAAGAAATAGATCTTATCCAATATTAGTCTTAGTATCAGATACTCTGATAGAACATGTACACAATCTACTTAAATGATTCAATATTTGATGATAGATTTATGAAATTATTCGCCATTATGATACAAACTCCAAATACTGGAGAAATGATAAAAGAAGTGCTCAAAGGCATTTCCAAGATGAGATGAAAACACTCTGATGAAAACAGCCTAAATAAGCATCCTGTTTCTCCTTACAATGATTTTACCCATCACAGGATCTTCTTCTCTCTTTGATTAATTATCAAAAAAGGACGATATCACATTCAAATTGAAAAAAAGGCATACCTTGATGAATCAGACTTAAAGGCAAAGGTTTCACTTTCAAAGCTCAGGTTTCAGTTTTAGTTATGAAATGAGGGATTTCTAATGGCTCGTGCATTGGATATATTTGAATATTTATTGAATGTTGCCAGAGGAGCAGAGGTTGTCTCATTGAAGATGGTATGAGAAAAGTTGATGTTAAAAACTTTGAACACCGTATGATGCATGTAGGTTCATGATCCCTGGTCGTCAAGATGCATTAGCATTGACCGCCCGTCGACTCACACTGCACCTCATTGGTGTATGATGTAGACTCATTCACCATGGCAAAAGGAGATTTGAAGATTAAATGTCATTCAGGCAAAAATAGTTTGTCTTCATGCTCACCTTGGTTTTGTCCTGTTACAGTGTGTTCATGTGAAGATTAGAAACCCCATAGTGTAGATGAATGTACCATAGTGATCAGTTTGATTTTATGCATATCAATTTCTATACCTGTGAGACCATGGCCCTTATTCGAGACAGGTTTTCAATACCCCTGTATCCTGGTGCTTATTTGAGACTGTCACTTATTTGACACCCCGGCATTTAAATGGGCAATTATGGTAGTAGGATAGCCTTAGTCCTACCATGGCTGCATTCATACATCAGGGGGTCATTGCACAAACAGCGAACCTTCGTTACGTAAAAAGGCCTTTGAAACAGTGAGAACTACAAAGATAGGATTCCAGACCCGTTGCACAATTGTTCTGCCTTTTCCCAGCGAGAGTTGTTGTCACAACATAAGATAATTTTCCTTCCTCGCTGTTATTTTGTCGCTGTGACAGCGAGACTGCTGCACAGCGCGAAAAAAATGCAGGGGAACCAGCGAAAGTTGACCCAGTTCCCACTCTACTTCACTTCCGGGTGAAAATTTTGTTATTGTCGTGGATGCTAACCAGAATTTACAGCCGTTGATTATGGCTCATCTCTCCAAAAAAATAAGTAAATTATCAATCAAGTGGTCTGAATGCTGTGTTTCATCCTTATCTTCATGTTTGTCCTTCAGGCGAAAAAATAGAGTTATCTCATTTTTTTCTTAAGCTGGCTCAAGCGATAATAAGGGATAAAGGGCCCTAACCTAAGTGAAACGTATTCAAGTTAAGTTTGTGTCGATATACCCCCTCCCCCTCCGCTTCACCTTGTCCTTTTCCATTATCCTATACCTCGCTTTCATATTATTTTTTGTTTATTTCACCTTTTTCTTTTCTTATATTGAAGGAGAGGCAAATGTACGATCCCAGCAGCAGCAGCTGTGACATAGAAGAAGTTGAGCAAACAGCCACTGTGATTCGAGCATATAATCCCCCTGACTTAAACTACTGCTTCCAAGGCTACCAAGGTTATAAAATGAAGCAAGAAGAAGAATATGAGGAAGAGGAAGAAGGAGGGGACTATAGTAAAGAAGAAGAGGATTCTAGTTCCCTCTCCGATGAGGAGTCTCCCTCTAAACCAGCTCGTAAACGTAAAAGAAAAGCGGGTTCTTCTAACCTAACTTCACATGGAACAGCATGCTATCGTGGCGTGTTTTGTTCTCACGTGGAGAACCGTGACTTGATGTACTCGTGTCACAATCAGAAGGCACTCCTCTGTACTTGAGGACCTAACAGCTTTGGGACAAGAAAGGAAGGCTGGGATACCATTCTCAGTAAGAAAATATAATTTCCTCTGTTCTCTCTGTGGGTATATTCTTCTTTTTTCTCTAGATCATTTTGTTTTATTTTAATCTGCCAAGAAATGTTAATTCAAAATAATATCATTGTGTCCTTGTTTTTTTTCCATTTTCCATGAAACACCTTGAAAAATGACAGGAGATTGACCTTTCCTTTTCTACAGCGACAATTAACAGCATCCAGAATTCACAGAGAGAACTCCCTAAACTAAGGCACCACCTCAACGACTTTGCTTGGAGAGCGAAAGGCAAGGTATGCTTCATGCTTTTCCTTGTCCTATCCTTTTCAGTGTACATAAAGTTGTTCTTTTAAAATGATATTAGCACCTTTGACTTTCTGAAAAAATATACCTTTTACTTTGTAGTTAAATTCTCTGAGCTCTATTTATCCCATCTTTTTCATTGTTATCTTATTTTTTATTTTTAAGTTAATTGCAGAAGCAGGATTTCCTTGATGAGATTGATACAGGTAAATCAGTTGAAGGCTGCTCGCTAACGGAGGTACTATGCCTAAAGTACAAAGGTGTGGAGAGAATAGTAGGTGAGAACAAAAGAACCATTTTCTCTGTTTCTGACATTTTTGTCCTGGCTGTTGATTAACTTAAGGATGTGAAACTGTTCTTTTTCTCTCTCTATCTCTTTCTTATCTCAACCTCCGTCTTCTTCATCTTTTCATTAGGTGCGAAGAAAAATAATTTTCAAGAAAAAGGAAATAAGCTGCTGATTTTATCCCTTTACGTGACATAAATTAAACAATGTGCATCTTTTCCTGTCATTTCAGCTCAGGGAAGAGAGGTAATATATTACACCGACCAAGTAGAGGAAACTAAGAAGAACCGCAATGCCTAAATTCAAGGCCAAACCCAAGTCCCCAGCTCCTGTTGACAAGAACATTTTGCTCATACCCTCAGACGAACAATTAATGGCAGATACGGCTGCTGCTTCCCCTAAGGCTTCTACCACCAGAAAGGCCAGTACTCCTTATAATAAACATGTGAAGCTTTAAGTTATTTCTCCTCCTCCTTCCAAAAAACCTGTGCAAGCCGCTTTCTGCTGCACTGTTCCAGTGAAAAAAGTTAACAGCAAGGGTATAACAGGGGTTACTATTAAAGCGTCTGGCAGTTAACTGTCTTCCGCTTCCGCAGGGAGCGCTCCATTCAAGAAGCCTGGCAGACGTGCTGTAAGAAATGCCGTTGCAGCAGACATGGACCTTACACAGAATGTTTCGCAGGTATCAAAGGTTTCCAAGGTATCCAAGGTTTTCAAGGTATCCGAGGAGCAGGATAAGGATCAGTCTGATGATGTGATTGTCGCCGTGATAGAGGCTGAAGAAGTTGTCGACCTCATAGGGATTAATCTCTGTTCCGCTAACTTCTACCCCCAAGGACATTTCCCCCCAACCAGGTTGAGATGCAGTCCAAGGTTATCAGGGAAAAAGGGTGGAGGAAGCAGTAAAAAGCTCTGTTTCTCTCAAGACAAGACAGCTGAAAAAGAGAACTCGGCTAGTTTGGCTTGTTTGGAAAAAATATCTTGTGCTATATCAAGGTGCACAGACATGTTGGAGAAGTTGGGTAATGACAGAGAGAAGATAATCAACACCCAAGCAAAGTTTTCTTTATTCAAAGTTCATTTTCACAGAGTCAACTTGAATGAACTTACACACAATTTTTTTTTCTTTTTTACTTTCTTGTACCTCGCTTTTTCATAATAATTTCCTCTCTTTTTCATAAAAATTCCCTCTCTTATTTTTATTGCTCTCTCGCTCTTGCAGTTGTCTGTGTGGATACATAGTCAAATACACTTGGAATGGGTCCTCCAGCAGCCCCAGGGACTCCTGTCACTAAATCAGGGTAGAATTGTGTGTCAAATACTAGGACAACCTGCTGTCCCAAATTAAGACGAAAACTTATCACAACCCTCACCTGTACCAGGAACATACCCCATCAGCCCCAGAACCTTTATTCAGGGCCTAGTTCTACTGTCTGCCCAGAACCTGCTGCACCTTCCCACTCGGACAATGTGACATATCCTCCTATCACTCTGGAGACTAACCAGGCTGATCACGCTCGCAGCATTCAGGAGACAAAGCAGCCACAACGTCAAGATATCACTCCCGAGACTGACCAGGCCACTGTCGCTCCCGAGACTGACCAGGCTACTGTTGCTCCTGAGACTGACCAGGCTACTGTCACTTCCAAGACTGACCAGGCTACTGTCATTCCAGAAACTGAGCAGCCTACTATTCCTCCAGAGACTGACCAGACTGAACTCATCGCTTCTGTTCAGCAGCCACAATGTCAAGATACAACTCCCGAGACTGACCAGGCTTCTAGCCCTCCTGACACTATCCAAATTGGAGACATTGCTAGCATTCAGGAGACTAAACAGCCAGAACCTGACAATAACCCTGAATCAGTTCCTACGAACCAGTCTCAAAATTCTGGTGTATTGCCTGAACAAAATAATCCAGAACCGATCTGAAAGTTCATCCAAGCCATCCATCAAAGAGGAAGACATATGGAGGGCTGGCAAGAGTGACTTCAATAGAGCAAAATCAAGGATGAAGCTTACTCAAGTTCCCAAGAAACAAAAGGACAAGGAAACTTGGAGGGAAGAGAGGCAGAAGAAGCAGGAGAGAAAGATAGAGCACGAAAGAAAGATGAAGGAAGAGAGAAGGAAAGAGAGAAAAACAGATGAAAGATGGAGGAATAAAGTGAAAGAGGATTCAAGGAAGAAAGAACGAGAGCGCAGCCTAACACTACACAAGAAATCAGAAGGAAGCCATAAAGAGAGAGGGAAAACAATAGTTAAGTGTACAAAGGCGCAATGGCTAGCTCTGTGTGAGAAGAAGGCTAAGAGGAAGGCAGAGAGGGAAAAGATAAGAGAACAAAGGAGAAATAAGAAGAACTAAGAGACTACTTTCCATGTGTCGATATTAGAGAAATGCTAAGCTACACTCATAAGTCTTTTTTTTTTGGACTAGCGCGTTGCGTTAATAAACTGCCAGGTTCATTAAAGTAACGCTATAGAGCCGACCAGTTATATTTATTAATATTGAACAATACAATCTGAACAATTGAAGTAAATATAGACTTCACATAGCCACATTAATTTCGTGATATATACATTTACAGCATGGTAATTGGTAATATATCAATCAATCACTCAATTAATTCCAAAATACAACATATACAATACCTGTTACAACAAAGTTAGTGAACAACAAATTAAATCAAACAATCAAACATTAAAAGTACAATAATAGTCTAATAACTTTCATAATCTCAAGCAAGTAGTAATTTGGAGTGGCGCGGTTGCTACACCTACTCCAATAATCATTACACATCTATATAACCTAGCTTTATACTAGATCTTAATTTTTTTTATCTTTTTAACCTCATTCTTAAATTTGACTTTAGTGGTTGCCCTTTGAATCTCCTCAGATAGTAGATTCCATAGGACTACACCTCTATACCACGGTGATCGCTTATAGTGCCTGGAAATGGTTCTAAGTAATCTGAAATATATTTTATTTTGAGACCTTGTGTTGTACACATGACCCTGTTCAATTTGATTACATCTTAGACAAATTCTTAAAGCTCTATTTGTGGCCAGGTGAGGGAAAACATGCCTCCTGGGGGGAAATGGCTTTTTAAGGTTTAAGTCATGGGCTTTAAAATGAGATATCTTGAGCTAAAATATCCCTGGTAGTTTTGCTGTAATTGCTTGTCAAACATAGGTCGATGTGTACAACTGAAAAGGGGAAATATGCTCTAAAGGCATTATATCCTATCATAAACACTAATAATGCAAAAAATACATTTTGTGGAAAAATAACCAAAGGAATGTGATGATTTTGTCATAAATTGGTTCTAGAGGGAATTTTTGAGCTCTGTTTTTGGTTCTGGGTTCCTGAAGGATTTTCAAAAAAGCTTTTTTGGCAAAAATTCCTCATTGGAATAGGGGAGTGGTTTCCATGGCAACCAGAAATTCCCTTATCTACCAATTTTCTATGTTTCCATGGCAACCAATGTTCCAAAAATGGAACATTTTCAGTGGAGATGGAATGATTTTAAGCATACCACTGGATTCCTTATAAAAAATTGGTCTAAAGCTTTTTTTAGCATATTTGTCAGTGTTTTACCCATATACTGCCCCCTGGTGGCCAAAACCAGTACTAAAAATCCCCCCCCCCCAGAGACACGTTCTCCCCCGTTGGGCCACATTTAAGGCCTTCTTCATTATAGCAAGTGCTTATAAATGAGCAGTACTCAATAATAGGTCTGAAAGTACAGAAATATATTTTTATGCTTTGTTCTCTAGTTAAATATTTCTGTAATTTGGCAAATCTAAACAATTTATTACAAATATTTCTTTTTGTAATTTTGATCTGTTTGCCGAAACTTAATTTGCTATCTATACTTACTCCTAAGTATGGGAAGATCTCAACAGTTTCAACCCTTATACCATTTATTAAAATGTTAGGGTCTGGACATTTTTTCAATTTGTGCGCACTACAGAACCACATAAATTTTGTCTTGATAGGATTAACTGTCAGCCTATTTTGTGAGACCCATCTCTTAAATTTCTCTAGATCTTCCTTTAACACTGTAAGTACATCTTCAGAGCTTTTTGCAGCATAGTATATTATCCGCATACATTTAATATTACAAATGTTCAAATTTTTAATCACATCATCTATGTATAGAAAGTCATTACAAGAAGACAAAATTTAAAGTGACAAAGACAATCTGATTGAGAGATCAAGGTATTTATTTAACAGGTTGATGTACTGTTGTCATAATACATAAACAGAAGAAATTGTGATATGATCTTTGTGTTTCACTTTCTAGCCTTACTTAGATACACTTAACTTTAGTATACATTCATACTCAGATAGACCATTTAACATGAGTTTCTTTTCACCTTAACATATTAACAAAATATAGTGGAAGCAAGGATAACAGAAAGGAAATGTCGCAGCCGACACAAAAAGTTCAAAAGTATTTGTTAGCCTAGTTTTGCCTGAACTCATTTATCCTATCGTTTTCCTGTTGATGTGTGCGCTGGCGGGGCTGGGGAAGGGGGCTCTGACTGGTGTCCACAGTTCTTTAGGGTTCTCCATGATTCTGATCTAGTGCCACATTATATAGGCAGGCGCAGCTTGTTATTATCATAGATGACCTGCGTGGCTGATGACGCAGGTACCCTGCTGAAGAAGCCAGTATCCTGGGAAAATGAAATGAAACATAAAGAGACAAAGTTGTAGACTTTGACACACACACAGAAAGCTGTTTTTGTTACTATCCTTTTCTTTATGACATGCAAATACCCACTCTATTTGGATGTCAGCCTAGAAAATAATCAAAATAAAGGGAAAAATGGCTTGAGAGACTAACCCCCAACGCTGCTTCAGTATGCCGATACACTGTTCCACACGGACGCAGCTCTTCTGGTGCCAGGTGTTGAAAGACCTCTGCTTAGGGCCTTCCTCATCCTTGAAGGGGGCATATAGGTTCCTGTGCAAACCATATCTGAAGAGCAAAAAGACAAGTGAGATATGGGACAGGACAGAAGTAAAGAAAGAGATGAAATTCAGTGAAATATTTTGTTTTTACTTTGAAAACAGAGAAAAGTTAAAGAAGGGCTTTTAAGTTGGCTCACCCGGCATCTCCAAGTAGAACAAAATCACCCCATGCCTCTTCTTGGATTTCATCTCCACAGGACTGGTGACCAACGAATAGGCGTCATGTATAGACCCTGGCCACCTTGGGTCAATGAAGAGAAAACGCTTGTTATAGTCACATACCACCTGGAAAGACATAAAAAGAAAGGGTTAGCTTCTTTGAAAGAAAATATTTTTGACAGGAAACGTTCTGCAGGCAAAGAAGTATAAATATAATGCAAAGAGAGAAAGAAAAGAAAAAACTACATAAAGACAGAATAGAACTTACAGTAGTGTTTATGGAGTGGTAACCGTTTCTTTTAACGAATGCACTCTCATTCTCAGACGGACACTTGATAGGCACATGAGTGCCGTCCACATACCCAAACACAAACAGAGTTCGCTGTTCTACCTCTTGGTCATGTCGCTTCACCTTGGGCCGACACAACTTTTAAGCTAAGTCCAGCTTGGCCTCAAATAATTGGGGCCACTTGATGAAGGAGTGCCTGTTCCTATAGAAGAACTGAGAGACATCCTTTACGGCCCTGCAGACTGCCGAAAACGAGACTTTCTGTGAGTGACCGGTTAGGCAGTAGAAGCTACCAGTGGCAAAGTATCTCAGAACTAGACAGAACTGAAAAGAAAAAAAGTACAATATAAAGAAAATTATACAAGGAGGCTGTAAAAGAGACATTAAATATAACAAATTAATTTTAAAGAACAAAATCAGAAATAAAGCCCCATGGGGCCATACATTAATAAGATAAGGGAAAATTACACCTTGACCCAGTTTTTTCATAAGTGGATGGCCCAATCTTGCAGATACAACCTACAGCAAAATTTACCCCCCCCCACAAATTTGTTTGACAGATGTGGTAAAACTTCATGCACCAAGCCATTTATTACCACCCCCCCCAACACAGAAAATAGACAGCAGCCGTGAAAAGGAATAAGTTGAAATACTCACTCTGTCCAAGTAAGGCAGACCTCCAGCTCTCTTGCTGCCCTTGAAGATACTCTATTTACTGTACAGTTTGACAAGCTTATGAACCACCTCCTCACACCATGAGTATTTTTTCAGCCAGACAGCCCTTTTTTGGCTGTCTTCCCGAAACAGCACATCCCTTCTCATCCTGGCTGGGGTTTACATATTTAACTATATTAACTATGTCAGTTATTTACCCCCCACATATATCTATGTGCCATAGTGTAAAACAGATAAATTATCCCTCATGGTTTGGAATAGCAGGGGGAAAAGTCTAAACAATGTCTCGCTGAATGACATGTCTTGCCGAATGACATTTTAGTTACATGCTATGTTGAGTGGTTTGTTTCCTAAAGATATCATCATCACACCTCCATAGAAATCTCTAGTGTGGAACATTCAGACTTGTAGATTATAAAAATTGTATTAGCATTTATGTCAGATGCGTTCTTCTTATCATACAATGTGTTCTTCTTATCATAGAATGAACGTTCTTGTGATAAACCTTTATCGCGATTCTGTGAATCTTCCACATGATTAAAAGTAACTACCTAAGACTGTGTCACTTTTATGTAGACCAGCAAGTTTTGTAGTTTCCTGAACCAGGAATTTCAAGGACTTCAGTGAGAATGTCATTTCAGGCCTGAAGAAAAGGGATTCAAGTGTAGGACAAAAGTCCAAGTCCTTTAGCTGCAGCTCTCTGAATCCTACCCTTAGACCCAGTAGTCAACAAAAGTTAACATAAAAGTTGACCAAATACATAAAAAATTAATTTTGCATGGCTTAAGGGAAAATACCCCCCTAACGTCATTTGGCAAGACACCTTTCCAGGGTCTTCCAGAGTATAAATGTTCAGGGTGTTGCCACAGCAGCGGTTTCATATTTAACTGAAAATATAACACCTATACATTATCCACAATTGAATATCTTTTAGATACTCCAGGGTTTAATATCAGGCCCCCAAACTCCATGGGAGGCCCCATCTGCCAACTTTCTATGATTTTTGACCAATTATTCTTGTGGGTAGAGAAATATTTTTGCAGGTACAGAATATATTCCTGCAGGTACAGAAATGATTCTTGCGGGTGCAAAAACATTCATGTTGGGGCTTGAGGAGTTTATCATCATTCAGTTTCCACATGAACAGTTCAGTATCCGCAAGAATTGCTCAGTTTCCACAAGAATTGCTCAGTTTCCGCAACAATCACTTAGTTTCCGCAAGAGTTGTTCAGAATCCAAGAGAATATTTAAGTTACAGATTCACACACCTTTATTCTAATGAGTTATGGGACTTCCCAGCTAAGAGAAAGCTTTAATATGAGATGAGAATACGCAATACTGGAGGTCCGAGTTACCCCAGCACGCCCCTAAATCTGGGGATATGACCTCCAGGTGGCGCAGTACGGGAAGCCATGGTGGGTGCCTTCAGTGGCAGGGCAGATGGGTGGTGTGGTCACCCGGGAGGCAGGGGGTTGGGGGCGGACAACACACCCTACACTCACGGTCTGCTCTATGTAGGTCAGTGTGTGTATCATATAAGTAGGAGTATCTTTCTTTTTCTTAAGTTTTATAATATGATTTTCAATACAAGTGCCAAGGGGTGCATCCTTTACATACCCATGATTTTTCTAGCCATAACTAATAGAATTAATCCTTCAAAGAGGGGTTAAAGAACACTCCCATAGCCTTAAGTATAGAGCCTCCCTGAGAGAGACCCACCCTGCTCCTGCTGTCCGACCGGGAATCAGCGCATGGGTAGGCGTGAGGGGTAACTCGGATGTTGTGTATTGGTCCAGAATTTGTCAAAAATTCGAATTAACATGAAGAAATACCTCCATGGTGTACATATGTCCAATTCTACCGTAGCGCAGCTGGGGCCTCATAGATAGATATATATTGGGGACATTACAGTACATACAAGTTCTCTTTTTGACATCTATTCTGGAAATATATAAACCTACAAATAAAGGGTTAATTAGGATGAACACACATCGACATAATCGTTATGAATGATAGAAATGAAGCAAATAAAATGGATTTATCCAGTTTGAATCCTGGACATCAGTAGCAGTGCAGCATACACGATCGACCCTGGGTTATTCAATGTTTTGTCAGTTTGTCATCATTGCATTTCTAGTACCTTAAACTGCCCGCCATGCACAATTTGAAAATGAATTCCATAAAAAAATCAATTAAGGATCTCGGGTTTCATTCTTCCTTGACCCTACTAAAGAAATAGCCACATGATCCTTTCATATCGTTAGCCTATTAAGAAACAGCAAATGTCACATTTAGATTAAAAAGGGAACATCTGTGGATCAACACGGTAAAATGTATGCCCGCAGACCCCCTCGCAGGCGTACCTTTTACCATGTTGATCCACATCTCTTTGTAATTGAGCTCACAGTTTTAGTTTTCTCTTGCATGGGAAAAAAGACTACCATGGAATTGTTCTGCTGTTTATTATTTTGAGAAATGAAGTGATATGTTAATAAAGATTTTTCAATGGCAAGAATATTGAAGGCACCTCATGAGACTATCACCTTTGGAGGCCAGTTCTTAAGGTACTACGGCTACATACCACCACTATGATTAGAGACTGCCGGGGATAAGGTAGGTGATCGTAGGTACTGCCCTGTACGATTAGCACCTATGCAGTAATTACATAATGCTTGGTAGAGCAGTTGTGCTGGTGTAGGTCTTCATACGCACTAATGCATGATACTGTAATGGCCTTATTTTAAGGCCAGTCACTACTATTTGAAGTACAGCAGTCGTAGTGTGTTAGGAAATGCCTACTGTAGTCACTGAGTTAGGTGTTATATTACATTGAGAATGCTATGGCAAAAAAATAAATAGTGAAATGCGTGTGATTGAATAAAACATACTTGCAACGTTTAAACAGGCTTTTTTTCCATATAGCATTTTCATGCTGATTTCTTGACATGACTCTCTTTCAAAGATGAGATCTCGTTTCAGGAGGCTATTTCTTAATGATGCTAATGAGGCTTGATTACCTCAAGTTACTTGTCATCATTTCGAAATGCCTTTCAGTCTAATTTCATTTCATTTTGTGTGTATAGTTAATGTGTGAAGGGTAGCGATCATTTCTCGACCCTTAAATTTCCATATTGGCAGCATTCTCCTCCAGTAAGGTATGTTGGCCAAGGGAAATGGGCAATGGGAACATTGTGGGCTTCAAAACCTTAAACGGTCCCAGAACAGTGCTATCCAAGTGGATACATAATGTTGGATCAATGTTGAAAAACGTTGATCAACCATGTTAAACATTATATCAACACTGAGTCCACGTTCTGTTCCCAATAACAATAGCTAATATTAAAGAGATTTTCAACCATTCACATTCATGATAATGCGGGCGGACAGTGACAACAGATGGGGTAGAGGCACCCATTTCGGACGCTCCTGATCACACAGGAGGTGGCCATATTTGGTGCTCCAATCTTGTACCTTTAAATGGGGTGAATTCTACTTTCCATTGCACCAGTTGATTTATGATACTTTACTCCCAAGATCCATGTAGAGGTTTTGATGAAACCCTCCAATACCAATGAATAAATATGCTGTACATATTTAGTCTCCAAAACATCAAATTGCACCTAAAGTCAGACAGCTGATGCCAGAGGTGACCCTAGTGTCAGACACCATGTTATCTAATTGATACAGACACAATAGGTCATGGTATCTAAAATATGCTATATAGGCATAAAGCATATAACACTAAGGAATCCAAACTAATACAATACTCCTCTCCAGGATACTCTCAGGTGTTTAATCTTGCATACCTGTAACAGGTCAGTATACAGGCCCAGATTAGCATGACTTCTATGGGCAGATGGAGTAGTGATTAGATTTATGTATTAGATAGTACTTAGGTAAACCAAACACAGATTAAATATCCCTATCTGGGAAGGCAGGTATATCATGAAGGATTCTGTTTGTAATAAAATGTCCATTGTAAAAGTATTGAAATCATGATATAATTGTGTCCAAGGTGGGGTGTAATTGGTGTCTGACTGTAGGTGTAATTTAAGGGGTCCTTGATGAATAATTCCCATATTGTAACATGTATTCAGGCTTGTCAAGTCAAATCATAGGCAAAAATGTGTACATTGTATAATCCCATTGTCATGTTCAGAAATCCTCTAAACATGAAGGTTAAGACATGACAAATTGACAAATCAAACCAGGATCTCCATTCACTCAACATTCTTCATCCTCAGAATATAACAAAAACACCCAGTGTTTGCAATGTTGTAAAAACATTTATGGCAGGAGTTGTACATTTTATTCCTTATTTTTTGGAGGGTATGATACCTGACTTTTCATGTCTGATTCAAATGATAGCTGAATTCCTCATATCTTTTATGTAATTCAATGCAAAGGCTGTCCGACTTTAGGTGTCAGTCTGCCTCTACCCTGTGCCTGCCCACTCCCACACAAAGGTCACTTCAGTTAAGACGAAGCTAGTTTTAAATGAGCCAAGGAGCCAAGGAGGATCTTGAACAAATGCCCCCACAGCTATATCAAAGAAAGAAGATTTCACCTGAGCTGCGGTGATAGGGCAAATCATGAATTAAATTTTATGCCAGATTTTATGGCATGAAACTCAGACAGTTATTAAGGTCTTCAAACAGGAAAACCGGGACAGCAATATGATTTCTTAGGAGTTACACAAATTGTAAAGTAGTATAGATGACAATTCACAATTTTAGGTTATCAGACTGATGTTAGTTTGAGAAGAGACAAGATGATCCAGGTTGTTCTCATGTGTTTATATCAAATGAAGACAAAGTGAATCATATATTATATTCAAAAAGATCTGATTATACTATCCAACAAAGGCCAGAACTAAAGCTGTTTTACAAATCTTTTTCTTGTTTCTGTGTAATCTCAGTCCATTCTGGTGATGGTGAATGATGATAGGGACTCATGATTTGACACTGCCAAAGACCATTTGAATTCAGAGGGATACTGAGACTGGGGACAGACAAAAAGGAATCATAAGGAAAAACGAGAGAGAAAGACCGACCTACACTAGTTTTTTTTTTAGTTTTTTTTTTGTTTTTTTTTTAAATTAAACCATGTAACCTTGACAACACCTTTACATGGTTCAGGAGATTGGGTGTGTTTTAAAAAGGCAAAAAGGTTGTATGCTTTTAGTACCTGAATTCTAAATTCCCAGCATGCTCTGTGCGAATGTCAATTGCCCTTCCCTCAATTAAGTAATGTATGACAATATCCAGATTTAATAGAACGAAGCCAAAACATTTTATGGGAAATTGCAATTGAACACTTTAAAAGTGATTTGTGAATAAAATAAGAAAATATGACACCCTACAATCAGCACATTAGCTAATAGTACATACTGTTTGGCCAAAGAATACTTTGTACTATTGTTGTGAGCGATTCAAGAAAAAGGAATGTTATATAAAACACAAAAACAAATGTTTTATACCTTTTATGAAAAATACATATTTACTTGCCATATCCTGATGCTATGTATACATGCGTAATGGAAACCCATAGGAGGAGGGATTTCTACGTAATCCGATAAGTCAAGCTCCAGGTGATGATAGGATTGTTTATAAGGTAAAGTCAGAGCTGAACCCCATATGGGAATCACTAGTTCCTGAGGAGTTACAGTTATGACAGGATAATGCTAGCAGGATATAAGCCACTTCCATACATGTGTGGGAGTTGTATATATGGTTATATAATTGGAAATATGCAATTGTCCTACATTCTGTTTTATTACCTTCATAGTTGCTGCAAGGCAAATACTGGGCATCGGTATAGATCATGGTAAGTTATGCACAGATAATTTTCCCTTAGTTCTTGATGCCTCGAATTCAGTGATGAAAGTACAAACTTGTTCAGATATTTCCTGAAAAAAAACACAACAAAAACTAGTAACATCCGTTACAAAGATCGTCCGTTGTAGCAGAGCCAATGACAGAAACAATAGAGAAATAATACACATTTCGAGTACCTACCCATGCCTGAATGAGATATGATGGAACAGTGTGCTAAGTTGGACCATAGAATGAGCATTAATCTTGCTGCATTATTAGGATATCTTTCTGAATAATGATCCATTTTCATTCATGTTAGTATCTATTTTCTTAAAGGTGGAATGTTACTTGTGAAACCTTAATAAGCCTAATAGTACACATATTTCCAACATCAACTTCAAGACACCAGTCAGCTTAATATAGAGAAGAGATGCATCTCCCATGTGAATGAATATGAAGAAAGGGTTCCATCTTGAAAAGATGCATATTACCCATATTAACCTGCATATATGACGCACCCTGGTTTCAGGAACATCCTGTACACATAATATGCACTATACATGAGAGAAGGTGTGCTTAGTAGTGTTAATACCATTTCATGGAGAGAGCTATTACCAGTATTAGAAAGACTACCACCATCAAACCTCACTGTTGGATCAAATGATAAAAAGCTGAATGAGAAGTAAAAAAAGTTTTAGAAAAAAATTAAAAAGAAAACCTTCCCTTGCCCTTTCTGTACCCACATTAATGGAAACCTTTCCATTTCCTTGATTTCTTATCTGAAATAAAAACATCAAAATGAGCATGTGTTGGGTGACATGTGCTTGATATATTCTGCATTGCCACTGTTTGGGGATTATATACTCTTTTTCTTTTAAGATGCAGACACCGAATGGGTATTGGAATGGGATTCCCTTGAAGATGTGCCAAGGATTGACTAACTGAATAAAAAAGATCAACTGCAATGTTAGAATGAAAATCAGAAATTGAGCTTGACTGGAAGCTGTCAATCTTTAAGCTGTTAAAATTTAGATAAGAGAGAGAAGAAAATCAACAACATGCAAAAAGAACCTCTTAAATCACAACTGCTGTACTATTCTCTGTTGATTGTTAACTTTACTAATATTCTGGTAGTTGTGAAAGCAAGTAGACAGAAGCGTTGTTAGCCAAACCTATGACGAAGTACAGAAATTAACCGGACTAAGTACTGCAAGTAACTGAGGGGAACTGCCAGTATATTCTTTTGTGGTGCGATATGCTGCCTTTTATGTAAGTATCTATGTTCTTATGTATAGTGGATGGCAGCTATAATATTAATGATACAGCCTGACAGTATACAGATATTTCCAATATCACTTCGAGACATCAAGCAGCTTATTTAAAGAGAGAAGGTACTATTCCCTTTTGTGGCGCCAGATCATAAGGTTCCCATATTGCAATACTGTTTCATTGAGCTATCACTGTTAATGGGGGTCAAAGCCTGATCAAAATACCATCATAAAAACACCTTAAAGGAAATTTTAATCGATAATGACCAGGGAGAAAATAAAACACGACATAAAAAGACTTCCCTTGCCCTTGTTCTACACAAAGTACTAGAGACCTTTCTCTCAATTTTCTATCTTCAACAAGGAATTCAAAATGAGAATGTATGAGGTTACATTCCCCTGCTATTTTATGTACACTCTCATCCCGTATTGTAAATAGGGCAGTAAATACCACCGTACTGAGTACAGGATAACCTAGTGTAGAGTCATTGGATTTGAACTAACAGTAGCTCCTACTATTTTCTAAAAATAAAAGCAATGCACTGTAATAAAGTCGCATGCACAGTCTGAGAGTGTACGGCCAGCACTTTGGGGGTTCATCCATGACCCACAGCGCCATAGAATGGGTATATGAATAGGAATACTTTGAATTAATCGCAAGTATATATATTAGGTGACTTAAAGGATTGAGAACTACATATTGTTTGGTCTAAAGCCATTCAGTCTATTGCAATTGTAGAACACTATAACAAGTTTGGTTTCATTATAATCTTAACTCATGATAAGGGGCCATCCTTCAGCCTACATTTTTCTTGTTAGAGTTCAAACATTTTATTTGTGTACTTTCCACAGGCAAACACATCAAAAGTTATCAATAATAATCTATAACCATGGCAATAATAAATATCTATGTAAGATCATCTCGATTCTTAGACACATAATAACAGGCATATTGAATGTGAGCTGATCCTGACGAAAACGACTATCTAAGCTATAAAAAATCCTTTACATTCCAGACACTCTGTAAGACAGCCCACACACAGGACCTTTGGTCTTATAATCCAGTTGGTATTCTGACCATAGCAAAGCCCTTTAGAGCAGGTCCCTCTTTATCCCTGTGGCTACAGGAGGATGAGGAGGAGGTGCTTGTGGCATTGCTTGAGCTGGTTGTTAGAGCAGCTCAGGGCTAGTGGAAGGTCAAGGGGTTAATACTCACAGAGTTGTGGCTAGCAGAAAAAAACAACGGCCTTAGGGCTGAGGATATGGAGTGCTCTTTAGGCAATAGATGACAGGATCTGCGAAAAGGATGATTAAGGGGCCTTTTCTCAGAACATCTCAGATGATGATTATATAGGCACAGAAAATGCATCCCAAGGTAGCTTGTGTTCACCACTCTGTCAGCACATTGAATGGTGAATATTGATGAATTGTGACATTAATTGTTATAGAATCAGATTATCTTTATCAACATAACAGGAACATGGAACATACCCAGTAGTGCTTTTTTATTTGGTTACGTCCCCTGATTGTTAACCAGATACATAGGTTATACAGCTTTTACACTTCAACTGATTTTTATATGGGGCCTCCAGGATAAATTCATTAAAACTCCTACATATTCTTTCATTTTCCAGAAGCACTACACCCAAGGGACTATTGTTTCTTTTTCTTTTTTTCTCAAAAACTAGTAAGATAGTTGCTACCACATTCCGAACAACCCCAGTGGAGTCTACCCACTACATTCCCAGGAAATTTACAAACTTGGCATGTCAAGTGTTGTAAGTATAGTGTTACTGAAGTCTTACATTGACCTTTGCTGGGAGAACTCAGCGAGTGATGGGGAGCACCACAAGATGGGGTCAGCAGTTCCTCCAGCTAGTCCATGGGAATGGCAGACTGAGAAGCAAAAAATAGACATTACCTCCAGCAGTAATGTCAACCTACCACAGTTCCACCCTACCTCACTCCAACCAACTGACGCCAACAACTCCCTCTGGTGAGTGGCAGCAAAATTCAAACAGACCAGCATGGAAAATGAGGTTTTTGGTTACAAAAACAAACCAGACAACACCTTTAATATGGCCTCTTACAAAGTGATGTAACTGCTATGGCCATGCTTGTACTGTGGAGAACTGAACACTTGAAAACCACTATTAAATTCCTCTTCCCCTTTCTCTTCTTGTCTCTTTCTTATGCTCTGTCCCTATCTGTCTTTATATGTCTCTCCCTTTTTGTCTATTTCTCTACCTCTCTCTATGCTTCTCTATTTCTCTGTCCCCATCCATATCTCTGTCTGTTTGTCCAAATTCGATTGGATATATATCATTACTTATCTGAAAAACTGCTTTCAAAGGTATCCTTTTGAACACATTTTTTAACTTTATTTGGCCAAATTTAACAATTTATCGTGCATATGAATACACAAGCATATCACATAAATCATCAATCACTCAAATGGGTAATAACTAATAACAGCGGCCAAACAGTTAATGAACAGGTCGTCATTTAAAATTTTTTGTAGTGACCTGGCCATACAAATAAACTACCATTCATCTATATATTCCCCGTTTACATCCCAAATTTCATAGTTGTCCCATGTATAGTGACAGAGCTACAGAGGAGCATGTCAATTTTTGCCCGAGGAATTGTTGACATGTCAACAATTGCCAGGGCAACTGTTGACATGATGTTTCCCCTTGTAGCTCTGTACTGTTACATAGCACAACTTTGAAATTAGGGGTGTACATAGGGGGCATGTGAGTGCACAAAATGGACATACAGTAGACAGTTAGATAACAGAATTGTACCTCTGCTACACAAATAACTGATAATAATGTCAATTGCCCGGGCAATTGTTGACATGATGTTTCCCCCTATAGCTCTCTGCCTATACATGGCACAACTGTGAAATTAGGGGTGTAAATAGGGGGTATGTGGGTGCACAAAATGAACATACATTAGATAGTTAGATAACAGAATTATACCTGTGCTGCAAGTAGGTACGAAAACAGAGCAATTGTTGACATTGTACCAAAATGCATTGGTGTCCATGGCAATAGTTTACATATTTAAGAAAAATTACCTCCGCAATAGTAACCACTCACACCCATAGTATACCCGTCACCCTACTCAAAAATTTCTTGGAGACCACCCTGCCCCTCAAATGCATCAAATTAGTGAAACCAGGTCCACATGTCACTATGTTGATCTCTACATGTCTCGTATTCCCTCCACTCTCAATTATCTAGCCAGCCTCACCCCGTGCACACACACAGACAGACACACAGGACAGGTCGTTGACACCTCCCACCTAATACCAATAGGGCACCAGGGGGAGCATGCCATGTCCCTCAGGGGCTATTTTTCGCTGATTTTGTCTTATAGAAAAATAGCCAGCCTTGGTAAAGGCCTGAAATGGGAGGGGTGAATATGTAGGAGGTAGCAGGGAGGTACGGAGTGCTGCCTCCCTCAATGAGACCTACTTATACCAGGTTCACATGGAGATGCCAATTTGCCCTCTCACCCATTTGGGTATCTGACCAAGGGCTTTGCATAAATAACCTAGTCCATATGATATAGGAGGGTCGTGAGTTGCCTAGGCGATTACACCATCATTAGAATTTTAGTGTTTCCAGTGATCACCATGCCATGTTAGATACATTCACAGCAGACACCTTAACAAATAAAAACAAAATCTTATTATTGCATCTACTAAGGTGTTAGAGTTTTACTTGTCCATCCAGAAAATATGTGTCCTTTTGAAAATGTGGTTTTCATTTCAAGGGAAAATAAATTATGGAATACAATGGAGAAATTATACCTGTATAAAGTTGTCTTCTTCATTTTCAAACCAAAGCATTAAATTACCTATGAGACATTTTCTATCTAGCATCACACAACATTATATAGTGCCGTGAAATGTATGTTTAATGCATGCAAGAGATACTGCTGCCAAGTATAACCAATACCGAAACAGATGTTTTAATCTGTATTGAAAGTAATCTTGTTAGTTTTTGATATTGTATCTTAACTGCACTTCTTTGTTCAGACCATTGCCCATGCCTATTTTCTTTTTATGTGATTCCCATTTCATTACCTTTGCATCAACACATTCAAGATGCTGTCTTAGCATATCTGGAATATTCGTTACCTATGTTATCCTGGATGCTTTGATGCTGATTGATGCAATACTATTTCTCTATTTTCCCATCTGCAGTTTGATTCATTGCTTCTGACATAATCCAGAATCTTAACCATTTCTCCCACCCTCCCAACAAATAATGACATGTGCTGGACCCTCTCTCATCTCCACTTCCACTAACTGCCAAGCAGTGTCAGCTCCTGCCACCCTTATCCCTCCAGCTATCACCTCACCCCAAATGCATTGCTGTTGATTTATGTGATAATTGTAATATGGTTGTCAGCATGTAGCTAGCGGCCTTGGCCAACCTCAGACCTCAATGTCTGTCTAATAAGTTCAGGGCAAAAAGTGAGAAGGACTTAGCAGTGAGGAAGATGAGAAGGGGAGAGGGAAGAGTTGCAAAGTTTATCAACTATTTTTACAAGTTTGCTCAATAACATCTCCCAAAACATGCCATGAATAGGGATACAGTATGGGTACTGCAGATAATGATATATAGAAGATGCTCCATTTGACAATGTGTTTACAGCTATTAGTTTGCTAATACATTTAGCATTAGCAAGAATTAATTCATCAGATAGCTAATGTGCATATATATATATATATATATATATATATATATATATATATATATATATATATACAAGATGCTCCATTTGACATTATGTTTACAGCAGGTTTGGTAACACATTTAGCATTCTGATACCCCAACAATTGATTCATCAGATAGCTAATGTGCATGTAGTACTGGTCTGATATTTTATGACTCATATAAGCATGCCTGGATAAGGAGCTTTTATATCCTGAGAATTGCCCTTTAATGGGCAGCCTCCACAAACACTTTGACATGTAAAAGGCTAAATTATGGAAAGGAATTGTTAAAGGCATTGATTACGCTTCCAACCATGTATAATTTGTACAGGTTTGATGTGCCTTATACTTATTTTACAAAGAAAAACATTTTTTTTGGGGGAATCTCCCCCCCCCCTTACGACACCTTAATAGGATAATAATCATATTATTGAACTGCATTTAAAATGAAAGGTACAATCATTAGATGATAACTTGCAGACCTCATAATAGTTAATCTTTCCCTGTTTGATTGCCTTCAATTTTATGGCTATATGAGCACTATGTAACACCACATATTATTCCTGAAAAGTCCTGAAAAGTAAGGAGAGCATGATAGGACCGATCTTGTTAGAAGAAGGATATAGGAGAGAGGTTCATTGAGAGATGCCCATTGGAGATGCTGATGACAGCAATATTAGGCAAAGAAAAAATAAAGTTGTGTTTCCAATGACATGACTTGAAATGGTAGGGTCGGTAGGTCGGATTTTGTTTTTCTACATTATTTTACAAAGGAAATGTTAAGGCACATATCAATGGGTGTATCAAATCTTTGATTTCATTGTGAAATAATGATGGGAATATGACAACTGTGAGAGAGGGAAGAACTCGAAAATGGTACAGGAAAAATCCTCAAAAAGTAATGACAAATCTTTTTTTAAAAGTGAAAATGGATGAGACAAAATTCTTCAAAATCATAAAATTATAAGTTTTTTTTTTGCCCCTGTTTTGCTAGGGTCTGTCGGGTTGCATGATACAATAGTGAGGAAGATGAGGAAGTAAGGGAGGGGAGCCACAAAGGCCTTATGGCTATACAAAAGATACTCAACTTAACTGTAACTCATCACATGCTTAATGTGGCACTGACCTGAGACAATGACTCATAGCAACTTATCTGGATAAATAAGCAAATGTCCACAACCATGCAGTATTTCTGTATCGTATTTGCTCAGGTGGTACTGGTCATATCCAACGATGCCTTATAGGCCGCCGTGTACACCCTGAAATAAGGAGCTTTTACAACTGGTGAGAGAGCAATTATTATGTTATGAGAGATTGTTCTTCAGTGGGATACTAATCTTTTTACTATTGAACTACATATCGAAAGCTAAAATCATTAGATGATGACTTGCGGAACTCAAATTGGATAATTTTGTCCCACAGGATTACCTTCTATCGCAGATGGTATCTGGTGGTCACCCTGTCCTTGGTGGAAGAGCGATGAAAGTGGGCAGAAAAGGGCATCCGATTGTCCCTGTGGGAAAATCGGGCTGACAATTTTCATCCCAGATTCATACACGATGACCATCGCGGATAAGGACAAAAGCTAATCGGCCCGGCAATATCATCGGTTTTGGTGGAATACCCCCATAAGAGCATAATATTGTCTCTGATTTTGCTTTTAATTTAGCCACTATAAAACATACATTTTTGTCATGATGCAGCCTTCAGTTTGAGCTCTATACACCTCAGTGTATCATGCAAAAATATCTTAATATTTAGAGACGTCAAATCTTAGAATCTTAGATGGGGTCCCAGCTTTCCTATCCATCTCTGTGTCAGTTACCTTGTTTGTCTCTACATTTTTCTCATTCACTCAAGCTACCCTCCATCCCCACACACACACATACAGATTGTTGTCACCTCCCACCTAATACCAATAGGGCACCAGGCAGAGCATGACATGTCCCTCAGGGGCAATTGTCCACTGATTTTGTCTTAGAGAAAAATTGCCAGCCCTGGTAATGGCCTGAAGTGGTTGGGGTGAATGTGGAGGTCGAAGCAGAGAGGTAGGGATCCCTGCCTCCTGGATAATGCTTACTTATACGAAGTTCACATCAACATGCCAATGCTCTCCCTTTCCCATTTGGGTGTCTTAGCAAGGGATTTGCATAAATAACCTAGTCCATATGATATATATAGGAGGGTCGTGACTGGCCTACACTGAGATGATAGCATTATCATTAGAATCTAGGGTTTCCAACATTCAGCATACTGTATTAGATACATTCACAACAGAATCTTTACCAAAAAAAGGATCAATGTATTAAATGTTATCATAGCAAGGTAAGGTGTTCTAGTTATTTATCCTTCTAGATATTGTCAACTATTGCATTGTGGAAAGCTGGGTATTTCGGTTGAAATGAAGCAAGGCATGGAATGCAGAAATTAACATAACAACATTACTGGAAATGAAGAGTTGGGAGAATTATATTGATACTTAATTTGCAGCCATTATTTCTCTATAGTGTTGTCTACCAAAGATTTGGATTCCCCATGAGGCATTTTGCATTTAGTATCATGCACCATCACATAAAACCATGACATGACCAATACATACAAGAGCTACAGCTGACAGGTTTAATCAATACAGGGACAGATGTTTTATTCTTTATTGGCAGTGTTGCCAATAGATGTTGATATTGTATTTCAACTGCACTGCAACTGTCTAGAACATTACCCATGCCTATTTCCTTTTCTGCTATTCTCTTCTTTCATTGAATTTCCTTTTCATTGTCACATTCTAGATGCTTTCTCAGCATATCTAGAATATTCCTGGTGTTACCTATGTTATCCTGGAAACCCCTGCATGATGCACCACTATTCCTATAATTTCCATCTACAACTTGATCCACTACTTCTGATATAATCTAGAATGGAAACCATTTCTCCCACCCTACCAACAAATAAAGATATGTGCTGACCGTCTCTCATCTCCACTTCTACTAAGTGCTAACCAGTGTCAGCCCCTGCCACCCTTATCCCTCCAGCCATCACCCCACCTTTAATGCCTTCAAGTTCTGCAGATTGATGTGGTAGTTGTGAAATGGTTGTCAGCACATAGCCAGCAGCCTTGGCTGACCTCAGACCTCAATGTCTGTCTAATAAGGCCAGGGCAAAAGGCGAAAAGAACTTTGCAGTGAGGAAGATGAGGAAGTAAGGGAGGGGAGCCACAAAGGCCTTATGGCTATACAAAAGATACTCAACTTGACTGTAACTCATCACATGCTTAATGTGGCACTGACCTGAGACAATGACTCATAGCAACTTATCTGGATAAATAAGCAAATGTCCACAACCATGCAGTATTTCTGTATCGTATTCGCTGAGGTCGTACTGGTCATATCCAACGATGCCTTATAGGCTGCCGTGTACACGCTGAAATAAGGAGCTTTTACAACTGGTGAGAGAGCAATTATTATGTTACGAGAGATTGTTCTTCAGTGGGATACTAATCTTTTTACTATTGAACTACATATCGAAAGCTAAAATCATTAGATGATGACTTGCGGAACTCAAATTGGTTAATTTTGTCCCACAGGATTACCTTCTATCGCAGATGGTATCCGGTGGTCACCCTGTCCTTGGTGGAAGAGCGATGAAAGTGGGCAGAAAAGGGCATCCGATTGTCCCTGTGGGCAAATCGGGCTGACAATTTTCATCCCAGATTCATACACGATGACCATCGCGGATAAGGACAAAAGCTAATCGGCCCGGCAATATCATCGGTTTTGGTGGAATACCCCCATAAGAGCATAGTATTGTCTCTGATTTTGCTTTTAATATAGCCACTATAAAACATACATTTTTGTCATGATGCAGTAGCTTTTCTGATGCCATTATATTGCATTTATATGTAAGATACTTATCTATTTTTAATTTGATAGTTTAGTCAAAAGAGCTTTGTTAGGAGAGTGTATTTTTCAAAGTATTTTATTGGGTACATAAATACAAATACAAGTAAATGCATTTGATCCTAGCATGTGCGCATTGCACTGTTTCCACTTGGCCCCCTCAGAAGACAATGATGATATAATATTAGAAAAATACGGTACGGCAGCACAATCAAGTTTGTTTATAACATCTGTATATATCAAAGTGTGTCATATCAACAGTTACTATCTGTGGACCATTTTCTAGGTTTGTGAGATGAGATGAGATTGAAATACATGATTAATTTCCTATAAGAGTGTAAGTACAAAGTGCAAATACCCCTCATTTACATGAACTATTTTGGATAGTCCTTCTTAATTTTCATTTTAAAAATGTTTAGGTCCTCTATAATAGTGTACTCAGCTTTTAAC
This sequence comes from Acholoe squamosa, assembly GCA_949317995.1. Lineage (NCBI taxonomy): Eukaryota > Metazoa > Annelida > Polychaeta > Phyllodocida > Polynoidae > Acholoe > Acholoe squamosa. Next base: position 73,762,554 of record OX439037.1, read on the forward strand.
CTCAATCAATGGCACGATATGGCACACTCTTTACCACGATGGTTTTGAAACAGATAAGAGGCACCTTTAACCTCCTACCAACATGTGCTCATTAGGGAATATCTCTATAATCAATATATTTGTTGTGTTTAATTAACCAATGTACATAACTTAAAATATGGATACTGGTTCTATCGCAAAGGTTCAGACAATTACTTTTAGAGTGTAACTGTAGTGTTGTATACTTAGGGTTTTTCTCAAGTTTAACTTTATATACAATATGTAACGCCTTATGTTGTAACAATTGCAGCTGGTCATTCTCCCCTTTTCCTAGTCTGTCCCATACATAATCCACATAGTCAAAATGGGTACCATACTCTTGTATATATGTTAAAGCCATATCATTATTCACATAGCATCTCACCCGAACCAACTGTGCAGTTTTATGTCTGATTTGCCTAATAGCATTTGCCTTTTGTTCAATAAAAGTTGATGCAGAATCCAATGACAGAGCTAAGTATGTAAAAGTTTGTACTTCTTCTAATAAAACTCCATTTAGATCAAACTATTGGATGTGAATCATTAACATTATTGAAAATCTGCCATTTTGTTTTCTTCTCATTAATCGTCAGTCCATTATTAATGCACCAAGCAGCAAGATCTTGCATGTCATCCTCTTTGGGGACTGATAATACTGCATCATCAGCATATAAAGTACATTTAACATTATTCATAAATTTTGGCAAACTATTTATAAGTACAGAAAACAAGACAGGACCCATAACAGAGCCTTGGGGGACACCATACTCCACTATTTTTCCTTCAGAAAGGTTGTTGTTAGCCACTGTTTGTTGCCTCCTATTCATTAGGTAAAATTTGAAAGATTTTAAAGTTTTTCCGCTAAGTGCAAACGCTTGTAATTTTGTAAGAAGAATTTTGTGTGAAACAGTATCGAATGCATTTTTTTTGTAATCAATATATAGGCTAAATGTAGGATGTCCCCCAATGGTGTTATTGATAATGTTTTCAAGGTGCTAAGAAATAGCTGACTGTGTAGGGTGACCTTTACGATACCTGTGTTGTACATTTGACAAGAGACTCCTGGTGTCCATGTAAGCCTGTAATCTAGAACATTATAATTCTTTCTAATATTTTTCCTGGGATTGGTAGAAGATTGGTCGTAGATCAGTAACATCAAAGCTGTTAGCTTTCTTTAGTAATGGGACTACAGTGCCTAATTTCCATTTCTGTGGAAAAGTATAAGTCGCTAAGCCCTTATTGTATAATTGTTTGATGAAATCAGGAATACACATGAAGGCATCTTTTAAAACAAAAGATTTCATAAGTTTTATGGCAGATGGTTTTCTTATATCAATATTACTTATTAACTTTTTCATCTCACCAAAGTCAATTGGTTCAAGTAGGTTTACATTCACTCCTGGGTCACCAAATGGAGGCTAAGTATTATCATCAACTGTGACTACTGGTGCTGGGAGAGCCTGTGCCAATTGCTTGCCTATATTTGAAAAACAGTTGTTGATATAATCAGCACAGTTTTCAGATGGTATTAATTGTTTTGTTACTCTGTGCCGTAGCTAAATCAATGTGGAGCTAGTCTTTTTGGGGAGCAGTTTCTTAATGGCTTCTCAGAATTTTGTGGGATCATTTTTCCTGTATGCAGCTAGATCTTCAATCTTATTTTTAATGCTGTTAAAAATCATGCCTTTAACTCTGCACTTATACAAGTTGGCTATCTCCAAGTCATCGGTGGTCATAGACCTATGCACTTTTCTATATATAGCATCTCGCATATTCACCATATCTGCAATGTCTGCCGTGAGCCATTCAGGTATATATACCTGTAAATACATTTTTTAACAGGACATAGTTTATCTAAACATATATTGAGATCAGATTCCATTTCTTTCCAATAGCATCAGGGTTAGGTTTTAAGACCATGTCTTGCCATTTAACACCTAATGACATAATTTGTTATATTTCAGGGCATCATAATTCTTGTATGATCTTGCATATACACAACGTTTCAAATCTTTGTGCACTCACATTTCAGTAACAAAGCTATAGGTGTCTGACCAGACAAGTAAAAATCAATGGTGCAGGCCTCCCTAACATTATGTACATTTGTGTAAAAATGATCTAAAGGTGACCCAGATTGGGGCCTGGTAACATCTTGTATAACCTGACACACTTCAGCATTAGTACAGAACATTTCTACTGTAGATTTTTCAACATCCTTTTTGTTAAGTAGGTTGACATTAAAGTCTGTCATGATAATAATCTTTCTATTCTTACTAACATTTGCCATTATTTCGAGGAGCTTTTCATATATAGCATTTTTGGCATTATCAGCATCAGGTGGCCTGTAACAGAGGTATAACTTATATTTAATAACATTAATCAGAACATCTACACACAGGATTTCATATTCTTCAGCGATGATAGATGAATCCATGTCCACTGTTGCTATGTAAGTATCTTTCATGTATAAGATAAAACCCCCACAGTCTTTCAGTCAAGCAGGATATCTATCAAACCTAAAGTATTGATAACCAGGTACAAACATATCTATATCCTTATGTGTTGGGTTTAACCAGGTTTTAACAAATCCTGTTATATCCACAGCACTAACAAGTTTTTGTCAAGTGGACGTCTCAAGGTGAAAATGGACCAAATGGAATGATCTTGGAAAGGGTGAAAAACTTCAGCATAACAGGGATCCCCCCAGACGTGCCTAGCAATGGGATTCCCCCTCACCATAGCAACGCGCCATATGACGTCACAACACAACGCCCAAACGTTAAAACTCAACACACTGACCCACAGTGACGCTGTTTAAACATTTAAAGGCTACAACATGGACAAAAAGTTTGTAATTTTTGACTTCCGTGACGAATTTATAGGCAGAAGCGACAAGGCTAAACTGGCGCATTTAAACTTGGCTCATAAAGGCAGAAAACTGCAGAAAAAAGAACTGTCAACCACCGTTGGTAAGTATGCCTGTCTTACCAATTGCTGTGAATCATATTTCTCAACAATCAGCAACCTAAAAACTAAAAACTTGGTTAGATCAATCTATTGGCATAAAAAATGCAAGATTTTGAGTACTATATAGGGGTTGTCCATTTTGCAGTTCAAAACAGTGTCATGGTAGAGTTTGGCATGATCAAGTTGTCATATGAGAAATATCATAAGACTAGTGGTATATAGTGTAATTATCTCAAGGCTCTTATAAATAGTGTTATTTCCAGTTGTCACTGGTTTATTCAGCTTTAGGCAACATGTAAGAAATATCAATCATACAGTAGTTAGTATGTAGGTAATTTGCACATACAGTAAACATACAGTAATTTATAAAGTACAATGTTCAGTTCCACTCCACCTGTGAGGTAATAATAATACAGTGTCCAGCATAGTTCTAGGTGGGTTCCCACACCTAGCTCCTGACCTGCTGCTTAGAGGAATAATGTAATAATGAGTAACTTTACCCTCTGGTGGAAGTCTTGAAGAAGATAGCCTCTGGCCACTAATGGTAGGAAACCAATGCCTGTCTAGCATAGTTTCACCATAGTGCAGTGGTATAGCAGGTAGCAGGAGATGACTGGAGATGTTACCTCTAGAGCGGTTCTTGGTGATGTGTGTTCCTGGAGGTGCAGACAGGCTATTTGTAGCAAATCTTGGAAAAGCACCTCCAGACTGACTGGAGCCAGCAGCATCTGCCTAACTCTACAATTGTTTGAGGGGACCCTTTCAAGTGTCACAGGGGGACAAAGGACCCCCATGGACGCCGCTATGGCCCCCATTGTCTTGGTCGGTTCTGCATCTTTAGACCCTCATATCTCGGCCGTTTATGCTTGTATAACCGCCATTTTGGGCATGCGCGGAGCTGAATGTGCCAAGATTATAATGCCCGCTGGATAGGCGCATAACTCCCGCCAGTTTGTCTGTAGCTTACTCGGAGGTTGATTCAGTCTCCATGGCGTAACTTCCTTAATACTGGGAGTTCCGCCTTGATCTTGGGCTCATTCTGACCGTCTAATTATGGGCTTTCCATAGAATTTTTGATATTTGACCTAGGTCGCTCAGGAGCGACGCTAGAGCGACCGGAAGGTTATGGCGTCGTGCTTATGTAACCCATTGTTCAGTCCTTAGAGTGCTCAGACACTCATGACGGCGTCAGCGGTGCTCAGGCACCCGTGACGGCCGGTTGCATTCACTTACAAGTTATTAATTTGTGCATTGAACCATGAGGTCGCACACTGAGACCCTCATTTTTATTATATTGTGCAATGAACCATTAGGTCGGAGCCTTTGATGTCAGAGAGTGTATGTAACTGACCTGGCTGGTGTGCAGTGGGGCATGAACGCTCTTATGTAAAGTTTGAGCGCTCTTATAGCTCTTAGAACCAACCTATGTATTAATTTCATAGATATTTCTTTGATTAATACAAAATATGTTAGAATTTATGGAACAATAAAATGGTATATCATAGAATACTCCCTCTCCCCCGAAAGAATGCGAAACTCCGTCATTTCGCCGAGGGAATGTACAATTTATACAATTTTTACCTTATTTTGGAGTTATATACTGTTTTGTAAGAGGATTTGAAGTGATGGGGAGTGCTTCAAATGCAATTTTGTGGTAGAGCTTTGTCAGTATAAACAATTTTCTCCTGGGTATAAGTACATTTCCGAGTTTCTATATCTTACCATACCATAGCTTATCTGCTTATGTAACATCAATATTGGGTACAATTTTCCATTTTTATGTACAACATACAATTTGGCAAATAGTGTGCAATTTTGGCATTTAATATTCAATTTAGCGTGCAAATTGAACATAAATGACAATTTCGGTGTGCAAATTTACAATTTCGCGTGTAATTGCGTTCAATTGACAATTTCAGTATGCAAATATATAATTTTTGCGTACATTTGGCAATTTAAGTGTGCAAATATATAATTTTCGCGTATATTTGGCAATTTTAGTGTGCAAATATATAATTTCGCGTACATTTGGCAATTTGAGTGTGCAAATATATAATTTTCGCGTATATTTGGCAATTTTAGTGTGCAAATATATAATTTCGCGTGCATTTGGCAATTTTAGTATGCAAATATATAATTTTGCGTTCAATTGATAGTTTCTGTATGTACATATATAATTTTGCGTACAGCTTGGATACACATAGAAATGTTGATTTTCTAAAAATCTGACTTCAGTGTATGAATTGGGTACAGACATACAGTATAATGTGCAACATATAATTCAAATGTAAATTGGATACAACTTACAATCTAGTGTGCAAACATACAATTTTAGTGTGCAAATTGGGTACAAACGTACAATCTAGATTACACTATTCAATTTATGGGATTTGAGACAAATTTTTCCGAGGGCCGGAAAAACAAAGTACTTCATGTACAATAGGCTTGTTTGTCTCTGAGTTACTCATTGATTTTGCTATATGGGTGTATTAATTGGCAATTTCGGCAGTGGGCCGCTGCTTAATTGACTTTTCCCCTAGCCTTTTGAGTATGTGTCCCTGAAAGAGATTTATTTGGTGAGTATCTTAAGTAAACATGTTTTATGTCAACAATTTTCTCAACAATTTTTTTTTTTTTTTTTTTCATTCATTTTTCCAACAATTTTCTTGGATACCTAAAGTGTGTTACTTTAAGTAAACCTTGGCATAGTATACAAGTGCTAGTGGGTACAAAAACTGTCTTAGTTATCTACCTGCATTCATGTATATTAACGTTAGATTTGTACAATTTTACAATTTGTAATTTGCAATTTCGCAATTTTGCGCGTATATGCGCGCACTAATCATTGATTTTTGTGAGAATACCATAGATTTTCATATTATACATCAACAAGTGGCTGTGTATATAATTTTTTTTTTTTCTAATACTTTGATAATTTCATTGACAGTGGAGGTGTGTCAGGAGTGAGATGTGAGTCTCCTCCCTGGTGTGCTCATGCAGTGGTGGCACTTGAGGTGTTAGGTGCCAGATTTTGGCATGTGTCTGTGGCAGTGCCTAGCTTGGTGTCAGTGGACAGTTCAGGGTGGGGGGGGGGGTGTGTGTGTCCATTTAAGGAGTGTGTGGCTGGTATTGGAGCATCAGTTCCTCTCTGGAAGTCACTGCTGTAGTACCATGGCCCACCTACAAGCTCTCTTTGCTCTGCCTGTCCCCCAGGTGATGGAGGTGGGGAGTCCAGCTAGGGCCCTGGTTGAGCCTAACCAGACCATCCATTATGGGTACATAGTGAGTAATTTCAAAGAGATCATAGAGCATGGTGATGTGATGGTCTGTAATTACTCCTGCCATTATTTCCTGGGCTCAGCCTTGCGTCGGGGGGCCACTGTGGCCCTTCTGACTAGGGCCTTGGGCAGTATGGGTTTCTGGCCCATGGATTATAACCTAGGGCCGCGGGAGCGAGTGCTATGGGATTATTTGTTGGCGGCATCCCTCCTCGATCTTGCGGCATCCGGGGATCCATCCACGGCTGCCGAGTATGGACTGGGGATGCTGGAGGCCCGGCTCGCTGAGTGGGAGCAGGATCACGGCCATATGTATGGCTCGGACTCGGCCCCGGACTCTCCCATTGATGTTGAACCCGAGGATCTGTGGTAGGATCCCGACTGACTGAAACCTAGGGTGTAAAAACCCGCCATCCCAAAGGCCCTTTTCAGGGCCGGCAAATTGTCCGAAAGGTTCTGAATACTGTCTCTGATGTGTTGTCTCCTGGTGGTGGACTGGGGGCAGCCTAGGCTGTGGGCAGTCTAGGCTGTTTCCACAGTCACCGGGGAGGGCTGGTGGTTTAGAAAATTAGCAATAGTCTGCATGTTTGACCTTGCGGTCTCCTCCTGTTGTTCGTCAATAATTATATCTGTTGTATTTTCCAGTGCTGTCATGGTCACCGGGCTGGTGCCACAATCATTCTGGAGAAGCATGGAGTAGTACAGTCCTTTGTTTTTAAGGGCTGGTATAGTGCTGAACCTAGTGCGCCAAGGTAGGTGTATCACCTGAGGGAGGTGATAAGCAAATTCTCCTCTCTGTGTTGTTATAACTGCTGGTCCATTCCAGGTAAATATAGCCTTAGGTAGTGGGAAGGTTTTAACCACTATATCCTTATAGGTAGGGGCAGCTGCTGATTTAATCTCATCAAATTCATGTGGTATTGGCCTCAAGGGTAGCGCGAAGTTTGAGTCTCCACAATATATTTTAAAATATATTGTGGGGTTTGTGCGCTTGGCCACATTTTTCTTGCCACAGTGTGTCTGTGCAAATTTCTTAAGGTACTTCATTATTCTGTAGGCTGAGTAGATGGTCAGGGTGAATAATATAGCAATTATCAGGGTGTGGGTTTCCTGAATTGTGAGGAAGGGGGTGTGGGTTTCCTCTGTAGGGGTTAATTTGGTAGGATTCTTATCTGGGAGCAATTTGTGTAGGGGCAGCTCGGTGACTAGTCTGAATGCTTTGGCTGTAGGCAGGTAGGCTACAGTCCCTCCTAGTCTGTATAATTTGAGTAGTATGTATACTATAAAAATGTGAGCTGATATCCCTAGGATGAGTGCTAAGCTTAGGAAGATTGGATGCTCTGTAACTCGACGTAGGTATGATTTCTCGTAGCGCGTTTCCGTTTCCTTATTAAGGTTGGAGGCATCTTTTAATACTGTTTTAGCAAAGGGCTCTAAATTTAGTTGAGTAATATCATCCATGATTGGATTTTCCTGTAGTTTTTCTAAGGTTCTAGAAAGGTTTACTACTGGGAAATTTGGAAGATTCTCTCTTTCATCTGGTTTGGTTTCAGAAATTTTGTTAAGTGCTGCCATGAATGGTAAATTAATTGTCTTGAGAATGTAATGAAATGATAAGGTTGAGTTACAGGGCAACCTTGTGTTTGGAAGAGAAAATTCTCCTACACTGATCGTGCACCCACAGGGTACACCTATGATTGAGTAGGACTGGGCCTTCCGAGTTTCAGACGTTTTACCATGGCAGTTGATAAAGTAATGGGGTTCATTAGTAGTGACCAGATACTCATCTTCAGAAATGGAAATAGCATGGGTGGTAGGTGCTTGCAGTGGTGAAACTGTAAACTTGCAATGTTCCTTAATCTGTTGAGCCTGGTTAGTAAAAATGGCTACAGGGCATGTAGGCCTGTGTTTATAGATTCTACCATTTACATCTCTGCATACCTTTACTGTAGTACCTTCACATGCCTGCATATCTGCTGAGTCCAATTCGATGAATAATGATTCATCGTAAGAATACTGCTAGAAACTCAGTCGTGGTTTGTAGTTTGGTGACTCCTCTGGTGGGGGTCTCCTGTGTGTCTATAGGCATGGGTGATGTAATCATTTGGTACAGTTTGAAGGTTGAGGTGGTAGATTGAATTATAATGTCCAGATGAATATATATATGGTGAGCTGAGTAAGTGTATGAGGTCAGCTTCTGTGAATAATAGAAATCTAAGTCATTAATTGCGACTTGTGCTCCAGGGTGTGTAATCCTAAGTTTGTTATTAATGTCAACTAGGTATCTAGCGAGGTCTGAGGGTGGTACTATATCAGGGGTTAGGATCCCTGATGATAGCATCCTCAGGGCTGCATTTGTCCTTTGCAGTGATTGAACTGTATTCATTCTTGCTGCTATGATAATTAATGCATCATTTAATACTTGCATTTTCTCCCTTTGAGTTTTCTCGTGCCTTGAATATGAGTCGAGTGACCTGGACATGTTAGAGGCCCACAGGTTGACGGTGTCACCTATGGTGTTGATTGTGCTGTCCAGTACCTTCTTATCTTGGATGTATGCTTTGACAAACTTATCTTGTCTGTCTGTGATCTTTTCAATGAGATTAGCTGCTTCCTGATCCTGTTTAGCAAATTTTCTTAGTATTTCATCTATGTTCTTGAGCTGTCCCATTACTTGGTTTACATCTTCTACTGTGGCTAGACCTAGCACACCGCGAAACAGGGGTGCTAGAAAACCCAGTATGGCCTCTCTTTTGGCCTTGTCCAATGTGTTTATGGGGTTGGATAAGAACAATTTGATGGAGGCTAGTGTTTCATTTATCTCCTTGTCTGCAATTTCCAGCAAGGTGTCTAGCTCCTTAGCTTGTTGGATAATTTGGCCAGAGGTATGATCTTGTAGAGTAGGAGTGGTCAAATGGAGTATTCTATCCCTTATGGATCCTTGGGTAACGGGTGCCCGAGGTATCTTGTAGGGAATAGCTAACAACAGTGTTGTGGTTGTATGTCCATTGACCAATGGTTGAGGGCTAGGTTTGAATACTACTCCTATGTTTTGTCTCACCACAGGTGTATAGCCTGCAGTAAGTGGTTTTATAGTATATAATAACAGCATAGTTAGCAGTATGGGTGAAACTCTCAGTCTCCCCATGGTGCTTGTGTAAAGCAAGTTTGCTGTTTAAAGTCTTGTCAAATTTGTAGTGATTTGGTGCTGGTAAAGTCTAAGTTTATGGTGTAACACTTTAAATGAAGTGGTTCAAACTGTACCTTTGCAAGATTGAGCTGTCTTGGCAATATGTCCGGTGAGTCTATAGAGGTTGACCAGTAAATGGTAAGGTCAGGTTGAAGGTGAAGTAGGTGTGTTCTTTATCCTAGTGCAGTCTCTCCTAATGGAGAAGTGGGCTGGCTAATTCCCAAGTGGGGTCCTGTAGACTTGTGTTCCAGACTGCAGCTGGATGAAGACTGATGGTGGGCTATGGTCCACAGTGCTTCTTATGTAGCCTACCCTACCCACATCCATTGTGGGCCTGGTATTGTTTCTCTGGAGACAATGCATTAATCTCCAGTGTCTGCTAACTGTGGGGTCTATTGTGTAGTCTGTGTACTGGTAATTAGCTCCTCCTGTCATCCAGGACAGCCATTCATGACCGTCTAGACAGTTGTCTGAGGGTAGCTTATAAGGTCAATTGATCTCTATAGACTGCTGTGTTGGCATAGCGCGCTCTTTCATGTGGGGATTAGGCTTTAGACACTCCATTGTGTTACCCTTACTCTTCTTAGACTTCATGTCTGCTTTACTTGGGGGGTCCCAGTCTTTGACCCTTTCAGAGGCAATAACCTACTGATATATTTACAAATTTGATTGGCTTTATATACATAGTAATTCATTATCAGTCACACATGTCTTATGTGTGGATGAAGAGAATTTGTAATACATTTTGAAAATCTTATGTCTTTTGGTATCTCAATCCTGTTTCTAATTTCTTGAAACTGCACCACACCTAGATGTCTTTCTTAGTATGTGGTGTGCAGGCCTAGGCTTGATAGGGCCTATGCCTGTGGTTTCTCTTGTAAGGGTGATATCATTTTTGTTCCTTACAATTTTGCTGTAGTATTTGGCCTCATGTGGAATAAGCCTGTGTGCAAATTCATTGTTTCTGACAGCCACAACCTTTTTCAGTCTGTCTATGTGCACTGGTCTGGCCACCAATAGATTGGTGTCCAAGTTTTTGAGTTTGGCACTTGTCAAACTAGGTCTATCTACTACAACATATGGTCCCATAAAAAGGGGTTGAAGTTTCTTACACTCTGTGTTGGTCAGGATTCTTGGTATGTTAAGGTACACCATGTCGGTGACCTTGATTTCCTGTGGTGTAAGTTTCTTATCATATCTATCCTTCCTTTCCTTTTGTAGCTTGGCGACCCTTTCTATAGCTTTCCTCCTAGAGGTATCTTGATTTGTTATCATGTTAGCTACATGGTCTGCTACTGTGGATATGTCTTCCTGTATTCCCAGCCCTAAGTCCATTGGGGTGGCTGGGTTTCTTCCATGGAGTAGGAAGAAAGGGGTGAATCCTGTGGTTTGGGATTCAGTGTTGTTTAATGCAAAGGTTATGGGTTCAATAAATGAATCCCAATTGTTTTGGTGCTTTGAGCAGAATGCTCTGAGTGCTGTGCCTATGCTAGCATTGAATCTCTCTACAAGCCCATTTGATTGTGGCCTGTATGGTGAGGAGAATTTATGTTTGATCTTGAGGTGTTTAGTTAACTTTGTGAACTTTGCACCTGTATAACATGTCCCATTGTCTGTTTGAAGAGTGGCTGGTGTTCCATGATGACAAATTATATTCTTGTAGAACTCTGCTGCTGTTGTCTCAGCTTTTAAGTCAGTAGTAGCCCAAGCTGTTGCATATCTGGTAGCATAATCTATGCAGACTTGTATATGTTTGTTTCCCCTGGCAGTTGTGGGAAGTGGTCCCACCGCGTCTAGGTTTAGGAACTTCATTGGTGAAGTCATGTACTCTCTCACTGTCATTGGTGTTTTGTGTGAGTGTACTTGCCTTTTTGCTGTGAGGCATGTGTGGCAGGTGGAAACATATTTTGTTGTGTCTGCTAGCATAGACTTCCAATATACCCTAGGTCGGAGTGCTGACAGCATCCTACTTGAACCAAGATGGCCGCCAGTAGGTGAGTCATGGAAATACTGTAGTGTACTTGTTACCCATTGCTGTGGTATAACAATTTGAAGTGGTACAGTATTGGTTTTTCTCCAATTTATGGGGCATATATGGACTAATGTACCATTTACCAAGGTGTATGTCTGGCCTTGGTTGATGATTCTATTTCCTTGTGCTTTTGGTGCAGGCAAGGTCCCATCCTCAAGATACTGTATGAGGGGTAATAGGTCCTTGTCTTTCCTTTGTTCCAAGCCAAGGTTTGTACCTGAGATGGATGTGTCGGGAATCTGATCCAGTAGTTGATTTATATCTAGCACATGTTGTTTTATTCTGTCTCTTTCTTTTTCTTTTTCATCGACTATTGGCCTATCTTGTGCCTTTTGTTGGGGTGTGTCACTCTTGTTATGGTGTGTAGGCTCCTTTGGAGGGCCTATTCTCGCCTTGATGGGAGTGGCAACCTTTTTCTTTAAAGGCACAATTTGCTTTTTGTCATTCTTCTTTGTCTCAGAGTTCTTTGATTTAGTAGATGCAGTGTCTTTTGTGACATTTTTCCTGGCAGGTGGGGTTTTGGTAGGTTTGTTTCCTGTGACCTTTTTCTCATTTAGAATAGTTTGTGATTGTGTGGGGGGTTTTGGTGTGCCCTCCTGAATCATTTCTCTAGTCTTTGAGCGTGTGGTCATAGGACACAAATGGTTTGATGTTTCCTCTCCCTGCATTGGTTCAAAGAATCTGACTGATTTAGAAGTTGCTTGAGTAATAGCATATATTGTGTCTTCTGGATCTTCATCATCTGAGTCAGGTGGGGTGAAGGGTGGCTCCTTAGGAGTTACCTTCACTATCTGATTGAGTGATGAGAATTCAATAGGCTCGAAGTCATTATCTGGAAAGAGTTGTGAGTATTCTCTCTCACAGTGGCAAAACACATAGTGTGTAGATTGCTTCAAGATACCCCTAATGGGTGTCTCTGGCCTTTCAATGGTGTTGGGTGGATCATCCCTTTTGAATGGTACTTTCTTTGTTACTTTTGCAAACTTGGTTCTACTGGCTGCTCTAACTCTCCTTGGTGGGGGTGGAGGGTTAGTCATGGGTCCAGAATCTGGGTATTCTCTTCTAGACATAGCATCTGGTGGTGTGTTATCATCACCTTTCACATGTTGGATGGTGAATGAAAATTGTTGTATGTCTAGAGCCCATCTGGCCCATCTATGTGTGAGTCCTGTATTGGTTAGCAGTGGGATTAGGGCTGCATGGTCTGTGTATAATTGGAAGTGTCTAGTCTCTAGATAGTGTCTGAAGTGTAATACTCCATACACTACTCCCAGTAGTTCTCTCTCTGTGGTATTGTAATTTCTCTCATGTTTTGAGAGGGTTCTACCTGCAAAGGCTACTGGTCTGAGCACTCCTTCATTATCTCTCTGTGAGAGTACAGCTCCTAAACTCACATTGGAAGCATCAGTTGCCAAACTGAACTCTTTCTCATAGTTTGGATATCTGAGAAGAGCATTGGTACAGAGGGCATGCTTTAATGTTTTGAAAGCATTATCTGCCTCTTCTGTCCAGACAAATGCTTTGAGATGTGTCTGTAGATCATATAATGGTCTAGCAATTTGGGCATAACCTTTGATAAACTTTTTGAAGTATTGGCATAGGCCTGTGAAGGATCTGACATTTTTGACTGATTTTGGTGTTGGGAAGGTTTTGATTGACTCCACCTTTGTGGGAGATGGTTGCAGTCCCATGGGTGTGACTCTCATTCCCAAGAAGTCTATTCTGTCTATGAAGTATTCACATTTTGATTTCTTCAGTTTGAGTTTACCAACTCTTAGGCTGTTGAACACGTCTTCCAGGTCATGGAAGTGTTGTTCGATTGATGGTGATAATACCAATATGTCATCTAGGTATGGTAGGGCACATTTGTACTTGAGTTTGTTCAGAATTAATGTGACTAGATGGCAGAATCCCGCCGGTGCCGTCGCTAAACCCATCGGCATCCTTTCATAGACATATTTTTTGTCATTTGCTATGAATGCGGTTTTATGCTGATCCTCCTGTCTTATAGGAATTTGAAAAAATCCCTGTTGTGCATCTAGCTTACTGAATACTCTTGGTCTGAGTGACCCTATCATGTCTAGAGTGTCATCGGCCCGGGGTGTAGATAAGGCTTGATTTATCGTGTTCTGGTTCAAATAACGAAAATCTGTGACGAGCCGATGGCCTCCCGATGATTTTTGTACTAAGAAGGATCTGGAGGCCCAGGGGCCCTCGGCACATTCTCTCAGAATGCCCTGTTGTACTAGCCTTTCACACTCTTCCCCTATTGCGGCCTGTTTTTCTGGTGTTTGTCTATATGGTAGGAAATGACATGGTACTGCCTCAGGTTTTACATGTATTGGGTGTGTATACAGGTGTGTGGCACCAATGTCTCCATCTTTTCCTACGAATACATCATCATACTTGGTCAGCAGTGATTTTAATCTATCATGCTGATCTTTGGATGTGAGCACAGATTTTGGTGGAACATTCTCTTCCAATTCTGGCTCGAGGTCATGTGCCTCACTATGTATAGCAGCTATTTCAGAGAGTCTGATTGAGTTGGGTTCAGGGTCAGCATATGTGGACTCACAGTCTGAGTCTGTGTCACTGAATTGAGTTACGTCCTCAGGCCGTATGGCTGAGACGGATTGATCAGTGTGTGGGGTAGTGTCTGACACCTGTTGAGGTTTTTCTAAATCAGATTCCTTGACTTCCTGAAATAGAGCTATGATGGCACCCTTTTTGATTTTATGTGGGCGCCTGCTGGTGTTGAGTAACACTAGGGGATGTTTGTTATTTTCCCTGGGGGTTACTGCTGCCCTTTGAACTAGATATGGGGCATTGTTGTTTCTTTGGAGGTTATCTACTACTCCAGTTTTGCCTTGCAGTGATTGAGTAGATGTGACCTTACCCAATACTGCAAGTTCAGAGAATGGAGGGATGGTAAAATCCCTCACTGCCCTAATGGGTTTGAGAATTTGTTCAGGATCAACATTAAATTCAATTTGAGATTTTGTAGTGCTTAAGAAATCTGTGCCGAGTACAATGGGCTGTGTGAGGTTGGGTATTACCGCAAATTGGTATTGGAATCTGACACCTTGGATTCTAAAGTTCAGCATAGCTGAATGTCTAACATGACACACCGATCCATCTGCCAAGTGGATGTTGATTTTAGATTTCCTCAGTTGGATATGGAATCTCTTTTGGAGATCCATGAGGAATGATTGTCTGACACAGGTGATAGTAGCACCTGTATCAACCAAACATTGTACATCTGAAACATCATATAGATTTGCATTGATACAGCCATTTTGAAGAAGTACAATAGAAAGCTTGGTACTCTCACCTGTATCCTTTGATGATGAATCTGGTGGGGTGATGTGTATCACTGATGGACGTCTCTGTCTGTTAGATGGTAGATTTGCACTAGCAATTGTCTCTGGTTGGATCTTTGTTGATCCTGATTGATTGTTTGTATTTGGGGTGTCACAGTGCACTGGCCCATCGGCACTGTGACATCCTAGTTTTCCTGGTTCTGTGGGGTGGTTGAGATGCTTGCCACCAGGAGCTTGGAGATTTGATCCATCACATGAGGTGGTATTTGGGGGTTACTTTGTTGGTTCCCCTGGTAACCTCTTGTGTCAGGTTTGTAATCCTCCTGGCGTGGGTTGGAACCCTGGTTATATTGACCAGAGTTGCTGTATTGACCGGAGTTGTTGGATCTCTGGTTGTTGTAGGCGCCATTGTTGTTGTAGGATCCACTGTTGTAGTTCCTATGTGGACTCTGGCCCCTACTGTTGGATCCTTGACTATAGGATCCAGAGTTGTTTGAACCCTGGCTGTTGTTGTAGGATCCAGAGTTGTTGTAGGATCCAGAGTTGTAGTTCCTATGTGGACTCTGGCTCCTACTGTTGGATCCTTGATTATTATAGGATCTGCCATTACTTGGGGTTCTGTCTCTCCTATCACTGTATGAAGAGTTACCATTGTTGGAGTTGGAAGAGCTGTTGTCTTTCCTGCTGTTGTGACCCCCCCGGTTGTTGTTGTTGCCCCCTCTACCTCTACCTCTATTGGATTGGTAGTTGGGGTCATAGTTATTTCCTCTGTATCTACCGGTAGGGTCTCTTGATGCAACCTTAGCTTCCTGTTGCCTTACATGGGCACTAGACATTAGGTTAACATCTTCATCTGAACTAGTGCTGATTTCCTGGACCTTTTTCTTAGTAGGCTGTGGGTTGGTTTCTGCATCCCTTACCTTCCTAGATCTCTCTTGGGTCTCAACCTCTAGGGCTAGGTCTAGGGCTTGGTCAAAAGAGTCTATTTTCTTGTTCTCAAGAGCTATAGAGATCCAGGGCCTCATGCCTTGGGTAAATGCCTTGCTTAGGGTTTCATCATTCTGGCGTTGGGCATTACACACTTTCCTGAGATGGCATGCATAGTCTAGAACAGGTTCATCTATCTTTTGTGCACGGAGTGCAGTCCTTGAGATTATATTGTCTCGAGTAGCAAAATACTCTTTTAATTTATTCACTACATTGGTCCATGTCAACATATCAGGTGTGGCACTCTCCCTGAAGGATTCAAACCAAGCTAGTGCTTGTCCTTCGAGGTACTTGGGTAAATATGTTACCATGGTGTCACTGTCTGTCACTTTGTACTTATCCTTCAGATATTCTGGGAATTTGTGATCAATGAATAATGCTGTTGACATGAGTGGTGATGGGTGTGAAAAGGTTTTGGGTTTTGTTACCTCATGTATCCTGATCTTTCTGTCGTCCTGCTGTTTATTGTCTATGAGCTTGGTCATGTTGGACACCATGGAGATTATGATGTCATCTTTGGATCCAGAGGCAGATGGTGTGACAACAGGTGTGATGGCAGGTGTGTGAGGTTGTGGGGTCTGGGATGATACCATCTTCATGAGATCTGCTATCTGTTGTTGTTGTCTCTCTAGGGACTTCCGCTGATCTTCCATGGCCTTCTGTTGAGCATCTATTGCTGCATTCCTCTCTGCCAGTTGTTGGTTGAGGATCCTCTCCCTTTCCTCCTGCTGGGACTTGTTGGTCTCTAGGGCAGTAACTGCATCTTGGATGGCCTTCTCATAGGCCCTTATCTTCTCAGCTGTCTGATTAGGTTGGGGGCCTTCATCGGTGTCCATGATGGAGGGTGTGGGGGAGGTGTCTCTGGAGGAGTGGCTGTCAAAGGCTGGAGCTGGGGTGGAGGATCTAGATGAGGGTGTGGATCCACCCCCTGAGGCAGATCCTTCTTCCCCTGAGGTAGATAGCGTGAGTTGGGCGTCCTGTAGAGATCCCTGGGAAATGTTGGATCCCTGAGAACTGGTTGTTCCCTGAGTAGACAGGGTGGGTGGTGTGGGGTCTACTGAGTGTGGGTCTGTTGTATTGGAGGCTGGTTTGTCTCCTGTGGGCCTCCTAGATCTTGGTGGGAGGGAGACCTCTTCAACAGGCCCCTGACTACGTAAGGTCTTTGTGTGTTGTTCTGCCAGCTTGACTGATAAGGCCTTGATGTGTGTAGTGGACCTCACTGACGTGTGGGAGACCTCACTGACGTGTGGGAGACCTCTCTGACGTGTGGGAGACCTCACTGACGTGTGGGAGACCTCACTGACGTTTGGGAGACCTCACTGACGTTTGGGAGACCTCACTGACGTTTGGGAGACCTCACTGACGTTTTGGGAGACCTCACTGACGTTTTGGGAGACCTCACTGATATATGAGAGATCTTACTGTTGTGTGAGAGATCTCATTGATGTGTGGGAGATCTCACTGATGTGTGGGAGATCTCATTGATGTGTGGGAGATCTCATTGATGTGTGGGAGATCTCACTGATGTGTGGGAGATCTCATTGATGTGTGGGGGATCTCACTGATGTGTGGGAGATCTCACTGGTATGTGGGAGATCTCACTGGTATGTGGGAGATCTCACTGGTGACCTTGGTGGGTATGGTGTCAAGGTCAAGGTCACTGGGTGGGTGGAGTGGGTCTAACTGTGTGTATGCGGTACCAGCTTTAATTTACTGTGTGCATGATTGTTCCCA
Source organism: Acholoe squamosa (assembly GCA_949317995.1). NCBI lineage: Eukaryota > Metazoa > Annelida > Polychaeta > Phyllodocida > Polynoidae > Acholoe > Acholoe squamosa. The sequence goes on from OX439037.1 coordinate 73,780,080, forward strand.
GTTGCGGTACCAGCTTTAACTTACTGTGTGCATGATTGTTTTTAGTTGTGTTACCAGCTTTAAATTTTATGAGCCTGTGAGGTATGGGATCTTAGTAGGATGTTCTCCACCACTTTGTCATGGTAGAGTTTGGCATGATCAAGTTGTCATATGAGAAATATCATAAGACTAGTGGTATATAGTGTAATTATCTCAAGGCTCTTATAAATAGTGTTATTTCCAGTTGTCACTGGTTTATTCAGCTTTAGGCAACATGTAAGAAATATCAATCATACAGTAGTTAGTATGTAGGTAATTTGCACATACAGTAAACATACAGTAATTTATAAAGTACAATGTTCAGTTCCACTCCACCTGTGAGGTAATAATAATACAGTGTCCAGCATAGTTCTAGGTGGGTTCCCACACCTAGCTCCTGACCTGCTGCTTAGAGGAATAATGTAATAATGAGTAACTTTACCCTCTGGTGGAAGTCTTGAAGAAGATAGCCTCTGGCCACTAATGGTAGGAAACCAATGCCTGTCTAGCATAGTTTCACCATAGTGCAGTGGTATAGCAGGTAGCAGGAGATGACTGGAGATGTTACCTCTAGAGCGGTTCTTGGTGATGTGTGTTCCTGGAGGTGCAGACAGGCTATTTGTAGCAAATCTTGGAAAAGCACCTCCAGACTGACTGGAGCCAGCAGCATCTGCCTAACTCTACAATTGTTTGAGGGGACCCTTTCAAGTGTCACAGGGGGACAAAGGACCCCCATGGACGCCGCTATGGCCCCCATTGTCTTGGTCGGTTCTGCATCTTTAGACCCTCATATCTCGGCCGTTTATGCTTGTATAACCGCCATTTTGGGCATGCGCGGAGCTGAATGTGCCAAGATTATAATGCCCGCTGGATAGGCGCATAACTCCCGCCAGTTTGTCTGTAGCTTACTCAGAGGTTGATTCAGTCTCCATGGCGTAACTTCCTTAATACTGGGAGTTCCGCCTTGATCTTGGGCTCATTCTGACCGTCTAATTATGGGCTTTCCATAGAATTTTTGATATTTGACCTAGGTCGCTCAGGAGCGACGCTAGAGCGACCGGAAGGTTATGGCGTCGTGCTTATGTAACCCATTGTTCAGTCCTTAGAGTGCTCAGACACTCATGACGGCGTCAGCGGTGCTCAGGCACCCGTGACGGCCGGTTGCATTCACTTACAAGTTATTAATTTGTGCATTGAACCATGAGGTCGCACACTGAGACCCTCATTTTTATTATATTGTGCAATGAACCATTAGGTCGGAGCCTTTGATGTCAGAGAGTGTATGTAACTGACCTGGCTGGTGTGCAGTGGGGCATGAACGCTCTTATGTAAAGTTTGAGCGCTCTTATAGCTCTTAGAACCAACCTATGTATTAATTTCATAGATATTTCTTTGATTAATACAAAATATGTTAGAATTTATGGAACAATAAAATGGTATATCATAACAGCAACCTGGAGGCCAAACCCATTCCAACACCCGCCTCAAAATTGCCACGCCTACGCAGCGGAAACCAAGTACAGTATCAACGTCAAATTAAACTACACGCCGGGGGGCACTCTACAAAAAATGTGCACCACTCATACCGACCAAGTCAGACCAAAAGACCCAGGAGAAATCTGAACCTCAGTCCATGCCCCCCCCAACAAACCTAACCACTGCAGACCCCACTGAGACGAAAAGAACAAGCCCAGCAAAGCCAAAGGCCACCACTAAAACCAACAGGAAGGTCATGAACGCCAAGAAACGTCCCCTTAGTCCTGTTTATAAAAGTACGGAATTTATTAGCTCTGACAGCAGCTGTGACGAGGACACTCCTAAAAAGCTCTCATCAGTTGTAACCATACCTCAACCAACTAACAACCCTACACCACCAAAGAAACCTGACCCACCTGCAACAATGCTCCAACTTGTGGAGGTTGACCTCAACATCAGCGATGATGACTTTGACTACAAATCTAACAGCAGCAAATCCAGTGTAACATCAGAGCTGCCTACTCAAAGCCCAATTGCTGAATCACCAAAACCAAATTCTATGAATTATTGAGGCGCAAGAATCTCATCCACCCAAGCCGCACCAATAAATTTAACGACATGAAACATAGATCTTAATATGCTTGCATACTTGAAAATTTTTATGTTGACGTTCAATACCCATAATCGTTATTGCTTTTACATAACCGTTGTGTATAAAACTGGTTTCAGTCATATAACCATATAACCACATATTATGATCTAATAGTTATATAACCACCCACCAGAGGGCAGCACCATCCAGTCCTGTACATCCCATAATGACATGTTGCATATCCCATAATTTCAATTATCACCAGTAACCAAGGACACAAACAGGAAGTGAACCTATTAACCATGATCCTGAGGTTGATATATACTACTACTATGCTCCTTTAAAACCATCCTGAAGAAGACTAATAAATTCCGAATTCAGAATTGACAAACTCAAACTCAACCTGATCTTTCCACTCTCTCATGCTTCTTGGTCCATACCCAACAGCTCCCTTAAATCAATGAGCCAGTACACCTTTTTCAATATCTGTTTTATTTCATGTTTTCTACACATGATGGTTTTCCTCATACAATTTAGGAAGATGGCTTAAAAGCAGGCATTGTCAGTTGCGTTGGCATAAATATAAAACACGATATAGCGTTTTACAGGAATGAATATATGATTATATATCAAATAGTTTGGGATTGATAATTACTTTTCTTATATGGACCAATACATTTTAAATCCTATGTAAGAAGGGCCCGAGCGTCTAAGATATATTCAAGATACAAATCTTCATAGAAATAGCCTCATATTGGCAGTATGAAATATCTGTTGGAATTAGACCATACCCTCCTGGTAATGGAGATACTCCAAACTGGATATACCAAGTGCAGTAACCCAGGGTGTAAAATGCTGACCTGGGAGTTCTCTCTTTCTGTCTTCACTAATCACCCCTCCATACTGATTAGGGATGTGATGTAGAGAGCAACCTAAAGGACACTAGCCACTAGCTCACTACCAACTCACACACCATCCTACCATTTGCTCACTGCCACCTTATGTCTACCTGAATGAATTGGCCAATTGCTCTAGAGCATGTCAGGGACATAGTGTGGGGGATTTTTCTCTCAAGGCAGGTTAAGTACAATAGATGTACTCGAGCTGAATAGACATGATTATGCTACGCATTCATCAAGGTGAAGATGTTTTAGTTCCTATCCACTCAGTAGAGCTATAATTATGAGTAGCAGGCTCTGCATACGGCAGGAGAACAGAGACACATGTGGATAATGTTGTGCATGATAAATGGACCTCGCTATCCACACAGTATTCAAGAGATACAAAAGAATGTTGGACTGAGCAAGTTGCCCTGTACCAAATGCTGCATAAATAGTGGCAGTAAAAAGTTTGCCTCAGACCCAGGAGTAGCCATCTTGTGTGTTTGAAAGGGCTGATTTCCTTGTGCAGACTGCCCTTTCCATTCTTTCATTTCCTATCATTACTCCAGACTGTCCACAATAACTTAACCAATTAAAGCCGCCATACTTTTTCTCTCCTTGTCCCTTTTTACCCTCAGGGAAAGATAAAATAAGTATTTCCAACGGTCACCCATTTTTCAATGCCCACCCACCTATCTGAGGAGATGCACATGTTTATTAAATTATTTCCAGGCTCATAATTTTCATAAAATGAGAATCTGATCAATCTAGCAAAAATCACTGATAGATATGCACATTTAAACATGAAAGTTTTCTTTAATCCTAAGAACATGTTTTAGGCATGGTATATTCTCAATGGATGGTAATAAAAGTGCAAGAATACCATTCAGAGAAAGATTGATCATCAGGTAGCTGAAGTGCATTCTATGGCAACAAAGCTGTTTTACTAATCCCCAGCAGCTGTCCAAATCTCTCTTCATCAGGAAGTTGGCTTTTTCTATTAACCAGCCTTGTTCAAGTAGATTTTCAAATTTATGGTTACAGAAGATGGTAGTACAATGAAGCAATATGCAGATGAGTTGTTCAGACAAGGTATTTGGTCGATGTAGTGAGCAACTAATTGCTTTTCTGCAGTACATCATACAGTTGGAATTACCATACATAAATATAAAAAGAAAATATGCACATTGTGATCATGGTTACAATTAATTGTTCATGGAATGGTAGCTAAGGTTAATATTAGAATCACTGGCATGAGGAATCATTATTACTAGTATCCATGATGTATCGCATCTTGAGTGATTGCATTAACTTGGACTAGTGGTAATTGCAGTTCCTTTAAATTTCATTGGAGTACCTTACTCATATGGTGCAGCTGGTGTATAAAGCCCCCCCCCCACACTGAGTTGAGGAAAGGCTAAAAGACACAGCTGGCAGCTGGATGTTAACTGTTTAGCCTTGCTCTATGGACTAAAGCGATTTCCTATAAGGTATAGAACCTGTAAGGTACAGCAAGTGGCTACCCTTACATATTATGGCTCATGATCAAGGTACTACCGAAGGCCCAAAGCAAAGATATATTATTTTCTGGTTTCTGGAAAGACCTTCTTAAGCATTTGTTAAGGCAAGAGGATTCATATTGCTATTCACTATTTAATGGATAATATCAAGGCTGATTAGGCCATATTAATTACCTTTTTTAACAGGTTTTTATTAGGTCAATATAAATTACCAGAATTCGGTCTGGCCTTTCTGCCATCTTGGCCCACACTTCACTTCTTTTAACTATGGATAGGCCGTTAGAGGGTAATGGCGTCAAGTAGAAAAATTACTTTCTTTGTGCAGACCATGATGACATATAACATTTACAATACAATCTCAGCAGTACAAGTCATAACTCAATCAGGTACATTAGATAGAGGTCCTGATTATCGATTTTTATTCAAAAGGAACCAATAGGCCAATGCAGCAGGAAAGGTCTGAGTGACCTAGTGTTGTAGTGGTGAAACCAAATTAATGGTCTTAGGAAGGAGGGGGGTGATGATGGTTAAGGCCACTTGTCTTATTTCTTTTGGTTTCTACCATTTGCAATCTGCCATTTGAACAAACTCCACTTAAAGTAAGTGATATAAAAAAAGATATAAAAATAGAGATAGACTGCAGCTCATTTGAGACTCCATTTACTTGTAAGTTGACTTTAGCATGCAAGTGTAACATTTCAGCATCTTATGCAAAGAAAAGAAAAGAATGTCATGGGGATTTCTTTAGAAGGGGGGAGGGGCAAGAGAGAGATGTAAGAGAAAATAGGGAGGTGGGGGAAAAGGAGGAAACCTATAATTTGTTAAATTTATTATACATGTGACATTGGTCAGCTTTGGGACCTTTCAGCCTTATTTAGTAGTATAGCTGTAGTAGCACTAACAACAGTATCAGAACGTTATCATTGATGGTTATCAGTTCCCATCAATGGTCAGTAATATACATATATGCAGTGGTAAATGCCAACTGGCATGTCCCATCACATAGACATTACACAGTGGGTTTTAGAACAAGGAGATATAATATCAATGACTAAGTATAGCATGTAGTAACACTACTTGCAGCGACACCTATATATACGATAATATTTAATAAGTATGGAAAACAATATGTGGCATGTAGTGACACTACTTTGCCTAGAATGACCAAAGCCTCTATACAATAATATAATTTGCTAGTGGAAACACCAGCTAGCATTCAATAAACCCAGGTTGAACAGAACAGGCAATGGATAGTGGTAACACCAGCTGTCCAATGCCGTTAGTATTTATGTGTAGACCTAGGTACTATTCAACAGGTATTATTCCAGCAATTAATGGCCCTAAATCTGACAGATTTAGCATAAACAGGATGTTTTATTCTGGTGTAACGGTACCTTATACCGTCGAAATGTCTGGTGGGTAAAGTTCTCTTATCAATCGAGTTAACATTCGATTTTAATGAGTAGGCATAATACAATAAATGCTTAAAACACCTCTCTCTCAGGCTGGTGATAACTGTTTTGTTGTGAAGCTGAATGGTGTTAAAAGTGGATTTGGGCCCAGCCGTACACAATTCTTAGAGCCTTATTCTGCACTAGTTGAAGCCTTTTTAGTTGCTCCTTACATTTATCATCATATATGACATCACAGTAATCAAACTACGGCCTAATAATGCTTTTGAAAATCCTGATGCAAGCCAGTTGTATAGTCTTAGAATTCGCTTTGTTATACACAGTGCTAATATGGTTGTTAAATGAAAGAGTGTGTTATCAATATGAACACCAAGATATTTGAAAATATAAACTTCTTCGATTTCAATACCTCTGGTATTAAACTGAGAGACTGGAACAGGTGGCATGGAGCATCCATTGTGTTTTGCTCTCATTTATAGTGAGGCTATTTATTATACATCATTCAGATACTCTATTAATTGCTGTCTGGAGTTTTCGGGGGTCTGTGGAGGATATGACTGCATCATCAGCATACAAAACAGTGTGACAGTCACTGACTTGTTTAAAAAGGTCATTTATCTAAATTATAAACAGAATTGGACCAGCTATTGATCCCTGGGGGACTCCATAATTTGTATGTTATTGGGAGTTTTCTAGAGTACTTATTTTCAACTGATACTGTCTGAGTTCTATTTTCACTTAGGCTAATATCTGATAGTTTCAATAACAGAAGGGAGTGTGAGACAGTGTCAAATGCCTTCTTATAATCAATGAAGACCGAGTATGTTGTTATCCTGTCATTGAAATTATTATAAGCCATGTCAAGATAGGCATCAACTGCTGTAAGTGTGGAGTGTTCTTTTTTAAAACCATGCTGTGCTGAGGTTATTATATTGTCCTCTTCCAGATAGGCTTTTAATCTATTTACAACTAATATCTCAATGATCTTCCCTGGTAGGGGGAGTTGGCTTATAGGTCTATGGTCATTTAGTGATTTAATATTGGGCTTTTGGGGACAGGAGTGACAACTGCATGCTTCCAGCTATCTGGGAATTTTGCATCAAGTAGTAATTTGTTATACATAAGCCTGAGTTTACTGCAATCCCTCAGCAGTAGCTGTTTTATAACCAATGATTTAATATTCTCTAATGCTGATGACTTATTCACATCAATAATCCTTAATCATTTTCGTGACATCAGCCTCATCAAACATGAAGAACGTCACATTTGATATCAATAGGGATTATATTGTGTACGAAGGGTATCACAGGGAGCCTGTCGGCTAAGTTCTTTCCAATATTTGTAAAAAAGTAAGGTATCTCCATAGGGCCATACACCTACCTTGTATCGTCATCTATCAGTTTATTTATCTGGTCACCTTTGAACTATAGCAGTATTTCTCTAACCCCTCTCCAGAACTGTCCCGGGTCAGCTTTATGTTTTTTTTCTAGCAGATTGCTCAATAGGTTTTTCTTATTTACATCAATAGCAATGATTACTCTCTTCACAATAGTGGATACTACAGCCCAGTCACCCAGGCTATTGAACCGCCTAGCCTGCTTAAAGGCATTATCACGGAGTCTCATCTTATGTTATTTGTAAGCCATTCAGGTTTGTGAACAGAGGCATACGACCTTCTCAGGGGGGCTGACATTCAATGCATTGGCCATATTGTTATGGAAAGTAGACCAAAGGTTATTTATGTCATTTTGGTATTTAAAAAGTGCCCAGTTGCTGTTTTCAAAATTTTGGTGGAAGGTGTTTACATCAAAATTTCTACAAGTTCTAATCATTTTAAGCTCTTTGGGAATCTTGTTTCTTTCATGTTTTAAAATTAAAAAGACATGCAGGTGATCACCCAGGCAGATATTTATCACCCCCGGTGGCTTATATAATCACAATTGGTGTAGATGTGGTCAATTAGTGTCTTAGAGGGACCCTTTTCTCTTGTTGAAAAAGTAACAATCTGCTTTAAACTATTACAATTTGTGATTTTTATTCCTTTTTCATCAACGTCAGACAAGGTTAAAAGGTCAATATTGAAGTCACCAAGAATTATAATTTTCCTAGTACACTGCAAAAAAGGTGTTTAAAGATACACACCAAATTTTCTCAACACCAACATTTAAACATCTAAACACAAGTGTTTATGTGTTTAGCTTTCAAACACTCATTCCAAAACACCTAAACACTTAAGTGTTTAAGTGTTTAGCAATTAAACACTTAGTTAAACACTTCCTAGTTAAACTCGTTTAAAATTGAACGTGTTTAACACTTAAGAAGCGTTGAGAAAAGTAGGACAAATAAGTGTTTAACTAAGTGTTTAACTTCTAAACACTGGTGTTTAATCCCTAAACACTGTTTTTACAGTGTAGGTATTGTGTTTTCAAGTATACTCAGGTGATTTACAACGCCATCATTATTAACTACTGGTGGTTTGTACACAAAAATCACCTTATAAAGTGTTTTGTGCAATTCCAGGTCTACAGAATTTCGTAGTTTGGAGTTATTATAGATTTAAGGGGACATTCAGTAACAATGATATGTTTTTTTATATAAAAGGGAAATCCACCGCAATCTTTATTAACATAAGGCCTTCTATCCAATCTAACAATATTGTACCCTGGATATGCCACCATGGAGGTGTCATGATGCTTGTCGAGCCACGTTTCACAGACTCCCATAATATCAGCATGTGGAAGCAGGTATGAAATTTTAATAGTCTTACCGTACAGACTACAGATGTTGCACCTATGACCTTGAGCCCTTTACAATACATCAAATCATTTGTCTCAAAGGTCTCACTCATGTTGTCAGTGAGAGTAAAGCCTTCATACATACCATAATGTCAGTGGCTAGTACATTAATGAAGATTGAGGGGATTAATGAAAACAGATTATAGCTCAGGAGAACTATTTATATGAGGCTTATATAAGCTTAAGTGGGCACCCCACGTGTTTCTATGTCAGGAGATGATATATAATTATACAAAATTAAGGGGTGTCACAGGGATCAAATATGAAAAAAAAACTTATTCCTAGCAGTACAGTAGCAACAAGGTATGCATATTACAAACATATATACATGAGGTGAGGGGGGGGTAGTATTAATAATTCTAATATTCGAAGTGGTTTGTAGCTTTATAAAGATTGTCTATAGCCAGTGTTAATTTGGTAGCATATATCAGAAGTGCATCACAGTCAGAGTGACACCCATCAACTAGGTTGTCATAATTGTGTATTGTCCGCCCAGATCCCACAGCTTTGTGGAACTGAGGTGCAGTCCAGGGGGTGGGGATGTTATTACTACAGTTAAACCCTTGTCATTGTAATCAAATAGGTCAATACCATAGATTGGACAGTACATAATATGGGCATCTGTAACAAAAGGGTCCTGTCTTGATGGCCTGACATTACATTTAAAACACAATAATTACCACCATGTGGCATCTTTCATACCAAAAATAGAGCTCTAATATTATTCACCTTGGAGGGAATAGAGAGATTAAGGCCTAATCACTGCTAATGTGTCTGCATGTAGTGCAGAAAGGCACTTAATTATCTGGGGAAATGAAGTAAAGTCTCAATGTAATAAATGCAATTGCCACTTAGTGAACGAATATTGCCTACCACTCAATGATTATCATTAATATTAGATATTGAAAAAGTAGTTTGGACACTGATGACACCGATAAACTTTTAAAGCCCTCTCCAGTAAACATACATAAGGAAAGGACAAGACAGGACCCTTTTGTCAGTATGGATCAATGCGGGTAACAGTGGATGTAACTTTCCATTGCTTTGATCAAAATGGTTTTAGAGCACCATTACCCTTAATGAAAATATGGGTATAGTGCTTTGAAACCAGATATAACAGTATATTGAGGTAATTTATTCAATTTTAACATATGATGTAACATAAGAAACCTTACTTCTTGTGACAGTACACCTTCCCAATATTAAAAAGACTTCATATTTCACACTTCTTAGTAAAATACCTAGAATCATGACATGTCGGCGCAGGAGCATCAAACTGCCTCTAGTTGTTAGAATGTCACTTCTGTATAACTAAAATGTAATCAAACGCATAATGTCCTACCCTACTTGCCCTAATCACAAAGTCTTATCACATGACCATATCATCCAATCACAGAGCCTGACACGTAACACATGACAAGTGTTGTTTTTTTTACACAGCTGCCACTGAAGGAAGCCAACTTGAATTAAATGTCTTAACACATGGTTACATTACTTTTAGTGAGGCAAAGTATGTTTGCCATAAGGCAGTGACATGGCTGCCTCACAGTTAAAGGTACCTTCTCATCTCTATTGATCCAACATCATCACAAGCTTTCATTAAACATGCTTGGAAAACGTTAGCACATTTCCCCCGTGGGAAGAAGGGAAAACGTTGGCCTATCCCCAAACATTTCTGGTTGAATTTTATATGCTGTAAAGTTAAGAATAGAAAAACGCAATTTGTGCATTGCAATAATGATGTGTGCACAGAGGTGGACCTGTAAATAGTACCTTGTAATTATCCAGGTATATATGTGAACAGGTGAGGGGAAAGGGTCCTCCGAGGTTAAATATGAAATTTAAAATTGATGTTACCAGCTTTAAAATGAGATATAACACTTTTAGATAGCCCTTCTGGTCGTGGAGATATTGCTTCACGAAAATGGAATGACATGACTGTATCAAAACAGCAAATAAGCTCCATCATTCATTGTTTTAATCAAATCAGGCATCTAATTAGCATAATAATTTAAATAATCAATTAAAAAATGACCATCCCTGTCCATACATTTGGGCATAACTTTGGATCTAGAAATTGTATCTCTATGCTTTTTTCAGCGTATGAAACTCCATAAATCATTCTATCAGTTGACATTATTTTTCTTCTATTTGGAATATAATTTTGGTTGCCATGGCAGCACATTTCTCTGAAAACCCTTATTTAGGCCTTGTTTTGTATTCAAAACGTTCCATTTACATTCTAAATATACAGGAAGTGCCAGGAAATAGAACCTTTTTCTGTGTACAAAAGTACATAAAAGCTATTTTTGGTCTATTTTTCACACTTTTTGTCTTTCCAGCTCCCCTAGTGACCAAATCCAGTACTAAAAATCCCGCAGGAAGGGACCTTTCCCCTCATCTGCCCACATATGTATAAACACATTCAAAACAAAGTGGTCTATAATGAGATATGGTGCATTTACTGTATCAAAATTATTTCAAAGTATGCATTTTCTGTACACTCTCAGTCCGAATTGTAAATGAACAGTAAAGACCACTGTACTTGATACACAGCAAGGTACTGTATGGCCGTTGGATTTGTACTAACAGCAGCTCCTACTGTTTTCCAAAAATAAGACCAATGTACTGTCAATAGTTTGGCGCAGTCTGACAGCGTAGTCTCCATACACCCTCTCTCACTGGGGGCCAGTATCCAACAGTGAGGAATGGCTCAGGCTCCTAAACATACAGTTTTATAAGTGGAGATCTGACCAATGTTTTTTCTCCAGTCCACTGTTGGCATTGTGTTACCTTTTCCCAAGCCTATTAAATTGCTCCTTCATCTAGCATACTAGTTATGAAGCCACGTTTACTGTAGATCAAATTAAAGATAACAAATTAATGGCTGTAGTAATCCCTTAATAATCCCTTAGACAGCCTACAGAAATCTTTGTGTTTTGCTTGCTCTAGTTCAAGTGGAGATCCAATGTTGAACTATCAATCCCTGTAAACCACCTATTCTAATACAAATTAGCATAATTGTGAAATACACTCTTTGAACCTATGTGATGAAAGAACCTGTAGAACTATGTTCTTGCCAACCTGGTGAACTGAGCTGAGTGTGACATCAAAGTGTGTGCAGGGATTCTTTATTTATTACATTCCATGAAAATAACATGTTACACCACTAGGTCTCCATTGTGTTGCGCTTGTTAAGTGCTAAGTGGGGTTGAGAGGGTAGGCTGGGGTTGGGTGATGACTGGTCCTCAAGCTAAATGTTCCTTGAAGAGGATTTCATTCAATCTTATCCTTTTTCTCCACAGCCACACTAAGCTCTCTGGCTGAATGGGCTCCAGTGAGCTGAACTCAACAGTGAAGAACTTGTTCAAAAAGTCATTAATGTTGATACAGGTTCTTCAATACAGATAGTCCTCTAGCAAATGTTATTTCTCTGTTTATTTTGGTACATATTTTAAAGTGAGACATTATCATATAGTCATTGCAATGTTAAAATATGTCATCATTATGTGGATCAACACGGTAAAAGGTATGCCCGCGCACCCCCTCGCGGGCGTACCTTTTACCGTGTTGATCCAATTTTGCTTCACCAGAGAATAGACTATTGTAAAATACATATGCTATGCATACCTATTTACAAGAAAACCTAAAGACTGTAATTTAAATGAGCTGTGCTATGTTCCATTCAGAGGCACTAACTAAGCAGGCAGGAGTAGGTGAGCAATGATAGAATGGCCAAACTTTGCAAAGTACACAGAAAATGTGAATTTAGCCTAGTATGTGGGAAAGAAAACAGCAAACAACTGTATGCCTATTTATTGTTCTCCTCCCATTGTGTTTGGCTGTCCTTGTAAATCTTGTAGTGTTCTACCCCTTCGATTCTACTCGGAACCTTCGATAGAAAACGAAGAACAACTAATCAGGTTCCAGTTAAAACTATATTAGCGATCACCATCTTGCAGGATGGTCTGTCACGACTCAACTGACCCTGAGGAAGGCTATAAAACAGCCTTAGGGTCATGTGGCACTGAACTCCAGCACCTCCAGGCATCAGGTAAGGGGTTTTTCTGGATGTCGCCGATGGGGAGCCCCGACATACATCGAAGCTCTCTGAGGGCGACTCGCGACCATCACACAACCCCCTCTAGACTGAAACATGGTCTCTGAGTTAATCAGAGACCCCGAATCAGTCTAAATCAAATATGATAATATGATATACTATACCCAACGACATAGTCATCGAGCATAGTAGAGATATATAATATTTCTACTATACTGTAGAAAAAAATTTATCACAGTTACTCAGGGGTGCTGCTCCATCCAATGAAGGAGACCAATGTCTAAGACATTGCTTCACGACCGGTTCCTGGTCGATCCGAGGGAGGCACAACCGGGTATGATAACCAGGGTCGTGTCGGTTCCTCCCTGTCTTGTCGAGAAGCTCCTTCCAGCGTAGGAAGCCTTCTATGACAGTCCTTCGACCCAAGGGCCGAGGATGTGTGGCGTCAACGGGTTCATAGAACCAAGGTGGCGTTGGATCCACATAGCTTCGGAGGGTTGATGAGCTTCCGGGTCCGAGGACAGGTTTTGTTACCCACACTCGTGGAGGGTACACCGTCGTCCGAGAACAGGGTTCTCGGGGGTTCCAACCGACATCGAAACTTAGTTCAATGCCAGCAATCTGGCCAAGGAAGGGCAAGTAACATCCTGTTACTGCACCCTCTTCGAGTTGGCCAGAGAACAAGAGGTTTGCGTCCAATTGATCCTCACGATCCATTGTAACACCCCAGTTGGAAGCTGAGGTCGCATCTCATGATCCATCATCCCCACTGCAATGTAAGATTGTTGAGTCTGCTGAATCGCTCTCGTCTTCAGTGTCACTCTCCCGATCATCATGATCCTGATGTTCCTCGGGAGAGGAAACATGGGGAGAGTTACTTCCGACCTCGATGATCTCGTCTAGATCCATCTGCTGCTCGACGGCTAAAGTCTCTCAGTTGCCGCAGACACAGAGGGGTCCTGGTGGACGACTACCCCTGGAGCACTTAGAGGGGTTATGCCAACTAGGTCGGTGTTGATCCTAGGAGACAATACTCTCTGAGGTTCGGGCGGGGCAGGCATGAGTGGTCCCGCAAAGTCAATCAGGGGAGCACTCGGAGCAGTGGAGGATGCAGCAGTGGGCTGTTGGTACACCAAGGGATCATGAGAGTGACCAAGGGTGTTAGGCTTTGCCTGTGCCCCCGTCTCTCGCCGCAACATATCCATAGCCAAGCTCTGACTATCTATCCTTGGCGAGTCCTGTCGAAGAGCATTAGAGCCAACTGCTGAACATCCAGAAAGTTACCGCCCTGCAAAAGGTACTTCTGTGTCTCAGGAGAAGGCTCTGTAGGCTTCGGGGTAAGTTTCCAGACCTGTCGGTGCTTGTCCTTGACCCGCTCCTTGAGTTGAACCCTGAAAATCCTGTGAAATTCGTGGTCAATCTCTTCCCAGTCATCTATGACACTATCGCTCTTGGCGATGTCATAGTTGGTTTTTGTCTCAAAGTTATTGAGGCGTGTTCTGATGTCTGTGAGACGGGCTTCCATCTCAACTTGGACCGTCTGATGCGCCTCCTCTCTCAGAGCCGGGAGCAGTTCAAGAAGAAGGGCTCTGTTTGCTTTGTCGAACTCCACTCAAAATGCCTCGCCGAAATGGTCTAGTGCCACACTACCTGTGGATTCCAACAGTCCATGGCATCGATCAGTGAACGATTTAGGAAGCCCAAGTTGGACACTCTCTCCGAACTTGGGCTGAGCCTGCTCCCATCGTTGTGTAGCCGACAGGGTTTCAGCTCCTGATGCAACCTTTGAGTATGCAACGCCAGCACCAGAAGTCAGTGTTGTGGCACCTGTGTTGACATGGGGAGCGGGAGCATCCATGCTACTCCTGGCTGCCGCAGCTGGCTTCACTGCTCCGGGTAGAGTGTTGGTCATGACTTTATGCTGTCGATCACGACTAGCTCGAGAGTTGGAACCTTTACTCCCAGTCCCAGAGGCTTTGGCTGTACCGGCTGGGGAATCCTTCCTAGGCTTAGAAGGCTGAGAAGCAGCGGGCTTTGAGGCCTCCTTGGGCTTTGATGCAGCTGCTTGCGGCTTCAGCGTCTTAGCCTCACTCGAGCCGGCAGATTTCCTGCCGTCTGTGTAGGGGGTTCTCTTGTTCCCGCTTGTAGACACCGAAGTTCCCTGTTCGCAAGAGCGACTAGCTTCACGCCTCCTCCATTGCTCAGCCCTGAACTCCGGGTAAGCACCGTAGAAGGCGTTCATGAGGTCAGTTCAAATGAACAGGCACTGCGTCGAGTGTGGTGTGGGTTCCATCTGCATCCAGTGTCAAAAAGTCATCCCTGTTTTCTCTTCGCGCTCATATCTAGATAGTAGAGTCTGTACTAGCTGGATGGCTCCCTCTCAGTTGTACTTATGGAGTTTTTTATACGACTTAAAATGACGGGCCATAAGACCCCTTTGAGATGTAACGCAGGTGTCACTGGTCGGGTCATCTGGGTTCATGTAACAGGTCGAAAATCATAGAAGGTTTGCATATGACGAATTTGGAGGTATTCCAGCCCCTACTCTTCGAATTTTAGTTTCCCCCTCTATTTTTTTGCTCAAAGTGTCAGGCTGGATGAGATCTTTGTGTTAAATATGGGTTTTGATGGTCCCATATGAATATTTTGGGCTCCAGGGGGTAAAATGGGCCCAAAATTGTCTGGGCGAAATTGTGTCTGGGCGAATGACATTTAGGGGCCTTAGTTACAAGCCATGTTGGGGGCTTCATTTCCTACAGAAACAATCATCATACCTCCATGAAAATCTCAGGTCCAGACTTTTTTGACCTGTAGATAAAGAAAATCACATTATCATTTATGTCAGATGTGTCCTTGCTATCATAAAAGAAGCATACTTATAAGAATTATTTTTCATGATTCTGGGCACATGTCTGGGCGAATGACATGTGAGGCCCCATATGCACACTTTCTATGATTTGTGACCAACAAGGAACTGTGTCCTTGATTGTTACACAACCAAACTACGGACGAATGGCTCAATGCTCCTCCACTAAGTGGCGAGTGTATTGGCCATCGGTGCTGTACATTTTGGGCTGGAACCCTCTACGCCTGCAGTTCTTGAACGCGCAACGCTGTCCTGGATTAAAGATTCGCCAAGCAAAGCCGATCATCAGATTCTGTCTCTCGGACAGTGAGATCCCTGATGCGTCAGAGGCATTGACGATTGCGTGAGTATCGTCAGAGAACCACTCCTCATCATCACTTCCGTCGCGGCCCACTAGTGGTGGAAGGACTACCTGACCAGACCGGTAGTAGTCCTTCAATCGAATCAGCCGTCTGTTATCGACGGATTTATTCCGTCGGATAGCAGGTACAGCCGACATTCAATTCCACTCCTCGACAGCTTTAGTGGGATCAGGAGGGGAAGCTACAGTGACTTCCACAGCACCGGCCTCGACCTCCGGCGGTTCACCCCCAGTCTCAGGCTGAGGTCTTCTTTGCAGGCTGCTCCTTCTTAGTTGGTGCCTTGGGGATCTTGAAATCCTTCAAAGATCCTTCTGACCCCCCCTTGTCCTCAGAGTTCTTCTTGCTCTTCGAGGATGAAGCAGACGGTTGCGACTTTGAGGATCTAGAAGTCGACGGCTTGTCAACCTGGAATACCTCTGGAGAAGACTGAAGTTTGAAGACTGAGCTGCAGCGGCAGCAAGTCACGCTTCTGCTGCTTAGCAGCTTCCTTCGCCTTGCAACTGAGCTCCTTCTCTTTCTCCTTCAAGGGCCTGTTAAGCCTCCTCTAACTGCTTCTGGAGGGCAGCTGTCTTGGCCTCTGTCGCGTTGAGCTCCTGTACCCAGACAGCTTGCCGGAGGAGTCTCCCATGGTTCATGGGAAGAATACAAATGGGACGCAAATCAGTTCTCAGATTGATCGAGCCTCAACGAGTACTTCGAGGAAGCTCAAACTGTTCTCAGACGGAGGGAGCCTCAAAGGGTCCTTCAAGATGACTCGAACCCCTCTCAGGTGGAACGAGCATGGAAGTAGGTTTTCGAGGGAACATGAACCTGCACTCAGGCAAGTCGTGTCCCTCTAGTAGTGGGACCTTTCCACGTGGAGGCGGCTGTCCTAAGCTAGGCTTAGTCCAGCGGTTATTCGCGAACTACTCTCAGGAGCAGACCGCAAATGTGACCTCCCGGGTCCACTGCATGCCCTTTTATCCCTGTGGAGCGTGCACATGGCACTATCCGATTGGACAAGCCAGGCACATGACTGCAAGGAGCGCCCTCATAGGCTGCGTCCCATATCACGCCATGACCAAATAAGGTATTGGTGCCAAAGTGGAACGACTCACTGTCCTCACACCATCACGCTCTGGTTCTCCAGACGCAATTTTAGCATTAAGCCATTATTCTATTCTGCCAAGGTATTCTAATAATGAAAGATTGGGTTACTAAGGATACCTCCGTATCACCTAACCCCCAGGAATAAAATGGTTCTAATATGAATCTACCTGTCGGGTAGAATCCACCAGCTGATACTGAGAACCCAACCACACAGTCTATTTAAGCAGAAGGTATCTTATTCACCCTACTCACAGTATTAGATGTCTCAAATCTTGTATAACTTCTCGTGTAATTTTTTTATTCGGGCGGCTTCACGTCCATAGACAGATATATCCAAGAACGTCACCTTGCATTTAATTATCATCAAATACAGGTTGGTACATCCACTATTTAGTATTGTGCGCTTCACTCAAGAACTCTTTGGGTTTAATGTAGGACTCCTCCTAGTTTTAATCCCGTCTGGAGGTTCTCAAGGTGGCTTTTTACTGCCCCCTTTTGAACGTCCGACCTTTGATGTAGGCACGCTGCCCGGGTTATTAGCCCGTTTCCTTCGGTGTCGACCTCACCTCACTGGTGGCCGCATAGAAGAAAGGTCTAGAGTGTTTGCTCTAGATTTTTCCTTCTTCGATACTTGTCGACTGCCCCTTTGATGTGCCTTGGTGTTTCTGTCGGGCTCGAGTCATGGGGCCAGTCTAGGGTGACTGATCTTCGACTGTTTGTTCAGTCATTGGCAACTTTGAGGGGTCACTCGGTGTAGCCTTCTCTGAAGGCGGTTTTGATGCTTTCGGCTTATCTCGCCTAGCCGATCGACCACGGCGTCGCTTTGCTGGCTTACTAGCATCTAACATTCCCACCTCACTCAGTTTTTCGAGCTTCATCCTGTCGTTTCCAATGACCCCTTTTTGTTTGATTTTTACACTGAATTTTGGGTCGTGACCTTTCAATCTCCATTTCGACCTTTTCAAAATCAAACTTTACCCCCCTCAAAGCCTCCGAGGGGGTGTTTCGTCCTCAAGCTGCGGTTGCAACAGCTTGACAGTTTGTAATAGTTTTGTGCCCAAACACCGATGTAGTCTATTCACATTACTTTACTGCAACCTACCTCGAGACGATCAAAGTAAAACTGTTGACTCAGAGAGAACAGAATCTACCATGAACGGCACGTCCCAGTTGGGGGGTAGCTTCATTGCAGCCTGGGGTGTTTGGTACCTCACCACCTGTTCCCCAACTGAGTACCTTCTCTGCTTCAGTCCATAGTCGTACCCGACTTTTTGGCGTCCAGCAGATTTTCCCAAATTCTCCCTTACCAGGCTATAACTTTCTCTCAATTGATCTCGAAGCTGTTCCACGAATGTAACGGAACAGGGTACCTCAAGTGGGTTCTCGATAGAGCCAAAGATTACATCTGCCGGCATGAGAAGAATTTCCTCCCCAAATACCATCATATTTGGACTGCAACTAGTAGAACTATGTTCAGAGCTATTGTATGCCGAGACCATATATTTGACCTGTTCATCCCAGTCATCCATATGTTTATCGACCAACATAGTCAAACTCTGAATAAGTGTTCTATTGAACCTTTTCACTTGAACATCACTTTGAGGCCTGTATGGATTAGTGTGCTGTTTTACAATTGTCAAATATTCACTCATTTCAGAAAAGAGACGAGATTTGAATTCTCTCCCTTGGTCGGAATGCAGTAACAGCGGGATGCCGAAGGATAACACCCACTCATCCACAAATGTTTGTGCATAGGTCTCTGCAGAGTGATTTGATAAGGGAATAGCACGAACATACTTTGTAAAGTAATCCTGGATTACTAATATACAAGTATTCTGATTCGGTGTGGGCTTAAAGCCTGAGATGATATCCATTGCTATCCTCCCAAACCTAACCCCGAACAACTCTTGGTGTAAAGGTGATTTACCCATACCTTCCCCTGGCTTCAACAGGCAACAGGTTGGACAATGTCGAACCCAACGACCTATGTCTTTTCCCATTTCAGGCCAGTAATACCTCTTTACTTTCTCAAGAGTTCTTTTAAGACTGCAATGTGCCGCAGTTCGATGGCAAAAAGCAAGTACCTCACCGCTCAGTTGGCATGGTACTACAACTTGAATCGTGCGTCTTGCTCGACCCGCCTCGACCTTCCAATGACACAGCAAGCCTTCACGAAATGTTAATAGGGGCCATTGCCCTAGCAACATCCATACCTCGGCACTTTTGATGGAAACCACCTCAGGCCTGGTCGGTTTAGCCCCCTTAGCTAGCCATTCAGCTACTCATCTAATATCATAGTCTGCTTTCTGCGAATCAATGAGCTCATCGAGAGACCAAAATGCTACTCCCACCCGACTGTCTTCTAAACCATTTACACCTGCCAAAACAGCATTATGGCTGCCACAGTCTGTGCAATCTGACCTTTGGCATGGTTGCACAGGGATACGACTTAGTCCATCGGCATTCAGATGCTTAGCCCCACTTTGATGTTCAATCTTCAAGTTTCCGAGACCAAACTCTGACAAGTGGGCTAGCAACCTTCCTATCATTCCATCTACTTCCTTGAAATATAGGAGCCATTTCAAGGAATCCTGTACGATATGGTGTCCCTCAAGGTTCTGTACTCGGGCCGCTATTGTTCATTATGTATATAAATGATGTCAGCGATATGCTAGGGGATTGCCAGCATTATTTATATGCTGACGATTTAGTAATATACTGTTCTAATAATAAGGTAGACCTAATAAGAGAGAGGCTACAAATGGCATTGAATCGTCTAGAGTCTTGGTTTATTAACATGCGTCTGACAGTCAACTCTGATAAATCGAAGGTTGTGTGGTATGGCTCGATCAATAAGCTGCGCAAATCAAAAGGTATCACTCTACAACTATATAACAAGGAGTTTGAAGTGCTAGACAATTACTGTTACCTAGGTTTGAAACTTGATAGCGCTCTCAGTTTTGCCCCAGCCTTGAAGGATTTGAGTTACAAAGTACATCATAGGCTATTTAGGTTTAGTAAGTTTTCTAACTGAAAACGTTGCTATAACTGTGTACAAAGCGACTATTTTATCTGTCTTTGATTATGCTTGCTTTGCCTATGAAGGAGCAAATGATGGGCTCTTAAAAAAAAATTGGATAGACTCCAAAAAAGGGGTTTGAAAATATGTTATAGAGGTAAGTAGATGTCTGAAGATGAGATGTATGCAGTTTCTGACATTCCTAAGGTCGAAAATCATAGAAGGTTTGCATATGACGATTTTGGAGGTAGTCCAGCCCCTACTATTCGAATTTTAGTTTCCTGCTCTGTTTCTTTGGCTCAAAGTGTCAGGCTGGATGAGATCTTCATGTTACAGATGGGTTTTGATGGTCCCATATGCATATTTTGGGCTCCAGGGGGGTAAAATATGCCCAAAATGACCAAAATTGTCTGGGCGAAATTGTGTCTGGGAGAATGACATTTGAGTTACAAGCCATGTTGAGGGCTTAATTTCCTACAGAAACAATCTTCATACCTCCATGAAAATCTCAGGTCCAGACTATTTTGACCTGAAGATGAAGAAAATCACATTATCATTTATGTCAGATCTGTCTTTGCTATTGGAAAAGAAGCATACTTATAAGAATTCTTTTCCTGGGCACATGTCTGGGCGAATGACATGAAGGCCCCATATGCACACTTTCTATGATTTGTGACCCTAAGCTAAATAGACGTCGCCAGGAATTACTTTTAAACTACATGTATAAGCTGTCAAAGCGACCAGAAGTGCGCAGACCGGGTCTACGCTCTGAGGCCAAAATACAATTTAAGATGTTTCGTGCACAAAACTTTGGTTATTATAATGCGCCCTTATATAGAGGAGTCACTCTTTGGAACAATCTCTTGGCGACCATCTAGGTGTCTGAAAATAAACACAAGTTCAAGACACGTATTAGAAGGGTGGAGGATTTGACCAAAGCTCCTGACGATGACAATAATTAGGTTGAATGTAGACTACATCGCTCATTAATATATGCTTATAATAACTGTTGCTAGGGAGCTGTTCAATTGGACTACACCTGTAGCAACTAGTACCCTGCAATTCTTAACATTGTGCCTTTAAGACCAAATATGGTTGTTTACATTATCCCTTTGAGTTGGCCACTAGGGAGCTGTTCACTTGTACTACACCTATGGTGGCTGATAATATTACAATGAGCTACAGTTCATGTATACTATGTCTCTTGTCTTGGTCTACTGTTATCTGGCACAAGAATCTGTGTGCCATCTACCAATCTCAGTCCATTTTTGTTCCCTCTTTATGCCATTTAGTGTGAGTCCTAATCACTGATGAGGTTCTCATCCCCATGTTTCTCATATTCACATCAGCATGACTATAATTCAATCCTGAAGTATTACCAGCTTCAGGCATCCCTACTTGTGATGCCTCGAATCTGATGTCTTTTTACTTCGGTGGCTTAACATGGGTCTGTGGGGAGATAGGTGTCGAGAATTGATTGATCACCCCCCTTAGACCATCGGCACGGGGTATTCATCCCCTTGGTGGGTTTCGACTTGGTTTCGATTCAATTTTTCGAGATATTGTCTATTTTACCAACCATTCGATCGATCTCCGCTTGCTGTTTCGAACATTCTGCCTGTCTTAGTTCCGAAGTTAGGAAATCAAGATGGCTTTGCTCAGGTTCCGAGAGATCTTGTTGCTCATTTAAAGCTAAGAATTGCTTAGCCTCAACCATAGCACGGTTAAGCCACTCAACGTAATCGGGGTTATCGACTGGGACCTTCGAGCATTCTGACTTAGCAATGCTGCACCCACTGCTATGTCATTCCTCATTGGCCCTAGCGGCACACACTTTCGCGTCTGTTTGCTCCTGCAGACATTGTTCAAGTGCGAGTTTGTCACAAACTTCTTGATTAACCCTAACTTTATTGGCTTCTCTGTGAGTCGTTATCTCTTGTCAGAGTTTTTCATTCTCCCCATGCATGCCTTCCAAGGTACAAGACTCTTTTTCTTTTAGAGCCTCAGCTACCATGGTTTCAGATTGGATAGCTCGAAGTTCTGCCTCCTGCCTTGCCTCCTTTTCCATCATAACCTGATACTCGGCCATCTTGTCGGTGTAAAGGATTCACTCCTCACAGCGATGAAGCATTACTGCCTCATCCCTGGCTCGAGCATTCTCGTCAGCTTGCTTCTGACAGAGTAACGATTCCCATTCCTGACGTAGCTTCTCCACTTGCTTTTCATAAGCATTTAAGTGGCCTGCTACTTCTTCAGAATGCTTGGCTGATTTTTGATCCAGCTCCTGCTTCAATTCCTGCAGCTGTCCCTCCAACATAGTTTTCTCAAGTTCCTGTATTTTCAACTTATGTTTCAGAGACATCTGCTGTTGTTGGGCATCGCAAAAATCATTTCGAGCTTTCTCGACACGTTCTCGCCGGCTTTGTGCGACAAATTGATTTTCGCCTCGAGTTCTTAACACTTAATAGATGTCTTTTTACTCTGCTCAACCTCAGACTTCAATGCAAGAATAGACTATTTCGTGCTAGAGAGCTGCTTGACCTTCCCTTGAAGGCTAGCCAATTCTCGATTAGCGAACTGAGTCCTATTTGAAGCCTCTAACGGTTGCTGCCATAGCTGTTCCAATCTCAGCTCTACCTCCTTACTCTGCTCCTGGGCCTTCGCCGTGTTACTTGTGAGAATCTCCAGATGATGTTGACCTTGTCGTAGCTGGTACTCTTGCTCATGTAAGAGTTCTTCTTTGAGCCCTCTACCACTTCCAGTGCTACCTGGCGCTGAAAACGCAGATGGCTCTCCGAAAGACCAGTTACCAAGGCCTATTGGAGTTCCCACAGGCGAAGCTGATCTTTCCACATAGGACAAACTCTGTGTCCTAACCCTGCTAGCACAACTCATCCAAATGATGTCTTTTTTACGTAAATACGATCAGTTTTTACGTAAGAATGACGTAAATTACACGAGTAGTGCTAGCTGGGAAGGAAAGCGTCAGCAGCCAGAGAGAGTTGTGTCGATACTCTCCAATGGAATATTCGACGTTGCTGATACAGTCCCTATGGATCAGTTGTCAGCGAAGTGGTTAATCCACCACCTATCAGTGGATCATTAATATCCACCAACTGACCTGCAGCCGCTTGATTTTGATGATCAGAGACATCATCATCATTCAAGTGACCCTGCATGTCTGAGCTTAGGCTCGCAATGCTCAGATGCGGACTAAAGTTAACAACTGATCACGGCACCAGTGTAGTGTTCTACCCCTTCATTTCTACTCAAATCCTTCGATAGAAAACGAAGAACAACTAATCAGGTTCCAGTTAAAATTTTATTGTCAACAACGCACTAGGCACCAGCCGTTCTGGATGACAGTTACGAGCAGTAGTGTATTCAACCACTAACAACTCAACTAGCTCAGTCTACTAGTTTCTAGTAAAGGCAATCAACATATGGCCAATGAGCACCACTTGTTGGTATTTGGGCTGTATGGGACCAAAAAATAAATATGATAGAATATGTACAAAAATTTATGGGTGTATACTATGGTGATTGGACAATAATATCCATATATGGGGGTAGGTTAAATATGAAAACTGAAGGTACAGCTGAGGGGCAAAGATGGACTGTAAAATGGGGGAGGGGAGATTTGTCTAACACCCTATCCTTGTGCACAATGGCATCCCTTTACATCATGCAAAATTATATTTACCTTCAATTTCGTGAAAGGTAAATAAATTAGACACCTTACTCTTTATTATGAGCTATGGAACACCTACATTGGCTATAATTTCCTTCATTTTCTATTCTGAGACAACATGATATGCAGGCATGAGACGATTATCCCTCACATTATGATAGGTATACCTCTGGACTGGGTGGTGGTAGGAAAATGTCATTCACAGGCATTATTCCTTTTATAAATAGGTACCTAAGCATCATAAAGAGGATAGTTAAATATGATATACCTGGTAGTTAAAATGCCTGCAAAAGTTGGGCATGAGATGAATCTGCCGGGCGTGAGAGGAATCTCCCATCCATTATAATAGTCCTATAATAGACCCTGAGGAAGGCCGTAAAACAGCCTTATATACACCAGAGTGGAGGCCCACGTGACCCTAAGGTGACGTGGCACTGGACTCGAGTGCTCACAGGAGTCGGGTAAGAGAGGGGTTCTCAATGTCGCCAATGGGGAGCCCCGACATACATCGAAGCTCTCCGAGGGCGACTTGCGACAAGGTTATTATATAGTCTGAAAATGCCAGCTAGGTAGATTTGTACATTTCGTCAGCAATGTGTTACACCTCAGCTTTATTTGATTTGTTCATTCAAACTGAATGAGCCAAAATAACAAATAAGTAAGTTTCCTTTAAAAAAAGGATCAGTGTTGCATTGCTGGCTGGGGCCTTGCATATCTTGATTTGTGAGAGGGGGAGGAAGTTAGCCTGTGATTTTCACAATTTATGTATAGAGCATATCATCTTTATAGTGGGAATTATCACTGAGACACATTAAAAAATTGTTGCATGTTACATCCAACTATTTGCACTTTAGTTATGTGCTTTGTATTTATTTGCACATAATATAACATAAAATATATGAATATTGTACTTACTAATACCGCAGCTTGTACTTTGTGTGTCCTCCTTTGTGCTCGATGATGTACATAAGTCTGTGTGTCTTTATGAGGGATCACCTAGCCCAGTCAACATTTGCACCATAAAACCCCAGTGCAAGAGGATGTGAGCTGGGAGACCATTTACAAATGTGAAGGCGCACACCCTTACCCTAGGCCAATTTCTGATATTCTTTGTCCAGAAATACCTCCTTATAGCTTTAGGCCATAATTTGACTGGGCATATAAACTCTTGGATGTCTGATCAAAGAGAATACAGCATATCTGGTGTGCCCTTCCCATACCGTTCTTACATTTCGTTAGACATTATGTATTCTTCAAAACTAGGTTCTGGCTGCCCATTGTCCTCTTCTCCAGAATCCCCCAAAATGTCCAACAAGTCTCCCTGCACTGCCATGGTGCTGACACAATAAATGGGCCTAAGGTTTGACATTGTGTCATATGAGAAATATCATAAGACTAGTGGTATATAGTGTAATTATCTCAAGGCTCTTATAAATAGTGTTATTTCCAGTTGTCACTGGTTTATTCAGCTTTAGGCAACATGTAAGAAATATCAATCATACAGTAGTTAGTATGTAGGTAATTTGCACATACAGTAAACATACAGTAATTTATAAAGTATAATGTTCAGTTCCACTCCACCTGTGAGGTATTAATAATACAGTGTCCAGCATATTTCTAGGTGGGTTCCCACACCTAGCTCCTGACCTGCTGCTTAGAGGAATAATGTAATAATGAGTAACTTTACCCTCTGGTGGAAGTCTTGAAGAAGATAGCCTCTGGCCACTAATGGTAGGAAACCAATGCCTGTCTAGCATAGTTTCACCATAGTGCAGTGGTATAGCAGGTAGCAGGAGATGACTGGAGATGTTACCTCTAGAGCGGTTCTTGGTGATCTGTCTTCCTGGAGGTGCAGACAGGCTATTTGTAGCAAATCTTGGAAAAGCACCTCCAGACTGACTGGAGCCAGCAGCATCTGCCTAACTCTACAATTGTTTGAGGGGACTCTTTCAAGTGTCACAGGGGGACAAAGGACCCCCATGGACGCCGCTATGCCCCCCATTGTCTTGGTCGGTTCTGCATCTTTAGACCCTCATATCTCGGTCGTTTATGCGTTTATAACCGCCATTTTGGGCATGCGCGGAGTTGAATATGCCAAGTTTATAATGCCTGCTGGATAGGCGCGTAATTCGCGCCGGTTTGTCTGTAGTGCACTCGGAGCTCCTTTCAGTCTCCATGGCATAACTTCCTTAATAATGGGAGTTCCGCCTTGATCTTGGGCTCATTTTGACCGTCTAATTATGGGCTTTCCATAAATGCTTTGATATTTGACCTAGCTCGCGCAGGAGCGACGCTAGAGCGACCGGAAGGTTATGGCGTCGTGCTTATGTAACCCATTGTTCAGTCCTTAGAGTGCTCAGACACTCATGACGGCGTCAGCGGTGCTCAGGCACCCGTGACGGCCGGTTGCATTCACTTACAAGTTATTAATTTGTGCATTGAACCATGAGGTCGCACACTGAGACCCTTATTCTTATTATATTGTGCAGTGAACCATTAGGTCGGAGCCTTTGATGTCAGAGAGAGTGTTTGTAACTGACCTGGCTGGTGTGCAGTGGGGCATGAACGCTCTTATACAAGGTTTGAGCGCTCTTATAGCTCTTAGAACCAACCTATGTATTAATTTCATAGATATCCTTTGATTAATACAAAATATGTTACAATTTATGGAATAATAAAATGGTATATCATAGAATACTCCCTCTCCCCCGAAAGAATGCGAAACTCCGTCATTTCGCCGAGGGAATGTACAATTTATACAATTTTTACCTTATTTTGGAGTTATATACTGTTTTGTAAGAGGATTTGAAGTGATGGGGAGTGCTTCAAATGCAATTTTTGTGGTAGAGCTTTGTCAGTATAAACAATTTTCTCCTGGGTATAAGTACATTTCCGAGTTTCTATATCTTACCATACCTGAGCTTATTTGCTTATGTGACATCAATATTGGGTACAATTTCCCATTTTTATGTACAACATACAATTTGGCAAATAGTGTGCAATTTTGGCATTCAATATTCAATTTAGCGTGCAAATTGAACATAAATGACAATTTTCAGTGTGCAAATTTACAATTTCGCGTGTAATTGCGTTCAATTGACAATTTCAGTATGCAAATATATAATTTTTGCGTACATTTGGCAATTTAAGTGTGCAAATATATAATTTTCGCGTATATTTGGCAATTTTAGTGTGCAAATATATAATTTCGCGTACATTTGGCAATTTTAGTGTGCAAATATATAATTTTGCGTGCATTTGGCAATTTTAGTATGCAAATATATAATTTCGCGTGTATTTGGCAATTTTTGGTGTACAAATATATAATTTTTGCGTACATTTCACAGTTTTAGTATGCCAATATATAATTTTGCGTTCAATTGATAGTTTCTGTATGTACATATATAATTTTGCGTACAGCTTGGATACACATAGAAATGTTGATTTTCTAAAAATCTGACTTCAGTGTATGAATTGGGTACAGACATACAGTATAATGTGCAACATATAATTCAAATGTAAATTGGATACAACTTACAATCTAGTGTGCAAACATGCAATCTTTGTGTGCAAAATTGGGTACAAGTGTACAATCTGGTGTGCAAACATACAATTTTAGTGTGCAAATTGGGTACAAGCGTACAATCTGGTGTGCAAATATACAATTTTAGTGTGCAAATTGGGTACAAGCGTACAATCTGGTGTGCAAACATACAATTTTAGTGTGCAAATTGGGTACAAACGTACAATCTAGATTACACTATTCAATTTATGGGATTTGAGACAAATTTTTCCGAGGGCCGGAAAAACAAAGTACTTCATGTACAATAGGCTTGTTTGTCTCTGAGTTACTCATTGATTTTGCTATATTGGGTGTATTAGTTGGCAATTTCGGCAGTGGGCCGCTGCTTAATTGACTTTTCCCCTAGCCTTTTGAGTATGTGTCCCTGAAAGAGATTTATTTGGTGAGTATCTTAAGTAAACATGTTTTATGTCAACAATTTTCTCAACAATTTTTTTTTTTTTTTTTTTTTCATTCATTTTTTCCAACAATTTTCTTGGATACCTAAAGTGTGTTACTTTAAGTAAACCTTGGCATAGTATACAAGTGCTAGTGGGTACAAAAACTGTCTTAGTTATCTACCTGCATTCATGTATATTAATGTTAGATTTGTACAATTTTACAATTTGTAATTTGCAATTTCGCAATTTTGCGCGTATATGCGCGCATTAATCATCGATTTTGTGAGAATACCATAGATTTTCATATTATACATCAACAAGTGGCTGTGTATATAATTTTTTTTTTTTTTCTAATACTTTGATAATTTCATTGACAGTGGAGGTGTGTCAGGAGTGAGATGTGAGTCTCCTCCCTGGTGTGCTCATGCAGTGGTGGCACTTGAGGTGTTAGGTGCCAGATTCTGGCATGTGTCTGTGGCAGTGCCTAGCTTGGTGTCAGTGGACAGTTCAGGGTGGGGGGGGTGTGTGTGTGTCCATTTAAGGAGTGTGTGGCTGGTATTGGAGTATCAGTTCCTCTCTGGAAGTCACTGCTGTAGTACCATGGCCCATCTACAAGCTCTCTTTGCTCTGCCTGTCCCCCAGGTGATGGAGGTGGGGAGTCCAGTTAGGGCCCTGGTTGAGTCTAACCAGACCATCCATTATGGGTACATAGTGAGTAATTTCAAGGAGATCATTGAGCATGGTGATGTGATGGTCTGTAATTACTCCTGCCATTATTTCCTGGGCTCAGCCTTGCGTCGGGGGGCCACTGTGGCCCTTCTGACTAGGGCCTTGGGTAATATGGGTTTCTGGCCCATGGATTATAACCTAGGGCCGCGGGAGCGAGTGCTATGGGATTATCTGTTGGCGGCATCCCTCCTCGATCTTGCGGCATCCGGGAATCCATCCACGGCTGCCGAGTATGGACTGGGGATGCTGGAGGCCCGGCTCGCTGAGTGGGAGCAGGATCACGGCCATATGTATGGCTCGGACTCGGCCCCGGACTCTCCCATTGATGTTGAACCCGAGGATCTGTGGTAGGATCCCAACTGACTGAAACCTAGGGTGTAAAAACCCGCCATCCCAAAGGCCCTTTTCAGGGCCGGCAAATTGTCCGAAAAGTTCTGAATACTGTCTCTGATGTGTTGTCTCCTGGTGGTGGACTGGGGGCAGCCTAGGCTGTGGGCAGTCTAGGCTGTTTCCACAGTCACCGGGGAGGGCTGGTGGTTTAGAAAATTAGCAATAGTCTGCATGTTTGACCTTGCGGTCTCCTCCTGTTGTTCGTCAATAATTATATCTGTTGTATTTTCCAGTGCTGTCATGGTCACCGGGCTGGTGCCACAATCATTCTGGAGAAGCATGGAGTAGTACAGTCCTTTGTTTTTAAGGGCTGGTATAGTACTGAACCTAGTGCGCCAAGGTAGGTGTATCACCTGAGGGAGGTGATAAGCAAATTCTCCTCTCTGTGTTGTTATAACTGCTGGTCCATTCCAGGTAAATATAGCCTTAGGTAGTGGGAAGGTTTTAACCACTATATCCTTATAGGTAGGGGCAGCTGCTGATTTAATCTCATCAAATTCATGTGGTATTGGCCTCAAGGGTAGCGCGAAGTTTGAGTCTCCACAATATATTTTAAAATATATTGTGGGGTTTGTGCGCTTGGCCACATTTTTCTTGCCACAGTGTGTCTGTGCAAATTTCTTAAGGTACTTCATTATTCTGTAGGCTGAGTAGATGGTCAGGGTGAATAATATAGCAATTATCAGGGTGTGGGTTTCCTGAATTGTGAGGAAAGGGGTGTGGGTTTCCTCTGTAGGGGTTAGTTTGGTAGGATTCTTATCTGGGAGCAATTTGTGTAGGGGCAGCTCGGTGACTAGTCTGAATGCTTTGGCTGTAGGCAGGTAGGCTACAGTTCCTCCTAGTCGGTACAGTTTGAGTAGTATGTATACTATAAAAATGTGAGCTGATATCCCTAGGATGAGTGCTAAGCTTTGGAAGATTGGATGCTCTGTAACTCGACGTAGGTATGATTCCTCGTAGCGCGTTTCCATTTCCTTATTAAGGTTGGAGGCATCTTTTAATACTGTTTTAGCAAAGGGCTCTAAATTTAGTTGAGTAATATCATCCATGATTGGATTTTCCTGTAGTTTTTCTAAGGTTCTAGAAAGGTTTACTACTGGGAAATTTGGAAGATTCTCTCTTTCATCTGGTTTGGTTTCAGAAATTTTGTTAAGTGCTGCCATGAATGGTAAATTAATTGTCTTGAGAATGTAATGAAATGATAAGGTTGAGTTACAGGGCAACCTTGTGTTTGGAAGAGAAAATTCTCCTACACTGATCGTGCACCCACAGGGTACACCTATGATTGAGTAGGACTGGGCCTTCCGAGTTTCAGACGTTTTACCATGGCAGTTGATAAAGTAATGGGGTTCATTAGTAGTGACCAGATACTCATCTTCAGAAATGGAAATAGCATGGGTGGTAGGTGCTTGCAGTGGTGAAACTGTAAACTTGCAATGTTCCTTAATCTGTTGAGCCTGGTTAGTAAAAATGGCTACAGGGCATGTAGGCCTGTGTTTATAGATTCTACCATTTACATCTCTGCATACCTTTACTGTAGTACCTTCACATGCCTGCATATCTGCTGAGTCCAATTCGATGAATAATGATTCGTCGTAAGATACTGCTAGAAACTCAGTCGTGGTTTGTAGTTTGGTGACTCCTCTGGTGGGGGTCTCCTGTGTGTCTATAGGCATGGGTGATGTAATCATTTGGTACAGTTTGAAGGTTGAGGTGGTAGATTGTATTATAATGTCCAGATGAATATATATATGGTGAGCTGAGTAAGTGTATGAGGTCAGCTTCTGTGAATAATAGAAATCTAAGTCATTAATTGCGACTTGTGCTCCAGGGTGTGTAATCCTAAGTTTGTTATTAATGTCAATTAGGTATCTAGCAAGGTCTGAGGGTGGTACTATATCAGGGGTTAGGATCCCTGATGATAGCATCCTCAGGGCTGCATTTGTCCTTTGCAGTGATTGAACTGTATTCATTCTTGCTGCTATGATAATTAGTGCATCATTTAATACTTGCATTTTTTTCCTTTGAGTTTTCTCGTGCCTTGAATATGAGTCAAGTGACCTGGACATGTTAGAGGCCCACAGGTTGACGGTGTCACCTATGGTGTTGATTGTGCTGTCCAGTACCTTCTTATCTTGGATGTATGCTTTAACAAACTTATCTTGTCTGTCTGTGATCTTTTCAATGAGATTAGCTGCTTCCTGGTCCTGTTTAGCAAATTTTCTTAGTATTTCATCTATGTTCTTGAGCTGTCCCATTACTTGGTTTACATCTTCTACTGTGGCTAGACCTAGCACACCGCGAAACAGGGGTGCTAGAAAACCCAGTATGGCCTCTCTTTTGGAATTGTCCAATGTGTTTATGGGGTTGGATAAGAACAATTTGATGGAGGCTAGTGTTTCATTTATCTCCTTGTCTGCAATCTCCAGCAAGGTGTCTAGCTCCTTAGCTTGTTGGATAATTTGGCCAGAGGTATGATCTTGTAGAGTAGGAGTGGTCAAATGGAGTATTCTATCCCTCATGGATCCTTGGGTAACGGGTGCCCGAGGTATCTTGTAGGGAATAGCTAACAACAGTGTTGTGGTTGTATGTCCATTGACCAATGGTTGAGGGCTAGGTTTGAATACTACTCCTATGTTTTGTCTCACCACAGGTGTATAACCTGCAGTAAGTGGTTCAATAGTATATAATAACAGCATAGTTAGCAGTATGGGTGAAACTCTCAGTGTCCCCATGGTGCTTGTGTAAAGCAAGTTTGCTGTTTAAAGTCTTGTCAAATTTGTAGTGATTTGGTGCTGGTAAAGTCTAAGTGTATGGTGTAACACTTTAAATGAAGTGGTTCAAACTGTACCTTTGCAAGATTGAGCTGTCTTGGCAATATGTCCGGTGAGTCTATAGAGGTTGACCAGTAAATGGTAAGGTCAGGTTGAAGGTGAAGTAGGTGTGTTCTTTATCCTAGTGCAGTCTCTCCTAATGGAGAAGTGGGCTGGCTAATTCCCAAGTGGGGTCCTGTAGACTTGTGTTCCAGACTGCAGCTGGATGAAGACTGATGGTGGGCTATGGTCCACAGTGCTTCTTATGTAGCCTACCCTACCCACATCCATTGTGGGCCTGGTATTGTTTCTCTGGAGACAATGCATTAATCTCCAGTGTCTGCTAACTGTGGGGTCTATTGTGTAGTCTGTGTACTGGTAATTAGCTCCTCCTGTCATCCAGGACAGCCATTCATGACCGTCTAGACAGTTGTCTGAGGGTAGCTTATAAGGTCAATTGATCTCTATAGACTGCTGTGTTGGCATAGCGCGCTCTTTCATGTGGGGATTAGGCTTTAGACACTCCATTGTGTTACCCTTACTCTTCTTAGACTTCATGTCTGCTTTACTTGGGGGGTCCCAGTCTTTGACCCTTTCAGAGGCAATAACCTACTGATATATTTACAAATTTGATTGGCTTTATATACATAGTAATTCATTATCAGTCACACATGTCTTATGTGTGGATGAAGAGAATTTGTAATACATTTTGAAAATCTTATGACTTTTGGTATCTCAATCTTGTTTCTAATTTCTTGAAACTGCACCACACCTAGATGTCTTTCTTAGTATGTGGTGTGCAGGCCTAGGCTTGATAGGGCCTATGCCTGTGGTTTCTCTTGTAAGGGTGATATCATTTTTGTTCCTTACAATTTTGCTGTAGTATTTGGCCTCATGTGGAATAAGCCTGTGTGCAAATTCATTATTTCTGACAGCCACAACCTTTTTCAGTCTGTCTATGTGCACTGGTCTGGCCACCAATAGATTGGTGTCCAAGTTTTTGAGTTTGGCACTTGTCAAACTAGGTCTATCTACTACAACATATGGTCCCATAAAAAGGGGTTGAAGTTTCTTACACTCTGTGTTGGTCAGGATTCTTGGTATGTTTAGGTACACCATGTCGGTGACCTTGATTTCCTGTGGTGTAAGTTTCTTATCATATCTATCCTTCCTTTCCTTTTGTAGCTTGGCGACCCTTTCTATAGCTTTCCTCCTAGAGGTATCTTGATTTGTTATCATGTTAGCTACATGGTCTGCTACTGTGGATATGTCTTCCTGTATTCCCAGCCCTAAGTCCATTGGGGTGGCTGGGTTTCTTCCATGGAGTAGGAAGAAAGGGGTGAATCCTGTGGTTTGGGATTCAGTGTTGTTTAATGCAAAGGTTATGGGTTCAATAAATGAATCCCAATTGTTTTGGTGCTTTGAGCAGAATGCTCTGAGTGCTGTGCCTATGCTAGCATTGAATCTCTCTACAAGCCCATTTGATTGTGGCCTGTATGGTGAGGAGAATTTATGTTTGATCTTGAGGTGTTTAGTTAACTTTGTGAACTTTGCACCTGTATAACATGTCCCATTGTCTGTTTGAAGAGTGGCTGGTGTTCCATGATGACAAATTATATTCTTGTAGAACTCTGCTGCTGTTGTCTCAGCTTTTAAGTCAGTAGTAGCCCAAGCTGTTGCATATCTGGTAGCATAATCTATGCAGACTTGTATATGTTTGTTTCCCCTGGCAGTTGTGGGAAGTGGTCCCACCGCGTCTAGGTTTAGGAACTTCATTGGTGAAGTCATGTACTCTCTCACTGTCATTGGTGTTTTGTGTGAGTGTACCTGCCTTTTTGCTGTGAGGCATGTGTGGCAGGTGGAAACATATTTTGTTGTGTCTGCTAGCATAGACTTCCAATATACCCTAGGTCGGAGTGCTGACAGCATCCTACTTGAACCAAGATGGCCGCCA
Organism: Acholoe squamosa; assembly: GCA_949317995.1. Taxonomy (NCBI): domain Eukaryota; kingdom Metazoa; phylum Annelida; class Polychaeta; order Phyllodocida; family Polynoidae; genus Acholoe; species Acholoe squamosa. The sequence goes on from OX439037.1 coordinate 73,813,710, forward strand.
GTAGGTGAGTCATGGAAATACTGTAGTGTACTTGTTACCCATTGCTGTGGTATAACAATTTGAAGTGGTACAGTATTGGTTTTTCTCCAATTTATGGGGCATATATGGACTAATGTACCATTTACCAAGGTGTATGTCTGGCCTTGGTTGATGATTCTATTTCCTTGTGCTTTTGGTGCAGGCAAGGTCCCATCCTCAAGATACTGTATGAGGGGTAATAGGTCCTTGTCTTTCCTTTGTTCCAAGCCAAGGTTTGTACCTGAGATGGATGTGTCGGGAATCTGATCCAGTAGTTGATTTATATCTAGCACGTGTTGATTTATTCTGTCCCTTTCTTTTTCTTTTTCATCGACTATTGGCCTATCTTGTGCCTTTTGTTGGGGTGTGTCACTCTTGTTTTGGTGTGTAGGCTCCTTTGGAGGGCCTATTCTCGCCTTAATGGGAGTGGCAACCTTTTTCTTTAAAGGCACACTTTGCTTTTTTTCATTCTTCTTTGTCTCAGAGTTCTTTGACTTAGTAGATGCAGTGTCTTTTGTGACATTTTTCCTGGCAGGTGGGGTTTTGGTAGGTTTGTTTCCTGTGACCTTTTTCTCGTTTAGAATAGTTTGTGATTGTGTGGGGGGTTTTGGTGTGCCCTCCTGAATCATTTCTCTAGTCTTTGAGCGTGTGGTCATAGGACACAAATGGTTTGATGTTTCCTCTCCCTGCATTGGTTCAAAGAATCTGACTGATTTAGAAGTTGCTTGAGTAATAGCATATATTGTGTCTTCTGGATCTTCATCATCTGAGTCAGGTGGGGTGAAGGGTGGCTCCTTAGGAGTTGCCTTCAGCATCTGATTGAGTGATGAGAATTCAATAGGCTCGAAGTCATTATCTGGAAAGAGTTGTGAGTATTCTCTCTCACAGTGGCAAAACACATAGTGTGTAGATTGCTTCAAGATACCCCTAATGGGTGTCTCTGGCTTTTCAATGGTGTTGGGTGGATCATCCCTTTTGAATGGTACTTTCTTTGTTACTTTTGCAAACTTGGTTCTACTGGCTGCTCTAACTCTCCTTGGTGGGGGTGGAGGGTTAGTCATGGGTCCAGAGTCTGGGTATTCTCTTCTAGACATAGCATCTGGTGGTGTGTTATCATCACCTTTCACGTGTTGGATGGTGAATGAAAATTGTTGTATGTCTAGAGCCCATCTGGCCCATCTATGTGTGAGTCCTGTATTGGTTAGCAGTGGGATTAGGGCTGCATGGTCTGTGTATAATTGGAAGTGTCTAGTCTCTAGATAGTGTCTGAAGTGTAATACTCCATACACTACTCCCAGTAGTTCTCTCTCTGTGGTATTGTAATTTCTCTCATGTTTGGAGAGGGTTCTACCTGCAAAGGCTACTGGTCTGAGCACTCCTTCATTATCTCTCTGTGAGAGTACAGCTCCTAAGCTCACATTGGAAGCATCAGTTGCCAAACTGAACTCTTTCTCATAGTTTGGATATCTGAGAAGAGCATTGGTACAGAGGGCATGCTTTAATGTTTTGAAAGCATTATCTGCCTCTTCTGTCCAGACAAATGCTTTGAGATGTGTCTGTAGATCATATAATGGTCTAGCAATTTGGGCATAACCTTTGATAAACTTTTTGAAGTATTGGCATAGGCCTGTGAAGGATCGGACATTTTTGACTGATTTTGGTGTTGGGAAGGTTTTGATTGATTCCACCTTTGTGGGAGATGGTTGCAGTCCCATGGGTGTCACTCTCATTCCCAAGAAGTCTATTCTGTCTATGAAGTATTCACATTTTGATTTCTGCAGTTTGAGTTTACCAACTCTTAGGCTGTTGAACACATCTTCCAGGTCATGGAAGTGTTGTTCGATTGATGGTGATAATACCAATATGTCATCTAGGTATGGTAGGGCACATTTGTACTTGAGTTTGTTCAGAATTAATGTGACTAGATGGCAGAATCCCGCCGGTGCCGTCGCTAAACCCATCGGCATCCTTTCATAGACATATTTTTTGTCATTTGCTATGAATGCGGTTTTATGCTGATCTTCCTGTCTTATAGGAATTTGAAAAAATCCCTGTTGGGCATCTAGCTTACTGAATACTCTTGGTCTGAGTGACCCTATCATGTCTAGAGTGTCATCGGCCCGGGGTGTAGATAAGGCTTGATTTATCGTGTTCTGGTTCAAATAACGAAAATCTGTGACGAGCCTATGGCCTCCCGATGATTTTTGTACTAAAAAGGATCTGGAGGCCCAGGGGCCTTCAGCACATTCTCTCAGAATGCCCTGTTGTACTAGCCTTTCACACTCTTCCCCTATTGCGGCCTGTTTTTCTGGTGTTTGTCTATATGGTAGGAAATGACATGGTACTGCCTCAGGTTTTACATGTATTGAGTGTGTATACAGGTGTGTGGCACCAATGTCTCCATCTTTTCCTACAAATACATCATCATACTTGGTCAGCAGTGATCCTAATCTATCATGCTGATCTTTGGATGTGAGCACAGATTTTGGTGGAACATTCTCTTCCAATTCTGGCTCGAGGTCATGTGCCTCACTATGTATAGCAGCTATTTCAGAGAGTCTGATTGAGTTGGGTTCAGGGTCAGCATATGTGGACTCACAGTCTGAGTCTGTGTCACTGAATTGAGTTACATCGTCAGGCCGTATGGCTGAGATGGATTGATCAGTGTGTGGGGTAGTGTCTGACACCTGTTGAGGTTTTTCTAAATCAGATTCCTTGACTTCCTGAAATAGAGCTATGATGGCACCCTTTTTGATTTTATGTGGGCGCCTGCTGGTGTTGAGTAACACTAGGGGATGTTTGTTATTTTCCCTGGGGGTTACTGCTGCCCTTTGAACTAGATATGGGGCATTGTTATTTCTTTGGAGGTTATCTACTACTCCAGTTTTCCCTTGCAGTGATTGAGTAGATGTGACCTTACCCAATACTGCAAGTTCAGAGAATGGAGGGATGGTAAAATCCCTCACTGCCCTAATGGGTTTGAGAATTTGTTCAGGATCAACATTAAATTCAATTTGAGATTTTGTAGTGCTTAAGAAATCTGTGCCGAGAACAACGGGCTGTGTGAGGTTGGGAATTACAGCAAATTGGTATTGGAATCTGACACCTTGGATTCTAAAGTTCAGCATAGCTGAATGTCTAACATGACACACCGATCCATCTGCCAAATGGATGTTAATTTTAGATTTCCTCAGTTGGATATGGAATCTCTTTTGGAGATCCATGAGGAATGATTGTCTGACACAGGTGATACTAGCACCTGTATCAACCAAACATTGTACATCTGAAACATCATATAGATTTGCATTGATACAGCCATTTTGAAGAAGTACAATAGAAAGCTTGGTACTCTCACCTGTATCCTTTGATGATGAATCTGGTGGGGTGATGTGTATCACTGATGGACGTCTCTGTCTGTTAGATGGTAGATTGGCACTAGCAATTGTCTCTGGTTGGATCTTTGTTAATCCTGATTGATTGTTTGTATTTGGGGTGTCACAGTGCACTGGCCCATCGGCACTGTGACATCCTAGTTTTCCTGGTTCTGTGGGGTGGTTGAGATGCTTGCCACCAGGAGCTTGGAGATTTGATCCATTACATGAGGTGGTATTTGGGGGTTACTGTGTTGGTTCCCCTGGTAACCTCTTGTGTCAGGTTTGTAATCCTCCCGGCGTGAGTTGGAACCCTGGTTATATTGACCAGAGTTGCTGTATTGACCGGAGTTATTGGATCTCTGGTTGGTGTAGGCGCCATTGTTGTTGTAGGATCCACTGTTGTAGTTCCTATGTGGACTCTGGCTCCTACTGTTGGATCCTTGGTTATAGGATCCAGAGTTGTTTGAACCCTGGCTGTTGTTGTAGGATCCAGAGTTGTTGTAGGATCCAGAGTTGTAGTTCCTATGTGGACTCTGGCTCCTACTGTTGGATCCTTGATTATTATAGGATCTGCCATTACTTGGGGTTCTGTCTCTCCTATCACTGTATGAAGAGTTACCATTGTTGGAGTTGGAAGAGCTGTTGTCTTTCCTACTGTTGTGACCCCCCCGGTTGTTGTTGTTGTTGCCCCCTCTACCTCTACCTCTATTGGATTGGTAGTTGGGGTCATAGTTATTTCCTCTATATCTACCGGTAGGGTCTCTTGATGTAACCTTAGCTTCCTGTTGCCTTACATGGGCACTAGACATTAGGTTAACATCTTCATCTGCACTAGTGCTGATTTCCTGGACCTTTCTTTTAGTAGGCTGTGGGTTAGATTCTGCATCCCTCACCTTCCTAGATCTCTCTTGGGTCTCAACCTCTAGGGCTAGGTCTAGGGCTTGGTCAAAAGAGTCTATTTTCTTGTTCTCAAGAGCTACAGAGATCCAGGGCCTCATGCCTTGGGTAAATGCCTTGCTTAGGATTTCATCACTCTGGCGTTGGGCATTACACACTTTCCTGAGATGGCATGCATAGTCTAGGACAGGTTCATCTACCTTTTGTGCACGGAGTGCAGTCCTCGAGATTATATTGTCTCGAGTAGCAAAATACTCTTTTAATTTATTCACTACATTGGTCCATGTCAACATATCAGGTGTGGCACTCTCCCTGAAGGATTCAAACCAAGCTAGTGCTTGTCCTTCGAGGTACTTGGGTAAATATGTTACCATGGTGTCACTGTCTGTCACTTTGTACTTATCCTTCAGATATTCTGGGAATTTGTGATCAATAAATAATGCTGTTGACATGAGTGGTGATGGGTGTGAAAAGGTTTTGGGTTTTGTTACCTCATGTAGCCTGATCTTTCTGTCATCCTGTTGTTTTCTGTCTATGAGTTTGGTCATGTTGGACACCATGGAGATTATGATGTCATCTTTGGATCCAGAGGCAGATGGTGTGACAACAGGTGTGATGGCAGGTGTGGGAGGCTGTGGGGTCTGGGATGATACCATTTTCATGAGATCTGCTATCTGTTGTTGTTGTCTCTCTAGGGACTTCCGCTGATCTTCCATGGCCCTCTGTTGGGCATCCATGGCTGCATTCCTCTCTGCCAGTTGTTGGTTGAGGATCCTCTCCCTTTCCTCCTGCTGGGACTTGTTGGTCTCTAGGGCAGTAACTGCATCTTGGATGGCCTTCTCATAGGCCCTTATCTTCTCAGCTGTCTGATTAGGTTGGGGGCCTTCATCGGTGTCCATGATGGAGGGTGTGGGGGAGGTGTCTCTGGAGGAGTGGCTGTCAAAGGCTGGAGCTGGGGTGGAGGATCTAGATGAGGGTGTGGATCCACCCCCTGAGGCCGATCCTTCTTCCCCTGAGGTAGATAGCGTGAGTTGAGCGTCCTGTAGAGATCCCTGGGAAATGTTGGATCCCTGAGAACTGGTTGTTCCCTGAGTAGACAGGGTGGGAGGTGTGGGGTCTACTGAGTGTGGGACTGTTGTATTGGAGGCTGGTTTGCCTCCTGTGGGCCTCCTAGATCTAGGTGGGAGGGAGACCTCTTCAACAGGCCCCTGACTACGTAAGGTCTTTGTGTGTTGTTCTGCCAGCTTGACTGATAAGACCTTGATGTGTGGGGTGGACCTCACTGACGTGTGGGAGACCTCACTGACGTGTGGGAGACCTCACTGACGTGTGGGAGACCTCACCGATGTGTGGGAGATCTCACTGGTGTGTGGGAGATCTCATTGATGTGTGGGAGATCTCACTGGTGTGTGGGAGATCTCACTGATGTGTGGGAGATCTCGCTGATGTGTGGGAGATCTCATTGAAGTGTGGGAGATCTCACTGGTGTGTGGGAGATCTCACTGATGTGTGGGAGATCTCACTGGTGTGTGGGAGATATCACTGGTGACCTTGGTGGGTATGGTGTCAAGGTCAAGGTCACTGGGTGGGTGGAGTGGGTCTTACTGTGTGTATGCGGTACCAGCTTTAATTTACTGTGTGCATGATTGTTCTTAGTTGCGGTACCAGCTTTAATTTACTGTGTGCATGATTGTTCTTAGTTGTGTTACCAGCTTTAATTTTTATGAGTCTGTGGGAGGTGGGATCTTAGTAGGATGTTCTCCACCACTTTGTCATACTAGTGATTGGAGAACATCCTACTAAGATCCCACCTCCCACAGACTCATAAAAATTAAAGCTGGTAACACAACTAAGAACAATCATGCACACAGTAAATTAAAGCTGGTACCGCAACTAAGAACAATCATGCACACAGTAAATTAAAGCTGGTACCGCATACACACAGTCCTTGCCTCACTTTCTTCATGTATACAACAACAATAATATTTTCGTCAGTACGTTTTATTGGCCAATATAAATCATTTGGCCCGAGGGGGGGGCATTGGGTACAAAGTGTGGCCCTATGTGTACAGTCAAATGCAATTTACGTGCCCTGTGAAGGGACACCTGTATACATAGTAGAGGGCCTAGGAGGGTGGGGGCCGGGGGGGGGGGCTATGGTGCCAGCACTATTATGTCACATGTTTTTGATATGACATAGGCCCGTGGCCAGGTTGAGTGACCTGTTTCACTGTGCCATAAGTGGCCCAATAAGATGGGCATATAAATTAAATGTGAAATACCAGTAGTTCCTTTGTGTGCACATTAAAACAAGTGCAAAATATATGCCCTTCTCCCAGCCTTCAAATTTATGGGGACATGCACAGGTAGTTTAGCACATAGACATAGAGGCATAGAGGGGGAGGGGTTCATGTGGGCAGGGTAACAAACAGTTATATATCCATAACCTATTCACGTGCACCTTATTTGAGACAGCTTGTCCAGGGGTCGTATAGTAAGGCGCAATAGTGTTGCACTTAAATGAAATGTACATCCTTTGTGTGTTCAGTTTAAGAAAGGCGCCAAACCTGCAGGAAAATTCCTTCCCTCCCGCCTCCCTTTCCACCTCTACCATAATGTTCTCAAGGTAACATAGGGGGATGGGGGGGGGGGGCATGGGGGTAGAAGAGGTTTGGCGGCACCGGTGCCGCTATGCCTGCTAACATCAGCTCTTTTTAAAGGGGGTGGGGGCCGGGGCAGGTAGGAGAAAGAGAGGAGGGTACGGCAAGTATACTATATAGCTCCTATGAAGTTGATTGATTAGAGCCTGCCGCTCACTGTAGAGAAGGGGCCAGGTGGTGCATAAGGTAAAATAAAGACTCTGTGAATCAAACACCCTTAATAATATAACTATTAAAGAAACTATAACTTTGAAAGGGAGAGTGTAAGGCAAAATTAAAGAAATTTATATGGGCCACATATATAAGCCCTCGAGGGTTTAGCCCCCTCTGCTAGCATATTATACTACGAGTTTAGCCCCCTAGGGGGCTAATCCGCTGGCGCCTTTGGCACACCTCAAAAACAGGGGTATATTGAAGTTGAACAAAATATGTATTACCCCAAAAAGACTCCAAGCCCCTTTTTCTCTCCTCTCTCCCTGAAAGAGGCCCTTTTCCCAGGACCCAGCTTCCCTTGGATGTTTTTAGATTCTATGTATATATGGTGTTAAGTAAGTAGTACTGTGTCTATATATATACTACGAGTTTCCCTGGCGCCTTCGGCACGCCTCAAAAACAGGGGTATATTGAAGTTGAACAAAATATGTATTACCCAAAAAAGACTCTAAGCCCCTGTTTCTCTCCTCTCTCCCCAAAAGAAGCCCTTTTCCTGGGACCCATCTTCCCTTGGATGTTTTAATATTCTATGGATATATGGGGTGGCTTTTGAGGTGCTGTGTCTATATATATACTACAAGTTTGGGGTTATTCCCCAGGCACCTTCGGTGCGCTGTAAAAACAGGGTAGACATCAAATTTATGAAAATATGTATTACCCAAAAAAGACTCAAAGCCCCTTTTTCTCTCCTCTCTCCCCAAAAGAGGCCTTTTCCCGGGACCCTGCTTCCCTTGGATGCTTTTAGATTTTATGTATATTATGCGTTTAATGTATGTTATGAGAACGCACAAGTGGATTTATGGGTTTATAATCCACGACCCCGAAGGGGGAGTGGATTATTAACCCCTAATACCACGAGTGCGTTCCCATAACATACATTAAGGCATTTATCTCATAGATTCCTCCATTTTGTATTAATTTCTTACCTTATAACCCAAGAATTAATCCAGGAGAAGACATTTTGTAAGTGCATACGATCCACTCGGTTTGCCAAGCCGTTGTGGCCATGTTGTTGTTCTGCCCGACATACCTCCACCTTTACACACATTTTTCGGGTATAATCCAAGCATGTCAAGTCCTGTACTTCTAGCACCCCAAAATATATGATCCGCCTCCACCATGCTTTTATGTTGACAGTGTGGGAAGGTCTCGTATGTAGGTCAGCCAGACGGACAACGGGGTGGGTGCCGACACGTATCGCTATGGAAAATCATTGGATTCTTATTTGTTTCGATGAAAATGGAGAAATTAGGCATGGCATGTTAATATAGGATATCTAAGGAAGTTTTCCTGTTAATAACTCCACCCGGCACCATTGGATTCTATGCTAACGAGGTCTGTAAACATCAGGTATGTCGGACAACTTTTTCATATCTTCCATGTGAATTGGGTTCTACCACCGGTCGCCTTGGTATAGTGGACAGCAAGCTTGTCTCCTGCCACAGCGGCCGGGGATCGATTCCCCGTTGAACCCTAAAAGGTTTTAACTGGAAAACTATGGCGTAGTGGACTTTGTATGCTTCGCCAATTTATTAACATGTCCAGATTGAAACCAGCACCTTCTTGAAGATGAAGAAAAGGTCTGAGAGTAGGGTTATGGCTTGATAATGCACGGGGGTTATAAGCAAAAAATCACTGTCCAAGCCAAAATCGTGAGATAAATGGTGTTAAGTAAGAGGTGATGTGTCTATATATACTATGAGTTTAGCCCCCTAGGGGGCTAAACCCTTTTCTCGTGCTTTTACTGAATAACCTGAAATCATATTTATATCTGACATTATATTTAAGATATAAAAAATTTAAAATGTAAGCACATTATATGGTTATTCAGCAAATGCTGCCACCTGTCGGGTGCAAAAGGGTAGTTCAATGTACCTGGGAGAGGTACGCTTTTTTGATATAAGTGAATTTTTTTCCATTTGCACTCTTCAGAATCCGTATTTTAGGAGGGGGGGCTAAAGCAATACATAGCCGAGGGTTATCACACGAGGTGAAACCTCATGTGATAACCCTCAGTGGGGACCAATTCGAGTGCTCCTTTGTATTTATGTCAAGTTAATTTTTGTCAGAAATGTTCAAAAGTAAATTCATTTATTTGGCATTAGTTATGTGACCATTTGCAATCATCTACCTTGCAGTGTGATACAGGGACAGGTTATCACACTGGGGGGTGTGATACAGAGGTTCTTGGTTAAACCTATGGGCCTGTCATATTCAACTTGAGAGAATGTATGGGGTCAACTGCACCCTGTATAAGTAGCTCACATAGGGAAGGGGAATCCTTGTGTAATCACTCTTGTGAAAAGGAGTGTTTCCACAGCTATTCTTTCATTATGACCCTCTTGCCCCTGTGCACAGGGTGTTCTGCTTGGAATAGTGTATGCAGGGCTAAGGCTACCACCACTGAAAACCTAGTGCTGGCTGTGAAAAAGCAAGGCAGTCCCACCTTACCATCGCTTAAATGGATGAGGCAGAACAATTCCTACTATCGCTGGTGTAGTGATGGTAGGGCCTTTTGAATTAACCTCCTGAGGATGTAGGTCAGGGGAGGATGCTGTTGACTTCGGCGCTATAGGTACTAAAACCTACTGCAATAAGTATTTTCTAGTGGCACCTAAATACCCCGGGATAAATGGCTTCCTGAGTTGGCTTTTTTTCATTTAAGACTCTTGTTTTAACACAGACTTAAACAAAGAAATGATTAGAGCATAACTTTTGAAGACTTGTTAAAACATGTTCTAAGCTTTTAGAATCTAGTCTTAACTCTATAAAGGAGTGCGTTGATGAAGAAACTTAAGAACACATGTTCTATCAATAAGTACCCTATCTATGTTGACAAGAATCCAAATCTCAATGTCGTTTCTTGTTGTCTATGTCTTCAGTTCTTTTGAATCAGCTTGTTATGGGTCCTCTGAAATCACCACTGATGTACTGCTCTCTGTTGATTGTTACCTTTACTAATATTCTAGCAGTCTTGAAAGTAGGTATATATACACAGAAGCGTTATTAGGTAGTGGTCATTATTTATCAACAGGGGGAGGATGGTGGGTTTGAGGGGTGGGACGTAAAAATTTCAGACCTCTCCTGAGTGGGGGCATAAAAAATTTACCCTCTTTTCAGCAAAAAACCTGTAAGCTACTCTAGATTAAAAAGGGGCACGGACATTTTTAACTGCTGCCAAGGGGGACATGAAAGATTTTCGCTCGTCCACGCAAAAATCCATCACCTCCCTGTTGATAAATTAATGACCACTCTCTTAGCTGAACCAATGAAAAAATACAGAAATTCACCACACTAAGTACAACAAGTAACTGAGTGATATTGCAAGTATATTCTTTTTAAGTGCGATTTTCTTGTCAAAAGTTATTCAGTCTATCACAACTGTAGGAGGCTATAACAACATGATCAGGGGCTTCTTCAGCCGACGTAATTTTCGTTAGGATTCAAACATCTTATTCTTGCACATTCCACACGCAAACACATCAAAGGTTATTAATGATAATCTACACCCATGGCAATAATAAATATTCTATTTAAGATCACCTTGATTCCCACACTCATAATAACAGACATATTGAATGTGAGCTGATCCTGACGAAAATTACTATCTAAGCTATAAAATCCCTTACATTCCAGAGCACTTTGTAAGACAGCTCACACACAGGACCTTTGGTCTTATGATCCAGTTGGTATTCTGACCATATAGCAAAGCCCTTTAGAGCAGGTCCCTCTTTATCCCTCTGGCTGCAGGAGGAGGAGGTGATTGAAACAATGCTGGAGCTGGTTGTTAGAGCAGCTCAGGGCTAGTGAAATGTCAAGGGGTTAATACTCTCAGAGTTGTGGCTAGCAGAAACAATGGTCTCGGGGCTCTTCAGGCAAAAACCATTAAGGTGCCTTTTCTCAGAACATGTGAGACCATAATTAAATAGGCAAAGAAATCAACATAACAGGAACATGGAACATACCCATTAGTCCTTTTTTACCTTGGTAAAGTCCCCTGATTGTTAATCAAATACATAGGTTATACAAATTTGAAATGTCATTTGATTTTTGCCTCCAGGATAAATTTATTAAAACTCCTTGCCTAGAGATTCTTTCATTTTCCAGAAGTATAGAGTTCCTGAAGTCTTACATTGACCTTTGCTGGGAGAGCTCAGAGAGTGGTATGGAGCACCTCAAGGTGGAGTGAGCAGCTCCTCCAGCTAGTCCATGGGAATGGCAGACTGAGAAGCGAAAATAGACATTACCCCAGGCAGTAATGTAAACCTACCACAGTTTCCCTCACTCCAACCAACTGACACCAACAACTCCCTCTAGTTACTGGCAGTGAAATTCAAACAGACAAGCATGGAAATGAGGTTTTGGTTACAAAAACAAACCAGATGGGAATTTGTAACTGCTCTCCCAGACACCTTTAATATGGCTCCTTGCAAAGTGGTGCAACTGCTATGGCCATGTTTGGACTGTGGACAACTGAACACTTGAGAATCACTATTATATTTCTCTTCCCCTTTCTCTTTTTGTCTCTTTCTCATGCTCTGTCTCTATCTGTCTGTATTTGTCTCTCCCTATTTGTCTACTTTTCTGCCTCTCTCTATGTCTCTCTGTTTCTCTGCCTGTTTGTCTCTCTCTCTCTCTCTCTCTCTCTCCCTCTCTGTCAATCTCTCTCTCTCTCTTCCTCTGTCTACATCAGTCTGTCCCTCTGCCATTCTCTTTCTCATTCTTCCGAATTCTATTGGATTCATATTATTACTTATCTTATATTTGTTTTTAAAGGTATCTCACTTTTTTAAAAGGCTTTTACAATTATGTCCCTAAAGAACTTGCCGATATAATGACATTGTATTTTCGTGGTCCTATTCTTGTGTCAGTTGTAGAGGAAGTCAGGCACTTGTCACTAATTACATCTTATTCACTCCACTCAGTCATCTAGCCAGTCCCTTCCCTACACACACGCACATAGAGGTCGTTGACATCTCCCACCTAATACCAATAAGGCACCAGGCAGAGCACAACATGTCCCTTGGGGGCAATTTTCCACTGATTTCGTCTTAGAGAAAAATAGCCAGCCTTGGTAATGGGCTGAAATGGGAGGGTGAATGTGTAGGTGGTGGCAGAGAGGTAGTGAGTCCTGCATTCCTCAATGAGGCTTAGTTATACCAAATTCACATGGGCATGCCAATGCTCCCTCTCACCCATTTGGATATCTGACCAAAGGCTTTACATAAATAACCTAGTCCATATGATATAGGAGTGCCGTGACTCGCCTAGGCTGAGATGATTACACCATCATTAGAATTTTAGTGTTTCCAACGATCACCATGCCATTTTATAGATATGTTCATAGCAGACACCTTAACATATAAAAACAAAATCTAATTATTGCATGCACTATGTTCAAGAATAGTATAGGTTCCCTAGGATATGTTACTCCATAGAGTCCTATAGTGCAAGCCACCCCCCTCTACCCCCCCTTAAAAGTAGGCTACCTTTTGTGTTCAGTACTGAGTCCTATGTAAGATAAGGGGGTTTATGGAGATGTCAGGAATCTTTATCAGAGTGATATCAAATGGAAACAAGGGGCCACCTATACCAAAAACTCCTGCTGAATCCAAAATTTGTGGTATTGATTCTCAAAATTTGGCCAAAGGTACCTAAAAATGAGGTTTGATGATGAGAATATTTGAAAAATGTACAAAAGTTATATTGAAAATGATTTGAACTTTTTATAGATGCAACATGCTAATCAAAGTCAGTACCTCAATCTATATATCCCAATGTTTGCCTATCCTAACCTGACAAGTACTCTGCCTGCATATGGCTCTGCCTCTCCAACATACTGCCTATCCCTTAGTCTGCCTATCACTCATACTACCTATCCCTTGAAACATCTAGAGTTTAATTAGGTTTTCCCTCAAATGGCTTAAAGGATTAAAGTTTACCCCTCACCTTTGTACCTAATTTTCTCTGTACATTCTTACCATTAGTCTACCTATCCTCAATCTGCCTATCATTCACTTTACCTATCCCTCATGGTGACTATCCCCCAACTCTGCACATCCCTCATATTTGACTGGCACATCTGTGATATTACCTAGCACCAATGTATCTTTTGAATATGCTCACCTTACAAGGTACCCTCTGTGCCTATCTCTTAAACTGTTTATTATCTATCCTCCTTGCTACCCATCCTCTTCAATACCTATCCTTCAAGCTCACGTTATAGCTTTCCTACCTATCACAGCTTGATCAGCTGGGATAGCTCACATCCAACCTTTATTATGATCTCTTAGTCAACCTATCCCATGAAGAACAAATCCAACAGTCTACCTCAAGCATACATCTACTGATCACTCATGTTATATATCCTTGAGGTTACCTATCCTTCAGGGTGCCTATCCTTCATGGTATATGGCCTTCAGTCTACCTAACCAGCTATCTATGTATCTCTCACCTTGTATTCTATTCTTTCTACCTTTATAATAGCTCTTATAGTCTATGCCTTGTGAAATGTACCTATCGCTCATTGTACTTATCCTCAAGTCTGCATATCACTCATGTTTACCTTACATATCCCTCAGCCCATTGAATTATCATGCTTTTCTTAAATGCCTCACCATGGCTATCATTAGACTAGCTAACTTCCTATCCTACATGTCTGTTGTTTATTCCCCTCTTCCTATCCTCCATGCTGCATATCATTCATGCTATCCCACTTGACAACAAAACATTTTTTAAGGTAATAAACTGAGGGCTCTATACCATAAAGGGTAGGTAGCCTGAAGGATAGGTAGCCTGAAGGATATATAGCATGAGTGATAGGTAGATGTATGCGTGAGGTAGAATGTTAAATTTGTTCCTTAGGGGAGAGGTTGACTAAGAGATCAAAATGAAGGTTGGTTGTGAGCTATCCCAGCTGAACATGAGGGATAGGTATTGAAGAGGATGGGTAGCAAGGAGGATAGGTAGCATGTGTAATAAACAGTTTAAGAGATAGGCATAGAGAGTACCTTGTGAAGTGAGCATATTCAAAAGCTACATTGGTGCTAGGTAATATCACAGATGTGCCAGTCAAACATGAGGGATGTGAAGAGTTGGGGGATAGTCACCATGAGGGATAGGTAAAGTGAATGATAGGCAGATTGAGGATAGGTAGACTAATGGTAAGAATGTACAGAGAAAATTAGGTACAAAGGTGAGGGGTAAACTTCAATCCTTTAAGCCATTTGAGGGAAAACCTAATTAAACTCTAGATGTTTCAAGGGATAGGTACATGTAGTATGAGTGATAGGTAGACTAATGGATAGGCAGTATGTTGGAGAGGCAGAGCCATACACAGGTAGAGTACTTGTCAGGTTGAGATAGGCAGACATTAGGATTTGTAGATTGAGGTATTGACTTTGATTAGCATGTTGCATCTATAAAAATTTCAAATCATTTTCAATATAACTTTTGTACATTTTTAAAATATTCTCATCATCAAACCTCATTTTTAGGTACTTTTGGTCAAATTTTGAGAATCAAGATCACAAATTTTTGATTCAGCAGGAGTTTTTGGTATAGGTGGCCCCTCGTTTCCATTTGATATCATTCTGATAAAGATTCCTGACATCTCTATAAACCCCCTTATCCTACATAGGACTCAATACTGAAGACAAAAGGGAGCCTACTTTAAAGGGGGGTAGAGGGGGGGGGGGGTCTGTTACACTGTGTCCATAGGTAAAGCTCTGAGTTTCACCTCCTATCTATTGAATCTTCTTGCTATGTTTACAGAGTTTTGATTGTTCCTTCAGAAAATATCTACTGTGTCCTTGTAAAAATGTGGTTTTCATTTCCAGGGTAAATGAAGTATGGAATATAATGTATTATTGTTGTCTTCTCAATTTTAAAACAAACCTATTGAATTCCCCATGAGACATTTTGCATCTAGTATCATATGCTACATTATATAGAGCCATGATGTGTCCAATGCATGCAAGAGATACTGCTGCCACGTATATATACAGATTAAGATGTTTTATTCTATGATTATTGACAGTGATCGCATTAGTTTTTGATATTGTATCTTAACTGCACTTCTTTATTCACATGTGCTGATGCTTGCTCACCTCCACTTTCACTAACTGCTAAGCGGTGTCAGCTCCTGCCACCCTCATCCCTCCAGCCATCACCCACTTGAAATGCTTTCAAAAGCTGTAGATTGACATGGTAATTGTGGAATGGTTGTCAGCACATAGCCAGTGGCCTTGGCCAACCTTAGACCTCAATGTCCATTTAATCAGGTCAAGGCTAAAAGCAAAAATGACTTAGCATTAAGGAACCTGAGGAGGGCAGGGGCAGAGGGCTGCTCTGAGTCACAAAGACCTTCTGGCTACAGCCTGTCTGGGATAAAGCCTGAGAAGAAGGGAGGCTGCACTATACTACTAAATAAGTTGCTAGGTTTATCAGCTTTTCTTACAACTTTGCTCCCAAAACATGCTATGAACAGGGATACAGTATAGGTACTGCAGATGATGATGATAATAATAATAATAATAATAATAATATATATATATATATATATATATATATATATATATATATAGAGAGAGAGAGAGAGAGAGAGAGAGGGAGAGAAGATGCTCCATTTGACATTGTGTTTACAGCTACTAGGTTTGGTAATACATTTAGCATTTTGATACCCCAACAATTGATTCATCAGATACCTAATGTGCATGTAGTACTAATCTGATATTTTATGACTTGTATAAGCATGCCTGCATAAGGAGCTTTTATGTCCTGAGAGCTGCCCTTTAAGGGGTCATATGGGACAGCCTTCATAAACACTTTGGCATGTAAAATGCTAAATTATGGAAGGAAATTGATAAAGGCATTGATTACGCTTCCAACAATGTACGATATGTACAGGTTTGATGTGTCTTTTACATATTTTACAAGAAAAACCGTTTTTTTTTTTGTGGAATCTCCCCCTTATGAACTTAAGAGGATAATAATATTAATAAACTGCATTTAAGATAAAAAATGCAATCATTAGATGATAACTTGCAGCACCCACATTAGTTAATCTTTCCCTGTGTAATGGTTCGAGTTCTTATATAACTTCGGTTCAGTTCAAGATATATCAATATCATGTAAAACCAGACAAGTTAGCACAGGTTAGTGCAACCGGCACATGTTTTTTCCGTACTTACATAGGTTCGAAGTGGTGCTATGAATATAGCTCGGTGCTCTGCAGGTGTTGCTCTGGCTGTAGCCAGAAGCAGACTGAACTCCCTACATGGTCCCAGGGAGGGACTGGAGCAGCAACGATCAGTGCTGCCACCACCTCATAGTGGCCAGAGATCGAAGCGACCTCTGGTACTACCGGTGGCCACCGCACCGACTGACTTGCCCTCTCAAATAGAGAGCTAAAACCATATACGAGGCTCCAAGAGCACCTACACTACCCCCATCGGCTATGACTAGGGTAGAAAACACGTAGGAAATAGTCTAGTAACTACAATAAGGCCCGAGGTAAGTATTTACACAATGAGGTGTGCTACCCTGCTAGCACAACTCATCCAAATGATGTCTTTTTTTACATAAATAAAATGGGTTTTCATGTAAAAATGATGTAAATTACACGAGTAGTGCTAGCTGGGTAAGCAGTTGCTTCAGTTGTGATTTGCTTGGTCTCTCTTCGCTGTATCTCGTGAAGGCATTCGAACACGCCTTCAGTGGAGATAAGTCACACTCTGATTCAGGTGGCATTCTTGCCAGGCTTCGAACACCTCCTTCTGGATGTTGATGGAATGCTTACATCGTTCTTTGATATATTCATCTGGATCCTTAACATCCAGGTCAGAAGCAGTTCAGACCCTATGAAGAATGGTCGCCAGTACATCCTGGCAGATGACGGTGGTGGAGGTGTAGGAGAACGGTCTCATCCACTAAAATCCATGGACTGTGCGGAGCTCGTTGTTACAGTGCTCGGAGTTGGGCTGGCACAGGTGGCAGCTGGCATAGCACCTACCCCACCTTGAACAGGCAGTGGCTGGTTCAGGTCTTTCATGGCTACCTCCCTCCCAGGACTGGGACGCTTGCCTTTAGCAGTCGGTGCTGGGCTCGAAGGTGGGCCCATCGATCCTTGAACCTTCCCTTCAGCAGACAGTACCTGCGACTCCAAACCGGGGGTCACGACTGTCGAAGGGCAGGGAAATCATCCTTTCTCTTGTCTCCTCTCACGATTTGTGGGATGGTGTGCACATTCAAAGTCGTAATGGTTGCTTTTGGAGGTATCCGAGGTTGGTCTACCCGACCCCGAATCCAATCGTCACATGTGTACTTGGTCCCTGACCGGAGCCAGGTCAGGAAATCACCAGCATTTGATTGTTGCATCAGGGGGGAGATTTGTTCCATACCTCGGGGACCTGTCTGAAACATGATTTCCTTGAAGGTTGGAGATCGTTTCCTCTCTGAAGCTCCCGGTGGCACAGGTGACTCGAATCTCGACCTCCTCTTCTCTTTATGGCGCGGGTCGACCCGAGGGTGGGGCTTCGCTTTGCCTTGCTTATCCAGGGTGTCCCTGTCTTTCCTCATGACCTTTACTTCCCATTGGGTTGTCAGGTGTTATGTCGAACCTGTGAGCCTTCAAATTTCTCGGATATGTGACAGAAGTACTCAGTGGTGATAAGCAACTCGTTTTGTTTCTTCTACCATGAACTCATGAGGTTGGCATGCAATTTATGGACCCTGACCATGGCGTCCTCGGCTTTTCATCCATGTTTCTTAACAATGTGCTCACTCAGTCCTCCACGATGGCCTGTGACATAGCCATTACATTTTTTGTTTTCGTTTTTGTCATTAGTGCATCAGGATATTGGTCCATGGTGCATGTGTGTTTCCACAAGATGTTGATAGAAACGATCCTTCGAGGACCACTTCTTCTCAGTCTCATGCATGTTCACACACACCTCAAATGCACAGGCTACTGTAGCTCAAAGCTGCATATTCAAGCTTCGTCCTATGCTCGTAGCCATAATAAGTCCTCGGAGTTTTCGAGGTATCACTCAAACTTGCTACCCACACTCGGCATCCATACACAATCTCATCCAGTCCTCGTCATCACTTTATCATGAAGATTTCTGGCAGGTGTGATTGAATATAATTCGGCATATTGCTCACAGTGGCCAAAGAACCTCGGGGTGAACGTTTCTGTTCTCTGGTAGTGGCACCCTTAAAGGGGCTCTTCATTCCCATCAATGTTTTCCAACAATTGTCGGTTCATTTCGTCAAGGGACTTGTCGCCATTTCCATTACTATCAATCTCCATGTTGGAGATCTCACCCTCTTCCATTACCTCGAAGGCTGGAACTGGTAGGGGAGCCTGTACCTTCTTCGGGGTCGTAGACTTTGAAGAGGCACTGGATACCCCATTTTTACGTGAGGTCGATTTTACAGGCTTGGAACCTGATCGATTCTAAGCTCGACAGTCCTCACTGTCGAAATCCTCCTTAACCTCTTTCTTTGAGAGTCTTTTTCTGTTTCGTCGAGCTTAATCTCTTTGAAACCTTCTTTCTGGTCTTTCTCCTTGAGTTTTGCAATGTTCTTCCTCAGGTCAGTTTTCTTCTTGAGGAGTGCTTTCCTCTCTTTCTCCATCTCGGCTTGCTTCTGTTCAAGGTCCAAAATGGTTTCCTTGACAGAGTCAGGACGAACAGCATCAGGGACAGCTTTGACGTCGGTGTCTTCCCTAGTAGACTCCTTAGCCATTTGGGTGTCCTCCTTCATCAGTTCTTTGTCCTCCAACAGTTTGTCTTTGGACTCTCGAACTGGTGAAATGGCCACACAGTACGCATAGGAGCGTTCTCGATCACGTATAGGAAGTTAGTTCTGCCCCCAGAGGTAAATGCTTGGCAGTCGTTTATCTATGGGAACAAGTCTATAAAGCAGTGAGGTCTCAAGGGACATTCGAATCCGCTCGTCCTCAGCAATATCATCAACTACCTGAGTCAGTGTGTCAGCGCCGCACATGGCCTCAGCTAGGCTTAAGTAATCACACCAGTATGTGTCTTTAACGATGTCGTCAACCTGGTTGTTGGATACGCCCTTGACTTACCTTATCTGTAAGTCCATGGCGATACAGTCCGGGGGCAAACCCTTGCCTCCAAGCATCCGAGGAGAAATCCATTGGTCTTTCCTCTCAGTGTTGTCTCTAGTCCGGGGACAGTGACTGGCACTCGAGAATTGTGTCGGCCAGTTAAGGCATAACTACCTCCACTCTGGAATGGTGACTTGGTCCTTCGGGAGTCGGTGGGGCTGGTGTAGAGCCATCAGTTGTTGTCAATGCAGCAATGACCTCCGAAGTGTCCATTTCTTCTTCAGATTCGATGGCTGGGACGGGGTGTTCCTCGGGGTTGGTGTTTAAGGTCACCGTAACCTGGCTCTGGGTCATTGGAGAAGCCCAAGAGCAGTCACTTCCTTCTTACCCTACTTCCAATAGTCTTTGATACACCACCTTGCTCGAGAATTGGTTTTTAAACTCAGTGGAGATGTCCACCCAACAGAAACTCTCTGCAGCTCAGGAGTTCGGCAGAAATACATGCAGTATTTTACTTGCATGTCAGCTTCGCTGTCTGTCACCCACAGGAACCATGAATAGGGTACTTTGGTACATCGGACCCTACTTCGAGTCAGTTTCAAAGTATCTCAACTTTCATAAACAAATAACATCACACAGTACAGGACATTTACACTCGCTGTGTACCAGGACTTAAGTAACGGCAGACCTTATGGCAAGTCATGGGTTGCGTCTTTCCCCTACTCGATATTTCTTTTTCAACCCAGGAGTCAGAGGTGGTTTATCAGAAGATACCAGCATCCTCTTTCTGCCCCTACTCCTGTGTCTTGGCGAGACATTTTCCTTGTGATTGGATTTTAGATTCACATCAATTCTCTTAGCTTTATCCTTCCCATGGTTTCTCGTTCCAGTCTTCTAAAACTTCTTTTTATTCAATTTTGTCACTCCAGGCGATGTCTTTAAACACTTTGGTTTCATAAGGATCACGTCTTTTTCTCTGTTCCATTTCTCCATCATTTTTTTGCATTCAGCATTGGCAGCTTCCCTGCCTCTCCATCGTCATAGTCTACAGACGTTCGATTTATTGGTTCTACCCGTTGGTAAACTCAATATATTAACAGTGGACTCACAGATGATCTTCGTCACCACATGAGGAACATCCCATCCCGAGACCAATTTCTTAGATGATAGGGGTTCATGGATCCGAAATACCATATCTCCAACATTGAAATGTCAATGCTTCAAATTAGTGTCACAGCCAATTTTCTGCCATCGACCAGTCTTCATTCAATTCGAACTAACTCATAAGCTCGCTTGAAGTGATCTCTTAATGATTCCAGAAACAATACGGTGCATGGGGCTTCAGCGCTGATCCCAACTACACCATACACCAAGTCTGCAGGCATAATTATATTCTCGCCAAACACTAAAAGGTTTGGCGAGCAGTTCATTAAGGCATGTACAGTGCTATTATAAGCATGTACCACAAAGTCACATTGTTCATCCCAAGTTCTATTGAACCTTTCCACTTGACCATCAGACTGGGGTCTGTATGGATTAGTTTGAGTTTTACATATCGCCAAATAATGGCACATCTCTTGCCATAGGTTTGACTGGAATTCCCTTCCTTGATCACTGTGCATCATTAGAGGCGTGCCTAGGTGTAGGACCTATCCTCTAACAAATGCACTAGCACAAGTAGAGGCTTTGTGGTTAGGCAGTGGGAATACACGAGTATATTTCGTGTAGTAGTCCGAAACTACCATCATACAAGTGTTCCCTCGAGGTGTGGGTTCCAGTCCGCTTATGATGTCAATGGCTATTCGGGCGAATCTTACCCCGAACAGTTCTTGCATCAAGGGCATTTTACCCATACCAGGGCCGGGCTTATTGTTACCACATTCAGGGCATGTCACACCCCATCTCATGATATCACTAATCATTCCGGGCCAGTAATAGCGTCTCGAAAGCCGTTTGAGCGACATTCTCCTCCCAAAATGCCCACTTTTTTTGTGGCCATGACAGAAGTACATGATGTCACGTCTCATTACCATAGGGATCACTATCTGCGAAATCTTGTCCTTAGTGGGACAAGTCTTCCAATGACAAAGCAGCCCATCTACCATTTCCAGTTTGGTCCACTGAGCTGGGTTTCTCGGTCTTCAATAGAGATGGCCAGCCTTTCTGGCCTCTTGCCATTCTTAACTAGTAGAATTACTTGTTTTATTGAGGGGCCATTCTGTTGGAACTGCTTGATGGTCTCGGGGGATCACTCAATAATGTTGTCCACACAGAGGTCGGGCAATGGTTCGATTCTTTGAGGTTTTCCTTGGGTTCGAACCCCCGCTAGCACAGCATTGTGTGCCCCACAATCGTTACAATCAATTTTCTGACACTTTCATATCGGTCTTCTCGGGCATCAGCATTTACATGCTTTGAGCCTGCCTGATGTTTGATTTGGCTGTGCTCCAATCCAAACTCAGATAAATGATCTAACAAGTGCCCAATCATCCCCTCAGCGTCCTTGAAGTTCAGGAGCCACTTCAAACATGAGTGAGCAGTTCTCAACTTAAAGTTGGAACCCCATAGAAAAGGTCGACATTTTTTAGTATACACCACCACAGCCAATAACTCACATTTAGTGGTGCAATAATTTCTCTGCGCTTTATTCAAAGTATTACTAGCAAAAGCTACAGGAACCTCGACTCCGTCTTGGACCTGAGACAGAGCCTCTTCGAACGTGGCTGGCGCATTGCATAACCCGAAGGGTAATACTTTATATAGGAATAATCCCATATGGCTCAAAAAGGTCGCCTTTTCCATGTCTTCTGGTTTCATTCCAATTTGCCAATATCCGGACTGTAAGTCCAGGGTGCAAAAATAGTTGTTCCCCCCAAGGGAGTCCAAAGTTTCGTCAATCCGAGGTAAAGGATAAAAATTCTGCTTGGTTAACCCATTAAGCTTACGGTAGTCCACAAAGAACCTTATGGTTCCGTCTTTCTTCATAGTCATACAAACAGGACTAGACCAGGGACTGGTACTGGGTACAATAACCCCCTGCTTCAATTGATTGAGGATTTGCTTCTCCGCTTCAAGTTTCTTTTTCAGAGGCAACCACCGATATGGAATCTTAAAAGGTTTAGCATCAACAGTGTCGATGCCGTGTATAACTTTATCAGTCCTACCCACCGGACCTCCATCCTCACCAAAGGCAGGAAAGTAGTCCGATAACAGGTTTCAAAGCCTCCTTTTCTCATCAGCATTGGTCAATGAAGAGTCGTCAACCAGCTTGTCAAGTTCATCTGTCAATTTCTTTATCGGTTTCAGGTCGACCTCATTTTCAAAATGGACTTCAGAAATGCATTCGGTGAGGGACATTTATCCTACCTGTTCATCCTTATGTAAATAATTAAGATCGAATCCTTAGTTGGTCATGGGAATGACTGTCCAAGCTCCATTACTGACCAGAGTGTTGACAGATTCCAATCTAAGAGAACTCAGCTTTTCCGGGTTGGGTTCAAACACCGCATTGGCTCCCCTGAAAGATGAGTTTGAGGAACACAGCATGTCGCAGGTAGTTCCAGGAGAAATCTTCACAGTCTGTATCACAGTCGCCACAGAGGACACTTGCCTTAATACAAAATGGATTTCGCAGTTGTATGGGTGCCTAACCTTCAAAAATCCATGACGTGGATCCAACACGGCACCATACAAACTTGCGAAGTCCAGTCTAATTATTCCATTGTCGCTAATATCAGCAATAGTAGGGCACATGATGAAGTCATGTCCGCCCATTCCGATCTGTATGAAGGTTTTACCAAAAATCCGCATTCGGCTACCATCTGCCGTGCAAGCATTTACACCCACTTTAGTGCATCAGGCTTACCCGACATTAGTTTGAAGAAATTCTTGGAGATACATGAATGGCTGGCACCAGTATCTATCAAGAATTAATTCCCCGACCTCTTCCTTCACCGACATGGTAACATACCATCTTTTCCCTCTTAATGGGGAAGGATTCTCAGCAAATTGACCTGTTCCTCGGAGTCACCAAGCTCCCATCCAAAGTCTTTCAAAAAGACTAAACATGGATGGTCTGGGGGAAGGTGTGTCGCACTCACCTGGGCCAGCTCACTGACCCACCAGTCAGTAGACCATTTATAGGTATTGTACTTATTATATTTATTTTTCACCTTTGACTCTACCATGTAACACAGTATCCGAGTCTACCCACAAGCCAAGCCATACCTATAGACCAAAGGCTGGCGGTGTCAACTGCACTCAGCGGTGTCAACTGCTGGAGGACATGCCCATTAATCATGAGCAGCTCACAGCATGCCAGGAATTCCCAGCAGCTATATTTAGAATCACACTGAACTCTGTGACCCCCAGTGCTATGTTTAGATCCACCTACACACCACATTGGAGTTCCCCAGTTACTATATTTAGCTCACCTGATACTATTTCTAGGATGAGCTGGGTGAGCAGCTCCTACTATAAATACCTCTGAGTGGAGCAGCTCACTCATCTCTCTAACTTCACACTTCATCCCTCACATACTCACGTGAGACAAGAGCCCTCAGCTGAAGGCTAGGCTTGGACACTGTTGGGCACCCTATACTGTATCACCCTATACTGTATCCCCTGATCTGCCATCACATCAATGCTCCCGGCCCCGACTGGAGTGAGAGGATCCTTCTCACTAACCAGACTCCAGGGAGGAATTGGTTCGTTGGAGAGTTTGATCTTGCCGTTTCCGGTATTTTGACAGTTCCTTTCAGGATCACATCCCTTGCCCTTAATGTGACCCCTCATTCCCTTCTTCACCCTCACCTTCCTTAACAGCCGTAACACGAGCGAGTATGGGCATCAGAGCAGTGCATTCATGGGCATAATAACCCATCTCCTGAAATCTGTAGAATCTCAACCGAGATCGGTCCACCCTCTGTCAGGGCCGTCTCATGGTCATAGCTTCAGTAAAGGTTTTAACCATAACGTCCAACTGCTACAGAGGTAGTAGCAATGGATGTCTTCAAAGTGGGTATCGAGGAGGATCTCAGGCTTTGAGGATTTATTCCTTCCATGGAAGTGGGTTCAGCCTTGGGTCTGACATCCCGACCAGGAGTTTTCTTATTGAACATTCGTCGAGGTTTGTATTTCCTCTTCATATCTCGCTTGACATGGACATCAGAAATGCTTCCATCTTCTTCTTCGATCTTGATCACCTCGAGTCACCCCCATCAGCCAGGTGCATGGAGGAGACCAGACCTATCGGGGTCATAGCGATGGCGGCTGCCTTTATGGGCACTTTACCCACCATTAAGGTTTGAACTTTGTTAAAGTCGTCTATTCCCTCTAAAAGGTTGGTCAGCCCTGCATTCTTCAATTTCCAACCTGCAAGGGCGGCCTGTTGCTGTTCCTCATCCCTGAGTCCTTGTATGAACTGAGGTAATAGGTCATTTACCTTTTTGTGCCCAGAATTATTTTATAGAAAGATTTTACATTATTTCACGATTTCATTTTTTGTTTTATAAGACCATGTGTAATTTCGATTTTCTTCCTTGATAAGGGCTTGGCATATTACATTTTCTTAATTCCCATAACTCAGTGAAGACTTTCAGTTAAGGATGTGATACTACTGGTCAGGTCTAGTAACCATAGTTACCAAAACATTCCATTTGTTGTCATTAAGTGGTATTTGGTCTCTATATATCCATAATGATTCCAATCCTGAGACCTTTCAAAGCTGATTTGCCTGCATGCATCTACATGTACTGGCACACAGGAAACATGATTTGTTGTACTAGAAACAATGCATGGCTTATCTTTAGGACAAGAGCACTTACTGTAAAATATAATTGGAATATTGGAACCTATGTTTGTATGATCCATCATCATTTTGCTACCATATCAGATTTTAGCTGGAGGGTTATCTGTTAATGAATCACATTAAATGACAACTCATTTTCAAGTTTTGACACACTGTGCCTGATATAGAGCAGATAAAGCCGAATGAATAGTTGTATCATAATCTGGAGGTCATAAGCATTCCATAGAGGGTCTAACTTTGCAGATTGGACCAGTAGAAGTGTCTGGATGAAAATGTCTTTCAATATACATGCATTTAACCCTTTAGGGCAGAGCAAAAATTGTTGCCCTAGCCATGGGGAGGGCCTCTGAAAAAAGTATAGTTCCTAGAGGATGAGCTTATTTTCAATTCCTATACTAATCCTATATAATGGGCGTCGACTATAGTCGACGCTAGGCCTGCCATTGTGTCGACTATAGTGGACACTAGGCCTGCCATGGTGTTGATTATAGTCGACGCTAGCCCTCAATGGGTTAAGCACAAAACTGTGCTTAAATGCGTGCTTGGGTACCTAAGTGTTAATGAAATACTCCTCATTCAGACCGTTAGGATGGGCCTTATGCAGTAAGGTCTGTAGCTCGAATCCAAAAGCCCTGAAAGTCTCGTGAGGCTTTTGGGTTTGTTTCTTGAAAACCATCATAGGGTCCTCGGTCATCAAGTTATACAAAAGTACACTTGCAAACTCTACAAAATCCGTGAATGTGCCACATTCGTTGTAGACCTCATTCCATTTAACCACTGCAATTTATCCCGGCCTAGCCTTCAAACATCTGACCAGGTGTGGCAGCGCTTCCTCAGGACACCATGCGTTACAACACCTGTCATCTGTAAAATTCGAAAACCATTCCTTCCACATGGTAGTCCCATTGTAGGACGTGGGAATGATGGCAACTCTTCGAGCAGTGTTGCTGGTGCATATCAGTTTACCCACTTGGCTAACGCTCCAATCCCAAATCGTTTCCACACCCTGAAGTGTTCGAAGATCGATTCAGTAAATTATCGAGAGTGGCTCGAGATCGCCTCCTCTTTCCAGAAGATCCCCCAGCGGCACCTGCCGTTCCACTATTGGGCCTCTGAGCTCCCCCAGTATTGCCCGAAGTACCTCATGTTGCGCCTTGGTTCCGATCGTTTCCTGCTCCTAAATCACGGGGAGAGGAGTTGTCTTCATACAAGATGCCAAAAGATCCATCCTCATTGGTACGAACTTCGTCCAAACCCTGATAGGACCCACCATTTTCATCAGTGTAGGCTCCCAAAGGAACATCTCCGACACTAAATCTCAGATTCTTACCTCAACCCCCATCAGATTTATGTCCAGGTTGATATACACTGTCACCGGTGACGTTCACCCTAGCATTATCGTTGATGAATGGGTCTTTATCAGAATCATCAGCCACAACATGACATTGTGGTAGTATCCATATGGAAAGAATTTTCCTCACTATCGATATGAACATTTTCAATGTTCGAATTATCATCATCTGTTAGTTGACATTTTGTGGTCAACTTCGGTGGTGGTACCATATTCTATATCTGTTATATAACAGTCTAGGGCATTCTTTTTCTTGGTTAGCTGAGCTATCTGTAGACACAGCTCCTGCTGGTGAGTTATTAAGTCTTAATTGTTGTCTTTTATCTCCAGCATTAGTTGTTCATTGTCTTCGATCATTGCATTTTGGATCTGTACTCGTTTTTCATTTTCAGTTTTTCTAAGATCAATGTTTTCTTTGATCTTATTTTCTTCAGCTAACAATTGGTTGCGTTTCTCCTCCTGATCGTCTTCCCATTTTTCATGTTCGATCTCCAGTCTGAGTTTCTCGTTTTCCAATTCGGCTCTAGTTAATTTGAGTTTCTTTTGGATAACAAGACGCTCCTTTTCGAGAGATCTGTTTCTAGCTTCCTTATTTTCTACATTTTGTTCAAGATTGTTTAAAGTAAAAAATAAGACCTTTTGTTCATTTTCATATTTCTTGCATTGTTTTTCGAGATTTCATATTCGCAATACCTTGTGTTCAGAGTTTTCCAACTTCTTTTGTTGGTCAAGTCTCATCATCTTGTCTCGTTTGATTGCTTGTTGTCTCAAGTACTCTTTAGCAGTTATCCCCTGACTTTGACTTCCACCTATATCAAATATAGATGTGCTTAAGCCTTCCAAGGACTTTCTGTCTGTAATCGGTGTTGGTGTAGCAGTACTAGTGGTAGTAGCCACATGTCTTCGAAGTGAAGTATTCATCATCATGATGGGACTTGGAGTTCTTTGATTCGAGGTAATCGGTTCTAATTAATGCGGTTTCTTCGTATTTGAAGTCATTTGTATATGGGTAGTTGTCACCTTAGGAGTTCGAACTACCTTTGCTGCAAACACTGTGTAACCATCTTCGGTTAAAATCATCAGGCTTCAGCCTGTACCAACTGTAAACGGTGGTGCCTTCGCTTCAGAACCTAAGTTGCTGAAGTCAGATTCAGCGGACTCAGCACTGTCAGATCCCAAGTCTCCTTGGGTCGATCTGTTATAATTCGGTTCGGCCTCCAGGGTCGCGCACTAAAACCAAGACTGGTCATGGCACCAGTGTAATAGTTCTTATATAACTTTGGTTCAGTTCGAGATGTATCAATATCAAGTAAAACCAGACAAGTTAGCTCGGGTTAGTGCAACCGTATTTACATAGGTTCGAAGTGGTGCTATGAATATAGCTCGGTGCTCTACAGGTGTTGCTCTGGCCGTAGCCAGAAGCCAACTGAACTCCCTATGCAGTCCCAGGTAGGGACTGGAGCAGCAACAACCAGTGCTGCCACCACCTCATAGTGGTCAGAGATCGAAGCGACCTCTGGTACTACCGGTGGTAACCGCACCGACTGACCTGCCCTCTCGAATAGGGAGCTCCAGGAGCCCCTACACCTGTTTGATTACCTTCAATTTTATAGCTATATGAGCACTATGTAACACCACATATCATTCCTAAAAAGTAAGGAGAGCATGACAGGACAGATCTTGTTAGAAGAAGGATGTAGGAGAGAGGAGCATTGAGAAATGCCCATTGGAGATGTTGATGACAGCTAAATTAGTGTTTGACATAGACCTATGTATCATTTGTCCTCCAGAAATGAGAATTCTGAGTGCAACCAATAACCCACAGGAAGCAATTATTACTACTGGATATTAGCCTTACTGGATGGATTGCTTCTTGATTCTGCATACACTCAATGTGAATTAAGAATTTTTTTTTATCAGAGTGTTTAACATTTATAGGTAGTTTCTCCAGTGCGAAGTCAATGTCATAACCTGAAATGCTTCTCAGTAATAAGGATGATGTGAAATTCCAAATATCATTGATAACTCCATCATCTAGACGAGAATAATGATGTTGAAATGTATCTGGTGTATAGAAAAGACATTTCAGCAAACACTATACAACATTGTACAAGCCCAATACACAAATTAAAGAATAGACATACAGTACAATTGCCTTTCTGTTAATCATCCACCTGGCTACATTCAGCAGAAACTCAAGCAGAAAGGCAGAAGTATTTTTTTACATTTTTGTTGGTCTCCCACAGATTGTTGTATTAAGGTGTAGTGGACTCTTTATCCTCTATGGCTAGCATTTTAGTCACCTTGGGGAATGCATCCTTTGTTCAAAAACTAATATTTGAAAGTATTCAATAGAGAATATGTGTATGAATTCATCTTGGTGATTGTTGCCTTCCTAACTTCAGACTGCTTACCCTACAGCAATCCATTGTCTAGCAAGCAGCTCTCCTACAGAACACACAAGGCACAAGCTGAATAGGTACTCCATGACCTTTATGGCCTCACAACCAGGACTAAGCTATTAGGGAGGTACAGGTGATGTGGTACAGGTGCAGCTAAGAAAAGGGAAGGGTTTATGAGAGATATATAGGCAGGCTGTATAACTGTATCAACAATATTCCATACGAACACCAAACATACTTCAGCAGTTTTAGACCATCACTCATTATGTGCTAGAGGAGCATGACTGGATGAGAGTTGTAGATCTTTCTCTGTTAAAAGATAAGTAGATCAAATAGCAGTAGATCATCCTCTGTTAAAAGGATTCCTAGATATTGTTCTGAATTATCCAGCTCTGGAACTTAGGTCCCCCTGAATATATTCATAGGGCATAAATGATCTGCTTTATCAATCATCTTCCATAGACTATGTATGTTCCATTCATCTAAATGAATGTTTGTTGGTAAGTATGGAAAGAAGTATGTTGGGACTTTTGTCTGAAGTTTGGCATTAGAACTAGCATGGAAGTATCATCAATATCATTACACTCAGGGGAGCATTTCTTAACTCATAGGATTAGAGCTATCTAAGTCTAACCAGGAACACCTGGTTTGATGATATTATAAAGTAGTACACAGCAGTCCCACAGCCTTCAGTCTAACCTCTATACACCTCAGTGTATCATGCAAAAAATATTATCTTATATTAAGAGCTTGCAAATCTTAGAATCTTAGATGTTGCTGCATGCTTTCCTATCCATTGTCACCTCCCACCTAGTACCAATAGGGCAGCAGGCAGAGCACAACATGTCCCTCAGGGGCAATTTTCCACTGATTTTTTATTACAGAAAAATAGCCAGCCTTGGTAATGGTCTGAAATATGTTAGGTGAATGTGGAGGTGGTAGCAGAGAGGTAGGGAGTCCTGCCTTCCTAAATAATGCTTACTTATACCAAGTTCACATCAACATGTCAATGTTCTCCCTTTTCTAATTGAGTCTCTTAGCAAGGGATTTATAGTCATAGTCCATATGATATATATAGGAGGGTTGTTACTGGCCTACACCGAGATGATAGCACTATCATTAGAAGATACATTATAATTTAGCGTTTCCAACATTCATCATACTGTATAAGATACATTCACAACAGAGTCTTTACAAAAGAAAGGGATTAATATATTGAATGTATTGAAGCAAGGAATGGAATGCAGAAATTATACATCCATTGTTGGAAATGAAGGGCTGGAGAAATATAATGAAAATCTAGATGGAGCCATTATTCCTCTATAGAGTTGTCTTCTCTAATCAATTGCCAACCATAGCTTTGGATTCCCCATGAGGCATTTTGAATCTAGTATCATGCACCATCACATAAAACCATGACATAGCCAATACATGCAAGAGGTGCAGCTGCCAAGTATAATCAATACAGGGACAGATGTTTTATTCTTTATTGGCAGTGGTGCAAATGGATGTTGATATTATATTTTAACTGCACTTCTTTGTCTAGAAAATTACCAATGCCTATTTGCCTTTTCTGCAATTACCTTCCTTCATTGTCACATTCTACATGCTCCGACTTGTCAACCAATTTTCAACCAAATAACCAATAGGGAAACCAATAAAAAAAATTTTTAACATAAAGAAAAAAATGTTTTTATGCCAAGTGGGCTTTCTCGGCATATCTAGAATATTCCAGGTGTTACCTATGTTATCCTGGATCCTGCATGATGCACCACTATTTCTATATTTCCATCTACAACTTGATCCACTACTTCTGATATAATCCAGAATATGAACCATTTCTCCCACCCTCCCAACCATGATGACATGGGCTGACCCTCTCTCACCTCCACTTCCACTAAATGCTAACCAGTGTCAGCTCCTGCCACCCCTCATCCCCCCAGCCATCACCCCACCTTAAATGCCTTAAGTGCTGCAGATTGAGGTGGTTACTGTGGTATGGTTGTCAGCACGTAGCCAGCAGCCTTGGCTGACCTCAGCCCTCAATGTCTGTCTAACAAGGTCAGGGCAAAGGCGAAAAGAACTTCTCAGTGAGGAAGCAGAGGAGGTAAAGGGGCAGAGCTACAAAGGCCTTCTGGCTATACAGGCTGCCTGGTATAAACCCTACTGCTCACTTGATCAAAGTTGCTAACTGTATCAACTACTTTCAACAGTCCACTCTGTTCAGCTGTTCAAATGTGTCAAATGGGCTCATATACATAGATACTTCATAGAGCAAAGAAAAGATTCTCAACTTGACTATACTTCATCACATACTTAATGTGGCTCTGACTTGAGATGATGACTCATAGCAACTTATCTGGATAAATGAGCAAATGTCCACAACCATGCAGTATTTCTGTATCGTATTCCCTGAGGTGGTACCGGTCAGATCCCACGATGCCTTATAGGTAGAGTGGGATGCAAAAGGTACCACCAAGGGGAATGCGATGCAGGAATATTGCATGAAAGTGGTCATTTCTTTCATTTTTAGGGATGGATCTAGGCACAATTACATAATGTATGAAGTCATCAAAGGGTCACGTAAATAGAGCATGGAATACGGGGATGCTGTATTCCATGGGGCCATGGAATACGAAGCTTCAATTCTGTATAGATCTATATGAACACCATATAATTGCATATCATTCCTAGAAAGGAAAGAGAGCAACACAGTACAGATCCTGTAGAGACTTAGCAAAAGGGTGTAGGGGAAGGGGCCCAATCAGCAATGGAGCATTGGGCAATGCTTGTCCATGCTTGGCCCAATATAAGCTGACATTGGCCTAATATGAGAGATTCGAGTGCAACCAATGCCCCACAGGGGGTAATCTTTACTGTTGGATATTAGCAATACTGGCCTTTTTATTCCACATGCACTTAATGTAAAATATTGTAACCTCTTTTGACTCTCGGATAAGGCGCACCCTGGAGATAGGACACATACCCACAGTGCAAAAATGGTGTTTAGATCTTTAACATGTTTAGGTCTAAACACGTTTACAATCTAAATATATAGGTCAGTAAGGTGTCTCAGTGACTACACATTTAGGAATAGACTTTTCTTCTAAATACCTAAACATGTTTGCTAAACACGTCTAGATGTTTAGAGTTTAAACATATTGAATACTAGGTGTTTAGATTTAAACATCAATACTTTTATATACTTGGATGTCAATTATACACAAGGTAGTAGCACTCCATTTGAATGGACATTCTGCACACAATCACAATCAATTGCTGCGATAAATGTCCCCAAAGCCCATGTTGAACATGGTTTCATTTCATAGAATGTCATCAGAATAGAAACAGCAATAGAGAATGTAGTAAATGTTCCTTACACCAGCATAATCAGTGTAAGCTTATCAATAAGTTCCAAGATAGGCAACTTTTTATGGTACTTTGCAAATGATAAAGCAATGTCCTCCCTGGTAATCTGTTGTACTTTGTCAAGTCTCTGATTCTAATGCAGCGAATGCAAAAAAAATGTATATATACCTGTGACTGACTTCTTTAGAGACTAAATACCTGCTCATGTCCCCCAGAAAGTAAATAAAACCAATAAAAAATAATCCTTTATTTCTAAAGGCATTAGTCTGTGAACCTAAAATTCCATCTAATCACTTAGACATCTAAACATAAAATTTCATACCAGAAAAATTCTATAATTAAACACCTAGATATATAAATGCATAACCTAAACATATTGTTTGGCTAAACATGTTTAGGAGGATAATGTGATTACAAAAACGTTGCAAGAATATGTTTAGAATTGTGTTTAGGATCTAAACACCATTTTTGCAGTGCAGTTTGTCAGAATGATTCGGTTTTAACATAAATTCTAACCATTCTACAACATTCTCCCTGGAGTTTGATTCAGATTTGAATGAAAATATCTCAGGTTTCCAAGGGTTTTTATTTGACATTGAATCCATATAATTGTACCATAAGTCCATTTTATTCTCATTACTTGGATCACTAATCTGGCAGCGAGATTTTGGGCAATAAGAATTTCTTGTTTATTTTTTTTGCCTCTGGCTGACGGGAATTTTGGAGAATCTGGCCCAAAAATATCTTACATTGAAGAAAGAGTATGTTTGGCTTTAGAGTTTTCTTAATAATAGTTCGATTTACACTGACAAAATGGCATGTAGGCCATTATACTTTAATGACCTTTAAATAGGTGAGCCACCGTAGTGGACTGTTTAAGCACACTGGCGCTTATTGATTTTAACCTACCTCTTCCCCTGCCCCTTATTTAACACCAGTGCTTGTTCAAGATTTGATTATAGTGTATTATTCAATTCCAATGCTACTTTACCCTGCCCCCCTCCCCTCACTCATTCAAGACTGGCGCTCATTCAAGGGCCTGACACTTATACAGGCCATTATGGGATAGAGTATTTGGTTGGAGACAGGACACAGTTGTTTAACTATCAAAACAACTCCGAACCAACTCGTGTCCACAGATATGCCAAGGCCCTGTTTTTCCTTATCTTACAGACAGATATGGACGTCCATATGTGACATATGGACCTCC
Source organism: Acholoe squamosa (assembly GCA_949317995.1). Taxonomy (NCBI): domain Eukaryota; kingdom Metazoa; phylum Annelida; class Polychaeta; order Phyllodocida; family Polynoidae; genus Acholoe; species Acholoe squamosa. The sequence goes on from OX439037.1 coordinate 73,847,089, forward strand.
ATATGTTGGAAAAACAGATACGGCTAGGGGGATACCAGGTGGTATCCTAAAAGTGACATATGGACCACCGTATGTGACATATGGACGTCCATATGTGATATACAGACCTCCATATGTGATATACGGACTTCCATATTTTACATATGGACCTCCATATGACATTGTATTGTCCATATCTGATATTATTTTGTATCATTTTAATACATTTTCACATAAGAAAAAACAGGGCCCTGGAGGCCGTTTTTCCACATAAGTGTTTTATATGGAAATACAGGGACTCATGCGGGACATTTTTTATTTTGTCCTTAATATCGTTTTCATTTCACCTCTGTGTTGGGTCCGTATAATAAAACTAAAATTTAGCTCTTACGGGGGTTCACATGCGGAATCCCGTATCCAAATATGGGATTCCGCATCCTGTCCTCCACATGCGGCTCTAAACGATGGAAGTCTTTGTTTGGTTTTATCTGCATACCGGGAAACCCCCCGGAATTCCCTATATGACGTCACTTTCTCCACCTCGTCCGCCATTTATAAAATCCTTTTTTCGACTTTCGCACAAGATGGCTCGACCGCCTAAGAAAGTGAGTAATACGTTTTTTTCTTGCTTTAATCCGTAACCATTCATCTTCCTCAGTCTGCCTAGTTCTCTTGCGGTCATGTAGGTGACCTGAACACCTCATGTGGGTTCAGGTTTCATTCATTCTCGTTGATTTGTTCATGGGGCCTGTCTTCGCCGGTGTCACTTTTCTGTATATATACACCTACCGGTAGTTAAAGAATGTCCTCCGTTAGGTTATTTTCGGGTGGTCCCTTCTTCTTTACCTTATCTGTGGCCTTTTTTTCTTAAGGGAGGGGTATGTGATAGGTATAAAAGTAAGCTCCTTACCACGTTTGAAACTTCTTTTTTAACTAAGGTGTGTTATTTTTTTATTTATAGCCCGACAAGCATACATTCGGCAAAGCTTTTCAGGGGCTTCAAGATCTGAAGAAACTCTTGAAAAAAAAACAGGGAGCTGACAGGTCAGGAAGCTGACCCCTACTTTGAAGTGAATATAAAGCCTTCTACTTTGTACCTCCCTTCTTTAGTCTTTTTTAGTTAATTTTTATGTAAGAAAAAGAAAATCTAAATATACATGCTCTCATACATACATTTTCTATTCTAGAATAATTATTCCTTTTATCCTGATGCATCTTTTTTTATTTTAACTCCACATTTAACATCTTTTCCAGGGCCTCTCAGTGTACCAAAACTTATTTATTGTATCCTTTCTTTTTTTGTGTGTTTTCAGAGTGGTCCAGATGATCAGGATGAGAACCTAGAGGTCGATGAAGAAGAGGTCGATGACGTTAACCCTGAAATGTTTGACAGGGTGACGCTGGTGATCAAGCAATTCAATATATGGACTACTTAAACAGGACGGAAAATATTTCTCAAAGAGGGGTAAAGGTAAAGCACCATCATCTCAACATCGCTCGCATGAAAAAAAACAAGAAGAAACCCATTTTCAAGAGGGAGAGGCAGGGGAGCTTCTTCACGGGGGAACAGATCTATTGGGCGAGGAACAGGGAGGGGAGCTTCCTCCTGTGTCGGAACGTCTTGTCAAAGGGGACGAGGAAGGGGGCGTGGCACAGCAAGATGGAGAGGCCGAGGAGGAAATCCTTCCGAGAACTCTACTCCACTGGTGTCTCAATGAGTTAGATGCGCTTTTAAAGGGTGCTAACCATTTACGTCCTGTGTTGAAGGGACGTTTCAAGCATGCTACAGATGGCCACACTCTCAAGAAACTTGCATGGGAGGAGCTGCAGGGTAAGTTGATTCTTTGGTCTTAATTATGTTATATGGGAAAACAGAAATACTTTGATGAACTAAATGTGGGTATCAGATATATATTTCTTATGTCAACAGGAGTGTAAATTAATCATATGACAACCATATCTGACCACATAACAAACATTCTACCCATCAGCCCCACATAATGATAAAGAGACATCAAACAGACCTTAAAGTCTGCCTTCGCTCATAACTTTTCCTCTTAGATATATTTTAAGACTGTAACAGCATATCTCTTACAGTATATGTCTCTTGCAGACTATGTCAACACTGCAGGTGGTAGAGACCGGTCCTTTAAACAGTGCAACGACAAGTTGGGTTATTTTTGCCAGAAGGCAATGAAAAAGGTAATCTTTCTCACTGAAACAAGTGGCTTTTTTCTTCCTTTTCACATGTAGAGTCTATAACAATTTGATATAGTTGCCCTTTTCATGCAAGAATTAAACAGGCTAAGTCACAAATGAAACAAAATATTTCAAAGTCTTTCTCTTGTCTCTGGAATATATGTCATGAAGTGTTCATTGTATTTAACCTTTCTATTTTCTTAGCACCAACGTATAGACGCAAAATACACCTCTGGATCCGGGCAGCGTGCAGCGGAAGACGTTTTGCATGAACTGGAGCAGGCTGTACTAGACTATTGCGGGGAAGAAGTTGCACTGGGTGAGTTCAGGAAAAGATTTTTATATTTTTTTTATCAGGTCAAGGATTAACTTTTAAGTGCTCCATGCTTTCTTTCACCCAAAAAAAAATGGAAACTCCCTATGCAGTATCAATATATATGGCTCTATACTCTATACTCTTAAGCTTACAGTCAAAATAAATGGTTCGCGTGTAAGTTTTGTCCTACACGAGCCCATATTTTTTTTTCAGAAGAAGTCCAAGACAAACTGGAACTATGACAGTGGAACGGGGAGGACCCTGAGGTAGACGAAGATGAAATATATGAGGACCCGGAGGAGGCCCACTCATCTACGTATTACAACGAGGAGGAGGAGGAAGAAGCAGGGGATGAATTGTACGAAGACGTGCAACCCTATTCCAGTGTATCGAGACAAGACATGTTAACAAGCAACAGCAACCTTAGTTCCTCTTTGAAGTTGGCCCAATCCAACCTAGAAATTCCTAAAAGAAATGCAGCTGAAGTCTTCCTGAGTAAAGACAATACAAAGTCTGATCAGTCCCTCATTTCTAATGCTTTAAGGGGAATGAGTGATGTTCAACTCACAGGGTCACAAACCTCTAAAGATGTCCCAAAAAAGATACAGGTGGAGGCAAGCCTCCTAATGGTCCTCCTAGAAAGACAGATTCTGGACCTTCGCAGGAACCCAAACCTGAACTTTCACGCGAATGTGTACAGCGTTCCACATATTGAGCAGGTCCTGGACCCTCCACATCCAGACAAGTTGGTGAACCCTCCACATCCCAAGCAGGCTGCTACAGCTCTACCTCTTCCACATGTGGGACCCAGAGAGAATTGTCAAATAAAAGGAAAAATGATAACATGGATTCAGGAGTAGAAGTTTCCCCTCCCGAGAAAAGGACCAAATTACAGGAAAACAATGAAAGACGCAGGGAGAGAAGGGCTACACCGAAGAAGAGATGGCAGAAATGATAAAGAAACTGAAAGCAAATACTTCACATGAGTTTACTACCAGCACCCCACAGGATCCATCCCCTATATTCCCTAAAACTGTGACTGAGAAAACTAAACAAGACACTCCTGCATTAGACCGTATACATAGGGCTCTCAATGGTTCCTCCAGGAAGAACCTTTTTCCTGAAGCAAGCGCTCAAGTAATAGAAAAGTTAGCTTCCGACATGGAGAAAAAGATGTCTGATGTTATTCAAAGAATGGTAACTTCAGTTTCTGCTTCCATATCTGAAAACATGGAACAGCATGCGAGGTCTGTCTGTAGCGCTAGTCAGAAGTCGAAAGAGGACTTAATGAAAGTAGTAAATGAGCACTGAGAATTTACTTATATATATATATATATATATATATATATATATATATATATATATATATATATTGTAGCGGAGAAGCTCGTCCGCTCGGGAGTGGTCCGCCGAAACGCTGCACGAGAGGCAGCGTCCCGGTGGAGACTTGTATATAAAGCGTGACTAGTTCCACCGGAGGTCAGATCCAGCCGACAGCCCGAGGTGAACAGTCAAGCAGCTAGCTCCCGGAGGAGGTTGCAGACGACATTTCTACTAGCAGATGGCATTTAGATGGTGTGGCCAAGGAGTGCCAGGGCAATAAACCAAGCGAGTTAATTTTACTTGACGGGTTGTGTTCTTCGATCATTCATAATACGAACGGGCGCTACAATATATATATATATATATATATATATATATATATATATATATGTGTGTTTTCTTTCAGTCCCTAAGAAGAAGGTCCCTACAATTGAGGAGACATGTAGGTCTAGAGAAGAAACTCCAGTTCCAGAGTCACCTGTTCCAGGAACTTCAACTGGTGCAACCATCCCTTCTGTACCTGTCGGCCCTTAGGTACAAGAAGAAGAAGAAGACCCTCGACCTGAACCTTTCTCACCAGGGAACACATCAGCATACTTGACCCATCCAGAGCCTGCGCCAAGTAAGTGGTGTGAAGGCCGCATGAAAATTTTTTTTAAGTTTGGCATGGGTATGTATACCTTGAGCGCTTGGGAAGGGTCTGTATAAGTGGTAGTCGAATGTGTACAGGCATGAAACTTTTCATGTATGCAGAATCTGGACAGAGGTTTCTATATATCACAGTTTTTTTCATTCTGAAGGTAAATCAACCATGAAGTTCACTTAAAGAAAAAATATATAAAAAAATTCTCTCTTATGTATGCGATTTCCAGAGGAGCCACCGGTTTATTCATCTGCGACTGAAGTCCCCTTACATGAGGAAAAGGATGGGCAGGAAGACGCGAAGGAGAACAAAGAGGAAGTGTACCTCCTACCAGCATCAGGTGAGGTTTGTTAACTTGAAAAAAAAAATCAACAAATGTGACATGTACTGGGAGAAGGGGTCTTAGAACCCCCTGCACTAAGCCCCATTTTCGCAGATCGTGTCACAAATACTATCCAGAAGTCGATAACAAAAATCCCACTTTCAAAGATGTTTCATACTTAACCATAATATTATGTTCATTATTTTTTTTATAAGTAAGCCTATATATGGGTCTCATGCCACAGCTATTCTAAGTACAAGTGTCGATGAAGAAGGAGGCCTCCCGTCTTTTCATGTCCTGAATAGAACTGAATTTGTCATATTATAAGAACCCATGACTACAGCGAGATCAATGCTCAACGAGCTGGCAAATATGGCACTTGATGCAGCTTCTTCGGGGACAGAGGGAGTGGATGAAACAGACACAGAACGTGAGACGGACCATGGCAACGGGAAGCCGACCCTCAAGTGATCTAAGAGGCTCCGCATCAAAAAGCAGAGGATTGAAGAAAATCATTCTGATGTTACTTTTTAAACAAAGCTCATGAGTAACATTTTTAGCATTCAGATACATCTTTAATAATTGAAACTGTTGTATTATCATATACCATTTTATCATTCCAATCATCTTAACATATTACTGTATTAATCAAAGAATATATAAGAAATTAATACATAGAATGTCTAGGAGAGCATTCAGACATTCTAGGAGAGCATTCATGCTCCACTGAACACAAGCTATGTCAAATATACATAGGTTACAACATCAAAGAGTCCGACCTCATGGTCCACTGCACAATATGATGCTTTTAAGAGTCTAAGAGACCGACCTCATGGTTCAGTGCACAATATAATGTAAGTGAATGCAAACGGCTGTCACGGGTGCCTGGGCACCCCTGACGCCGTCATGGGTGTCTGAGCACCCTAAGACTGAACAATAGGTTACATAAGTAACGACGCCATAACCTTCCGGTCGCTCTAGTGTCCCTCCTGAGAGACCAAGGTCACACACACATTAGTGAGGTCTCCCACGCCTCAGTGAGGTCTCCCACACGTCAGAGAGGTCTCTTCCACACGTCAGTGAGGTCTTCCACACGTCAGAGAGGTCTCTTCCACACGTCAGTGAGGTCTTCCACATGTCAGTGAGGTCTCCCTCACGTCAGTGAGGTCTCCCACACGTCAGAGAGGTCTCCCACATGTCAGTGAGGTCTCCCACACGTCAGTGAGGTCTCCCACACGTCAGTGAGGTCTCCCACACGTCAGAGAGGTCTCTGACACACATCAGTGAGGTCTCCCACACATGTCAGTGAGGTCTCCCATACATGTCAGTGAGGTCTACCACACATCAGTGAGGTCTCCTACACATCAGTGAGGTCTCCCATACACCAGTGAGGTCTCCTACATGTCAGTAAGGTCTCCCACATGTCAGTGAGGTCTTCCACATGTCAGTGAGGTCTCCCACACATGTCAGTGAGGTCTCCCACACATCAGTGAGGCCTCCCACACATCAGTGAGGTCTCCCATACACCAGTGAGGTCTCCTACACGTCAGTAAGGTCTCCCACATGTCAGTGAGGTCTTCCACATGTCAGTGAGGTCTCCCACATGTCAGTGAGGTCTCCCACATGTCAGAGAGGTCTCTTCCACACGTCAGTGAGGTCTTCCACACATCAGTGAGGTCTCCCTCATGTCAGTGAGGTCTCCCATATATCAGTGAGGTCTTCCACACATCAGTGAGGTCTCAGCGAGGTCACTCAACCTCCAGTGATTCCTACAACTCACCAGTGCTATCGTAAGTGGTATCTCACCTAACAGTATGAGTGACACCATAATTACCAGTACCACTATGGAGGAAATAGCATCAAACCTAAATCAAGTAAAAGGTAAAGTCATGCAATGTATGTCACACCAGAGGGTTGCTTATATAGACAGTCTAGATGAGTTAAGAGAGCAACATAGGCAAGAGTTAGAAGAGAAAGACAAAAGAATCTCAACCACAACAAAAATTGCTGAGATAATGGGCTCACTGTGGATCATCTGTGTAGCAGACGCAATTGCAACCAGAAGGGAGGGTGATAAGCAGACTACAACCCTAGATGCACCCACCAACATGCAAAAAACCATCAACATAGATCCCACAGGCAGATACAGAGGTGAACATTATGACCCTGACTACAAGAAGAAGAAACCTAAAGCCTCTAGAAAGAACCAAGGTACAAACACATCTTTGGTTGACTACAGGGACATGGGCAAAAACATAGACAATGACCCTGACTATAAAACCTGTTGTCTCTGTGGCAAATACAGGGAGTACCCTAACATCAATACTAACACAACCACTGCCACAGACCCCAGGGGCATATACAAAGGCAAGCATTATGACCCTGACTTTATACTAAAGAGGAACGTTGGAATCTGTAAAGGTCATGACATCACCTATACAGGCCAACACAACAAGCCCAGCAGGTATACCAACACTACTCATGCCAACCCCACAGCCAGGCCCAAAGGAACCAGGGCTACCAAGGAAAGAAAAAGCTCCAAATATGTGGGGGCCAAAAGAAAAGTCACAAGGACCAGCAAGGCCACTCCACAACCTGGATTACATGGCCAAAGGGCTAGTATACTGTGACTACTAACAACATCATTTACACCAAGTCAACACCTAGGACAATTAGAAACTGTTGCTCACAGAGCAGAGACATTACCCCATTTCAATCATGGATTATATACCATCAACAGATGCATCGCAAAGGATAGGGGTGAGAGTACCAAAATTTCTGTTGTACTTTTCAAAATGGCTGTATAATTGCTAAATTCTATGTAAACCTTGACACAAGTTGTTTAAATGATACAGATACAATTGTTATCTGTATCAAAATTGTCCCAAACCAAATCAAGTCAAAAAAAAAAAAGAAAAAAAAGATTATGCCATTTATAACATTCAAAACTAGAAATAGAAAGGTGCAATGATTAATTGGGCAGATGCCCAGCCTATATGCTATAAAATTGATGTAAAAAGGATAGAAACATCAAAGGCTATATAACCTATAGCCAAGTTATAGATTCTTATTATGAATTAATCAATGCTGATTTAGAATAGGCAGCATAGGATATGACAACTGAACACTAGGCTGTCATGCACAGATAATTAAAAGATCATAAGGGATATCATTTCAAAATCCCCTAGTATTTGATTACCATCAGACTATGACAAATTTTACAATTCAATGCATTCAGTACTCACACGGTACTGAACCAAATCATTTTTACCAAAGGTCAGAGGTCAACAAAGACAACATCAGTCTAAATTATAAATCCATTTTCATATATTTATATGGACAATAGACAAATTGTTACCAGCCTTTCATCAGGTTGAAAAATCCATCAAACAATCTACTAGTTCCCAAACCAGTAGATATTAATGTATTTCAAATTTTACAAACATATTGAGAAAATGGAATTGCCCCAAGGCTAATTCCATATACCTCAAATTAAGACCAAAATGCAAACCAGTGATAGTTATCCCTAAAATAGGGACACCATCCATATTAGTTATTATCTTGAAGATATATTATGGTTAAATAGCATTTGTCTATACCTATTGCTATAAACATAAACATATAACTATTGATCTCTTATGACAAAACCGTTAATATTTTGGTTAAAATATTTTTGACCAGTTTCAACCAGGATAGTTATCCCTGAAGAAGGGACATTATTCGCCATTAACTTAATTACATGTTATGGTTAAATAGCATAGGCTTATTTCCATTTGCTAGGATTGGATAGCCATACAAACTATTCACATTTTTATTAGTAAAAGTTGGTTGAAAAATCTTACCAAAATTCCAAACCAAGGACAGTTAGCCCTGAAGAAGGGAGACTATCCATAGTGTATATTATTTGGATTATATATCATGGCTAAAATAGCATACGTATATCTCTATTGTTATGGTCATTAGCCATATAACTATTATCATTTTAACAAGAAAATCATTGAAATCTCTGTTAACAAGAAATGCGGTTGTGACCGCGTGAAAAAAGCCTCCCGCTGTTAATGTCGGTATAGCAGTGTTTGATGACATGTTTCATAAAAGCAGACATAAAGAAGATTTCACAATTATCAATTTTTCTATTCAGTAATTTTGTATTGTGAGACCTCATCACATGGGGCAAATGCAATCATCATAGCACACTCCCGTACCGCTTTGCGGTACCGCCGCTACGCGATGTGGGAGGCGCTAAAAAAAAAAAAAAAAATCTTTTACGAACCCCCCAAAATGTGTAATCCGAGCGAACCATGTAAGTAAGGAGGGATAGTAAAACAATATACAGGCAAAAGACCATGTTATGTGTATACACAAAATTCTCAGGCTAAAGTCTGCGCCCAAAACATACAGTCTATCTTAGATGGAACTAGCACCTTGGAAATGTTTGAACCTAATCCCCACATAGAAGAGCGCGCTACGCTGACATAGAAGGATCTAGAGAATACCTGACCTTATAAAGTTCTACTATATAGCTGTCTAGGGGTCCAATAGGACTGCCCTTGGATGACAGTGGAGCCTTATACCTTATCACAGATTACAATTTTACTACCAAAGATGCCAAAACTGAAAGCCCGAGAGCTCAAGCTTTCAGGGAAACAAGGTCCCAGCCAACAATGGATGTTGGTGGTACTAGCCACATTTGGAGGCACTGTGGTCCATAGGACAACATTAGTTTCTCTCTTGCTGCAGTCAAGAATAAAAGTCGTAGGACCCCATTTGGGAACTAGCCACCCCTTCTCCAAATTAGGAGTGACTGCACAGAAAGAAGTATCTACCCTCCCAATCCATAGTAAACCCAGATACTTACATTATTGGTCAGAACTCTAGGACTCACCGGACATATGCCAAGACAGCTGAACTTTGCAAAGGTACAGTCCAAACACTACATTGATTGACTTGCCCATATGGGAATGGCATACTCTTGCCTCCAAAGCAAGCAAAACAGCCAGTTTGCATACTAAGATAGCTGACTCAGCACCAACATATTGCTTACAAAAGTATATTGAACTAAATTGTTGTATTTTTCTTGTTCGATGAGCTAGAAAAAAGAAAAAAAAAATTGCTTATTGCAAAAAAAAAATCTTTGAAGCATCTCTATTTGAAAGATTAAGAAACAAAATTATTAAAATCCTCTCGATAATTGAAAGAAAATGAAAAAGAAGAACTTATTCAAAACAAAAAAAAAAGGGTATTGAAGAAATTCCTTTTGACTATTGAAAAGAAAAGAAATTGTTTGAAAAAAAGGGTATTGTAAAAATCCCCTTTTCATTATCAAAAACATTTAGAGAAAAAAAAACCTTCTATTAAAGGAATCAGAAAATCAAAAAATGATGAAATATTTAAAATTAAAATCATCAAAATTCTCTCATCATGGAAAAGAATGGAAAATTGAAGAAAATGTTATCATAGAAACTCCTTCAAGTATTGACAAAAGAAAATCTTTCTGAGAGAAAAATTAATATCTAAAATTTTCTAATGTGAAAGAAAGAAATTGGAAAAATATGAAATTAGGAAAGAAGAAGAAGCAAAAATTGTTGATACTACTCTGAACCTGAAACTTAAAAAGAAAGGTAACAAAACAAAATATCTATATTTATATATACTGGTAAACTTATACAGAATCCAATTCTGTAAATTAACTGTCTCAACTCCACAAAATAATACTACTGATCAACCTTTGAATGAACATAAAGGAACTAAACCTTTTGATGAATATAACCAAAAAAGGATAAGAAACCACCTTTTAGGACCAAATCGGTTGTTCTTTATCTCCATCAATTAAATTCAACAGAGCCGCAAGGGCAGTACTAGCAGTAACACCTTCTTAGAGTGTCCCAGGACTAGCCACAGTTGAAAATATACCAACTCAAAAGAACATAATTATATACTACATTTGAAACTTATTTGCACAGCAGAGCAAAATTTATAAATTTATGAAACCAAAATTTTGAATTTTTTTTTTATTAGTTCCATAGGTGATTACACTTACCTATGGACCAAAAAAAAGTGTAAATGTAGAAACATAAAAAGAGCATGAAAATCAACGACATCAAGCAGTGTCTATTATATCTCTTTTTACAAACACCTCGATCACTTTAGTAAAAGTATACAAAAAAAATAATGGCATCAGCAATGACATTGAGTTCAGAAGCAAAAGCCTATGGGAGTGTGACACAGACACTAGTCAGAAAATTTTTCAAATTTCACAAAAAAAAAACAACAACACAACAATCGTCACACTACGAGAGGAATGTTACTCCATCCTCACCATTCAGGAAAAAGCAATTCCTAAATTATAAAACTCAATCCATTAAAACCGTTGATTTCCGAGCCTATAGGCAAACCTACTATCATATATCTTTGTGAAAATACAATCCTAACTAGGGAAAACTTATTTATATGTACACCAACCATACTCCTTAGGTCAAATTAGGAGATTAACTTGAAAAAAATTAATCTGCTGTTGCATCCAATGACAAGGACATAATGTTTGAACACATCCCTATTCAAAATCATGTGAAAAGATCAGTAGTCAATTTTTACCAAACAATAAGCAGTTCCATCATAAATTACCAGATATTACCAACCTACCACACCAGGTTCAGTATAGTATCAACACTTAGAGAAAGTCTTATGTACACTATGTTACTCCTAAAAATTAACAACACCCCAGCTATAACAAACAACTTGATAACCAAGCTGGAAGAATTTACCACCAATGAGCAAAATCCTTTGAGAAAAACAACACTCAAAGTATCAAAATTACTCAAAATTAGACACATCCTTGTATCTTAGCGAAACAAGACATTTATAATTGCCACAAACCAATTACCCCAAATGTGGACTCACCAAAATGTTTCCTACCAAATTTTACTGAAGGACTCACAAAATCTGGCAGTTCACAAAGAGAATCATTACCCCAAAATGTCTACCCCTATGATTAGATGTATTCAGGCAGGGCACCCAACTGCCCAAAGATATATTACCCACTACAACATAATTAGGGTATTAACAACTGCATTAGTTAATTGAAGAATTACAATTTTCTAAAAACGAAATCTCCCAATGTGTCAATTTAGAAACAATCTGCTCAAATTTAGATCGTAAGTAACATAAAGACACAAGTACTGAATTTACTTTCAAATCAAGCCCAGAGAGTTTACCTTTCCATAAGACACCAAGCATTAGGTGTCAAACTTATTTTGAACACACACCAAAAGTGTGAGTTCTACAATGCCACTTATGTTATATTAAGGCCCTAGAATGGTCATATTACATACAGCCAATTTGAAACTTGTACTTCATGAATCTGAGGTATTCTCAAACTGTATCCATGAATGATTTTCATGCATGAGAAGATTCTCAAAACTGTATAATCAATTGTTTCCAACAACCAAGTAGACATAAATATGCAACAGTACATCTTAAACTTAAGTTGTACAAAAACAGCAGTTGTATACTGACCAAAGGTTTATTATGGAAAATACGCCATTCAATAAACCAAAATGGAAGGATAAAATTAACTTATATCATGTAGAAAATGTGCAAGGTTCCACCTTGTTCACCAAAAAAAACTATAAGAAAGAAAGTAAGTGTACCTGTACATAATCATGTATGTGTACCAAGAAATTGTACAAATCTAAAGTATTATACATGAATGCAATTTAGATAACTCAAGCAGTTCTTGTACCACATTAGCACTTGTATACTATACCAAGGTTTACTTAAGGAAACACACTTTAGGTAACCAAGAAATTGATAAAAATGAAATGTGTATAATGTAGAAAATGTATAAGAAAATCTTATACACACAAAAAAATATAGCAAAATTACATAGTAACTCAGAGACAAAACAAGTCTACTGTACATAAAGTACTTTGTTTTTCCGGCCCTCGGAAAAATTTGTCTCAAGGAAAATCACAAAAAAAAATTGTATTTCATGTACCGAGATTGTACATTTGTACTCAATTACACGCGAAATTGTATGTTTGCATAATAAAATTGTCATTTGTACTCAATTACATGCGAAATTGTATGTTTGCACACTAGATTGTACGTTAGTACCAAAAATTGTATGCCAAAATTATATGTTATTTGCCAAATTGTATGTTGTACATAAAATTGTAATTTTGTATCCCAAAATTGAAAATGTATAAGGCAGATACACCAATTTACATAAGGAATAAGGCAACTTCGAAGCCATGTTGTAAGCCAGGCACACCTAAGTCTGTTTGGCATCCAAAAAGTTGCACAATATATGGTCAAAAAGCTAGAATTAAGGAAATGTATTTTTACCCAAAAAGAAAAAGCTCTACCACAAAAATCTGTATTTGAAGCACTCCCTATTATTTCAAATCCTCTTACATACGGTATGTAACTCCAAATAAGGTAAAAATATATATTGTACATCCCCTCTGCGAAATGACGGAGTTTCGCCTTCTTTCGGGGGACACAGAGTATTCTATCATATACCATTTTATCATTCCAATCATCTTAACATATTACTGTATTAATCAAAGAATATATAAGAAATTAGTATATAGAATGTCTAGGAGAGCATTCAGACATTCTAGAAGAGCGTTCATGCTCCACTGAAAACAAGCTATGTCAAATATACATAGGTTACAACATCAAAGAGTCTGACCTCATGGTCCACTGCACAATATAATGCTTTTAAGAGTCTAAGAGACCAACCTCATGGTTCAGTGCACAATATAATAACTTGTAAGTGAATGCAAATGGCCGTCACGGGTGCCTGGGCACCGCTGACGCCGTCATGGGTGTCTGAGCACCCCAAGACTGAACAATAGGTTACATAAGTAACAACGTCATAACCTTCCGGTCACTCAAAATAAGCCCAAGATCAAGACCGTGTTCATATTATTAAGGAAGTTATGCAACAAGAACGGTTTTGACCTCTGAATGCACTACAGACAAACCAACACAAGTTACGCGCCTGGAAAGCGGGCAGTGGTAACTTGACATATTCAACTCTGAGCATGCGCAAGATGAAGGCTGTAGCTGCATAAACTACCGTGATATGAGGGTCTGAACATGCCAAACCGACCGAGACAATGGGAGACATGGAGGCGTCCATGGGGGTCCTTTGTGCACCCAGTGACACGTGAAAGACTCCCCTCAAACAATCACAGAGTTAGGCAGATGCCACTGGCTCCAGTCAGTCTGAGGGGCCAAGCCAGGAAATGGTACTTATACCCCTGGCTGCTCCCTCTAGAGGACAGAATCACCAGAACCACCCTTGAGGTAACATCTCCAGTCAACTCTCCCGCTACCTGCTATAGCTCTGCACTATGCTGGGTTAGACTATGCCAGACAGGCATAGGACTATACCACTAGTGGCCAGAGGCTATCCCCTACAAGACACCTACCAGAGGGTAAAGTTACACATTTATATATTACCCCTCTAAGCAGCAGGTCAGGAGCTAGGTGTGGGAACCCACCTAGGACCATACTAGACAGTGTATTATTATTATTATTACCTTACAGGTGGAGTGGAATAGAAAATTATACTTTACAAACAATTGTATATTTACTGTGTGTGGAAATTACCTGCATATTAACATGTGTATGATTGATATTCTTACATGTCTGCCTAAAGCTTAATAAACCAGTGATAACTGGAATACCACTAATAAGAGCTTGATATTCTTACTCACTATAACCACTAGTCATATGATATTTCTCATATGACAACTTGATCATGCACAATTACTAGTATGACAGTATGGTTCAATACCACTATTCTTCAAGTCTAAGGCATTCTGTTTCGGGTGTATGAGAAGATACACTTTATGATATTCTAGATTTCAGCCTATGTGGCATTTTCGCTGTTGTAGCAGAGTAGCTTAAAGTTCAGCTTTTAAGTTTGTTTCATGGATAGGATGTTAACGTTTCGAATGTAGGAAAGATTTTAGACACGATGGGTGCTTACTACAGAAGTAAAAAACAAGATTCCATATATGTGACAGGATCTGCGAAAAAGGCCCTTAGTGCAGGCTACATTAAGGGCCCTATTCCCCATACATGTCACATATGTGTATATCATATATATATATATATATATATATATATATATATATATATATATATATATATATATATGATTCTGATTAAGACTTTATCCAGAATTTTGAATTGGTCATGATTTAGCAGTATCTGCTTGCTAAGGCCTGACTCATCTGGTAAATCACCCTTTGTGATGTACTGCAGCATGGAGAGGGCAAACATGTCTTCATGCTGTGCCTGTATCAATGAATCCCTAGATGGTGTTAGGGAGTGATGCTTAGATATATTTTAGACACGATGGGTGCTTACTACAGAAGTAAAAAACAAGATTCCATATATGTGACAGGACCTGCGAAAAAGGCCCTTAGTGCAGGCTACATTAAGGGCCCTATTCCCCATACATGTCACATATGTGTATATCATATATATATATATATATATATAAATATATATATATATATATATATATATATTTATGTATATTTTTATATCTTAATTTTTTGTTACAGTTTATCATAAATCCCGGGCCATGTATGCATGAACATGGGTTTGTTATGTAGATGATATATATTAGCAAAGAGGTATATCCCTTCTCTTATGGAGACATTGATGTCAGTGCCTTACAACTTAAGGTTTCTACCCACATGTCCGCTTTCCCTTATAAGAGAAAAATGAGAACATAGCACTGGACAGACTATACATCTTCTTCCAGAAGGTTGTAGTGTTTAGAACATTGCATTCATTCTTATATTGCACAGAACCTCAACTTAAAAGAGCAGATATGTAGACCCCTGTATGTCTTAGCCTAAGTTCTACAATGAAAACAGATTTTGTCTATAAGAAGAAGGAGCTCACAGAGCCATGACACTTGATGCCTACATATGGACATGTATACAAGAATAATTGACAGGTTACAAAATTTGCTTATCAGTTAAAAGGTTTACAATAAAAGTTTGAGTTTATATAACTGGTCTCATGTGTGCTTCTTCGTTTAACGTGTAGGATGCCGACGGCTTACAGTAGTCCTCTTCTTAGGCTTGAAATGGTCCTCTAGATTTGCTTGTAGCCTACTTCACTATGACCCATGACAGCCTGAGCTTACACTCTCTTATTCTCCCCACAGTTTGATTCATTTTATACCAACCCTATTCCAGAGTATCATCAACCCAATACATCCCTTCTCATTTCAACTCTGGTACCAGGGGGTATAATGTAAGGTACAGTGGATCAAGTGCTATGGTTTTCTTCACGTCATCTCATGTAACCAGCCACTGGGGTACATCATGTCAGAAGAGACTACTTAGTGAAGGAAAAAGTGGCCACAGACAGTCACATGAGTGGGCAAGTGGTCATAGGCCACAAGGCTGGGGGTTGTGGATTATTTCCAGACATGGAGCAAGTTATTGCCCTTTTGAAGTAAAGATGTGAGCAGAATACAATGTGGTAATGATATTCATGGCTTTAGAAAACAAATGACTGTGCATGCCTGCACTTGCATGGATTTCAACATAGGCCTTATGTTATGTAAATCCTTACACTCTTTGAATAATATCATGCACATTGCCAGTGTATATGATTTTTTCCATATGAAATTAACTCAATAAATTATTTTGGGTTAATTGTGTTTTGTTTGAAATGTTTCGAATGATTTCCTTAAATTCCATCTTATTTAATGCCTTGTTTAAAAAAGGGAAGCCAGAAAAAAAGAAAGTCAGTTTTTAGAAGTGACACAGAGATTTCCTCCATTTTCGGCCATTTATAGAGCTACAGTTCAGTCAGTTGATCCTATGCAGTTGCCCTTTCACAGTCCTTCCAATTTATACATTGAATAGAATCTGTCCTGATCTCACAGCCAATAATCCATCTTGATCTAACTCAACCTCCAAGACAGTTCCAGTGCACCTGACCTTTCTCCTCTCAGTCTCACTTCATTTCTATGGAGTTCATACAGACCAGGGTCACTGGAGGCACTACCCCCAATACATCCCCTCCCATTTTGCTTTCATTGTCATGGCTGGGACAGTATAATTCGCCAGGCCATCTTATATGGAAGTTGTGGGAAAATATCACACAGTCTACACATGATCGTTTTTCTCACACCATTTGGTGAGGTCAGACCACCAAATTTAGAGGATAATGTATACCATTCTCTTTTCCTTAGCCTTGTGTCCATAGAGCGATAGGATTTGCAATGACAGAATATTTTTATCAGCAATCACATCCATTGATTATTTCTGACAATGAAAATAAAATATGTTTGGATATTATCATTCAAAATGAATGATGGAAGTGTTTTTAATCATCAGAAATGGACAATGGACAAGGTTGCTGATAGAAATATCCTGTCATTATCAATTCTAGATCAGCCTTTGGACACAACACTATATAATTTGGATGAAGGCTTGATTGTTTGTACATGCAGGCTGAAAATCAGAGGGGATGAAACTGAAATAATTATCAAGGTACTAAAGCTTTCAATCCATGAATAATCTTTTCACTTATATCTGTATACTGTCTGACCACACCTATAGTCACAAGGGAACTCACCTTTGCTTGACCTTCTTGCCACTTTTGGTGATAGGTCTTATGGAATTTGTACAGGTCCAAGGCAGGGCTGATAAACAGAAAACTTCCAACTTGCTGATAGACAGAGATTTAGCCAGCTACTAGATATGGATATGAAAAGTAATTGTGACCCATCCTTACAAAGTGAGGGATAAGTTGCAGGAGGAAAAATATCGGCTTTTGCCAGATTAATAACAAGGACATCAAGAGCTTTCTTTTGATATAGTACACTTGTATGTTTTACTAATGGGAGCATGATAAAGTTGTTGCTGAAAATATGAACCCAAATGCCTTGAATAGAGAAAATGCCTCGTAAAACCTCTGCTGAATTTCAGGGAATGTCAATCATTTACAACACAATAATTAGAGTAATATACTTTGTAGCATCTCCGATCATCGTGTTTTGACATTAGTTAATATTTCATTATTTTCGGAAAGTTGGGATGGACCCAAACTCTTCAAATACACATGAGTATATACATAAAGAAAAATGGACCAATGCATGTGGCCTGACAGCATGTTAGCAAAACAACCCAGCAAATTGTCGTTATCTGTCGCCATGATTGGTCATCAATGGTGACTCCTTTTTGAGTGATAACTCACTGCATCATCTTTCGCCACTGTGTGTCAGTCTTACATGGCATGGCGATTTATCACAACAGTCGCCAACATGCTCTCACTCACTGCGCGAGTACGTGCCACCCCTTGTCATCCCTCACAAAGCATGGTGACTTATCACCACCATCGCAAACATGGATCTCACTCCCTGTGTGAGTATGTGCCACTCCCAGTCAACTCTCACTCAGAATGGCAGCTTATCACCACCATCGTCAACATAGATCTCGCTCACTCCATCAATATGTGCCACTGTCTGTAAACTCTCACTCAGAATGGCAACTTTTCACCTGCATTGCCACATGGCTCTCACTAACTGTGTGAGTTTGTGTCATTCCTAGTTAATCTTCTCTCAAAATGGCGACTTATCACCATCATCGCTGACATGGATGTCACTCGCTGTGTGAGTGTGTGCCACTGTCATCAACTCTCTCACAAAATGGCGACTTATCACCACCATTGCCAAGATTGGTCTCACTCAATGTGTGAATTTGTGTCACTCCAAGGCAATGCTCTCTGAGGATTGCATCATCTGTCACTCACTCTTACTCAGTATGGTGACTCATCACCATAATTGCCAAAGTTGTTGAGACAGCACCACTGTTCAACATGTAGCCTATCTAGGAAGTTTGGGCATGAAGTATAAGTCCCATACGTATCAAATGTGCTTTGTTTCACACTGATTTCCATGTAATACTTCAGAGTTGAACCAAACAAGATTATATAGAGAAAATATCAATTGAATTTAGATAGAGGTATCTCTAAAATGAAAGCAACTATCCATAAACACCTTTTCTCTGGTTACAGGAAAGATACATAGGGAAATATCTACATGAACACGTTGTCTGTGGTTAGAGGGAAGATACATATATGGCAATACCTTCTCTGGCCAAACATACTTTGATCTAGCAGATGTGAGGCTGCATGATTACCAATGTCGATGATCATGAGCTTTTCATCTAACAAGGTGAGTGATCACCAGTGTCGCCATCACTGGTAAGTCTGAATGATCACCACTCTCGCCATCCATGGTGAACCTGTGCTATGACGTGGTGCGCATTTCATCTAGCGAGGTGAGTGATCAACCGCCTTTCCATCCCTGGTGAGTGTGAGTCATCACGATCCTCGCCAACAGTGGTGAATGTACGCTATGGCATGGTGTGCTTTTCATCTAGCGAGGTGAGTAATCACTCGTGTCGCCATCCCTGGTGAGTGTGGGTCATCAAGATCTTCACCATCAGTGGTGAACCTGTGCTATCACAAGGTACGCGTTTCATCTAGCTAGGTGAGTGATCACCCAAGTGACCATTCCCCGTGAGTGTGAGTGATCATGATCCTTGCCATCCATGGTGAACATGCGTTATGACGTGGTGTGCGTCTCATCTAGCGAAGTGAGTGATCACTCATGTCACCATCCCTGGTGAGGATAAGTGATCACTCATGTCGCCATCCCTGGCGGGGATGAGGGATCAAGATCCTTGCCATCCCTGGTGCTATAACGAGGTGCGTGTTTCATCTAGCGAGGTCAGTGATTACCCGCGTCGCCATTCCTGAGTCTGAGTGATCACCATCCTCGCCATCTGAGGTTAGGCCATGTGATCACCACCATTGCTATTCCTGGTGATCTTGTGCTTAAGCGACATCGTGTTCCATCTAGCGATATGTGTGAGCCACTTCACACAGGTTGACGAGGAGTCACGACAATTTGCTGGGAAGAAGATTAACATTGCTTCGCTGTACCACAATTTCTGCCATGGACATTTTCAACTTCTTTTGATGACGATTACAAGTTGTTTATGTCCTGCATTTATCAAACACGCCATTACTTTGTGTGTGTTTCAAACCCATTATGATTCAAAGCTTACCTGACTCCTAACTAGACCTTCTCATGTATCAATTTATTACAATCTTTTTGTGCTAAACCCAAGTTATCTGACAGAAGTATCTGATGATGCTTATCCATTTCAGAGAAAAAAAAATGCTTTCACTGACTGACAATATGATCCTTGTGGCCAATTTAGAGGGCAAAGTTCTTGTTAGTTACCTCCCTTGACTACTTAAAGGTGTTTTGGCATCGATGAGAATTGACATAAAATGGTAGGACAGGTTATTATCATGTATGTAAATAGATTGAATGCATTATTGCAGCTGTGTTATGTTATTGAGATAACGTATACAACATCATGGCTTTTACCAAAAGAGATATAATTATCCAATATGATATTGTATAAAATACACACTATGCAATCAATGTCTTACAATGTGTTAATTTTAATGGAAGCATCAGCTGTGATGCGGTTATGCTGCACAAAGTATAATAAGAAGATGCTATACATGATGATAGGCTAGTATGAGGCATATAGTATCCAGCTGCTCATATATATACACCTCGATATCCATGGGGTCTAGATAATCTATATTGTAAATTTTATATCTTTAGTATAATTATGATCCATGCATCTATTTGAATGGTATATTTTAACTGGTCATTTTGTAGACATGGGAAGAAGTATGTTGAAACTGAATTCTGTTTGGGTAAACATACCTAACATGGAAGTATTCATGTAAGTCTCATTCCGAGTAGTCACAGGTCTGCGATATTGATTGCATAGAGTTGCTTGCCCATGGCCTTTCACCAATACTGCGACTGTGCCATATTACCCAAGCTTCTCACCATATACCTCAATGTGACCCTACACCCCAATGACCCATGACAGCCTGACCTTGCACTCACTCACTCTCACCGCACTTGGATTCATTTTATACACACCCTATTCCAGAGTATCATCACTCTTGTACATTTATTCTTATTTCACCTTTGGCACCAAGGGGTATAATGTAAGGTGCAATGCATCCAGTGTATGTAATAGCTAGTTAATGTAAAAAATAGAGCTGTCTGCAGACAATGGTTCTCTTCATGCCATCTCATGTAACCAGCAACTGTGACCTGGAGCTTAATTCAAAACATCCTGGGATCACGACCCCAGCAATCTTAGGAATAAATCAGCCTTATCCTATTAAGCGATCTTAAGAGTTGACTGGGTTCACATATCCTAGCCAGCACTAAGATCACATTGATCTTAGCCTCAGCCCTCCTACACTATTCCAAGAAGAACTGACTAGGCACAGGGGTAAGAGTCCCAAAATAAAGAAATAGCTGTGGAGTCACTCTTCTTCACAATAGTGTTTATATCATCGTTCCCCATCCCTATATGGGCTAACAAAAGAGCACAGGGTGCAGTTGACCCCCATACAGTATTCAAGAGTTGTTCCCATGAATGTATGATTTATGCTTGCCTATTAGAAGCATTGTGCCCTCCCCCCAGGACAAAGAGAGAGAAGGGAAGAATTACCTTACAGTGCACTTAACGCATGAGTAGCCCTAAGAGCCCTCAAGGGCACTCAGCAAACATCCTCCCTCCCCTCTTTATGTATGAAGCAGGCTATTCACTCTTTCGATCAGGAGTGTTCCCTTTAAGTGCTCTTGTACTCAGCTGAAACCACTATGCATTTCTTTCACTAAGATCGCAGTGATCTTAGTGGTGGAAATGGAATAGTGAAGTGATCCCAGGACTAGCTATTCTGGACAGGCCTGCAACCACTGCATTACATAGGGTAGACCAGTCAGGTCTTATGATATGTGCCTACACTAAGATCGCTGGGGTTGGGATCCCAGGATGTTTTGAATTAAGCTCCAGTACATCTTGTCAGAAGAGACTACTGTGTGAAGGAAAATGTAGCCACAGCCAAAGTCACGAGAGTGGAGATGTGGTCATAGGCCATAAGGCTGGGGGTTGTGGATTTTTTCTACAAGTAAAGATGTGAGTAGAATACAATCTGGTAATGATATTCATGGTTTTAGAAAATATATGACTGTGCATGCCTGCACTTGTATGGATTTCAACATAGGACCTTTGTTATGTAAATATTTACATTATTTGAAGAATATTATGCACATTGCCAGTGTACACGTGACTTAATTTTTCCCTATGAAATTAACATAACAGATTATCCCGGATTTATTGCTTAGGGAATAGCAGATGGTAATAATATTTGAATTCCTGATATTTCCAACTCACATATATGAAATCACAAAGAATGAGAGTGAGCCTTTTAGCAGGAAGGTGGATTAACAATGTACTATACACAAAGAACTTTGCCATTGGGCACATCTATAGATGAAATATGTCACCCATGCATACAACATATTAATATAACATGAAGGCATTGAAGCGATATTAGCGTGCTGTAAATTATATAAAATGTCTCTCTTCATCAGTCAAAAGTGGATTGTGTAATGTAAAAGGGCAACTGCTTGTCTGGTCCTTACTTTCTATGATTACAATTCTAATCAGCTGTATTTGGTTGAAATGTTTCAAATAATTTCCCCAAATCCCATCATATTTAGAGCATCGGTTAAAAAGGGAAGTCAAGTAAAAAGAGAAAAGAAAAGAAATATGTTGCCCTAGAAGAGACACAGATAGTCCCTAATCGCATTTATAGAGCTACAGGAGGATGTTGCTTCTCTCTTGGAAAATGAGGTTTTGCGTAAGAAGTGCCTCACCTGCAGCAGTCTCTTTCTTTGTAGTCCTAACATTTTTTTGTGTGGCACACAAGTGGTCAACACAAAAGCACTTGAAAGAGTTTGTGACAAAAGTTGGTACCTCATTGTGTAGTACATACTATATTTAAGCAGGGCAGGTGCCTTTTCAGACTTATATTGTGACTGGAAGTTGAATGGTGAAACAGAGCGTAACTTCTTTGGAAAAGAGGGCACCTACTCCCAGCCCTATTTAGCATACGAACAACGCCCTCCAGGTCAGTTAGTTGATCTTATGCAATTGCCCTTTCATAGTCTCAACATTCACTGCACCTGACCTCTCCACTCTCTCGTTGTCACTTCATTTCTTTTCAGGAGTTCATACCAAACAAGGTCCCGGAAAGCACTACCCCCCATACATCCCCTCCCATTTTGCTTTTATTATCACTGCTGGGACAGTGCAGCTCACCAGGCTACCTGATATGGAAGTTGGGAGAAAATATTACACAGTCTGTAGATGATGGTTTTCCTCACACCATTTGGTGAAGTCAGACCACCCAAAGCATTCGATAATGTATACCATTTTCTTTCCCTTAACCTTGTGTCCACAGGGCAATAGAATTTTTAACAAAAATTTTTTCTTTGCAACCACATCCATCGATCATTTTCCACAATAAACATGTTAGATATTATTGTAGGAAATGAACGATGGATGTGTTTTTATTCCCAGAATGGACAATGGAAGTCTTTTTATCACAATAGACATGGCTGCCAATAGAAATATCCTGTCATATATAGGATTGATCGTTTATACATATGTAGGCAGAAAGACAGAAATGATGACTCTAATAATAGTCAAGGTACTAAGACTTAGCTTCAAATCCATGCATATTGGTAGGACCTAAGTGCTCTTGTCTTTTTTTCCAATTCAGTCATCTCTGTAGAAATCTTTATCTGCCCACCCCTATAGTAACAAGGGAAATCACCTTTGATTGACCTCCTTGCCACTTTTGTTCCAATGGAATTCGTACAGGTCATCAAAGAATTCTGTAAAATGTCTCATATTACTCAGAAAGGTTTGGCCTACATAAATCATATTAGATATTGTGCTTAG
The DNA here is from genome assembly GCA_949317995.1 of Acholoe squamosa. NCBI lineage: Eukaryota > Metazoa > Annelida > Polychaeta > Phyllodocida > Polynoidae > Acholoe > Acholoe squamosa. Next base: position 73,870,782 of record OX439037.1, read on the forward strand.
ACAGGGATAAGGGCAAGTTTTATACATGTATCTGGAGTGCATTTAAGATTTTCAGTAAAAAAAAAAAGGAACTTTGTAATTTCAATCTTCCGTCTTCCCGACTGTCTGGTACACTCAAATCTGAACTTAAAAACATGTATTCGGGCTTAAAAGCTTATAATGTCCTCTTTCCAACAAGACCAATAGCTTCAGGATCCAGACAAGGTAAGATAGTCTTAGAGTTTGGGGACTGAGCATACCCCTTGAATAACATGGTACCAAAATTGACCCAAAAGTGATCTCAACCCGCACATGGATAATGAGCCAAAACCGGTAGTGCATCCCAAGATAATCAATG